>CM038671.1:362206192-362806192 GCA_021605145.1 Aegilops bicornis
CAACAGTTGACTGATCAACTACTGACTGGACCTCCCCTGGCCCACTTGTCATCCTCTGTTTGCACTTCTGTGTACACAGAATTGGGTACCCATAGCAATTTAATATTTATTTTCGAATTAAAATAAATTCAGGAGATTGTTTAAATCTTTGAAAAATCATGTAAATTAATCCGTAACTCGGATGGAAATTTTTTCTACATGAAAGTTGCTCAAAACGACGAGATGAATCCGAGTACGTGGTCTGTTCGCCCGCCACACGTCCCTAGCATCGCAAATGATGAACTTTCCCCTCCGGTTCATCTGTTTGACAGACGTCCGGAACCGGGAAAACTTTCCCGGATGTTTTCCCCCTTCGCCAGTATGGCCTAGCGCTACGTTAGATCACCTCTAGCCCCGCTTATTGTCTTGTTATGCTTATGTTTGCGTGTATTTACTGTTTCTTCCTCCTCTTCTCTTCAGTAGACCCCGAGACCGATGCTGATGCCCCTGTGATCGAATACGTCGACGACGACCCTCCTTCTCGTCTGAGCAACCAGGCAAGCCCCCCCCCCCTTTGATCATCCCGATTTTGCCCATTCTATATTCTCATGCTTGCATTAGATTTTGCTACTGTTATTGTTTGCTCCTATTCTGATGCATAGCCTGCTTTTGTACCTGCTGTTGTACCTTACCTGCTTTTCCTAAACTGCTTAGTATAGGTTGGATAGTGATCCATCAGTGACCTCCACCTTGTCCTTATTGCCTCGCTTCATCATCGGCATTTACTTGAGCTACATGGTCGACGACCAGAGCCCGACACCGCACATCACATCACGCCCTTTAGTTGTTCGACTCTGCAGAGCTACTATCGAGTGCCGAGGGTGATCCCTCATAACGCACTCCTGATGATAATTCTGTAGTGTAGCTATTCGGTCGTGGTCATCGAGGGTGATTTCCTCCTTCACCATTCCCGATACGGCTCTATCGTGCAAATCCTCAAGTGTGAACCTCGAGGGTGGTTCCTCTTACGTTCACCTTGATGATTACATCGAGTGGAATCCTCTGAGGGTGATTCCCTGGGTTTTCCCCTTGATGTTTGGACACACGGCTACCTTGACATTACTGGAGACCTTTGGGAAAGTCGGGCGGGCCCGGAGAGTACCCGCAAGATGGTTACGAGGCACGGCCGAGAAGTCAGGCAGCCCTCGTGTGGGCTAGGCTTGCCCTTGCCGTATTTCCTCGAGACGGGGCGACGGGGTCACATTATCGTGAGTCTCTGCTCGTCTCCGCGAGCTAATAATACACTATGATTAGGGTATTTGTTTTGAATTGGCCTTTGGCCTCTTCGCACCAACCACCACGCGAGAATAGTTATGGGCCTCGACGTCGTGGTATCAGCCGAAGCTTTGTGAGACGTCCAGTTCAGCAGTGCGGCACGGCTGGGCCGGCACCATCCTGTAGTGGTGGAGCCTGGTCCGCCTGCTCATAACGACCCGGAGTCTGTGAGCGATGGGCCCAGACCCTGGAGTGCTTAGGAGGTAGACCGGCGGGGACCTCTCTGCTGAGCCTAGGTCGGGCTGCGATGTGTTGATCTTCCGAGGCAGGGCATTGACCCCAGAAAGGTGTGTCCGGCCAGAGTGATCGAGCGTGTTGCAAAACGTGGTGCACCCCTGCAGGGAAGATCTTTATTCGAATAGCGTGTCCACGGTAATGGACGTTCAGATTTATATCGTGGTCTAATACAACTAGAAATGGATACTTAAGATATGTGGCTCCAGGATCCCTTTCTCGCAGGGAGTCGAGGAAGGATCTCTGGGCATTAATGCTACAACATGTTTGTTAAATATAAACTGCTATTCTTTACTCTTCTACATGCTGCAAGATGCTTGGAGCTGCGTGAAGATGCTAGTCTTCGATAGGCTAGGCCTTCCCCCTCTATTACGGCATTCTGATTCAGGTCCACAGAATCTGACCCTTCCATTTGATACCAATGCATACTTAGTGTAGATCTGATGCTTGTGAGTACTTTGGATGAGTATTCACGGTTGCTTTGCTACCCCCTTTCCCCCCTTCCTTCTTCATTCCGGTTGATGCAACCAGATGGTGGATCCTTGGAGCTAGATGCCACCGCCGACGGATGTTGCTACGTGGAGACCGCCGACGACCGTGGAGTAGTTAGGAGGTCCTGTGCAGGAGGCCTTGCCTCTTCGATCGTGTTGCTTTTGTGCTAGCCTTCTTAAGGCATCCTTGTTTAACTTATGTCTGTACTCAGATATTGTTGCTTTCGCTGACTCTTATGTATCGAGCTTGTATTCGAGCCCTCGAGGCCCTGGCTTGTAATATGAAGCTTGTATTATTTCATTTTGTGTCTAGAGATGTGTTGTGATATCTTCCCGTGAGTCCCTTATCTTGATCGTACACATTTGCGTGTATGATTAGTGTACGGTCGAATCGGGGGCGTCACACAGATGAAGATACACCTTTTGGACGACACTTGAAGGAAGTCACTAGGTACTTAAACATTGGATTACCAAGTTTCACCGGGACCTGCACCGCCACTTTACCAGAAGAGGAGTGTTGGATGATTTGAGTTCATGTTCCAGGAAGGTCATTCACGCCAGTTACTGAGCCCATAGAATTTTCCTTTGATGCACCAACCTGGAGTCTAGGAAAGAGCATGGCAGCTCATATCGCCATGGGACGCATCGGCGAAGTTTACCACAAGGATCTTAAGGACACTATATACCAAATATGTGGGCACCGAGATGAGCAATGGGAGATGATCAGCACCAGGAGGGACATGTCCATTGCAGCTTTCATCCACGAGTTAAACCAGCACATTCGCCGCCAGGAGAACCAAATGTGCGCAAGCAAGATAGATCTGAAGAGGGTGATGACCAGGAACATGGAGCTTGAAGAGGAAATGAAGTCTACACGCGATGGATATGAGGAGGAAATCACAGTGCTACTGGAGAAGAATAAAGACCTGACGAAGAAGCTAGGAGTATTCATGGGAGACCCCGCGCCAGGAGGAGATGACGACCATCCCGAGGACTACATCATCATCGACGCCGACCCCAACAGTAGTGATGATGATTACAAAGACGAAGCTGGAGCGGATATCATGGAGTTTTCCACCGATCAAAATTTTTAGATGACCACCAAATTATCAGTAGTATTCCCCCATGTATATAGTAGTAGTCCGAGTATTTTGTAACGGTAGTTAGATCGATTGTATGCCCTTGTTTTAATTGAGTGGTGTGATATGATTGTGTTTGTCTCATGTGGATATGGGTAGTGGTTTTCTCTTTAGACCTCATTCTATTCTAATCTCTTCCCTCTAAACCCATCAGATGCCGTCGAGACGTGACCCCGGATTTGTCTTCCCACCGAAGCTCACTTAGTTGATCCAACAGCAGAATGCCTTGATGCAGCTACTAGTCCAGAACCAAGTCAACAACAACAACAACAACAACAACAACAACAACAACAACAACAACAACAACAACAACAACAACAACAACAAAAACAACAACAACAACAACCCGCCGCCGCCACCTCCAGTTGACAACTTAGCCCATTTTCTGAGGTTGAATCCGCCGGTGTTTTCCAGTAGCACCGAGTCGATTGTTGCTGATGACTAGCTACGCAGGATTGGAAAGGAGTTGACCACCGCAGGTTGCACAAATGCTGAGAAGGTGTGTTTTGCCGCACACCAACTGGATGGACCCGCAACCACATGGTGGGAGTATTACACCACCACTTTCCCCATAGCAAATGTCACTTGGTATCAGTTTCAGCAAGCGTTCCGCACTTCACTTGTCTCAACTGGAGCTATGAGCATGAAGAAGCGTGAGTTTCGCAACTTACGCCAGGGAAATTGTACTGTGGGGCAGTACGTGGATGAGTTCAGTAAGTTAGCTCGCTATGCCCCGGATGATGTGGCCATAGATGCCGCGAAGCAGGAGAAGTTTATGGAAGGACTGAATGTTGTCTTTGAGTATGCACGGTGATGGTAGCTACCTTTGCTACCTACCAGGACTTGGTAGATAGGGCTCTTATGATTGAAGGGAAGGAGCAGCAGATAGAGAGCCGCAAAAGGAAGTATGGACAAGGGAAGTATAATTCTGGAGCTCAGCAGAAGCCTTATTTTACCCCGAACTCGAGAGGATATACCCATAACCATGGAGGCCACACTCACAATGGAGGAAGTTCGCATAACCACAGTGGCCCCAAGAATGGAAGTGGAGCAAGCAGCAATCAGAACCGTTCCAACCCAGCAACACCCGCCAAGAAGGACCTAAGTCACATTACTTGTTTCAAGTGCGGGAAGACTGGGCACTATGCCACCGAGTGTTCTGAAGCCAAGAATGGAAATGGCAATGGGAGTTCTGGAAAGAAGCCCAATCCATTCACCAGAGGTCAGGTGAACCACATCAACGTAGAGGAGGTTGAGGAGCAGCCAGATGCAGTTATTGGTAAGTTTTTGGTTAAGTCATTTACCGCTCTCATTCTTTTTGATACTGGTGCATCGCATTCATACATATCAAGGGGATTTATGGACAAGTTTAAGCTACCCACCTTATCCCTTAGGTCACCCATGTTAGTAAGCTCGCCGGGAGCAGAGTTTATGGCCAGCCGATGGTGTGATCGGTTACCCTTAACCATTGGTAGCCATGTTTTCCCTTCAGACCTAGTAATTTTGGAGTCACAAGGATTGGATATAATACTTGGCATGGATTGGCTATCGAAGTATGGAGGAAACATTGATTATGCTAGTAAGTCAATTCTGCTCACCACCCCGGAGGGAAAAAGGATCAAGTACGTATCCAGGCATGGGCCAAGGAGGACCCAAGTGAATTCCCTCTCAGGAGTTGTATAGGAGGAAGTGCCTGTTGTGAAGGATTACCCGGATGTATTTCCAGAGGAATTACCAGGCATGCCCCCAGATGGGGATATAGAGTTTTTGATAGAGTTGTTGCCAGGCACCGGACCAATATCGAAGAGGCCATACCGGATGCCCGCAAATGATTTGGAGGAAATCAAGAAGCAGATTAAGGAGTTACTGGAGAAAGGTTACATTCGACCCAGTTCATCACTGTGGGGAGCCCCAGTGCTCTTGGTTGAGAAGAATGATGGATCCTTGAGAATGGTTGTTGATTATCGTGCATTGAACTAAGTGACGATCAAGAACAAGTACCCACTACCGATGATCATTGATTTGTTTGACCAACTGCAAGGAGCTAAAGTATTCTCCAAGATCGGTCTGCGATCAGGATACCACCAGCTGAAGATCCGAGAACAGGATATACCTAAGACAGCTTTTACCATGAGGTACAGGCTATATGAGTATACGGTTATGTCATTTGGATTGACCAATGCCCCTACCTATTTCATGAGAATGATGAATAAGGTGTTCACGGAGTTTTTGGACAAGTTTGTCATGGTGTTCATTGATGATATTTTGGTGTACTCAAAGAATGAAGAGGAGCACAAGCAGCATTTGCGTTTAGTTCTCGAGAAGCTCGGGGAACATCAACTATATGCCAAGTTCAGCAAGTGTGAGTTTTGGTTGAAGGAAGTTGGATTCCTTGAACAAGTTATATCAGGAGAAGGTATAGCAGTAGATCCTACCAAGGTTCAGTCAGTCACTGAGTGGTTGGCACCCACAACAGTTGGAGAGATCCGCAATTTTCTTGGACTCGCGGGATATTACCGGAGATTCATTGAGAATTTTTCCAAGATTGCGAAGCCCATGATGGAGTTGTTGAAGAAGGACACCAAGTTTAAATGGACAGATGAATGTGAGGCTAGTTTTCAGGAGTTGAAGAAACGTTTGGTTAGAGCCCCAAGGTCTTTGATTCTGCCGGATATCATAAAGGATTTCCAAGTCTATTGTGATGCGTCTCGCCAAGGACTTGGAGGTGTACTTATGCAGGATGGAACAGTTGTTTCTTATGCTTCATGTCAGCTTCGACCGCATGAGTTAAATTATGCCACGCATGATTTGGAGTTAGCAGTAGTAGTGCATGCGCTCAAGACCTGGAGACATTTTCTGATTGGAAACTGTTGTGATGCGTACACGGATCACAAGAGTTTGAAGTACATTTTTACGCAGAAAGAGCTGAATCTCGGGCAGAGGAGATGGTTGGAGCTCATAAAGGATTATGATATGAAGCTGCACTATATTCCAGGAAAGGCCAATGTAGTAGCAGACGCTTTGAGACGGAAGATTTATGTCAATACCCTCATAAGCGGAGGATTACCAAAGGAGTTAGCCGAAGATCTCAAGGAGCTTCGTTTGGAGATAGTTCCTAGAGGTTTTGTTGTAGCAATGGAGGTTCAGTCAACATTATTGGGAAAGACTCGTGATGCTCAGAAGGATGATAAGGAGATTCCCGAGATAAAGGAGAAGATGAGCAAAGGAAAAGCCAAGGGTTTTCGTGAGGATGAGCATGAAACTTTGTGGTTTGAGGAGCGTGTATATGTGCCCAATAATGCAGAGATCTGGAAGTTAATACTTCAGGAAGCTCATGACTCTCCATACTAGATACACCCTAGAAACACCTATATGTATTTGGATCTGAAGGAGCGTTTCTGGTGGACTGGTATGAAGAAGGATATTGCTTAGTATGTAGCTGTATGTGATGTATGTCAGAGAATGAAGGCAGAACATCAAAAGCCAGCAGGGTTATTCTAGCCTATATATGCCGATACCCAAATGGAAGTGGGACAAGCTTGGCATGGATTTCATTACCGGATTACCTAGGATCCGATCGGTATATGATTCTATCTGGGTAGCAGTGGATCGTTTGACCAAAGTGGCTCACTTTATCCTAGTGAAAACTACTTATACAAGCGCGAAGTTGGCCAGGATATATATGACCAGGATCGTATGTCTGCATGAAGTTCTGAGGACCATCGTATCAGATCGAGGAACACAGTTTACCTCAAAGTTTTCGAATCAGCTGCACCAGACTTTGGGTACCAGGCTAGAGTTCAGTACATCCTTTCATCCGCAGACAGATAGACAGACCGTGAGAGTCAATCATATTCTGGAGGACATGTTGAGAGCTTGTGCGCTAGATTATGGATCTAGTTGGGATGTCAATTTGCCTTACGCGGAGTTCTCGTACAACAACAGTTATCAAGCAAGCTTGAAGATGGCACCTTTCGAAGCTCCGTATGGAAGAAGGTGCAGGACACTGTTAATGTGGGATGAAGGTTAAGTTGATTCGTCATAGACTGAAGGTAGCTCAGTCCAGGTAGAAAAGTTATGCAGATTCAAAATGCAAGGAGGTAGTCTATGAGATCGGAGACCGAGCATATCTTTGCGTGTCACCTCTGCGAGGAGTTAAACGATTTGGAGTTAAGGGATAGCCCCGAGATTTGTAGGACCATACCGAGTTTTGGAACGTATGGGAGAAGTGGCCTACAAGTTGGAGTTACCCGAAGGATTGTTAGGAGTTCATGACGTGTTTCACATTTGATAGTTACAGTAGTGCCATGCAGAGATGGCCGATATTCCTCTGAGAGATACAGTGCCACTGGAAGCAATACAGTTGGATAGTGATCTGACCTACGAGGAGAAACCAGTCAAGATTCTCGAGTTTGCCAGCCGAGTTACACGCAGTAAGGGTTATCAAATTTTACAAAGTTCAGTGGAGCCACCATACCGAGGATGAAGCCACCTGGGAACGAGAGGAAGACTTACGGAAAGACCATCCACACCTATTTTCTAGCCAACCCGAACCTCGAGGGCGAGATTCATTTTAAGGGCGGTAGGTTTGTAACATCCCAATTTTCAATATGGATGTTATACACAGGTCATCATATGCATATCATATTTCATTTGCATTTTGGTTGTGATCCTAGGAATCTTAAGCAACTCAAGGACCCACGAAGAGAGTTGGGGATTTCATAATTTTCATATTTGAATGTGTCTCAAATTTGAAAAGAGGATCATTTTGGTTTTAATAATTCTTCTCTCCAAAATATTTCCGATATTAAAATAAATGAGAGAAGATAAAATGACTTCTACAAAATAAGAGGGCAATATTGGAGGAAAAATGTTAAAATCAAATAAATATTTTATTTCAAATTTTATTGCTATTTTATTTGAATTACAAAAAATATGCATTTTTAGGCCAGAAAAATGTTCACTTTGTTCTAAATATTTTATTTAGACGGTGAAAATTGTTTTTGGAATTTTTAGAATTTTTATTTTTTATTAGGATTTTGCTTTCGTGAATTTATTTTAAATTTTTTTCGACCGTTGGGCCAAAGGCCCGGCCGGGCAAGCCGCCAAAGACCGCCACCTCCCTCCAGTAGTGTGGCCTTGGGACTCTGGTGGAGTCGCCTCGACGTCCGCGCCCCCTGGCCCGCCTCCCTCGGCCTTTATAAGCCGCCCGCCACTTCCCACCCATACCTCGCCACCGCCTCCCAAGCAGCAGCTACACCTTCTTGTTGTTGCCATTGCTTATAGCCGCCGCCGCCAGAACCAACGGCGCCGCCATGCGAACGCCCGCCTGTACCGCCGCCGCGCGAGATCCACCGCTGCCCGTTGACCCGCATGGTTGGCCGGTACAAAACCGCCCCGATTCGCTAGTTCGTTCGGGTTTTGTTTTGGTTTAGATCTAGATCAGTTTTTTTTAGGGTTAGGGTTTTTCCCGGTTTTCCTCGATCAAATCTTTTTAGCGAACGTTCACCCGAACGACTCTATTCGCGAACGCATTCGTTCGTTTGTCTCTGATAACGAATGTTCGTTAGTCTTTTCTTTTTCTTTTTATTTTCGGCCAGGGACCTATCCGCGATTATTTTTATTGCAGATCAGCCCCTGATCTTCAAACCCTCGCAGCTTTTTAACCGTTCATCAAAATCCAGTGAAACCGATGCCAAAATCTTCGTCTCAAACCCCTCTTTCTGGATAATAAACTTGAACTAGGTTTTAAAAATTTAAAATTTGGTTTCAAGCAGATTGGAATTCGAATTTCTTTTGATCGTAGTTTGAGTTTCGCAGCTCCGATTTGATTGATTCTTTTTGCAAGTCGAAGCATTTCAGTAGAACTTTTGGTTTGGACTTTCTCATCTGAGTTTTACCCTTGCATCTATGCTTGAGTGCTTATGTATGCTATTGTTTGTTTGCAATAGAGTTTCCGGAGTGCGAAGCGTGCTACTACGAGTATCTAGGGTTTGCGGATCGTCAGCAAGGCAAGTAACACTTTGATCATACCCCGTGATAACCCACAAGTGTAGGGGATCGCAACAGCTTTCGGGGTAGAGTATTCAACCCAAATTTATTGATTCGACACAAGGGGAGCCAAAGAATATTCTCAAGTATTAGCAACTGAGTTGTCAATTTAGCCACACCTGGAAACTTAATATCTGCAACAAAGTGTTTAGTAGCAAAGTAGTATGATAGTAGTGGTAACAGTAACAAAAGTAACAGAAGCAAAAGCAATATTTTTTGTGTTTTGTAGTGATTGTAACAATAGCAATGAGAAAGTAAATAAGCGTAAACAAGTATATGGAAAACTCGTAGGCATTGGATCGGTGATGGATAATTATGCCGGATGCGGTTCATCATGTAACAGTCATAACATAGGGTGACACAGAACTAGCTCCAATTCATCAATGTAATGTAGGCATGTATTCCGAATATAGTCATATGTGCTTATGGAAAAGAACTTGCATGGCATCTTTTGTCCTACCCTCCCGTGGCAGCGGGGTCCTAATGGAAACTAAGGAATATTAAGGCTTCCTTTTAATAGAGAACCTGAACAAAGCATTAGCACATAGTGAATACATGAACTCCTCAAACTATGGTCATCACCGAGAAGTATCCCGATTATTGTCACTTCGGGGTTGTCGGATCATAACACATAATAGGTGACTATAGACTTCCAAGATAGGATCAAGAACACACATATATTCATGAAAACATAATAGGTCCAGATATGAAATCATGGCACTCGGGCCCTAGTGACAAGCATTAAGCATAGCAAAGTCATAGCAACATCAATCTCAGAACATAGTGGATACTAGGGATCAAACCCTAACAAAACTAACTTGATTACATGATAGATCTCATCCAACCCATCACCGTCCAGCAAGCCTACGATGGAATTACTCACGCACGGGGGTGAGCATCATGAAATTGGTGATGGAGGATGGTTGATGATGACGACGGCGATGAATCCCCCTCTCCGGAGCCCCGAACGGACTCCAAATCATCCCTCCCGAGAGGTTTTAGGGCTTGGCGACGGCTCCGTATCGTAAAACGCGATGATTTCTTCTCTCTGATTTTTTTCCCTCGGAAAGCCAATTTATAGAGTTGGAGTTGGCGTCAGAAGGTCTCAAGGGGGCCCACGAGGTAGGGGGGCGCGCCCCCCACCCTCGTGGACAGGGTGTGGGCCCCCTGGTCTTCATCTTTGGCGAGGATTTTTTATTATTTTTTCTAAGATGTTCCGTGGAGTTTCGGGTCATTCCGAGAACTTTTGTTTTCTGCACATAAAACAACATCATGGCAATTCTGCTGAAAACAACGTCAGTCCGGGTTAGTTCCATTCAAATCATACAAGTTAGAGTCCAAAACAAGGGCAAAATTGTTTGGAAAAGTAGATACGATGGAGACGTATCAACTCCCCCAAGCTTAAACCCTTGCTTGTCCTCAAGCAATTCAGTTGACAAACCGAAGAGAAAAAGAAAAACTTTTACAAACTCTGTTTGCTCTTGTTGTTGTAAATATGTCAAGCCAGCATTCAACTTTTCAGCAAATATTATAACTAACCACATTTGTAATAATTCTCAGGTCTCATGTTTACTCATATCAATAGCATAATCAACTAGCGAGCCATAATAATAAATCTCGGATGACAACACTTTCTCAAAACAATCATAATATGATATAACAAGATGGTATCTCGCTAGCCCTATCTGAGACCGCAAAACATAAATGCAGAGCACCTTTAAAGACCAAGGACTGACTAGACATTGTAATTCATGGTAAAAGAGATCCAGTCATAGTCATACCCAATATAAATTAGTAGTAATGAATGCAAATGACAGCTACGCTCTCCAGCTAGTGCTTTTAATAAGAGGAAAAACATGTTGTTGACACAATTGGATGTTCAAGTTCCTGGTTTAGAGAGTTTGCGTGATTTATATGCCATTGATCTTGATTTTTCATCACCATATAAATTGTGTTCAGATGTAAAAGCATGGGAAAAATATCACATACATGATGGCTATTTGTTTAGAGCTAACAAACTATGTGTTCCAGAATCGTCCGTGCGTTTGCTATTGTTGCAAGAATCACATGCTGGCGGTTTGATGGGTCATTTTGGATGTGAGAAGACTTTGCTTATGCTCGCTGATCACTTTTATTGGCCTAAGATAAGGCGTGATGTGGACAGATTTGTGTAGCGTTGCATTACTTGTAATAAGGCAAAGTCTAAGTTGAAACCTCACGATTTGTATACTCCTCTCCCTGCTCCTACTACACCATGGGAAGACATAAGCATGGACTTTGTGTTAGGATTGCCTAGGACCAGGAGAGGACATGATTCAATTTTTGTGGTAGTTGATCGTTTTTCTAAGATGGCACATTTTATTGACTGCCACAAAAGCGACGATGCGTCGCACATTGCTATTCTGTTTTACAGGGACATCGTGTACTTACATGGAGTACCAAAGACGATTGTTTCTGATCGTGACGTGAAGTTTATGAGCTATTTCTGGAAGACACTTTGGGGAAAGCTGGGGACATAGTTAATACTCAGCACTACTTGTCATCCCCAAATAGATGGGCAAACAGAGGTGGTCAATCGCACACTATCCACGTTGTTGCGATACATGATAAAGAAGAATCTGCGTGAATAGGAGGAGTGTTTACCGCATGTGGAGTTTGCATATAACATGGCGGTACATTCCATAATTCAGTTCTGTCCATTTGAGGTGGTCTATGGTTTTAAGCCAATTACACCACTTGATTTGCTGCCCCTTCCAATTCAAGAGAGAGTGAACATGGATGCATCCAAGAGGGCAGATTTCGTGAGGACGATACACGAGAAGACCAAGAAGCCATTGAAAAGAAGGGCAAGTACACGGCTGATCGTGTTAATAAGAAGAGAAAGGAGGTGTTGTTTCAGCCGGGCGACATGGTGTGGGTACACTTGCGTAAAGATAGATTTCCTGAACGGCGCAAGTCCAAGTTGAAACCAAGAGGTGATGGACCATATAAAGTGCTTGCCAAGATTAATAATAATGCATACAAAATTGATCTTCCGACTGAAGAGTTTGGCGTGAGTAATACGTTCAACATCGCTGATTTGACGCCATATACTGGAGAAGACCTTGGTGCGTCGCGGTCGACGCCTTTTCAAGGGGGGGGAGGATGATGAGGACATCCCTACTCCTTTACCATCATTTTCAAATAAAGATGATATTGCACAAGACAAGTCCAATGAAATCAAAATTGGACCAATTACAAGAGCACGTGCAAAAGTACCTGAACAAAAGGTGAATTCACTCTTAGTTGAATCTGACATTTGTGTTAATCAGAATTTTATACTGCCTAAGTCTTTGCATATTTGTATGATCAGATTTGAAGGGAAGGCAAGCTTGGCACGTGGAGATGAAGAATTGCAGCAAGAATAACTTCTATCGATGTCTAATATCGGCAAGTGCACGAGGGAGGAGAGGGAGGTGTGCACAACATAAGCATGAAGGAAAATCGTAACCGGACTCGGATTGACAGCCAGGAGGCCCGCAATTGATATACGTGCAGAATCCGTGTCCGTGCTCCAAATAAGGCTTTTATATACAATTTGAAAAGCTTGACTCGTGTGCTTTCCAAATTGTATACTCGCCCAGCGATTCGCGGTGACCGAGTCGCAAGATAACCAAAACAATACGGGCGGTTGTTTACGCCAGCTTTTTCCAGATAGATTCGTTTAAGTTAGGAAAGTTAGAGATAAGTTGGATTTCGACCCCAACACTATGTTGGACGTCCAGGGGTCTTTATATACCCTTGTAAGTAGTGGCTTTTATGGTTAGACCATGTTTTGATTAAACTCATATCGGTGAATTGCTTTAAGCATTCCTCTGTACTCATATTCCTCTTTGCATCGATCAGGAATATTTACCTACACCAAATTTGTTTCGATAGGGTGTATTTGCTACTGAAAGTCAAGTGCTATCTGTCGTTCCACTGGGAATTAGGATATTGCAGGACCGCTTCGTGGTCGGCGGCTACATGCGTAAGTGTGTGGTGTTGCGAATATCCATAGGGTTGAAGATCTGTTGCATTGGCAACGGGGGAACAGCCGGAGAGTTCGAGAGCATCTCACAAGTTATCCTACAAGTTCAACATCGACATCCTCCGCTCACTGAGAAGATCGGGCCACCCATTTATCATCTTGGTATCAGATTTCCAGCGTTATCTCGGTGAGTATCCACCAATCCCTTAGATTAGTTTTGTTTTCGTCCTCCACAGAAAAAGCCATACAAAAATATTAGGGTTTAGAGTTTTTTCCATAGCCTAGATAGCATCGGTTCCAAGTTTTAGTTGTTGATCGTAGTCTTTTATTTGCGTAACTTACTTTCTGATCTGAGTCGTTGTAGATTGTCTAGGTTTTCCTTTTCTCACGCTTCGAGTCGTTTGGTTGCTGTCAAGTCTGTTGATCCGAGTCAGATTTTGTTTGGTTTGATTAACTATCCAAATCAGATTGTGTTTCATTTGATAACCATAGTCAGCCTTTCTTCTTTTGCATAGTACTTTCCTATTGAGACTAGTATATCCTTTGCTCTACGGGCTGCTCATATAGGAATTTGGAGAGTGCATCTTTTGTTTTGGCAAAATCAGGTTGGTTAC
The DNA here is from genome assembly GCA_021605145.1 of Aegilops bicornis. Lineage (NCBI taxonomy): Eukaryota > Viridiplantae > Streptophyta > Magnoliopsida > Poales > Poaceae > Aegilops > Aegilops bicornis. The sequence continues at coordinate 362,220,045 of CM038671.1, forward strand.
TAATTGCTCATGTTACCGATACAAAAAAAAGAACAAAAAAAGAGAAATAAAAAGAAAACGAAAAAAAGAGAAAGAAAAAGAAAAAGAAAAAAGAGGAGGAAAAGAAAGTTATACGTGGAAGTTGCATATATTTTTGGCGAGTTTGTCAGTTTTTCTGCCACGTTCATTGCACTAGTAGATTGAGCAATCTCGTGCCCGTATAAATTGAGCAATTAGCTAGCGTCTCTCCTGTGCATTTGCAACACGAGCATTACTCCGACATTCCAGAATTTTGAGCTCAGTTTCAGAGATGCATTTGCCCCACTTATCTCCATCGTGTGTGTTTCCGTGGGTCTCTATCATACGATCAACACTAGGATTTGTGAATTGGTGTTGATAGGTATTCCAACCAAGCTCCACCATATACCCTATTTGTTGTGTGATAGTTTTCACCCTCGGTATTTGCTACATCACATCCGTGCATGTTCTGCCCATACAAGTTGGTAAGCTTTTCTAATTCACTTTGGAACAAGTAAGATACCTTGTTTCTTTCGGTTTTGAGTGAGTTGAGAGTTTTCCACATACACTATATTTTCTGTGAGTACTAATCACCTAATCATGTCCGACGAGGTCTTTTGATATCTGACAGAAAAAGGACCCTAAATCCGTGGTGCATTGGAATGAATATGAAGCTCTTCGTGATCATCTTCAGCGACAAATTCAGTGTGCAACCGATCCTATAAATGAGAATGTGTAGAACATGGAGTTGGACCTCAAGGATGCCACATAAACCATCACATTCTGAGCGTAACGCCAAGTTACCGAAATTGAGGGACCCTAGTTAACTTGCAACAAGCTATGGCTGCGTTGCAAATCCTATTGATCGCCAATGTAATCAGCAGCGTGATGATGATGATGGTGAAGCTAGTGTTCATGGTGGTAATGAGGGTGTTGCAGCTGCTAATGCTGCCAATGTACAAGGGGCTGCAACACGTCGTGCACAATTACAACAAGCTAATCGGGACCAGCAAGCTCCACACGAGCCGGTTGTTGCTGTTCAAGATGGTGGTCGTGGTAATGGAGGCCGTGGTGGTGGCCGTGCTGCTGCCATGCCCGTGGGCCGTGGATTTGCTCCTCTTGGTGCGCGTCGTCGATTTGATAATGATGCTTTTGCACAACCAACCAACCGTGATGATGGTCTGGGCAAACCAAAGTTCACCGTCCCCAAGTTTGTTGGTTCTACTGATGTTGAAGAGTACCTCAATTGGGAGCTGAAGGTGAAAAAATTATGGCGCATGCATGAGTACACCGAGGACAGAAAAATAAAACTTGCATCTTCTGAATTTGATGACTATGCTTTGCTTTGGTGGGATAATATAGTACAGTCCAGAATTCAAGATGGTGAACGTCCCATTGTTACATGGAGAGATATGAAGGAAGAGATGCGTGCTCGCTTTGTTTCACGCAATTATATTCGTTCTCTCTATGACAAATTGCAGAATTTGAGGCAAGGTACTTCTTCCATGGATGAATATTTTCAGGAGATGGAGCTTACTATGCAGCGTGCTAGAGTGCGTGAAGAGCCTGGACAAACAATGCAGCGATTTCTCTGCAGTGCGAACTATAACATCAAGTGTATTGTTCGTCTTCACCAATATTATGACATGACAGATTTGTTACACCAAGCACGTGAGGCTGAATTGCAAGTGGATGAGGATGCTAAGTTTACATCTCGCACAAGGACATTTTACACCACGAACAACACCTCATATGGAGCCTACTCCTAGTTCCACTTCTGGTTTTCGTGGTAATACTTCTTCCAAATCAGATTCGGTGATTTCTAATGCGAAGAAACCGGCGCAACCTGCTGCTAGTGCTGCTGGTTCTACTAATTCTACAGCAAGAAACAGGGACATGAGTTGTCATACATGTGGTGGAAGGGGTCATTTTAAGAGAGATTGTCCCAATAAAAAGGTTATGTTGATTAATGAGGATACAACAGAATATGAAAGCGGTGATGATGCTGACCCTGATTCTGAAATTTGGGAGGAAGATGAAGATGGTTCAATAGATGCTTATGCTACACACTATCCTATAATTGTTTGCTCGCCCAAAGTGCTAAGTGTTACGCCTAGTCCCGCAGTAACAATGGTGCAATTTGTTTCAAACAAAGGCCGTTGTTGGTCCTGGTAAGGCATGCAAGGTTATAATTGATGGTGGTAGTTGTCACAATTTGGCTCGTAAGGAGTTATTCCAAAAGCTGAAATTGAAATATTTACCGCACCCTAATCCATATTTTATTCAGTGATTAAGTGATAGTGGACAGATGAAGATCAGCCACATGGTGCGTGTGGAATTTCAGATCGGGCCATATAAAGACACCATTGAGTGTGATGTGGTTCCTATGACCGTGTGTCACCTATTGTTGGGACGCCCATGGCAGTATGATAGAGATGTCCGCCACAATGGGAGAGCCAACACATATCATTTAAATTGGCGTGGCAAGGAGGTTACTTTGAGGCCTATGACACATGACAAATTGTAAATGAATCTCGTCAAAAAATTGAAGTGAATCTTGAAAAAGAGAGTGAGAGATTAGATAGGTGAGAGACTACACTTCCGGTGAGTGAGAGCCACAAGCAAAATCTGAGTGGTCAAAATAAAATTGAGGGAGTGAATTCCTTAGTTATGTTAGCCACGAAATCTGATTTGAGAGAGTTTCGTGAGGATCCCACTGCTGTACCACTTGTGTTGTTGTGCAAGGGTCAAATTTTGGTTTCTAACGACATGACCCCTCTCTCTATTGGTGTTTCTAATGTATTGCAGGAATTTAGCGATGTGTTTCCGGAGGAGGTACTGTCGGGGAGGCTGATCGTACCCACGGACACCTATGGGGCCGGCGGAGCAGGCCCCTTGTGGTTCGGAGGGGGGCGGAGATCGCCTGAAAGAGCGGATCGAGGCGAGGCACACGCAGCAGTTACCCAGCCGGAGCTCTCCGGAGAGATAAAACTCCTACTGCTGCTTGTTTGATGTATTGTGTTCTTGCTAGGGAGCAACGAGAGCTACAAAACCTAGCGTGAGTCTATCTGGTCTCGAGTGGGTCGAATGAACCGAACGAGCCAAACCCCCTCTACGTTGCACATGGGCCTCCTTTTATATGCTCAAGGGGTCTCCGATAGGTGGCAACATAGGCGGGGGTACAAATGTAAAAACAAGAGTTGGTACACCTACTCGAACAGTGTACAGTGCAAAATACCTAACCCTGACGGCAAGGGACAAAAGCAATAAATGCCCGTCAGCGTCGCCCAAACAGTGCAACAGAGACCGTCAGTGCGCGCTTCGCCACGATGGCAAGCTTGTCGGCGCCGCTTATCGCTGCTCTCCGCTGGCTGCCTGACCGCCGACACGTGCGCATGGAACGGTCCCATGGCGACACGTCGCTGGATGAGCTGGAGCGGAGATGGAGAGAAGTTGCATGCCGCGACAAACGCCTTGCCGCGGCCGAATCCTTGTCGCGCTCCGGGCCTTCCCGGCAAGCTCCTCTTGCCGGGGCCTTGTCTTCTGCGTTCGAGGTGGCCTCCCGACAAGCTCCTCTTGTCGGGCCTTGTCTTCTTAATCAAATACTTTGTTCTTGAATGGCTCCAAAGGAGCCACGGAGGATATTGGCGGTGACGAGGCAAACCTTGCCGCTGGTGTCAGAATCGTCTGCATGCAGTACGGGGTACTAGGGTACCCCTACTCTAGTACACCGACAGGTACCCACTGGTTTACCACCATTGCAAGGTATAGAGCATCAAATTGATTTGATACTAGGAGCATCGCTGCCCAATAGAGCACCGTACCGCACCAACCCCGAGGAAACAAAGGAAATTCAGAAACAAGTACAAGAGCTTCTAGACAAAGGTTATATTCGCGTGAGCTTAAGTCCTTGTGTTGTTCCTGTAATTTTGGTTCCTAAGAAAGATGGTACATGGCGCATGTGCGTAGATTGTAGAGCTATAAACAACATCACTATTTGATATCGTCATCCTATTCCACGTTTAGAAGATATGTTGGATGAATTGAGTGGTGCTGCTATTTTCTCTAAAATTGATTTGCGTAGTGGTTATCATCAAATTAGGATGAAAGAAGGGGATGAATGGAAGACAACTTTTAAAACAAAGTTTGGTTTATATGAGTGGTTAGTCATGCCTTTTGGGTTAACTAATGCACCTAGTACTTTCATGAGATTAATGAACCATGTTTTGAGGCATTTGATTGGTAAATTTGTGGTTGTATATTTTGATGATATACTTATTTACAGCCGCAATGAATCTGAACATAGTGATCATATTCGACAAGTTTTGCAAATGTTGCGTGATGCTCAGTTATATGGTAATCTTGATAAGTGCACATTTTGCAAAGATAAGGTCATATTTCTCGGATATGTTGTTTCTAAGCATGGAGTTGAGGTAGATGAATCAAAAATAGAAGCTATTAAAAATTGGCCTACTCCTCTGAATGTTAGTCAAGTACGAAGCTTTCACGGTCTTGCTGGTTTCTATAGACGTTTTGTGAAAGATTTCAGTACTATTGCTGCACCTTTGAATGAGTTCACAAAAAAAGGTGTTGATTTTGTGTGGGGCGCAGCCCAAGATAATGCTTTTGATGAGCTGAAACGTCGTTTGATTTGCTGCACTTTGCTTATACTTGATTACACTAAAAATTTGAGATTGAATGTGATGCTAGTGGAATTGGTATTGGAGGTGTGTTGATGCAAGAGGGTAAATCGATTGCATATTTTTCTGAAAAACTTAATGGTGCACAATTGAACTATCCTGTTTATGATAAAGAATTGTATGCTCTAGTTTGTGTCCTTGAGGTTTGGCAACATTATTTGTGGCTAAAAGAATTTATCATACATTCTGATCATGAGGCTCTGAAATATTTGAAAAGCCAATCCAATTTGAACAAACGTCATGCAAAATGGGTTGAATTTATTGAATCTTTCCCATACATCATTAAATACAAAAAGGGTAAAGATAATGTTGTTGCTGATGCTCTTTCTAGGAAAAACATGTTGTTGACACAATTGGATGTTCAAGTTCCTAGTTTAGAGAGTTTGCGTGATTTATATGCCACTGATCTTGATTTTTCAGCACCATATAAATTGTGTTCAGATGTAAAAGCATGGGAAAAATATCACATACATGATGGCTATTTGTTTAGAGCTAACAAACTATGTGTTCCAGAATCGTCCGTGCGTTTGCTATTGTTGCAGGAATCACATGCCGGCGGTTTGATGGGTCATTTTGGATGTGAGAAGACTTTGCTTATGCTCGCCGATCACTTTTATTGGCCTAAAATGAGGCGTGATGTGGACAGATTTGTGTAGCGTTGCATTACTTGTAATAAGGCAAAGTCTAAGCTGAAAGCTCACGGTTTGTATACTCCTCTCCCTGCTCCTACTACACCATGGGAAGACATAAGCATGGACTTTGTCTTAGGATTGCCTAGGACCAGGAGAGGACATGATTCAATTTTTGTGGTAGTTGATCGTTTTTCTAAGATGGCACATTTTATTGACTGCCACAAAAGCGACGATGCATCGCACATTGCTACTCTGTTTTTCAGGGACATCGTGCGCTTACATGAAGTACCAAAGACGAATGTTTCTGATCGTGACGTGAAGTTTATGAGCTATTTCTGGAAGACACTTTGGGGAAAGCTGGGGACAAAGTTAATACTCAGCACTACTTGTCATCCCCAAACAGATGGGCAAACAGAGGTGGTTAATCGCACACTATCCACGTTGTTGCGATCCATGATAAAGAAGAACCTGCGTGAATGGGAGGAGTGTTTACCGCATGTGGAGTTTGCATATAACAGGGCGGTACATTCCACAACTCAGTTTTGTCCATTTGAGGTGGTCTATGGTTTTAAGCCAATTACACCACTTGATTTGCTGCCCCTTCCAATTCAAGAGAGAGTGAACATGGATCCATCCAAGAGGGCAGATTTCGTGAGGACGATCCATGAGAAGACCAAAGAAGCCATTGAAAAGAAGGGTAAGTACACGGCTGATCGTGTTAATAAGAAGAGAAAGGAGGTGTTGTTTCAGCCGGGCGACATGGTGTGGGTACACTTGCGTAAAGAAAGATTTCCTGAACGGCGCAAGTCCAAGTTGAAACCAAGAGGTGATGGACCATATAAAGTGCTTGCCAAGATTAATAATAATGCATACAAAATTGATCTTCCGTGAAGAGTTTGGCGTGAGTAATACGTTCAACGTCATTGATTTGACGCCATATCTTGGAGAAGACCTTGGTGCGTCATGCGGTCGACGCCTTTTCAAGGGGGAGGATGACGAGGACATCCCTACTCCTTTACCATCATTTTCAAATAAAGATGATATTGCACAAGACAAGTCCAATGAAATCAAAATTGGACCAATTACAAGAGCACGTGCAAAACTACTTGAACAAAAGGTGAATTCACTCTTAGTTGAATCTGACATTTGTGTTAATCAGAATTTCACACTGCCTAAGTCTTTGCATATTTGTATGATCAGATTTGAAGGGAAGGCAAGCTTGGCACGTGGAGATGAAGAATTGCAGCAAGAAGAACTTCTACTGATGTCTAATATCAGCAAGTGCATGAGGGAGGAGAGGGAGGCAGTGCACAACATAAGCAGAAGGAAAATCAGAACCGGACTCGGATTGACAGCCGGGGAGGCCCGAATTGATATCGTGCAGAATCCGTGTCCGTGCTCCAAATAAGGCTTTTAAATACAATTTGGAAAGCTTGACTCGTGTGCTTTCCAAATTGTATACTCGCAGCCCGCGATTCGCGGTGACCGAGTCAAAGTCACCAAAACAATACGGCGGTTGTTTCTGCTAGTTTTTTCAGATAGATTCGTTTAAGTTAGGAAAGTTAGAGATAAGTTGGATTTCGACCCCAACACTATGTTGGACGTCCAGGGGTCTTTATATACCCTTGTAAGTCATGGCTTTTAGGGTTAGACCATGTTTTGATTAAACTCATATCAGACTGAATTGCTTTAAGCATTCCTCTGTACTCATATTCCTCTTTGCATCGATCAGGAATATTTACCTACAACAAATTTGTTTCGATAGGGTGTATTTGCTCGAAAGTCAAGTGCTATCTGTCGTTCCTTTGGGAATTGGGAGATTGTAGAACCGCTTCGTGGTCGGGTGACTACGTGCGCAAGTGTGTGGTGTTGCGAATATCCATAGGGTTGAAGATCTGTTGCATTGGCAACGGGGGAACAGCCGGTGAGTTCGAGAGCATCTCACAAGTTATCCTACAAGTTCAACATCGACATCCTCCGCTCACTGAGAAGATCGGGCCACCCTTTATCAACTCATCTGGAATAACTTTGGGGTTTAAGGGATTGGATGCACAAGCAGTATTCCCGCTTAGTACAAGTGAATGCTAGCAAAAGACTGGGAAGCGACCAACTAGAGAGCGACAACATTCATGAACATGCACTAAAATTAATAAACATTGGATGCAAGCATGAGTAGGATATAATCCACCATGAACATAAATATCGTGAAGGCTATGTTGATTTTTTTCAACTACATGTGTGAACATGTGCCAAGTCAAGTCACTTAAATCATTCAAAGGAGGATACCACCTCATCATACCACATCACAACCATTTTAATAGCATGTTGGCATAAGGTAAACCATTATAACTCATAGCTAATCAAGCATGGCATAAGCAACTATGATCTCTAATTGTCATTGCAAACATGTTTATTCATAATAAGCTGAATCAAGAACGATGAACTCATCATATTTACAAAAACAAGAGAGGTCGAGTTCATACCAGCTTCTCCCAACTCAGTCAGTCCATCATATATCATCATAATTGCCTTTCACTTGCACGACCGAACGATGTGAATAATAATAAGAGTTCACGTGCATTGGACTAAGCTGGAATCTGCGAGCATTCAATAAACAGGAGAAGACAAGGCAATATGGGCTCTTGGTTAAATCAACAATAATGCATATAAGAGCCACTTCAACAGTTTAATCATGGTCTTCTCCTATCGATCCCAAAGAAAAGAAAAGAAATAAAACTATTTACACGGGAAAGCTCCCAACAAGCAAAAGAAGAACGGGAAATATTTTTGGGTTTTCTTTTTAATTATTACTACTACAGCAGGAAAAATAAACTACTACTAATTTTTTTGTTGTTTTCTTAAAGTTTATTAAACACACAAGAAGAAAGCAGGAAAAAGAAAATAAACTAACATGGATAATACAGTGAAAGAGTATGATCACCGACATCTAGCAATGAGTGTGTGTGAACATAAATGTAATGTCGGTGGGAAATACGTACTCCCCCAAGCTTAGGCTTTTGGCCTAAGTTGGTTCATTACCGAGGATAGCTGGTGGATACCCGTAGGTGTAGGCTGGGTCGTCTTTGTGATGAAGAGGACTCGATTGCCATTGGCTAGCAGCCACCTCCGGATCCCAAGAATAAGCAGATTTGGCGTGGAGGCTCATATTGTGGTTCGGCTCCGGGGCTGGTGCAGGATTCCGATGAAGCAGGCGGCCACCCACGGAGCAGGTAAGGACCTGCAGACAAGTTAAACAAAGAAGGAGTAGGTAAAGTAATAGTCTCAGGGTGATGTTTATCAAAGTACAATTTATATTTGAGCTCCCCTTCACGAGTCTTAACAATAAAATCATGTGGTAGCATACTATTATAATCTAGATAAGCACTGGGCAACAATTTTTCTTCTTTCTCAAAATGCCTAATAGGTATGCCAAAATATTCACCTAGGCGTGAAGCATAAATGCCTCCAAAGATGGGGCCCTTAATGCAGTTCGAGACTTAACCGTCTAGCAACAATTCCACCAATACTAACAGAGTTATTGCGGTATAAACCATGGAACAAAATGATAATATCAGGAACACTAAGGTTTTCACAGTTTCCGCGACCAATCAAGCAATGACTAGCAAATAAGGCAAAGTAGCGTAATACAGGAAAACGTATGCTAGTAATTCTTGCATCAGAAACCTTCCTGGTTTCTCCCACAGTGATAGTGTTAATAAATGCTTCCACTTCATTACTGTGTGGTTCATCTAAGGTGCCCCAAAGGGTATTTTGCAAACCTCGCAAAATTCAGCTAATGGCATCTTCTTAACAACGTCATATAAATGAAACTCTACTGATGGAGGTGATTCCTTAGGAAAATAGTAGAAGTTTTGCACAAAAGTATTAGTGAGTAAGAGATACTGATGACGTTGGTCGCGGAGGAAGTTGGTGAGGCCAGCATTCTCAATCAATATATAGAAATCCTCATAAATCCCGGCTCTCCTCAAGAAGTCATCGGAAGGCCATTCACACGGCCGGACCTCCATGGTGCGAGGCAAACTATATTTGGGCTTATGTGCTTCTTCCTTTTGTTTTTCCTTCGAGCTTCGGCTCGATGAGCCCCTCAAAAGTCTCTTCATTATTTTCTGAAATTATCTGAAATTTTTAGTAACTTCAAACAAAAGTGAACCAACTTCAATAAAATTGATAGCAACTACTCCTACAAGTGACTAGAGCCTATATCAAGCATTAGAACTACTTGGAACCATATAAATTTGACATGCAAGCTCAAGAACATGGTCACCTATGAAGCACAAATTTGCAATGAATAAAGCACTAGAATAAAAACTAATTGGACCAATGGAGGAGTCACATACCAAGGAACAATCTCCCCAAGCAGTTTTTTGAGAGGTGCTTTGAGCAAGGAGATCGAAAATCACAAAGAACGAGTTTGGAACTTCGTGTTTGAGCTGGTTATTCGTGTTTGTGGGAGGAAGAAGAAGAGGATGGGTGCAGGAATAAGTGGAGGAGGGCCACCATGGGCCCACGAGGCAGGAGGGCATGCCCAGGGGGGTAGGGCGCGCCCTCCACCCTCGTGGCCAGGTGGCAGCTCCCCCCGCGGTAATTTTTGCACTAAAAATCCTCAAATATTCCTGAAAAAAACATATTAAATTGGCATGGAATTCTGAGGACTTTTATTTTCAGGATATTTTTATTTTGGACGGATAAATCTGGAAACAGACAGAAAAATACTATTTTTACTTTATTTAAACTAAATAACAGAAAGTATAAAGAGGGTACAGAAGGTTGTGCTTCTAGTTTCATCCGTCTCATGATCATCAAAAGGAATCCACTAACAAGGTTGATCAGGTCTTGTTAACAAACTCATTCCGATTAACATGGAACCGGAGAAATTTCTAATGACACTATGTTACCTCAACGGGGATATGCACATCCCCTATAACAAGAATATCATATTTCTTCTTGACAGTAGGAAGAGGAAATTCAAAACCTCCAAAAATAATCGATGGAACTTTTCCAATAGAGTTGATGCTATAAACTTGAGGTTGTTTCCTCGGAAAGTGTACCGTATGCTCATTACCATTAACATGAAAAGTGACATTGCCTTTGTTGCAATCAATAACAGCCCCTCGATTATTCAGAAAAGGTCTTCCAAGAATAATAGACATACTATCGTCCTCGGGAATATCAAGAATAACAAAGTCCGTTAAAATAGTAACGTTTGCAACCACAACAGGCACATCCTCACAAATACCGGCAGGTATAGCAGTTGATTTATCAGCCATTTGCAAAGATATTTCAGTAGGGGTTAACTTATTCAAATCAAGTCTACGATATAAAGAGAGAGGCATAACACTAACACCGGCTCCAAGATCACATAAAGCAATTTTAACATAGTTTCTTTTAATGGAGCATGGTATAGTGGGTACTCCTGGATCTCCAAGTTTCTTTGGTATTCCACCCTTAAAAGTATAATTAGCAAGCATGGTGGAAATTTCAGCTTCTGGTATCTTTCTCTTATTGGTAATTATATCCTTCATATACTTAGCATAAGGATTTGTTTTGAGCACATCGATTAATCGCATACGCATAAAAGATAGGTCTAATCATTTCAGCAAAGCGCTCAAAATCCTCATCATCCTTTTTCTTGGATGGTTTGGGAGAAAAAGGCATGGGTTTCTGAACCCATGGTTCTCTTTCTTTACCATGTTTCCTAGCAACAAAGTCTCTCTTATCACAATGTTGATTCTTTGATTGTGGGTTATCAAGATCAACAATGAGTTCAACTTCTACATCATTATCATTACTAGGTTGAGCATCATCATGAACATCATCATTAGCATTTTCACTAGGTTCATGTTCATTACCGATTGTGTTTGACATCGGAGATAGATATATCATTTGGATTCTCAGATGGTTCAGCAATACGTTCACTAGAAGTTTGCAAAGTCCTATCATTTTTCTTTTTCTTCCTTTTAGAAGAACTAGGCACATTAGTTTTATTTCTCTGAGAATCTTGCTCAATTCTCTTAGGGTGGCCTTCAGGATACAAAGGTTCCTGAGTCATTCTACCAGTTCTAGTAGCCACTCTAACGACATAAGCATTTTTCTTACTATTCATTTCATTGAGAAAATCATTTTGAGCCTTAAGTACTTGTTCTACTTGAGTGGTAACCATAGAAGCATGTTTGCTAATGAGTTTAAGTTCACCTCTAACATTAGCCATATAATCACCCAAGTGTTTAATCATATCGGAATCATATTTCAACTATCTACCAAAATAAGCATTAAAATTTTCTTGTTTGACAATAAAGTTATAAAACTCATCCGAGCATTATCTAGCAGACTTATAGTGAGGAATATCACCTTCATCAAATCTATAGAGAGAATTTACCTTTACTACCTATGTCGGGTTATCGGGATCAGGAGGTTCTTCAATAGGTAATGGATCAAGATCATATGTTTCTTCAACAAATGTAAATTAAGACCATGTATTTCTTCAATAGGAGGTAAATTCTTAACATCTTGACTTTAATACCTTTTTCTTTCATAGATTTCTTTTCTTCTTGCATATCTTCAGGTGAGAAATAGAACACCTCTCTTCTTCGGAGTTGGTTTAGGAATAGGCTCGATGGTGGCTGGAGCTGGCTCAGGAGGTGACCAATTATTTTCATTTGTCAACATATTATTCAATAGAATTTCAGCTTCATCCGGCGTTCTTTCCCATAACAGAAGTGGCATCATCAATAACATGCGACATATCGGAACGAATAGCAGAAGCAGGCTTAGGTGTCGCAAGATTACTCATAACAGAAGGTGAATCAAGTGCAGAGCTAGATGGCAGTTCCTTACCTCCACTCGTAGTTGAGGGATAAATTTTTGTCTTAGCGTCTTTCAAGTTCTTCATAGTGTCCAGCAGATATAAATCCCAAGTAACTCAAAGAATAGAGCTATGCTCCCGACATGGCGCGAGAAATTGGTCTTGATAACCCACAAGTGTAGGGGATGCATAGCAGCTTTCGAGGGTAGAGTATTCAACCCAAATTTATTGATTCGACACAAGGAGTCAAAGAATATTCTCAAGTATTAGCAACTGAGTTGTCAATTCAGCCACACGGAAACTTAATATCTGCGACAAAGTGTTTAGTAGCAAAGTAGTATGATAGTAGTGGTTGATAACAAAAGTAACGGAAGCAAAAGTAATTTTTTGGTGTTTTGTAGTGATTGTAACAATAGCAACGGAAAGTAAATAAGCGTAAACAAGTATATGGAAAACTTCGTAGGCATTGGATCGGTGATGGATAATTATGCGGATCACGGTTCATCATGTAACAGTCATAACATAGGTGACACAGAACTAGCTCCAATTCATCAATGTAATGTAGGCATGTATTCGAATATAGTCATACGTGCTTATGGAAAAGAACTTGCATGACATCTTTTGTCCTACCCTCCCGTGGCAGCGGGTCCTAATGGAAACTAAGAGATATTAAGGCCTCCTTTTAATAGAGAACAGAACAAAGCATTAGCACATAGTGAATACATGAACTCCTCAAACTATGGTCATCACCGAAGTATCCCGATTATTGTCACTTGGGGTTGTCGGATCAAAACACATAATAGGTGACTATAGACTTGCAAGATAGGATCAAGAACACACATATATTCATGAAAACATAATAGGTTCAGATCTGAAATCATGGCACTCGGGCCCTAGTGACAAGCATAAAGCATAGCAAAGTCATAGCAACATCAATCTGAACATAGTGGATACTAGGGATCAAACCCTAACAAAACTAACTCAATTACATGATAGATCTCATCCAACCCATCACCGTCCGGCAAGCCTATGATGGAATTACTCACACACGGGCGGTGAGCATCATGAAATTGGTGATGGAGGATGGTGATGATGACGACGGCGTGACGAATCCCCTCTCGGAGCCCGAATAGACTCCAGATCAGCCCTCCCGAGAGGTTTTAGGGCTTGGCGGCGGCTCCATATCGTAAAACGCGATGATTTCTTCTCCCTGGATTTTTTCTCTCCGAAAGCCAATATATAGAGTTGGAGTTGGCGTTAGAAGGTCTCCAGGGGGCCCACGAGGTAGGGGGCGCGCCCCCCACCCTCGTGGACAGGGTGTGGTCCCCCTGGTCTTCATCTTTGGCGAGGATTTTTTATTATTTTTTCTAAGATGTTCCGTGGAGTTTCAGGTCATTCCGAGAACTTTTGTTTTCTGCACATAAAACAACATCATGGCAATTCTGCTGAAAACAGCGTCAGTCCGGGTTAGTCGCATTCAAATCATACAAGTTAGAGTCCAAAACAAGGGCAAAAGTGTTTGGAAAAGTAGATACGACGGAGATGTATCACCCCGTTTATTACCCAGTTTTTATGCATTAGTTTCAACCCTCAAACATTGCGTCAGTAGGATCTAATTAACCTGTGGGTCTAGGAAGTAGTTGATGAGGTAGAACCTATTGTCCTTTCTTTCAAACCTTGGGAGTTACTTCTACGTTATGCTTATATTGCTATGCTATGCTCGTAGACGTGGATTGGTTGAGTGTATCCATGATAGATGTGAGAGTTGTTAATTAATGGTTAACTTAAGGTGGCTACTTTAATACACATCTGGGTGGATTGGTTGCGGGCACCTGAAGAATCCAGTGTTGTCCTAGGATATCCCGGAGTACCTGTGTGATCATCCTATGGAATGCCACCCAGGCTCAAGGGATCATAAGATTATTCTTGCTAGAATCTTCCATGTGCAGCCACATGCCATTATGGGTTCTGGCATAGTTGAGTATGTTGTGTGACCTCTTTCAGTGGTAGGCTAGCATATGTAGGGGGAAGTAGGTGGTACTGTCTACCCAGAATAAAGAGTTAATGCTTCGGAAAGAGTGTCTCGGTCATCCGTTTCTCAAACACCATGTAGTGCGAGAAATATAACGGAGGAGATCGAGTCTTGTGGGGAAAAGTGCGCAAACCTCTGCAGAGTGTGCAAACTATTCATGGTTAACCGTGTCCCCGGTTATGGACATCTTGAGTATCTGGTACTTGAATTATTGATTTGATCTCATCACTCTTAATTAATTTGTTGGGTTAATAATACTGATTAATTGGGATTGAGTTGGAGGAACCTTCTGAATATATTTTTGTCAACTACCATGATAGTTAAATAAAATATATTCCTTTGTAGTAGGGAAAAATTGGCTTTACGCAAAACATGGTAACCATAAAGCCTCCACCAACCATATATGCATGTAGTGTTAGCATTTATCTTGTACATTGCTCTACAGTGTTATTTTGCCAGCATATTCCATGTCCTGACCCATTTTGGGCTGCAACATATTATGTTGTAGACTTTTCAGACGAAGAATAAGGTGCGCTAGGTCGTTGTCGTGCACTAAGCTATGCCGTTGGAGCTGATGGACTCATTTACCTTCGATGCTTCTGAAGTTATCTTATTTAGATGGCCTTAAGCCATATTATTGTAATAAGTCCTCTTTTGAGACATTCGATGTAATAAGTGTGTGATTGCACTCTGTTATAAATCCTTCAAGTACTGTGTGTGTTAGCATTACCGATCTAGGGATGACACTTATGCACATAGATTTGACCGTTTGAGGTCGGATCGCTACAAGATGGTATCGGAGCACACACTGACTGTAGGAGGCGACCACTAAGATAAGCCATAGGTCACTCTTCTCTACTCATTTCTGACTCCTCTCCATTTTCCACTCTATAGATGGCGGACCCAAGGAACAAGTTTGCCCAACCGGATGAAGATACATCTTTTGGACGACACTTGAAGGAAGTCATTAGGTACCTGAACATTAGAATACCAAGTTTCACCGGGACCTACACCGCCACTTTACCAGAAGAGGAGCGTTGGATGATTTGAGTTCATGTTCTAGGAAGGTCATTCGCGCCAGTTATTGAGCCCATAGAGTTTTCCTTTGATGCACCAACCTGGAGTCTAGGAAAGAGCATGGCAGCTCATATCGCCATGGGACGCATCGGCGAAGTTTACCACAAGGATCTTAAGGACACTATCTACCAAATATGTGGGTGCCGAGATGAGCAACGGGAGATGATCAGCCCCAGGAGGGACAGGTCCATTGCAGCTTTCATCCAGGAGTTAAACCAGCACATTCGTCGCCAGGAGAACCAAATGTGCGCAAGCATGATAGATCTGAAGAGGGTGATGACCAGGAACATGGAGCTTGAAGATGAAATGAAGTCTACACGCGATGGATATGAGGAGGAAATTGCAGTGCTACTAGAGAAGAATGAAGACCCGATGAAGAAGCTAGGAGTATTCATGGGAGACCCCACGCCAGGAGGAGATGACGACCATCCCGAGGACTACATCATCATCGACGACACCGACTCCGACCCCGACAGTAGTGATGATGATTACGAAGACGAAGCTGGAGCGGATATCATAGAGTCTTCCATCGATCGAAATTTTTAGATGACCACCAAATTATCAGTAGTATTCCCCCATGTATATATTAGTAGTCCAATTATTTTGTAATGGCAGTTAGATCAATTGTATACCCTTGTTTGAATTGAGTGGTGTGATATGATTGTGTTTGTCTCATGTGCATATGGGTAGTGCTTTTCTCTTTAGACCTCATTCTATTCTAATCTCTTCCCTCTAAATCCATCAGATGCCGCCGAGACGTGACCCCAGATTTATCTTCCCACCGGAGCTCACTCAGTTGATCCAACAGCAGAATGCCTTGATGTAGCTACTAGTCCAGAACCAAGGCAACAACAACAACAACCTGCGGCCACCACCTCCAGTTGACAACTTAGCCCATTGTCTGAGGTTGAATCCGCCTGTGTTTTCCAGTAGCACCGAGCTGATTGTTGCTGATGACTGGCTATGCAGGATTGGAAGGGAGTTGACCACCGCGGTTGCCTGAGATCTTTGAAAAGGTGCATTTTTCTGCACACCAACTGGATGGACCCGCAGCCTCATGGTGGGAGAATTACACCACCACTTTCCCCATAGCCAATGTCACTTCGGATCAGTCTCAGCAAGCATTCCGCACTGCACATGTCTCAACTGCAGCTATGAGCATGAAGAAGCGTGAGTTTCACAACTTACGCCAGGGAAATTGTACTATGGGGCAGTACGTGGATGAGTTCAGTAAGTTAGCTCGCTATGCCCCGGATGATGTGGTCATAGATGCCGCGAAGCAGGAGAAGTTTATGGAAGGACTGAATGATGAGCTGAGTATGCAGCTGATGGTAGCTACCTTTGCTACCTACCAGGACTTGGTAGATAGAGCTATTATGATTGAAGGGAAGCAGCAGCAGATAGAGAGCCGCAAAATTAAGTATGGACAAGGGAAGTATAATTCTGGAGCTCAGCAGAAGCCTCATTTTACCCCGTACTCGGGAGGATATACCCATAACCATGGAGGCCACACTCACAGTGGAGGAAGTTCGCATAACCATAATGGCCCCAAGAATGGAAATGGAGCAAGCAGCAATCAGAACCGTTCCAACCCAGCAACACCTGCCAAGAAGGACCTAAGTCACATTACTTGTTTCAAGTGCGGGAAGACTGGGCACTACGCCACCGAGTGTTCTGAAGCCAAGAATGGAAATGGCAATGGGAGTTCTGGAAAGAAGCCAAATCCCTTCACCAGCGGTCAGGTGAACCAGATCAACGTAGAGGAGGTTGAGGAGCAGCCAGATGCAGTTATTGGTAAGTTTTTGGTTAAGTCATTTACCGCTTTCGTTCTTTTTGATACTGGTGCTTCGCATTCATACATATCAAGGGGATTTGTGGACAAGTTTAAGTTACCCACCTTAGCCCTTAGGTCACCCATGTTAGTAAGCTCGCCAGGAGCAGAGTTTATGGCCAGCCGATGGTGTGATCGGTTACCCTTAACCATTGGTAGCCATGTTTTCCCCTCAGACCTAATAATTTTGGAGTCACAAGGATTGGATATAATACTTGGCATGGATTGGCTATCAAAGTATGGAGGAAACATTGATTGTGCCAGTAAGTCAATTCTGCTCACCACCCCAGAGGGAAAAAGGATCAAGTATGTATCCAGGCATGCGCCAAGGAGGACCCAAGTGAATTCCCTCTCAGGAGTTGTACAGGAGGAAGTGCCTGTTGTGAAGGATTACCCGGATGTATTTCCAGAGGAATTACCAGGCATGCCACCAGATCGTTATATAGAATTTTTGATAAAGCTGTTGCGGGCACGGACCAATATCGAAGAGGCCATACTGGATGCCTGCAAATGATCTGGAGGAAATCAAGAAGCAGATTAAGGAGTTACTGGAGAAAGGTTACATTCGACCCAGTTCATCACCGTGGGGAGCCCCAGTGCTCTTGGTTGAGAAGAAGGATGGATCCTTGGGAATGATTGTTGATTATCGTGCATTGAACGAAGTGACGATCAAGAACAAGTACCCACTACCGATGATCAATGATTTGTTTAACCAGCTGCAAGGAGCTAAAGTATTCTCCAAGATCGATCTGCGATCAGGATACCACCAGCTGAAGATCCGCGAACAGGATATACCTAAGACAGCTTTTACCACGAGGTACGGGCTATATGAGTATACGGTTATGTCATTTGGATTGACCAATGCCCCTGCCTATTTCATGAGTATGATGAATAAGGTGTTCATGGAGTTTTTGGACAAGTTTGTCATGGTGTTCATTGATGATATTTTGGTGTACTCGAAGAACGAAGAGGAGCACAAGGAGCATTTGCGTTTAGTTCTCGAGAAGCTCAGGGAACATCAACTATATGCCAAGTTCAGCAAGTGTGAGTTTTGGTTGAAGGAAGTTGGATTCCTTGGACATGTTATATCAGGAGAAGGTATAGCAGTAGATCCTACCAAGGTTCAGTCAGTCACTGAGTGGTTGGCACCCACCACAGTTGGAGAGATCCAAAGTTTTCTTGGACTCGTGGGATATTACCGGAGATTCATTGAGAATTTTTCCAAGATTGCGAAGCCCATGACGGAGTTGTTGAAGAAGGACACCAAGTTTAAATGGACAAATGAATGTGAGGCTAGTTTTCAGGAGTTGAAGAAATGTTTGGTTACAGCCCCAGTGCTGATTCTGCCGGATATACGCAAGGATTTCAAAGTCTATTGTGATGCGTCTCGCCAAGGACTTGGATGTGTACTTATGCAGGATGGAAGAGTTGTTTCTTATGCTTCACGTCAGCTTCAACCGCATGAGTTGAATTATGCCACGCATGATTTGGAGTTAGCAGCAGTAGTGCATGCGCTCAAGACCTGGAGACATTTTTTGATTGGAAACCGTTGTGATGTGTACACGGATCACAAGAGTTTGAAGTACATTTTTACGCAGAAAGAGCTGAATCTCAGGTAGAGGATATGGTTGGAGGTCATAAAGGATTATGGTATGAAGCTGCAGTATCATCCAGGAAAGGCCAATGTAGTAGCAGACGCTTTGAGCCGGAAGAGTTATGTCAATACCCTCGTAAGCGGAGGATTGCGAAAGGAGTTAGCCGAAGATCTCAGGGAGCTTCATTTGGAGATAGTTCCTAGAGGTTTTGTTGCAGCAATGGAGGTTCAGTCAACATTATTGGGAAAGACTCGTGAAGCTTAGAAGGATGATAAGGAGATTGCCGAGATAAAGGAGAAGATGAGCAAAGGAAAAGCCAAGGGTTTTCGTGAGGATGAGCACGAATCTATGTGGTTTGAGGACCGTGTATATGTACCCAATAATGCAAAGATCAGGAAGTTAATACTTCAGGAAGCTCATGACTCTCCATACTCGATACACCCCACAAACACCAAGATGTATTTGGATTTGAAGGAGCGTTTCTGGTGGACTGGTATGAAGAAGGATATTGCTGAGTATGTAGCCGTATGTGATGTATGTGAGAGAGTGAAGGCAGGACATCAGAAGCCAACAGGGTTACTGCAGCCTATGCCGATACCCGAATGGAAGTGGGACAAGCTTGGCATGGATTTCATTACCGGATTACCCAGGACCCAATCGGGATATGATTCTATCTGGGTAGTAGTGGATCGTTTTCCAAAGTGGCTCACTTTATCCCAGTGAAAACTACTTATACAAGCGCGAAGTTGGCCAAGATATATATGACCAGGATCGTATGTCTGCATGGAGTTCCGAGGACCTTCGTATCAGATAGAGGAACACAGTTTACCTCGAAGTTTTCGAATCAGCTGCACCAGACTTTGGGTACCAAGCTAGAGTTCAGTAGAACCTTTCATCCGCAGACACAGGGGCGGAGCCAGGATTTGAACATCGGGGGGGGGGGGGGCGAAGAGGATCGCGCGTAAAACCTAGCACAAGTATAAGTCAAATTTTAAATAACAGCATATGCTTTTCAACTAAAGCAAGCCATAATTTTGTGTGTTTAAATGGAACTCAGCATCCACCAAGCTAATCTAATAAGTCAATTGTCTCAGCGACCATGAATTTTACAGTTTTTTTCTTCCCAATATAGGCAATCATGGTCGAAGAACTTTACTTTGAAAATGTGCATTGCAAGTTGTTAAGATAAACCGAAATTCATTGGCATGTACCTTCTTTTGAAAGCATGTTTGATAATCTCATCAATGGTGAATCATAGAAAAATTAGAAAATAAATAAATTAGACTTCCAGCAGATACTCTCTTACCTTATGTCCTTATAATCCATGCTTGCATTGCAAATTCCATTCTCATCTCGAGATTTAGATGTGATGGCATAACCACACATCAACGGCAGATCATCACCCCACTAGCGATTCAGCTTAGTACTGCACATAATAAAGATCAGATAGGTTTGGACTTGCATTACCTAGCTATATGAGAATCACCAGATCAGGTTTGGACTCACGCTTGAGGTGGGAGAATTGCAGTGAGAAAATAGATGGTTGGATTGATCGGCCTCAGATTTGGCGGGCAGCCGATAGGCGTGAAGCACCCCGCGCTTGGCAGCCGCACCTTTGCCAGCTCCTGACAGCGATAGCGTGAGGGTGCGGAGGTAGGTTTGCTCCGGGCGAAAGCCGACGGCGCGGTGTCTGCGGATGCCACTCTCCTCCTGGGGGCCGTTGTGGAGTTCCCCGACCTCCTCCGCTCTCGGGTCACTTTCTTCGGGTGAAAGCCCAGGACCTGCAGTGCAGGACCAGACGATGGCGTGATACGTTGCTTCCCCTCTTGAGGGCGTCGTCTTGAAGATCGTGATTCCCTGCATGCTTTCCCAGAGCTAGACTTGTACGACATCGCGGCAGGTGGCCGGCGATGCGCCCAGAGGTGGAGCGGTGTTTCCTCCTCCGCATCGAAGACGGCGGATCTCGGCGGCGTGGCACAACGGAGACTCGGCGCCCTGATGCGTGTAGATGGACTCGTGCAGGAGGAGGTGGCTGTCTGGCGTCATGGTGGCGTCGATGGTAGAGTGGCCTGACAAGGTAGAAGCCTCAATATCTGCTCTGAAGACGGACCTGTGGAAGATGGCGGCGATCAACACATGTGAGTGCGTCAGACCGGTTTGTGCCCCAGACCCGGTATGTGGCTCGGCTGGGGCTTCCGGCTTTTGATGATAGGTTTAGGTGAGTGGTCTGGGTATTTGGCCCAGCTAGCATCCCTTCATCATATGGATAGGAGTAGTGGCATATGTTGCCAAGATGGCGGATTCATGCATATTGTTATAATACTTTGTAAGGTCCTCGAGAATAATCAATAAATGGCCGCATGAATCTCCCAGATGCAGAGGCCGGGGGTCATCCTCCTTTTCTAAAAAAAAGCTCCTGACGGCGATGCTCGATGGAACCCTAACATGGGCGAGGCGATAGCCAAATTGACTCGTCAATGTGGATAAATCAATGCGTCAATTGTGGGTTGAGCTACTTTTGGGATTGGGCCGTTCAACAATCAACACGTTTGATAGTTAGAGGTTATCCTATTTCATCGCTATAATTTCAGATCGAGTAGATTCAGATTTATATAATACCAAAAAAGTATCGTAGTCCCTGCTCGTACCTGTTGAGGGGGGCCGATCCATCGAAGTATGGCCCCGCTTCCCAGGCTCCGCCCTGCAGCAGATGGACGGATGACGAGAGAGTCAATCAGATTCTGGAGGACATGTTGAGAGCTTGTGCGCTAGATTATGGATCTAGTTGGGATGACAATTTGCCTTACGCAGAGTTCTCGTACAACAACAGTTATCAAGCAAGCTTGAAGATGGCACCTTTCGAAACTCTGTATGGAAGAAGGTCAGGACACCGTTAATGTGGGATGAAGTTGGAGATCGTCAGTTGTTTGGACCAGATTTGATCAAAGAGTCTGAAGAGAAGGTTAAGTTGATTCGTGATAGACTGAAGGTAGCTCAGTCCAGGCAGAAAAATTATGCAGATTCAAAACGCAAGAAGGTAGTCTATGAGATTAGAGATCGAGCATATCTTCACGTGTCACCTCTGCGAGGAGTTAAATGATTTGGAGTTAAGGGAAAGTTAGCCCCGAGAGTTGTAGGACCATACCGAGTTTTGGAACGTATGGGAGAAGTGGCCTACAAGTTGGAGTTACCCAAAGGATTGTCAGGAGTTCATGATGTGTTTCACGTTTCCCAGTTAAAGAAGTGCCATGTAGAGACGGCCGATATTCCTGTGAGAGATACAATGCCACTGGAAGCAATACAGTTGGATAGTGATCTGACCTACGAGGAGAAACCAGTCAAGATTCTCGAGTTTGCCAGCCGAGATACATGCAGTAAGGTTATCAAATTTTGCAAAGTTCAGTGGAGCCACCATACCGAGGATGAAGCCACCTGGGAACGAGAGGAAGACTTACGGAAAGACCACCCACACCTATTTTCTAGCCAACCCAAATCTCGAGGGCGAGATTCATCTTAAGGGGGGGTAGGTTTGTAACATCCCAATTTTCAATTTGGATGTTATGGATAGGTCATCATATGCATATCATATTTTATTTGCATTTTGGTTGTGATCCTAGGAATCTTAAGCAACTCAAGGACCCACGAAGAGAGTTGGGGATTTCATAATTTTCATATTTGAATTTTTCTGAAATTTGAAAAGAGGATCATTTTGGTTTTAATAATTTTTCTCTCCAAAATATTTCTGATATTATAATAAATGAGAGGAGATAAAATGACTTCTCCAAAATATATTGGTGCTTGTGGGTGACTGGTAGTGTTGATTACATCTTGTAGTTGATTACTATATGGTTTATTTGGTGGAAGGTTATATGTTCAGATCCATTATGCTATTTAATACTCCTATGATCATGAGCATGTTTATGATTTGTGAGTAGTTACTTTTGTTCTTGAGGTCACAGGAGAAATCATGTTGCAAGTAATCATGTGAATTTGGTATGTGTTCGGTATTTTGATAGTATGTATGTTGTGATTCCCTTAGTGGTTTCATGTGAACGTCGACTACATGACACTTCACCATATTTGGGCCTATGGAAATGCATTGTGGAGTAGCAATTAGATGATGCGTTGCGAGAGTGACAGAAGCTTAAACCCCAGTTTGTGCGCTATTCCGTAAGGGACCGATTGGATACAAAAGTTTAATGCTATGGTTAGAATTTATTCTTAATATTTTTCTCGTAGTTGCGGATGCTTGCGGGAGGGTTAATCATAAGTAGGAGGTTTGTTCAAGTAAGAATAACACCTAAGCATCGGTCCACCCACATATCAAATTATCAAAGTAGCAAACAAAAAATAAACCAACATGATGAAAATGACTAGATGAAATTCCCGTGTACCCTCAAGAACGCTTTGTTCACTATAAGAGACCGTTTTGGACTGTCCTTTGCCTCAAAAGGATTGGGCTACCTTTCTACACTTTTGTTACTACTATCATTACTTGCTCGTTACAAATTATCTTGCTATCAAACTACTCCGCTACTTACAATTTCAGCACTTGCAGACATTACCTTACTGAAAACTACTTGTCATTTCCTTCTGCTCCTCGTTGGGTTCGACACTCTTACTTATCGAAAAGAGCTACAATTGATCGCCTATACTTGTGGGTCATCACTGTTGGGCAATTGATAGAACTGAAAGTAATCATGACGATATCCAGGCAATGATCATTATATATACATCACGTTCAAGATTAGTAGACCGACTCCTGCCTGCATCTACTACTATTACTCCACACATCGATCGCTATCCAGCATGCATCTAGTGTATTAAGTTCATGGAGAAACGGAGTAATTCAATAAGAACGATGCCATGATGTAGACAAGATCTATTTATGTAGAAATAGACCCCATCTTGTTATCCTTAATAGCAACAATACATACGTGTCGGTTCCCCTTCTGTCAATGGAATCAAGAACCGTAAGATCGAACCCATCACAAAGCACCTCTTCCCATTGCAAGATAAATAGATCAAGTTGGCCATACAAAACCCAAATATCAGAGAAGAAATACGAGGCTATAAGCAATCATGCATATAAGAGATCAAAGAAGAATCAAATAAGTTTCATGGATAAAAACATAGATCTAATCATACACTCAAAGTTCATCGGATCCAACAAACAGACCGCAAAAAGACTTACATCATATGGATCTCCAAGAGACCATTGTATTGAGAATCAAAAGAGAGAGAGGAAGCCATCAAGCTACTAACTACGGACCCGTAGGTGTACGATGAACTACTCACGCATCATCAGAGAGGCACCAATGAGGATGATGAACCCCTCCGTGACGGTGTCTAGATTGGATCTGGTGGTTCTCGAACTTGCAGCGGCTGGAATTGATTTTTGTCATCTCCCCTAGGGTTTCTGGAATATTAGGGTATTTATAAAGCAAAGAGGCGGTGCGGGAGGCCACCGAGGTGGGCACAACCCACCTGGGTGCGCCTGGGCCCCTAGGCGCGCCCTGGTGGGTTGTGCTCCCCTTGGAGCACCCCTCTGGTACTTCTTTCGCCCAACAGGTGTCTTCTGGTCCAGAAAAAATCCACAAAAAGTTTCGCTGCGTTTAGACTCTGTTTGGTATTGATTTCCTGCGATGTAAAAAACAAGCAGAGAACAACAAGTGGCGCTTGGCACTATGTCAATAGGTTAGTCCCAAAAAATGATATAAAATGATTATATAATGATTATAAAATGATTGTAAGACATCCAAGAATGATAATATAACAGCATGGAACAATAGAAAATTATAGATACGTTGGAGACGTATCAGCAGCCCCAAGCTTAATTCCTGCTCGTCCTCGAGTAGGTAAATGATAAAAACAGAATTTTTGATGTGTAATGTTGCCTAACATGTTCATCACATATTCTTTTCGTTGTAGCATGTACATTTGGACTTTTATATGGTTCAAAGCAATAGTCTAGTTTTGACATGAGGACTTTAATACTCAAGCATATCAACAAGCAACCATGTCTTTCAAAATATCAACACTAAAGCAAGTTATCCCTATCCCATTATGCTCAATCATTGATCCATTCATGAAACACACTCGCATATTAGCTACACCCAATGCTCAAGTACAATCATGGTGCCCCTTAGTTGGTGCTTTATACTAGAAGATGGACACTCAAATAAAAATAAAAATTGCATAAAGTAAAAGAAAGGCCCTTCGCAGAGGGAAGTAGGGATTTGTAGAGGTGACAGAGCTCAAAGCGAAAAAGATAGAGATAAAACATTTTGGGAGGCATGCTTTTCCTGTCAAGGAAAACGATCGAGTAGTTCCCAATACTTTTCCATGCTAGATATATCATAGGCGGTTCCCAAACAGAAAATAAAGTTTATTCCTTTTCTACCATACTTTCACTTTCCATGGCTAACCGTATCCACGGGTGCCTTCCATACCAACACTTTCCAAGGAATTTATTATTTGACAACATAATGTAAATTCAATTTTCATTTCGGGACTGGGCATCCCTAATACCTTTGTCGTACTCTCGTGCAATGACAAGTGAATAAACACTCATCTTGCGAATAACACATCTAGCATGGAAATATATTAGCCACCCCCTACCGTTTCATGAGCGGTACGAGCACACAAAAGAGAAAATTATTTTGAAAATTAGACATGGCACATATTTCTTAGAACGACAAAAGAATACCACATATAGGTTTAAAGGATTTCGGATGCACAAGTAGTGATCATACTTAGTGCATATGAAGGCTAGCAAAAGATTGATAAGCATCCAACCAAGAAATGAAAAATCTCATAAGCGAGCATTAAGCATAACTAACACCAAATAATGCACCACAAGTAGGATGTAGTTTCATTGCATAACTATTGACTTTCGTTCTTGCATAGGGAATCACAAACCTTAACACCAATATTCTTATTAAAGCATAATTACTCATCAACATGACTCACATATCATATCATCATATCTCAAAACTATTACAAAGAATCAAGTTTAGTTTGTCCAATGATCTTCATGTAAGTTTTTATTATATCCTCCTTCGATATCTATCACTTTGGTACTAGTTTCATACGTTGCTTTTAATAAGCTCAAACAAATATAAGTGAAGAACATGAGCATCAATTTTTTTCTTCTCTCAAAAAAATATAAGTGAAGCAAGAGAGAAATTCTTCAAATTTTACTAACTCTCAAATAAATCTAAGTGCAGCATGAGAGCATTTCTTAAAAAATAATAAAGCACACCATGCTCAAAAAGATATAAGTGAAGCACTAGAGCAATTCCATAGCTCGTAAAGATTTAAGTGAAGCATAGAGAGCAATTCTAACAAGTCATAGCATAAATTTGGCTCGCTCAAATAGGTGTGTCCAGCAAGGATTCATGACTTAAAATAAAAAGCAAAACAAGCAAAGACTCATATCATACAAGACGCTCCAAGCAAAATTCATGATATGTGACGAATAAAAATATAGCTCCAAGTAAAATACTGATGGTTGTTAGAAGAAAGAGGGGTTGCCACTCGGGTGCATCCCCAAGCTTAGTTGCTTGATACTTCTTGAATATTATCTTGGGGTCCCATGGGAATCCCCAAGCTTAGCCTTTTGCTAATCCTTATTCCTCCATCCATAATAAAATCACCCAAAATTTGAAAACTTCAATCACACACAACTTAACAAAACCTTTGTGAGATCCGTTAGTATAAGAAAGCACATCACTACTATAAGTATTGTTGCAAACCCATTCATATTTTATTTTTGCATTATATCTACTGTATTCCAAGTTTTCTATGGCAAAACTCTTCAAAGAAAACCATAGAATCATCAAAACAAGCACACAACGCAAAGAAAACAAAATCTGTAAAAAAAGAACAGTCTGTAGATTGCGAATACTTTTGTAACTCCAACAATTCTGAAAAATTGGGTCAACATGAGAAATTGGTATATAAATATTCTTCAGAAAGAATTGGTATTTTATCACGCTGCTATTAAAAATGAAAATTATTTTCGTGAGCGCAAAAGTTTCTGTTTTTCAACAAGATCAAATCAACTATCACCCAACATGATCCCAAAGGCTTTGCTTGGCACAAACACTAATTAAAACACAAAAAACACAATAGTAACAGTAGCATAATTGTGCAAACACTCAAGAACAGAAAGAAAAACATAAAAATAAATTTAATTCATTTGGTTGCCTCCCAACAAGCGCTATCGTTTTACGCCCCTAGCTAGGCATAATGCAAGGATCTAAGTATTGTCATCTTTGTTTCTAGATCCATAAGATGCCCTCATGACTGATTCATATGGTAGCCTAATTCTTGTTCTAGGGAAGTGTCCCATACCCTTCCTTAGTGGAAATTGAAATTTAATATTGGCTTCTTTCATATCAATCACGACACCAATAGTATGTAAAAACAGTCTACCAAGAATAATTGGACAAGACGGATTGCAATCAATATCAAGAACAATAAATCTATGGGCACATAATTCCTATTTGCAAGAATAAGAACATCATTAATTCTTCCCATAGGCTTATTAATAGTAGAATCCGCCAAGTGCAAATTTAAAGAACATTCTTCAATATCGATAAGACCAAGCACATCACATAAAGATTTCGGAATTGTGGAAACACTAGCACCCAAGTCACACGAAGCAAACACTCATAATTTTTAATCTTGACTTTGATAGTAGGTTCCCATTCATCACGTAATTTTCTAGGAATTGAAACCTCTAATTCCAACTTTTCCTCCAAAGCTTTCATCGTAGCATCAACAATATGTTTAATAAAAGCTTTATTTTGTTCATAAGCATGGGGTGAATTTATCATGGATTGCAACAAAGAAATACAATCTATAAAGAGCAACTATCATAATTAAAGTCTTTGTAATCCAAAAGAGTGGGCACATCACTAGTTGAAGTTTTGACCTCATCAAACCCACTTTTATCAATTTTCTCAACAGGATTTTCACCCTCTGAATTATCGGGACGCCTTCTAACTAAAGTTGAGTCTTCTTTAGTCCCTTTTTCATCAATCTTAATTTTACTAAACAAGGAATTAATAGAAGAAACACCAGTCATTTTAAGATCTTCATCACTTTTATGAAAGCAATCACTAGAAAACGCTTTTTCTAAAAAAATCTCTTCTAGCTCTAAGCAAAGCGGTTCTTTTTTTATTTTGATCCATAGAAACATAAAGAGCCTTAATTGATTCCTCAACCTTAGGCACAAAAATTTTCATCTTGAGATTGTTTACATCATGAGAAATTCTATCAATACTTCTAGACATATCATCAATCTTATTCAGCTTTTCTTCTATTGTAGCATTGAAAACTTTTTGAGTATTGATAAATTCTTTAATATTATTCTCAAGATCAGAGATGTTCCTATTATTATTGTAAGATTTATTTCCGTAGGAACTACCATAATTATTAGAGGAATTACTAGGAAAAGGCCTAGGATTAAAATTACCTCTATAAGCATTGTTATTGAAATTGTTTCGCGAAATAAAATTCACATCTATCGCAGGACTATTTTTCTCAATCAAAGTAGACAAAGGCACATAATTAAAATCAATAGGAGCACTTTTATTAGTAACCAATTTCATAAGAGCATCAACTTTTTCACTCAAAGAAGAAATTTCCCCAATCGAATTAACTTTTTTTTACTAGTAGGAGCTCTTTCGGTATGCCATTGTGAATAATTTGCCATAATATTATCAAGTAATCTGGTGGCTTTACCCAAAGTAATTTTCATAAAAGTACCACCCGCGGTGTAGTCCAAAAGATCACGAGAAACAAAATTCAACCCCGCATAAATTTTTTGTATGATCATCCAAATATTTAACCCATGAGTTGGGCAATTCCTTAGCATCAATTTCATCCTTTCCCATGATTGTGCAACATGCTCATGTTCAAGTTGCTTGAAATTCATGATCTGGGTTCTAAGGGAAATAATTTTCGCAGGCGGAAAATACTTAGTAATAAAATCATCTTTGCACTTATCCCCAGAATCGATACTATTGCGAGGCAAAGAAGAAAACCAAAATTTTGCACGATCTCGCAAAGAAAACAGAAATAATTTCAACTTCACAATATCATTGTCCACATATTTTTTCTTTTGCATATCACGTAATTCCACGAATATGTTAAGATGGGATGCAACATCCTCATTAGGAGTACCGGAAAATTGATCTTTCATAACAAGATTCAACAAAGTGGCATTAATATCACAAGACTCCGCACTAGTGGCGGGAGGAGCAATTGGAGTGCTAATAAAATCATTGTTGTTGGTATGGGAGAAATCACACAACTTGGTGTTCTCTTGAGTCATTGTGACTATGCAACAAGATTGCACTCAAAAACAGATCTGACGAGAAAACGGCGAACGAAGAAGGGGGCGAATAAAATGACAAATTTTGTGAAGTGGGGGAGAGGAAAATGAGAGGCAAATGGCAAATAATGTAAATTGCAAGGAGGTGAGATTTGTGATTAGGAACCTGGTAGGTGTTGATGATGTCTCCCCGGCAATGGCGCCATAAATTCCTTTTGATGTCGCTTGAACTACATTGGTATTTCCCCAAAGAGGAAGGGATGATGCAGCACAGCTACGGTAGGTATTTCCCTCAGTGATGAGACCAAGGTTATCGAACCAGTAGGAGAACCACGCAACACCACGTAAACAGCTCCTACACACAAATAACAAATACTCGCAACCCGATGTATTAAAGGGGTTGTCAATCCCTTTCGGGCAACAACGCCAGAAATTGGCAAGTAGAGGGGATAAAAATATGATAGATTGGATAAATAGATCTCGAATAAAATAAAGTGCAGGAAAGTATTTTTGTAATTTTTGGATTAATAGATATGATGATGAGGACATCAATACCATTGTTACACCCATGGCCCCTACTACTACATATAATGGACCAATTACTAGAGCTCGCGCACGCCAATTAAATTACCAGGTACTTTCGTTTCTTGGTAATGATTCTAATGTTCATGAGAATATGATGCTGCCTAAATTGGATACATTTGTTTTGCTTACAAATGAAGGGCCTAGCTTGGAGAAGGATGAACATTGGAGCAAGAACAAGCATGGAGTTGATGGCATGCGCAAGGGGAACAAGAACGGAGTTACCAGTGATGATTTCAGGACTTTGAAGCCACCATAAGGAGTGAATGAAGCATTGGACGAAATATATAAGATGCCACTTCATAAATTTCGTCCAGAGGCTATTCTAGGTGCTGCTTCACCTTATTATTGGGCCAGGCCCATGTAATTTCGAAATACATAAGTATAGGCTATTTTTAGAGTCCGTATGTGTGGGGAAACAAGAGATAGGGTTGGTTTCGGACCCCTTCCCCAAAGGGCCACGAAATCCCCCCTTCCTCCATATATACAGCCCTTAGGGCACCGTTTAGACTTTGGGTTTTGTTTAGATTAAAAGTTCGCCATAGCTGTAACCCGGCGTACTTTGTTTGTGTTCAACGACCGGACAAAGGCGTCCAGAACCCACCTTGATCAATAAAGCTTTCATCTTATATTCGCAATATCCAGATTGCAATCTCAGTTTCTTGCTTGTTCTTCGTTTGCTCGCAGGAAACAGACCCTCGTGGTCAGGTTGATCGTGCTCCGGCGTGGTCGACAACCTCTCGGAGTTGGTTTAGCGATTGCTAAGGCGCGACGTCCTCGCACGTTCGTAGTCGGATCGTCAAAGTCGATTTCCACCAAAGCGATATCCATCATCTCATCGAAAGACGGGACACCTTTGCCTCTATCAAGTGGTATCAGATTTCCAGGTTGCTCGGTGAGATTTCTGATTTTCATAGTTTAGATCGAGTCTTTTCTTCATACCTATAGTCCACGAAAAAGCCAAAAAAAATTAGGGTTAGTTCATCCCATCCGAACCAATCTGAGCCTTTGCATAATCTTTTATGTATTTGCTTTGTTGAATTTGCGGTTGCATCGTCGTGTCAAGTTGCTGGTCTTAGCATCTAGTCCTTTAGAGTTTCGAGTTATGTTCATAGGTTGTCACCTCGCCGCTGCCATATATCATCACCGCATCATCATCGTCACTGCTGCCATATACCACTACCGCGCCAACTTCGTCACCGCTGCCATATACCACTACCACATATTCACCGCCAATCCGAGTCCATATACGCCAACATATATCCGCCACCAGTCCGAGTTCCACCAAATTCATCTCCGCCACCAGTCCGAGTTCCACCAGTTTCATCTCCGCCACCAGTCCTATTCCGAGTCCAGTATTTTGTTACTCTGTTTTGGATTTCCAGATCACGCCATACTCCGAGTCGTGACAGAGAAGGACGCCCCAACTTCCGTGCTACCCGCAGTAGAAAAATAGTTCTAGTTTAAAAAAAAACAAAGTCTGGAAAATTCTGGCTAGGCAGTTTTTAGGCCATTTGTAGACTTTTTCGAAAAAAATTTGTTGCGGAGCAAAAAAGAGAGGAAAAAAGTGCAAAAAAAGTGAAAAAAAAGAAAAAAAAATTCAGAGTGTGCTCCTCCCTTGTTTACGTGCAGCGCCGTGATTTTGTTGGTGTTCTAGGCTCGCGTCTCTAGTACGGTCTAGCCTAGGACCCGACCTGATGCCGTCGTTGAGTGTTTATTCAACTTTGCATCTCGAATTGATTATTGCTGACCCTTTTTGCTACCATATTATAAGCCTTCCCAGCTCCACATAGATCTCGTCGTATGCGTTTGACTCTCCACAGTAATTGCTCTATCCAAGCTTTGAGAGTTTTGACTTCTAGCGGTTGCCGATCACCGCTTCTTTGTTGGGTAAGAACTGGTAAGAATTTGAGATTTGCTTGACGGTTTTGTGACACCCACCACCACCTCTTGCTAGTAGTCTGTAGGATCATATTCTTGTGTGTTTCTATTGCTGCTAACCATGCCAGGATCACAAGCCGACGAGACTGACTGGGAGAAGATGACGAATAAGGAGTTGCATGATAAATTTCAGCACATGATGAGTGGACAGGTGCAAGATGTGCTAAACAGATTTGAAGAGGCCATGGAGAAGATAGATGGCATGGAGAAGACGTTTGAAACAAAGCTCGATAGCAAGTTTAATGAATTGCTCGCGCGTCTTCCACCACCACCACCGGCTGCAACTAACGCACCTCTACAACAACAACAACTACTACCTCCACGTCGCGAAACAGCCCTCCGCCGAGCGAGCCGTGTCCCTCTTGCGCTTGGCCAAACTGTTGGTGCTTCTTTGTTGATATACGTGGCTCCTGCTGGCGATGCGGAGGAGGATGATTATGTGGGAGATTACGAGGATCAAGTTGATCAAAATCAGAACTACGTGCAACCACCGACAACACAACCACCGTGTCGTCCACATGCAAATAATGGCAATGTTAGGGCTCCCCTCAGTACGAGATCATGACCATCTCCCTAAACTGAAATTGAATATTCCACCATTTGAGGGTAGATATGTTCACGATATATATCTTACTTGGGAGTTAGAAACTGAACAACGATTTACATGTTTACAATATCACGAGGAGAGACGTGTTCTGCCGCTGTTTGTGCTTTCACTAGCTGCGTGTATTTGGTGGTACTGAACATTGTAGATTATATCCTGTTCCAGCTACTTGAGCTGCTTTGAAAACTGCTATGCGTACTCGTTGGGTTCCACCATATTATCAACGTGAATTACTTCAAAAATTGCAGCGCTTAAGACAAGGAAAAAATTCGGTAGAAGAATATTATCAGGAATTACAAACTAGCTTGATTAGATGTGGTATTGTTGAGGAGAATGAAGCTATGCTTGCACTTTTTATGGGTGGATTAAATATAGAGATTCAGACCATAATAGAATATAAGGATTAAAATAATATCACTCGTTTATTCCATCTTGCTTGTAAAATTTGAGCGTGAAGTGAGGATCGGCGCATTGGCGCGAACTAACTTTTCTGCAGGTCGACCTTCATCATGGACACCACGTGCATCATCTACTTCCTTTGCACCATCACCCCTTGGTGCCACCTCCAACCGTGATACAAGAAAGCGAGACACAACCACCACTATCTCGCCAAGAGCACACTGCCGGGCCTGCGAGCTCTTCTTCTTCCATGGCGTCAATAGGGCACACAAGTGATATTATTTGTCGTCGTTGTAAGGAAGAGGACATTTCTTGAGAGAATGCAAATCTCAGCGTGTGATGATTGCTACCGAGGATGGTGGGTATGAGTCCGCTAGTGACTATGATGAGGAGACTTTGGCTCTTATTACACATGAAGAACACGGTGGAGATGATTACGATCATGAGACGCAATACATGGCTGCTGAAGATCTTGTGGTGTCTGAATGTTTAGTTGATCAACGTGTTTTGAGTGTGCAGGTTACACAAGCTGCGCAAAATTAGAGGCATAATTTGTTCCATACAAAGGGAGTTGTGAAGGAACGTTCTATTCGCGTCATCATAGATGGAGGGAGCTGCAACAACTTGGCTAGCATGGAGATGGTGGAGAAGCTATCTCTCACCACAAGACCACATCCACATCCTTACTACATCTAATGGTTCAACAACAGCGGCAAGGTTAAGTTAACACGTACTGTTCGTGTGCACTTTAGTATCTGTACATATGCTGATTATGTTGATTGTGATGTGGTACCTATGCAAGCATGTTCCTTAT
This sequence comes from Aegilops bicornis, assembly GCA_021605145.1. Taxonomy (NCBI): domain Eukaryota; kingdom Viridiplantae; phylum Streptophyta; class Magnoliopsida; order Poales; family Poaceae; genus Aegilops; species Aegilops bicornis. The sequence continues at coordinate 362,253,417 of CM038671.1, forward strand.
TACTTGGTAGACCATGGCAATTTGATTAAAATTCTGTACACCATGGTAGAAACAATAAGTATACTCTTGTTCATAAGGATCAAAATATTACTTTGCTTCCTATGACTCCTGATTCCATTTTGAAAGATGATATTAATAGAGCTAATAAAGCAAAACAGGAGAAAAATAAGAGTGAAAATTAGATTGTGGCAAAAGAATTTGAGCAACAAACGAAGCCTAATAATAAACCATCTCTTGCTTCTACGAAATTAAATTGAAAAGTGCATGTTTACTTGCCACCAAATCTGATATTGATGAGCTAGATTTTAGCAAATCTGTTTGCTATGCTTTTGTGTGCAAATAGGCATTATTTTCATTCGAGGGCGTGCCTTCCTCTTTGCCCCAGCTGTCACTAACATTTTGCGGGAGTTCATTGACGTCTTCCCACAAGGCGTGCCACCGGATTACCACCTATTCGAGGGATTGAGCATCAAATTGACTTAATTCGGGAGCATCGCTACCCAACCGTGCACCATACCGTACCAATCCGGAGGAGGCGAAGGAGATTATGCGTCAAGTACAAGAGCTTCTCGACAAAGGCTATATACGCGAATCCCTTAGTCCTTGTGCTGTTCCTATTATTCTAGTGCCGAAAAAGGATGGTACATCGCGTATGTGTGTTGATTGTAGAGGCATTAATAATATTACTATTCGTTATCATCATCCTATTCCTAGGCTAGATGATATGCTTGATGAATTGAATGGCTCTACAATTTTCTCCAAAGTTGATTTGCGTAGTGGATACCATCAAATTCGTATGAAATTGGGGGATGAATGGAAAAAAACATTTAAAACTAAGTTTGGATTATATGAGTGGTTAGTCATGCCTTTTGGGTTAACTAATGCACCTAGTACTTTCATGAGATTAATGAATGAAGTTTTACGTGCTTTCATTGGACGATTTGTGGTAGTTTACTTTGATGACATATTGATTTATAGCAGATCTTTGGAGGAACATTTGGAACATTTACGTGCTGTTTTTATTGCTCTACGTGATGCACGTTTGTTTGGTAACCTTGGGAAGTGCACCTTTTGCACCGACCGAGTGTCTTTTCTTGGCTATGTTGTTACTCCAAAGGGAATTGAAATTGATAAAGCCAAGATTGAAGCTATTGAGAGTTGGCATGGCCAAAACGGTCACACAAGTGAGGAGTTTTCTTGGCCTTGCTGGATTCTATAGGCGTTTTGTGAGAGATTTCAGCACCATTGCTGCACCTCTCAATGAGCTTACAAAGAAGGATGTGCCTTTTGTTTGGGGTACCGCATACGGGAAGAAGCCTTCACGGTATTGAAAGATAAGTTGACACATGCTCCTTTACTCCAACTTCCTGATTTTAATAAGACTTTTGAGCTTGAATGTGATGCTAGTGGAATTGGATTAGGAGGTGTGTTATTACAAGATGACAAACCTGTTGCATACTATTACGAAAAATTGAGTGGGCCTAGTCTGAATTATTCTACTTATGATAAAGAATTATATGCTCTTGTTCGGACTTTAGAGACATGGCAACATTATTTATGGCCCAAAGAATTTGTTATACATTCTGATCATGAATCTTTGAAACTTTTTAAAAGTCAAGCTAAACTGAATCGTAGACATGCTAAATGGGTTGAATTCATTGAGACTTTCCCTTATGTTATTAAACACAAGAAGGGTAAAGAAAATGTTATTGCTGATGCATTGTCTCGTCACTATACTATGCTTTCACAACTTGACTTCAAAATATTTGGTTTGGAGACCATCAAAGATCAATATGTGCATGATGCTGATTTTAATGGTGTATTGCAGAATTGTAAAGAAGGGAGAACATGGAACAAGTTCGTCATTAATGATGGATTTGTGTTTCGTGCTAACAAGCTATGCATTCCAGCTAGCTCTATTCGTCTTTTGTTGTTGCGGGGAGGCGCATGGAGGGGGATTGATGGGAAACTTTGGGCGTGAAGAAGGCGGAGGACGTACTTGCTACACATTTCTTTTGGCCAAATATGAGACGGGATGTTGAGCGTTTTATTGCTTTTGCACTACATGTAAAAAAGCTAAGTCACGACTCAATCCTCATGGTTTATATATGCCTTTGCCTGTACCTAGTGTTCCTTGGGAGGATATATCTATGGACTTTGTATTAGGTTTACCTCGAACAAAGAAGGGGAGGGATAGCATATTTGTTGTCATGGATAGGTTCTAAAAAATGGCACACTTTATACCATGTCATAAAAGCGATGATGCCGTTAATGTTGCTGATTTGTTCTTTCGTGAAATTATTCTCTTGCATGGTATGCCCAATACTATTGTTTCAGATCGTGATACTAAATTTCTTAGCCACTTTTGGAGATGTTTATGGGCTAAGTTGGGGACTAAACTGCTTTTTAGTACTACTTGTCACCCCCAAACTGATGGACAAACTGAAGTAGTCAATAGAACATTGTCAACTATGCTTAGGGATGTTTTGAAGAATAATAAGAAAATGTGGGAAGAATGCTTGCCTCATATTGAATTTGCTTATAATCATTCATTGCATTCTACTACTAAGATGTGCCCTTTTGAAATTGTGTATGGTTTCCTCCCTCGTGCACCTATTGATTAGTTGCCTCTTCCATCTTCGGAGAAGGTTAATTTTGATGCTAAAGAACGTGCTGAATTGATTTTAAAAATGCATTAGTTAACTAAGGAAAACATTGAGCGTATGAATGCTAAATATAAACTTGCGTAAGGATAGGTTTCCTAATTTGCGCAAATCAAAGCTAATGCCACGTGCTGATGGTCCATTTAGGGTGTTAGAGAAAATAAATGATAATGCATATAAACTTGAGCTGCCTGCAGATTTTGGGGTTAGTCCCACTTTTAACATTGCAGATTTGAGGCCTTATTTGGGTGAGGAAGATGAGCTTCCGTCAAGGACGACTTCATTTCAAGAAGAGGAGGATGATGAGGACATCAATACCATTGTTACACCCATGGCCCCTACTATTACATATAATGGACCAATTACTAGAGCTCGCGCACGCCAATTAAATTACCAGGTACTTTCGTTTCTTGGTAATGATTCTAATGTTCATGAGAATATGATGTTGCCTAAATTGGATACATTTGCTTTGCTTACAAATGAAGGGCCTAGCTTGGAGAAGGATGAACATTGGAGCAAGAACAAGCATGGAGTTGATGGCATGCGCAAGGGGAACAAGAACGGAGTTACAAGTGATGATTTTAGGACTTTGAAGCCACCATAAGGAGTGAATGAAGCCTTGGACGAAATATACAAGATGCCACTTCATAAATTTCGTCCAAAGGCTATTCTAGGTGCTGCGTCACCTTATTATTGGGCCAGGCCCATGTAATTTCGAAATACATAAGTATAGGCTGTTTTTAGAGTCCGTATGTGTGGGAAACAAGAGATAGGGTTGGTTTGGACCCCTTCCCCAAGGGCCACGAAATTCCCCCTCTTCCTCCATATGTACAGCCCTTAGGGCACCGTTTAGACTTTGGGTTTTGTTTAGATTAAAAGTTCGCCATAGCTGCAACTTCGCTGCATTTCGCTTTGTGTTCAACGACGGACAAAGGCGTCACACAACCCCACCTTGATCAATAAAGCTTTCATCTTATATTCGCAATATCCAGATTGCAATCTCAGTTTCTTGCTTGTTCTTCGTTTGCTCGCAGGAAGCAGACCCTCGTGGTCGAGTTGATCGTGCTCCGGCGTGGTCGATAACCTCTCGGAGTGGGTTTAGCGATTGCTAGTAGCGACGTCCTCGCTTGCGTTCGTAGTCGGATCGTCAAAGTCGATTTCCACCAAAGCGATATCCATCATCTCATCGAAAGACGGGACACCTTTGCCTCTATCATGTGAAAATAAAAATAGATCGCGAAGGCAAATAGAATAAAGAAGAGACCCGGGGCCATAGATTTCACTAGTGGTTTCTCTCGAGAAAAATAGCACACGGTGGGTAAACAAATTATTGTTGGGCAATTGATAAAACTTCAAATAATCATGACGATATCCAGGCAATGATCATTATATAGGCATCACGTCCAAGATTAGTAGACCGACTCCTGCCTGCATCTACTACTATTAATCCACACATTGACCGCTACCCAACATGCATCTAGTGTATTAAGTTCATGTAGAAACAGAGTAATGCAATAAGAACGATGACATGATGCAAACAAGATCTATTTATGTAGAAATAGACCCCATCTTGTTATCCTTAATAGCAACGATACATACGTGTCGGTTCCGCTTCTGTCACTGGGATTAAGCACCGTAAGATCGAACCCATCATAAAGCACCTCTTCCTATTGCAAGATAAGTAGATCAAGTTGGCCAAACAAAACCTAAATATTGGAGAAGAAATACGAGGCTATATGCAATCATGCATATAAGAGATCAAAGAAGACTCAAATAACTTTCATGGATAAAAACATAGATTTGATCATAAACTCAAAGTTCATCGGATCCCAACAAACACACCGCAAAAAGAGTTACATCATATGGATCTCCAAGAGACCATTGTATTGAGAATCAAAAGAGAGAGAGGAAGCCATCTAGCTACTAACTACAGACCCGTAGGTCTACAATGAACTACTCACGCATCATCGGAGAGGCGCCAATGAGGATTATGAACCCCTCCGTGACAGTGTCTAGATTGGATCTGGTGGTTCTGGAACTTGCGGCGGCTGGAATTGATTTTCGCCATCTCCCCTAGTGTTTCTGGAATATTGGGGTATTTATAGAGCAAAGAGGCAGTGCGGGAGGCCACCGAGGTGGGCACAACCCACCTGGGCACGCCTGGGCCCCCAGGCGCGCCCTGGTGGGTTGTGCTCCCCTCGGAGCACCCCTTTGGTACTTCTTTGGCCCAACATGTGTCTTCTGGTCCAGAAAAAATCCACATAAAGTTTCGCTGCGTTTGGACTCCATTTGGTATTGATTTCCTGCGATGTAAAAAACAAGCAGAGAACAGTAAGTGGCACTGGGCACTATGTCAATAGGTTAGTCCCAAAAAATGACATAAAATGATTGTAAAACATTCAAGAATGATAATATAACAACATGGGACAATAAACAATTATAGATAGTACGTTAGAGCCGTATCTGGGCTTTAAGTTTAAGTTTTTGGGAAAGCCAATTTTTCCTTACAACAAAAGGACTTGTTTGCAATTATTGCAAAATATTGGTTGTTATTGAGATGGTTCCGCCAACCAATGTCTCTTACCCGAAATCATTAATAACCCATCAATTAATTAATTATGTTTGGTGTTGAGAGTTCCGAATAAGTCCAATTCCAGAGGCTCAGTTGTCCGTAACCGGGGACACGGCTAATCGATTAGATTTCCACTCTGCAGAGTCTTGTGCACTTTACCCGCAAGAATCTTTCCCTACTTTATGTCCTCGCACTGCCTGTTGTTTAAAGACGGGACGAATGAAACAGGGTCTTTCGTAGAGTTCCTCTGGGCCACTGTTGGTGCCCATCCATTTCCTACCGTTCTTCTACATCTGCTGGCACCGTCTGTCTAGAGTCATGCCTAGGGTCGACCACGCCAGAGCTCATAATGGCTTGCGGCTGCAGAGTTAAGCTTCCGGTCGAGGTGTATCCATCCGTCTCTTCATGGCTGGATGAGGCTTTCCGCAAGATGTCATGGTGATTCTCCATGCATCCCTGGGTCAATCATTGGGTACTCTAGCGTTGAAAGCACAAGTGCTCCCTGGGTGGTTTTGGTAATGTCAACATATCTCCTGTTGGACTAATGTCTTTATCTAGAATATTTCAGACAAGTTCAACAGATGGAGTGGCGTGGACAAGAGGATGTGGAACCCCTTCAAGGTGCTAAGGACATAGGATTGGCTCAAGCTCAAAAGCTCAAGACTCTACATTTTACTTTTAGTGATCCAAGATCACATTGAGTCCATAGGAAAGCCAATACTATTAAAAGGGGATGAGGTGTTGCTTAATGGCTTGCTTGCTCAAAGTGCTTAGTGATATGCTCCAAAGCCCTCAACCACTCTCTCATATCCACATATGTCCCAAACCAAAAGTCAAACTCGGTCCCACCGAAACATTCTATCCGGCGCCACCGAGTTCACTTGACATAGCCACTGCCACAAATCCTAGTCACTTAGGTCTCACCGATAGGGATCTCGGTCTCACTGAGATGGGATTGCAAACTCTCTATTGTCTGTTGCAATAATTTCGGTCTTACCGAGATTTGTAATCGGTCTCACCGAGTTTGCCTGACCAACTCTCTGGTTAGCTTATTACCAAAATCGGTCCCACTGAGTTTGTGTAATCGGTCAAACCGAGATGAGGTTTTACCCTAACCCTAGCACATCGGTCCCACCGAGTTGATCATATCGGTCCCACCAAAATGCCTAATGGTCACAATATGAACTAAACCAGTCCGATCGAGTTTTCTGATTCGGTCCAACCGAGTTTGGTGATTTGTGTGTAACGGTTAGATTTTGTGTGGAGGTTATATATACCCCTCCACCCACTCTTCATTCGTGAGGAGAGCCATCAGAACATGCCTACACTTCTAACATACATTTTCTGAGAGAGAACCACCTACTCATGTGTTGAGGTCAAGATATTCCATTCCAACCACATAAATCTTGATCTCTAGCCTTCTCCAAGTTGCTTTCCACTCAAATCATCTTTCCACCAAATCCAAATCTGTGAGAGAGTTGAGTGTTGGGGAGACTATCATTTGAAGCACTAGAGCAAGGAGTTTATCATCAACACACCATCTATTACCTTTTGGAGAGTGGTGTGTCCTAGATTGGTTAGGTGTCACTTGGGAGCCTCCGTCAAGATTGTGGAGTTGAACCAAGGAGTTTGTAATAGGCAAGGAGATCGCCTGCCCGTGAAGATCTACCCTAGTGAGGCAAGTCCTTCATGGGCGATGGCCATGGTGGGATAGACAAGGTTGCTTCTTCATGGACCCTTCGTGGGTGGAGCCCTCCGTGGACTCGCGCAACCGTTACCCTTCGTGGGTTGAAGTCTCCATCAACATGGATGTACGATAGCACCACCTATCGGAACCACACCAAAAATCTCCGTGTCTCCAATTGTGTTTGCACACTCCAATCCCATCCCTTTACATTCTTGCAAATTGCATGCTTTACTTTCCTCTGCTCATATACTCTTGTCATGCATACTTGATATGTATTGTGAATGTTTAAACATGTGCTAAAACTCCACCTTAACTTGAAGAAACTAAAAACTGCAACTTTTCTTTGCTAAGAGTCTATTCACCCCCCCTCTAGACACCTCTTCTCGATCCTTTCAAGGGTGCCCGTCCATCCGGCCTCCACCCAGTAGTGAATTGAAGTCCGTCTTGAGCATCTTGAAGTCTTGGGGTTGTCATCATCTTGACTATCACATCTCCCTTGTGAAACACTCAATCAACCCCCGTCTACGAAGCATAGCATAATAACTACTACGTCCCGGGCCATAGTAACATAGGGATTTGGGTCAACCAACCACATGATACTACTCAAGAACCTGATTCAATTACTCATACTTGCATACATGGTGGGGAGGAATACTAATACATTAAAACGTAGGTAATAAAATTTCATGATCAAAGACTTGCCTTGCTGATGATCTTTGAACGCTAATGACTCGTAGTAACAAGCCTCGCACTCCGGATACTCTATCGAACAAGCAAAGCATAATAAGCATACCATCATACAAATATAATAACATAACAGCAAGTAAAACTAATTATCACACAATCATCAAAACACACAAAGGAAAAACAAAAACAAAAACAAAGAAACAATAAACTCCATGCAAAGTTTTTACTACAAGTAGAACAAGCTATACAAATAGCTTTCTACTACTAAGAATTTCTTTAACAGAACAAAAATAAGGTTTTTTCTAAATAATAGAAAGGAAAAAACAAATAAATTTTATGCAAAAATAATTATTTTAAATTTTTATGGAACTCCTAATATGCTTAAAATAGTTTTCCTAGCAAAAAAAGGAAAATAAGCTACAAATTTTTTATTTTTTTAACTATAGAAATTGCTACTGTTACTCCACATAAACTAATTTGAACATGACAAAAATAATAAAATAAAAATAATTTAAAGCAATTAAAAACAAAGGAAATAACACAAAAGGTATAAAAAAAGCAAAACATCACTGTTTTCATGATAAACTAATTTTGATTAATTCTAAAATTCAGCAACTTAAAGCTACTGATAGAAAAAGTCGTAAGAAACTAGTAGCAAAAAGAAACACTAAAAATAATAATCCTAGCTCAAGATATTGCAAATTTAGTGGTTTGAACAAAATTCATATAGATTCAAATTCAAAACTTCAAACATTGTCAAATTTGATACCTACATAAACTCTAAGAAATTTCCAATCTGGAGCAAAAGGAATCAAATGAAAATGTTAAATATCCTAGGAGATGTTAAAAATCTAAGAATAGAACTTTTCTGTTTTAAAAATAGAAACAAAAATAACTGAAAAAAACCGGGCAGGTGGTACACGTCAGGCTGCTATTGGGCCTAGAGGATCTGTGATCCGATCTATAAAACGCTCGGCCGTAGATTAACTGAGACACGTACGGGCGAAAATAAAAAAACAATCGGCTAAACCGATTAGAATCTAAACTGTAAACTACAACCGACTAAATAAAAAAAACCTAATGTTTGGAGATCTAATCTGGGCCATTTAACTAGATCAGACAGTGGAGGAGGTGGGGCTTACAACGACGTCAGTTGTGGACAGAGACGACGGCACAGTGGCCGGTGTGGAGCGAGGCAGCGGTTCCAGCAGTCGGGGAAGGCGGCTGAGTGGCCTGGCGGGTGCGGCAGAGTGAGAGGGGGTCGAGGATGGCCTCGTTGGAGTTTGGGGACAACGAAGATGACGAGGGCGAGGCGACGGAGCTCGGTGCTTCGGAGAGAACTCGTAGTGTTGGGGCCGACGCTGTGGAACAAGAGAGAGGGCAAGATCATGTCAAACAAGTGCGCACGAGTAAACTCGGTCGATGTGTGAGCTTGAGGGTCATGTGGAAGCTCACCGGAGATGAACCTGACGACAAACAGCGGCGGCGGAGGCGAGATCGAAACGACAAGTGTGACTGGTGGGAGGGTTTTGCAAGGGGGTTTAGGGGGGTCGAGGGAGGAGAGCGAGGGGGCTTCATAGGACAAGTTCCTTGAGGAGGAGGTCGAGGCGGAGCGTGATCCCGGGAAGATCGCGACGACGGGCATGCTTTGGACGTGCACTGGCATGGCATAGCATGGGCAAGGGGTTAGGGATAGGGCGGGCCCCGTGGGTTAGTGAGAGAGAGAGAGAAGAGAAAAGTCGGGCGATCAAGGGAGAGAGAGAGAGGGGTGCGGGGGCAGACCGCGGTGGTGGTGTAGGCCGGCTCGACTGGGCCATGGCTAGGATGCTGGCTGGGTGGGTTGGCCTGGCAGGCGTGTTGTGTTTTTTTTTTGAAATATGACAGAGAGAAAAAAATAGAGTAAATAAAAATACTTTTATATAGGACATATATATATACCAAAGAACTGAGAAAAATAAACCCTATAAGATGAACTATTTTTCAGAGGCAGAAGACAAACTTAAAAAACATTTTTTAATTCCAAATGAAACCAAATTTGAACTAAAAAACATTTGGCATTATTTTTTCTGACTTTTTGGAGTGTCATGTTAGCTCCTCTCATACTTTTGAACAAGTATTTGTCAGGGATTTTTGAAATGAATTTCAAATGCCAATTTGAATCCAAATTCAAATAAAACTCAAATGCCTCTGGATTTTCCAAATGCCACTCAATTCAAACAAACACATATAGATGCTTAGCTAATAATAGTAAAACTTTCCAAATTGGAAATTTGGGATGTTACAAACCTGCCCACCTTAAGATGAATCTCGCCCCTAGCAAATAGGTGCGGTTGGTGTCGACGGAGATCTTCTTCTCGTTCCCAGGTGACTTCCTTCTCGGAGTGGTGGCTCCACAAAACCTTGCAAAACTTGATGATCCTGCTGCGATAACTCTGTTCGCAGTCTAGAGAATCCTGACGGGCTACTCCTCATAAGTCAGATCACAGTCAAGCTGTATGGCCTCTAAGGGCACTGTGTCTCTCAAAGGAATATTGACCATCTCAGCATGGCATTTATTCAGCTTGGAAACGTGAAAGACATCGTGAACTCCTGACAATCCTTCCGGCAATTCCAGCTTGTATGCAACTTCTTCCCAGCGTTTGAGGATTTTGTATGGGCCTATGAACCTGGGTGCTAACTTTCCTTTAACACCGAACCTCTTGATTCCTCGAAGTGGAGACACAGAGATATGCTTGGTCTCCCACTTCGTACGTTACCTCCTGGTGCATAACTCTTCTATCTCGACTGAGCTATCTTGAGTCTGTCACGAATCATCTTGACCTTCTCTTCAGAGTCTCTGGTAAGATCGGGACCAAAAAGTTTTCGGTCTCCAACACCATCCCACAATAATGGTGTTCTGCACCTCCTTCCGTATAGGGCTTCGAAAGGGGCCATCTTTAAAATGGTTTGATAGCTGTTGTTGTACGAGAACTCTGCAAAGGGTAAATTATCATCCCAGCTAGCTCCATAGTCTAGTGCACAGGCTCTCAACATGTCCTCTAGAATCTGGTTGACTCTCTGTCTGTCCATCGGTTTGTGGATGAAAAGTTGTACTGAACTTCAACCTCGTACCCAAAGTTTCGTGTAACTGATTCCAAAACTTTGAGGTAAATTGTGTTCCTCTATCTGATACGATACTCCTGGAACTCCAGCCAGACATACGATCCTGGTCATGTATATCTTGGCTAACTTAGCACTGGTCTATGTGGTCTTCACAGGAATGAAATGAGCTACCTTGGTCAAACGATCAACCACTACCTAGATAGAATCATAACCTGAATGAGTCCTGGGTAATCCTGTGATAAAATCTATTCCAAGTTTTTCCCATTTCCACCCGGGTATCGACAAAGGTTGGAGTAACCCTGCTGGCTTCTGATGCTCTACCTTTATTCGCTGACAAACATCGCATACTGCTACGTACTCGACAATATCCTTCTTCATACATGTCCACTAATGACCCAAAAGTATAGGGGATCTATCGTAGTCCTTTCGATAAGTAAGAGTGTCAAACCCAACAAGGAGCAGAAGGAAATGACAAGCGGTTTTCAGCAAGGTATTCTCTGCAAGCACTGAAATTATCGATAACAGATAGTTTTGGGGTAACAAGTAACAAGTGTAACAAAGGTGCAACAAGGTGGCCCAATCCTTTTTGTAGCAAAGGACAAGCCTGGACGAACTCTTATATAAAGCAAAGCGCTCCCGAGGACACATGGGAATTATTGTCAAGTTAGTTTTCATCATGCTCATATGATTCACGTTCGTTACTTTGATAATTTGATATGTGGGTGGACCGGTGCTTGGGTGCTGTCCTTACATGGACAAGCTCCCACTTATGATTAACCCCTCTCGCAACTACGAAACAAGAATTAAGATAAATCTAACCATAGCATGAAACATGTGGATCCAAATCAGCCCCTTACGAAGCAACGCATAAACTAGGGTTTAAGCTACATCACTCTAGCAACCCATCATCTACTTATTACTTCCCAATGCTTTCCCCTAGGCCCAAATCATGGTGAAGTGTCATGTAGTCAACATTCACATAACACCACTAGAGGAAAGACAACATACATGTCATCAAAATATCGAACGAATACCAAATTCACATGATTACTTATAACAGGACTTCTCCCCTGTCCTCAGGAACAAATGTAACTACTCACAAAGCATATTCATGTTCAAGATCAGAGGGGTATTGAATATCATTAAGGATCCGAACATATGATCTTCCACCAAATAAACCAACTAGCGTCAACTACAATGAGTAATCAACACTACCAGCAACCCACAGGTACCAATCTGAGGTTTTGGGACAAAGATTGGATACAAGATTGAACCAGGGTTTGAGAGGAGATGGTGCTGGTGAATATGTTGATGGGGATTGACCCCCTCTCGATGAGAGGATCGTTGGTGATGACAATGGCTTTGATTTCCCCCTCCGGGAGGGAAGTTTCCCCTGCAGAACAGCTCCCTCGGAGCCCTATATTGCTTCTGCCCAGGTTCAACCTCGAGACGGCGGCGCTTCGTCCCGAAAGCTTCCTTACGATTTTTTTCCAGGTCAAAAGCCTCCATATAGCAGAAGATGGGCATCGGAGACCCGCTAGGGTGCCCACAAGCCCTAGGGGCACGCCCAGGGGATAGGGCGCACCCCCAGGCTTGTGGCCACCTAGTGGGTCCCGTCTGGTATTTTCTTTGCCCAATATTTTTTATATATTCCAAAATAATTCTCCGTAAATTTTCAGGACTTTTGGAGTTGTGCAGAATAGGTCTCTCAGATTTGCTCCTTTCCAGTCCAGAATTCCAGTTGCCGGCATTCTCCCTCTTCAAGTAAATCTTGTAAAATAAGAGAGAAAGGCATAAGTATTGTACCATAATGTGTAATAACAGTCTATAATGCAATAAATATCAATATAAAAGCACGATGCAAAATGGACGTATCAACTCCCACAAGCTTAGACCTCGCTTGTCCTCAATCGAAAGCCAAAATCGATAAATATGTCCACATGTTTAGAGATAGAGGTGTCGATAAAACAAAATACAGACATGAGGGCATCATGATCATCTTTAAAACAACAACATATATTGTCATATAATTCTGTGTGCTAGAATAACAATTCGTTCACAAGGTAAAGTTAGAATTAGAAACTTTATTGAAAACTAATAAACTGTGATCTTAGTCATTGAAGCAATTACAATTTATCATAATATCGGAAAGAGTCAATGTAAGAGCTTTTATGCAAGTCCACAAACTCAACCATCTTTTAGTCTTTCACAATTGCTAACACTCATGCGATACTTATGAGTTCAAAGCCTCAATCGGACACAGAGAAAGATAGGGGCTTATAGTTTTGCCTCCCAACCTTTTACCTCAAGGGTAATGTCAACAATAATCCTTTATGTTAACCTACATCCGGGTGGATATATATATATATCTGGATCTTTCCCCAAAATATAGTGCTTGCCAAAAAGAAAAACTGTAAAAAGGAAAGGTGAAGATCACCATGACTCTTGTATAAAGGTAGGAGATAAAAGTGAAAGATAGGCCCTTCGCAGAGGGAAGCAGAGGTTGTCATGCGCTTTTATGGTTGGATGCTGAAAGGACAAGTGCTCCCTGGGTGATTTTGGTAATTAATGTCAACATTGAAGGAAATATGCCCTAGAAGCAATAATAAAGTTGTTATTTTATATTTCCTTATATCATGATAAATGTTTATTATTCATGCTAGAATTGTATTAACCGGAAACTTGATACATGTGTGGATACATAGACAAAACATCGTGTCCCTAGTAAGCCTCTACTACACTAGCTCATTAATCAAAGATGGTTAAGTTTCCTAACCATATACATGTGTTGTCATTTGATGGACGGGATCACATCATTAGGATAATGATGTGATGTACATGAACCATCCGTTAGCTTAGCATATTGATCGTGAAGTTTTATTGCTATAGCTTTCTTCATGTCATATACATATTCTTTTGACTATGAGATTATGCAACTCCCGGATACCGGAGGAATACCTTGTGCGCTATCAAACACCATAACGTAACTGGGTGATTATGAAGATGCTCTACAGGTATCTCCGAAGGTGTTTCTTGGGTTGGCATAGATCGAGGCTAGGATTTGTCACTCTGAGTATCAGAGAGGTATCTCTAGGCCCTCTCGGTAATGCACATCATAAGAAGCCTTGCAAGCAATGTGACGAATGAGTTAGTTGCGGGATGATGTGATGTATTACAGAACGAGTAAAGAGACTTGCCGGTAATGAGATTGAACTAGGTATGAAGATACCGACGATCGAAGCTCGGGCAAGTAACATACCGATGACAAAGGGAATAACGTATGTTGTCATTGCAGTATGACCGATAAAGATCTTCATAGAATATGTAGGAACCAATATGAGCATCCAGGTTCCACTGTTGGTTATTGACCAGAGAGGTGTCTCGGTCATGTCTACATAGTTCTCGAACCCATAGGGTCCGCACGCTTAAATGTTCGATGACAATTTTGTATTATATGAGTTATGTGATTTGGTGACCGAATGTTGTTTGGAGTCCCGGATGAGATAAAAACATGACTAGGAGTCTCGAAATGGTCGAGAGGTAAAGATTGATATATAGGATGATGGTATTCAGACATCGGTAGTGTTCCGGGGGTACCAGGTAATATCGGGTCACCGGAAGGGGTTCCGGGCATCCCCCTGGCAACTACATGGGCCTAATGGGCCAAGAGTTGGACAGACCAGCCCCTAAGGGGCTGGTGCGCCCCATGTATGCCGAAATAGGGGGGAAGGAAAGAGGAGAAGAGAGAAAGGAAGGGGAGGGATTCAGCCTCCCCCTTCCTTCTCTCCCCTCCTCCTTACTTCCCCCTCCGGGAATTATGGTAAGGGTGGGGGGCGAGTAGGATTAGGGCCCCAAGTAGGATTCCTCCTACTTGGGAGCCCCCTTGGCTGCCCTCTCTCCCTCCCACCTATATATATGAGGGGGGGGGGTGAGGCACCTAGAACACATAACAACATCTGTTAGCCGTGTGCGGCGCCTCCCTCCACAGTTTACGCCTCCGGTCATATTCACGTAGTGCTTAGCCGAAGCCCTGCGCAGATCACTTCACCATCACCGTCACCATGCCATCGTGCTGATGTAACTCTCCCTCGACACTTTGCTGGATCAAGAGTTCGAGGGACGTCATCGAGCTGAACGTGTGCAGAACTCGGAGGTGTTGTACGTTCGGTGCTTGATCGGTCGGAACAAGAAGAAGTTCGACTACATCAACTGCGTTGTCAAACGCTTCCGCTTTTGGTGTATGAGGGTATGAAGAAGATCTCGCGTGAGTGTAGGAATGTTTTTGAATTGCATGCTACGTTCCGCAACAGTGGCATCTGAGCCAGGTCTATGCGTAGATGATATGCACGAGTAGAACACAAAGAGTTGTGGGCGGTGATCGTCATACTGCTTACCACCAATGTCTTATTTTGATTCGGCGGCATTGTTGGATGAAGCGGCCTGGACCAACCTTACATGACCATGTTCATGAGACTGGTTCCACCGACAGACATGCAACTAGTTTTGCATAAAGGTGGTGGCGGGTGTCTGTTTCTCCAACTTTAGTTGAATCGAGTTTGACTGCGGCCGGTCCTTGTTGAAGGTTAAAACAACAAACTTGATAAATCACCGTTGTGGTTTTGATGCGTAGGTAAGAAAGGTTCTTACTAGAAGCCCGTAGCAGCCACGTAAAACTTGCAACAACAAAGTAGAGGACGTCTAACTTGTTTTTGCAGGGCATGTTGTGATGTGATATGGTCAAGATATGATGTTATATACGTTATTGTATGCGATGATCATGTTTTGTAAAAGTTATCGGCAATTGGTAGGAGCCTTATGGTTGTCGCTTTATTGTATGAAATGCTAACACCATGTAATTGCTTTACTTTATCACTATGCGTTAGCGATAGTTGTAGAAGCAATAGTTGGCGAGACGACCACGACGCTACTATGGAGATCAAGGTGTCAAGCCGATGACGATGGAGATCATGACGGTTCTTTGTAAATGGAGATCAAAAGCACAAGATGATGATGGCCATATCATGTCACATATTTTGATTGCATGTGATGTTTTTTTATGCATCTTATTTTTCTTAGTATGGCGGTAGCATTATAAGATGATCCCTTACTAAAATTTCAAGGTATAAGTGTTCTCCCTAAGTATGCACCATTGCGACAGTTCATCGTGCTGAGGCACCACGTGATGATCGGGTGTGATAGGCTCTACGTTCACATACAACGGGTGCAAGACAGTTTTGCACATGTGGAATACTCGGGTTAAACTTGACGAGCCTAGAATGTGCAAACATGGCCTCGGAACACTAGAGACCGAAAGGTCGAACGTGAATCATAGTAGATATGATCAACACAGAGATGCTCACCATTGAAGACTACTCCATCTCACGTGATGATCGGACATGGTTTAGTTGATATGGATCATGTGATCATTTAGATGACTCGAGGGATGTCTATCTAAGTGGGAGTTCTTAATTAAACTTAATTTATCATGAACTTAGTCCTGATAGTATTTGCATATCTATGTTGTAGATCAATAGGTTGTAGATCAATAGCTCGCGTATAGCGTATAGCTCCCCTGTTTTATTTTTGATATGTTCCTAGAGAAAACTAAGTTGAAAGATGATAGTAGCAATGATGCAGACTGGGTTCTGTGATCTGAGGTTATCCTCATTGCTGCACAGAAGAATTATGTCCTTGATGCACCGCTAGGTGACAGACCTATTGCAGGAGCAGATGCAGACGTGATGAACGTTTGACAAGCTCGATATGATGACTACTTGATAGTTTAGTGCACCATGCTTTACGGCTTAGAACCGAGACTTCAAAAATGTTTTGAATGCCATGGAGCATATGAGATGTTCCAAGAGCTGAAAATCATATTTCAGGCTCATGCCTATGTTAATAGGTATGAGACCTCTGACAAGTACTTTGCCTACAAGATGGAGGATAATAGCTCAACTAGTGAGCACGTGCTCAAAATATTTGGGTACTACAATCGCTTGAATCTAGTGGGAGTTAGTCTTCCAGATAAGATAGTGATTGACAGAGTTCTCTAGTCACTATCACCAAGTTACTAGAACTTTGTGATGAACTATAATATGCAAGGGATAACAAAAACGATTCCCAAGCTCTTCGTGATGCTGAAATCAGCAAAGGTAGAAATCAAGAAATAGCATCAAGTGTTGATGGCTAACAAGACCACTAGTTTCAAGGAAAAGGGCAAGGGAAAGAAATGGAACTTCAAGAAGAATGGCAAGCAAGTTGCCACTCCCGTGAAGAAGCCCAAAGCTAGACCCAAACCTGGAACTGAGTGTTTCTACTACAAAGGAAATGGTCACTGGAAGCGGAACCGCCCCAAAAACTTGGCGGATAAGAAGGATGGCAAAGTGAACAAAGGTATATTTGATATACATGTTATTGATGTGTTCTTTACTAGTGTTCGCAGTAGCCCCTGGGTATTTGATACCGGTTCAGTTGCTAAGATTTGTGACTCAAAACAGGAGTTGCAAAATGAACAGATACTAGTAAAGGGCGAGGTGACGACATGTGTTGGAAGTGATTACAAGGTTGTAAGATCACCATCGCACACTCCCTTTACCTTCGAGATTGTCAGCGTTCTGGGAATGGGGGTACCCAGACTTGCCTTCCTGCGGCCCATGATGTGGCTCCACCGACGGCCTGGTACGGCCCAGCTTCAGCATCAACAACTCAAGACCCTCGCAAGGGGCCAAGCCTCGCGAAGCGGATGACACCAAGACCTCCACGAGGGACGGCCTCCCTAGGCTAGCTCCCGAGGAGTGGAGATTTCTATGCAAGGCTCACCTTGCGAGGTCCAGATGACGTGAGCCATGACGACCAAGGCCAGGTGGGCGCCAGGGGGTGCAGTGTACCAGTTTCCTCTTTGGTGCTAAGGAGGCAAGGGCAGGCGTGGAGTCCCGAGGAATCAGGCAAAGGTTTCCATTCCGGTGCAACAAGACCAAGACCGCTAGGACAGCAGGACGGAGGTCATCGCCGAGCCCACCATGGTGTCACGACCAGAGGCTTTTGCAGGCGAAGACCACTTTTGTCTGGATAGCTTGTACTAGCTGTCCCACTTCAGATTTGGCTGTTGTGGGATCCCTTCCCGCCTACATTTGGGAAGAGGACTGATACTTCTGCAACATATCTATAATTTTTGATTGTTCCATGCTATTATATTATCCATCTTGGATGTTTTATATGCATTTATATGCCGTTTTATATGATTTTTGGGACTAACCTATTAACCTAGAGCCCAGTGCCAGTTTCTATTTTTTCCTTGTTTTTGAGTTCTACAGAAAAGGAATACCAAACGGAGTCCATTTGACGTGCCAATTTTTGATGATTTTTTATGGACCAAAAGAAGACCCCAGAGTAAAAGAGTTGGGCTAGAAGAGTCCCGAGCCATCCACGAGGGTGGAGGGCGCGCCCCCTATCTCGTGGATGACTCGGAGACCCCTCTGACGTGAGACCGACGCCAAAAATTCCAATAAATACATAAACCCCCAGAAAGAAACATAGACCGAGAGTTCCGCCGCCACAAGCCTCTGTAGCCACCAAAAACCAACTGGGACCCGTTCCGGCACCCAACCGGAGGGGAATCATCACCGGTGGCCATCTTCATCATCCCGCCGTTCTCCATGACGAGGAGGGAGTAGTTCACCCTCAGGGCTGAGGGTATGTACCAGTAGCTATGTGTTCGATCTCTCTCTCTCTCTCTCTCTCTCTCTCTCTCGTGTTCTTGATATGGCACGATCTTGATGTACCGTGAGCTTTGCTATTATAGTTGGATCTTATGATGTTTCTCCCCCTCTACTCTCTCGTAATGGATTGAGTTTTCCCTTCGAAGTTATCTTATCGGATTGAGTCTTTAAGGATTTGAGAACACTTGATGTACGTCTTGCATGGGATACCCGTGGTGACAATGGGGTATTCTATTGATGCACTTGATGTATGTTTTGGTGATCAACTTGCGGGTTCCGTGACCTTGGTAATCTATGCATAGGGGTTGGCACACGTTTTCGTCTTGACTCTCCGGTAGAAACTTTGGGGCACTCTTTGAAGTTCTTCGTGTTGGTTGAATAGATGAATCTGGGATTGTGTGATGCATATCGTATAATCATACCCGCGGATTCTTGAGGTGACAATAGGGTTTTGGTTGATGTATGTCTTAAGGTGTTATTTTACTACGAACTCTAGGGCTGTTTGTGACACTTATAGGAATAGCCCAATGGATTGATTAGAAAGAATAACTTTGAGGTGGTTTCGTACCCTACAATAATCTCTTCATTTGTTCTCCGCTATTAGTGACTTTGGAGTGACTCTTTGTTGCATGTTGAGGGATTGTAATATGATCTAATTATGTAATCATTGTTGAGAGAACTTGCACTAGTGAAAGTATGAACCCTAGGCCTTGTTTTCTAGCATTGCAATACCGTTTACGCTCACTTTTATCGCTTGCTACCTTGCTGTTTTATATTTTCATATTACAAATACCCATATCTACCATCCATATTGCCCTTGTATCACCATCTCTTCGCCGAACTAGTGCACCTATACAATTTACCATTGTATGGGGTGTGTTGGGGACACAAGAGACTCTTTGTTATTTGGTTGTAGGGTTGTTTGAGAGAGACCATCTTCATCCTACACCTCCCACGTATTGATAAACCTTAGGTCATCCACTTGAGGGAAATTTGCTACTGTCCTACAAACCTCTGCACTTGGAGGCCCAACAACGTCTACAAGAAGAAGGTTGTGTAGTAGACATCAAGCTCTTTTCTGGCGCCGTTGCTGGGGAGGCGAGGAAAGCGGCACTAACACCCCGTCAACTAAGCTCTTTTCTAGCGCCGTTGCTGGGGAGGTTAGTGCTTGAAGGTATATCTTTTGATCTTGCAACTGAATCTTTTTGTTTCTTGTTTTATCACTAGTTTAGTCTATAAAAGAAAACTACAAAAAAATGGAATTGAGGTTGCCTCATATGCTTCATCTTTTTTAATTTCTTCCGTGAAAATAAGGATTCCGGAGAAGCGCACTAGGGGCTGCATGGGGGGAGCCCGGAGCCAGGGCCTCCCCCGCGCCGCATGGAGCAAGGCGCTGCACGGAGGTAGGTAGGTCCTCTGCCAGGGAAGGCGCTGGCGAGCCCTTCCCCCAGGCGGAGGGCCTGCGGCCGTAGATGGCTCCGCTAGCGTCTCCCTTGCTCCTTGGTCCTGTCCTGGTTTCCGTACGCCCCAACGGTGGTCGGGGGAGGCGCAGGATGGGGCCCTCGTCAGGCGACGAGAAGCAAGGCCCATGCCTGTGAAGGTCTCCGCTCGTGACACTCACGTAATAATGAGTGGGGTTGTACACGCCCCGGAGTCTCCCGAGTGCCGCTCTCGGGCCTCACGGGAGCTCCCACCCACGTCCAAATGGAAGCACCATGCTCCACGCTGGCCATCGACACTGTCCCCCAATGACTATGCTCACGCCTAGTGAAAGCACTTAGCTCCGCGCCGGTGAGAAGACAAGAAGACTAGCTAGGTGCCGGACACGGCTGTTTGCTTTTGCCCCTTTTTGTAACTCGATTCTCCGCCTTTCAGACTGAGATTTGAAGTTCCTTGTGTTTATCAAAACGGGGGAAATTTTTCTCTTGATTTGTGTTGGCCTCTTGCTTTCTGGTTTTGCGTTTTACCGTGGGCCTCACGCCTACTACCCCCCTGCGAGCGCCCCGCGAGCGGGGGCTGGGCGTGGTATGTGCGCGCCAAGCACGTTCGTCCAGCTCGGGCAACGACAAGGCCCCCCCCCCCCGGGGTCAAGAAGGCAACTGCCGCAGGATCGCCGCATGCATACCTTGCCGTAGTCCGGCATTCGCTCCTCGCGAGGCCCTCTTGGATGGGCCAGCAGGTTTCTTGTGAGACTTAGAACCTCGCGAGCCCTGGAGGGCTCATCTCAGGAGGAAGGTGCAACTAGGACGTCGGGACTCGCTCAAGACCTACGGAACCCAGATAAGTTGCAACAACTACCCCTCTCGGGACCAACGGGCCCGCGAAGGCACACCCCAAACCCTGTCTTTAAAAGGCATGTCACCAGTTCATACATTCCATTTCATACATTATAAGGGGCCTCCCCCCCTTCAAAAATGCTTTCACGCCCCACAGGGCCACGCCCGAAGGTTTTTTGCATATAGGTTAGGCCAAAAGGAAATGCAGGGCTGGCCGGAGGCACTGCCTTCGGTGCCGACCTTGCCATCTTCATCCACGCCACCCGAGTTGTCGCTGGCATCGCCTTCGTCAACGTCATCCACATCGCCTTCTCCGACCGCGATTACGGTCGCGTCATCCTCAGGGGTGAACTCTGCGACCAGGGCATCCACGTGGATGTCCACCCAGTTCGCCAGGTTGTCCTGGATAACCCTGGGCACATGGGCTATGGCGGCATCAAAGTCAAAGTGTGGGTCGAGATTGAGGAGGTGACCGAAGACGCGTGAGAACGCACGCCCGAGAAGGCCGCAACTTCTCTCTTCAACGAGCTCGCGAGCCCTCACGGCCCGGTCTTCCAGGCGGGTCACGATTTTCGTGAAGAAGCGGAGGTGGCTGGCATAGTCGCCTTCGTCCGGGTGAGGGGCGCTCTCCTCACAGATGGTGCTCAAGGGTTGGTTGGCCCTCACCCTGAGAGCCTGGAGCATCAAGGCATGCTCGCGCTGCAGCGTCAGATGGCGGCACATTTCGTCCGCGTTCTTCTTCGCGAGAGATGCGGCGCCATCAATTTGCTGCTGAAGCGAAAGTAGGTCGGCGCGAGCGGAGGCCAAGTAGCCTGGGCAGAGGCCTGAACTTCTTTGGCAGCCCTCTCGCGCTGCTCCACCTCGCCCAGCTTCGTCCTGAGGGCGGCGATCCTGCCCTTAACCTCGGCTTCCTGGAGCTCCAGCTTCAGGCGGTGCTCGTCAGCAGGAGCCGCGCGAGCCTTCGCCACCCTCTAGTTGACCTCCTCCTGGATCTTGGCCTCCCACGCGGTGACGCGTCCTCAGCCATGGACACCTGGCACTCCCGCACCTCCAGCCGCTCAAGCTCCAGGCTGTGCTCCAAGGCCTCCAGCGCTAGCGTCTCCTCACGTTTCTGGATCTTCTTCTCCTCGGAAGGTGCCCTGCTTAGTGATGTAGCCAGGGCGGCCCTGCGTGCTTCAATCTGCTGCTCAAGGGCAGCGTTTGAAGTTTGAAGCTTGAAGCTCCCGCCCCTACTCCTCGGCCGCCTCATGACGACGGTCGGCGGCCCTGGACTTCTCCAGGGCACGGGCACAAGCCTCGGGAGAAGTCGCAAGGGACACTGTGGCGCTTGCGTTGGCGCGCTCATGCTGAAGATGCCCGAGGTTGATGGCGACCTTTAGCTGTTGCCACTCCCGCGCCAAATGAAGGTCTTCGGTCTCGAGGCGAGCGTCGACATCGGCAAGCTCTCCTCCAAGTCGAATCAACGCATCCATGCCTCCCGGAAAAGCTCATGGCGGACGGTGCTTCGCCCGCGCGCGAGTTCCAGCCCGTGACCAAGCCCACCTCCCGTGCCAGGGGCCGTCGGAGGGTGCAGAGTGGCTCGCCTGCTTCCGGCAAGGGGCTGGAGGCCGGTGCCTTCCTGGCCGCCCTTCGGGCCTCGGCGAAGGTACCGAGTGGCGCGGTCTCGCTGCTCGAAAATGAAGCCGATGCTGGGGGTGCCCAGCCACCAGTGACGACCAACGAAGGAGCCCTCGGCACGCCTCCTGCACCCCAGGCCAGACCACGAAGGAAGGATGTCGGGAGTTCAGGGCCACGCCCCCCCAGCAACACATCCGTTGCTCGGACCGGCCCCGCGCCTCCCGCGGGAGTCCGGTGCAGGGGGCTCAAAATCAAGAGCGAGTTTAGCGCTGGTGGGGACCGCTTATCAGGAGATTTTGCCACCGCAGCCGAAGGGATCCTGAGGAGCCAATGCCAGGAAAGGACGCGACACACTGGAAATCACGAATAAAAGGTACTTACTCATCTATGGCTATGTATTTCCTTTGCTTCAGCAGCCGGTAGGCATCACCACTGCAGCTCGGAGACCCTTTCCTCTTGCGGAGCGCTGCGAGGTTCAGGCGAAGCTGGCCAAGGCTCGGGGCATGGTCGTCAACGTATGGGGCACTGGGCGAGGCTCCTGGGGCGGCGACCTCAGGAGCGCCAGGCTGTGCCCGCTCTCCAGCCAACACCTCAGGACCGCTCGCCCGGGCTTCGGGGGCTGTCACCTCAGGAGCGTCGGGCTGCGCCAGCTCTCCAGTGGTCACCTCGGGGGCACCTACTGACGCCAGTTCCCCAGCAGTTGCCCCAGCAGTACCTGGCGGCATGCGCCCCCTGCATCCACATCTGGGGCGCGTACCGCAGAATCAGCGAGCAAAGGAGCCACGAAGACGGGATTCTTGCGAGGCCCTTCAAGGCCTGCCGGGCGCAGCCCCCACTCATCAAAAAGGGGCATTTGCCTCACGAAGTCCTCCTTGTTCGAGCATTGGTACAGGAGGCAGCCCTCCTCCGAAAGCGCAGCTGGCGCTGGGTTGCCCCAGAAGCTCGATCACCATGCGCAACGTCTCGGAAGGAAGCGCAGGCACCTGGAGCCTCATGGGGTCCCTGCTGCCGGTGAAGGCCCACATTTGTCGAGAATGATGCTAAAGTGGAGCGATGCGACACCGAATGAACTCCCTCAGCACCATTGGCATCGTCACCCCAAGCTTCTTCAACCTGGCCAGCCGGCGCCAGACGTGAGCAAGCGGATGGTCGACGAGCTTTGCGTGCCCCCAGCCGGAGCTGGGTACGGCGGGCACCCATGGAAGCAGAAGCAAGGAGTTGAGCACGCCGGCGTCCACATACACCCACCGCTTCCGGAACCCCCTCACATCCGGCAAGAGCTCGAAGTCGATGCCCGAGCCAGCCATTGCCGCTACGGCCTGGAAGGCCACGCACCCCGAGCGCTGGCAGGCGTCGACCAGATGGAGCGAGAAGAAATGGCGAAACAAGGCTATAGAAGGGGCGATGCCCACCATAGCCTCACAAAGGAAAGCAAAGACAGCGAGGCGGATGATGGATTGGGGATCCAGATGCAGCGTCTGGACTTGGTAATGCGAGAGTATGGCGTTGAAGAAATCGGAGAAAGGAGTGATCAGGCCAGCCAGGAGGGCATGAAGATGGATGGGTATCTAGGTGGCTTCCATGTCGATCATGGCCCGGGAAGCACGCCAAACCACCGTCGCCTTCCACTCATTGGAATCGGTGGCGAGGGCCAGGCGGACCTTGGCCAACCCTTCTTGATCGACCATCGACGACTGCTCAAGGACAGGCTCAAAGACTGGCTGAGATTCAGCCGGGGCGCAGGATTTCCCCCTCTTCTTCTTCGACCGTGGAGCCATGGCGGCAAGAGAGGGCCGGCGCGAGCGACGAATCTGGGAGAAAAGGCGCGCCTTCTCAGGAAGATGGGGGAGTCAAGGGCGAGCACGACAAGCAATAAAGACGGAGCTGCGATAGAAACGGATGGCCGCCACACCTGGCGGATATCAAGGCTGCGTGGGGAAGTGGGGGCGCCCACGTCCCGTTAGGCGCCACATGTCAACCAAGGCCACCGGCGATTAGGGCACACGGCGCTCCGCACTTGCCCTTTGGCTTCGCCTAGAAGCCAAGTTCGAGCGCGCCTTGGGCCCACGGGCTAGTGTCGGCGTTGTGGGAACGGGGGTACCCAGACTTGCCTGCCTGCGGCCCATGACGTGGCTCCACAGACGGCCTGGTATGGCCCAGCTTCAGCATCAACAACTCAAGACCCTCGCGAGGTGGATGACATGAAGACCTCCACGAGGGACGGCCTCCCAGGCTAGCTCCTGAGGAGTGGAGATTTCTATGCAAGGCTCACCTCGCGAGGTCCAGATGACGTGAGCCATGACGACCAAGGCCAGGCGGGCGCCAGTGGGTGCAGTGTACCAGTTTCCTCTTTGATGCTAAGGAGGCAAGAGCAGGCGCGGAGTCCCAAGGAATCAGACGAAGATTTCCATTCCGGTGCAACAAGACCAAGACCGCCAGGACGGCAGGACGGAGGTCATCGCCGAGCCCACCATGGTGTCATGACCAGAGGCTTTTGCAGGCGATGACCACTTTTTCCAGGATAGCTTATACTAGCTGTCCCCTTCAAATTTGGCCGTTGTGGGAGCCCTTCCTGCCTACATTTGGGAACAGGACCAGGGCTACTATAAATAGGACTTAGCCACCACCATAGAGGGGGACGGATCATTCAGATCATCCTCACACCCACCAGCTCATCGAGCCCAAGAACACCTCTCCTCCGGAGCTTGTTCGCCACTGCACTAGTTCATCCTCAGCCCCTCGAGGCCAATCCACCACAAAGCAAGAGTAGGGTATTACACCACGAGGTGGCCCGAACCTAGGTAAACTGTTGTGTCTCTTTTCCATTCAATTCATCGAGCTAGGTCGTGAGATTAGCGGGTAGGCAGACTGGGGATGACGAGTTCATGAATATGATTGGATCACGTTTATTGCAATACAGTTATTCATTTAAAGTCAAAGAATAATAGTTGTTCTATTTACATGAACAAAACCTTTTATGGTCATACACTCAATATAAATGGTTTACTGAATCTCGATCATAGTGATACACATATTCATAATATTGATGCCAAAAGATGCAAAGTTGATAATGATAGTGCAACATACTTGCGGCACTGCCATTTAGGTCATATTGGTGTAAAGCGCATGAAGAAACTCCATGCAGATGGACTTTTGGAGTCACTTGATTATGAATCATTTGATACTTGCGAACCATGCCTCATGGGCAAGATGACTAAATCTCCATTCTCCAGAACAATGGAGCGAGCTAATGACTTACTGGAAATAATACATACCGATGTATGCGGTCCGATGAGAGTTGAAGCTCGCGACGGGTATTGTTATTTTCTAACCTTCACAGGTGATTTAAGTAGATATGGGCATATTTACTGAATGAAGCACAAGTCTGGAACATTTGAAAAGTTCAAAGAATTTCAGAGTGAAGTGTAGAATCATCGTAACAAGAAAGTAAAGTTTCTATGATTTGACCGCGGAGGCAAATATTTGAGTTACGAGTTTGGCCTTCATTTAAAACAATGTGGAATAGTTTCACAACTCACGCCACCTGGAACACCATAGCTTAATGATGTGTCCAAACATCGTAACCGTACTTTATTAGATATGGTGCTATCTATGATGTCTCTTACCAATTTACAACTATCATTTTGGGGTTATGCATTAGAGACAGCTGCATTCACGTTAAATAGGGCACCATCTAAATCCGTTGAGACGACACCGTATGAACTGTGGTTTGGCAAGAAACCTAAGCTGTCGTGATGCGGAGCATCCTTCGGTCATCCCCATGGACCTTCCATCGACTATTCAAGCTCCAAGTGGACCCATGACAAGAGCAAGAGCTCGTGCTATTCAATCCGAGGTGACATCTCTCCTACTTGAGTTTCCCTCCTCTTTAAGTGAGACATGGTTACTGCCTAAGTCCGAGATGCTATGTGTGATCAGGTACAACACTCAAGACCCGGAACCGAGGACTGCGGAAGAAGATACATGCGTCAACACTCTGAACAGCCCGGACCTTCCGGCCAGAGCCCGGAACTTCCGACCCCCGGACCCTCCGGCCGACCCGGAACTTCCGGCCTACGGCGTCTTCGACCAGACCGGACCTGTCTACTTTCTGGTTAGCCCGGAACCAGGCCCGGACCTTCCGGCCCCCGGAACCTCCGGCCAGCCCGGACCTTCCGGCACCCGGAAGCCAGGCCAGCTCCTCTCGCGCCCACACTCTGGTTAGGCCGGAGCTTCCCCAGAACCGCCGGCGCCCGGAACTTCCGGCCCACACACTGTGTGCCGACTTGGGCCGAGGCACATGTACCCTTTCGCCCAGAACTATATATACTCCCCACCTCCTCCTAGTTAGGGTTAGCATTGGTTTAGCTCATATTTTGTGTGAGAGCCCTTGCTCATCCACTTGGTTACTTCTCCTCGGAGCTCACGACCTCTTCGGAGAAGATCCCCCAAGCGGATTCAAGACCCCTTTAAGGGAAGACAATCAAGACCTCCTCACGGAGAAGAACGGCTACTCGTGTATCTTTCCTTTGTTGATTTTGAATCTTGTACTACCTTATGTGTTCGGTGATCTAGCCCTTGTGTGATCGATACTTGTTGGTTGAGTGATTCTCTCGTTTCTCCCCGCGTTTTGCCTTGTGTGTTCCGCGCGTTCTTCGTGTTTTCCCGTAGGATCCACTCCAAACGTGAAAGATCGGCCTCATAGGGATCCACCCTACATCATGTCGTTTCTCAAAGTTTGGGGTTGCGACACTTATGTCAAAAGGCGTTAGCCTGATAAGCTTGAACCCAAATCGGAGAAGTGCATCTTCATAGGATAACCTAAGGAAACAATTGGGTACACCTTCTACCACAGATCCGAAGGAAAGATCTTTGTTGCCAAGAATGGAACCTTTCTAGAGAAGGAGTTTCTCTCGAAAGAAGTGAGTGGGAGGAAAGTTGAACTTGATGAGGTAATTGTACCTTCTCTCGAATTGGAAAGTAGCTCATCACAGAAAACCGTTCCCGTGATGCCTACACCAACTAGTGAGGAAGCTAATGATAATGATCATGAAACTTTGGATCAAGTTACTACCGAACCTCGTAGGGTAATCCAGAGCACGTTCCGCACCAGAGTTGTACGGTAATCCTGTTCTGGAAGTCATGTTACTAGACCATGACGAACCTACGAACTATGAGGAAGTGATGATGAGCCCAGATTCCGCAAAATGACTTGAGACCATGAAATATGAGATATGATCCATGTATGAGAACAAAGTATGGACTTTGGTTGACTTGCCCGATGATCGGTGAGCCATAGAGAATAAATGGATCTTCAAGAAGAAGACTGACGCTGATGGTAATGTTACTGTCTACAAAGCTCGACATGGCGCGAAAGGTTTTCGACAAGTTCAAGGAGTTGACTACGATGGGACCTTGATGAGGACATCAATACCATTGTTACACCCACAGCCCCTGCTGCTATACATATTGGACCAATTACTAGAGCTCGCGCACGCCAATTAAATTATGAGGTACTTTCGTTTCTTGGTAATGATTCTAATGTTCATGAGAATATGATGCTGCCTAAATTGGATACATTTTTTTGCTTACAAATAAAGGGCATGTCATGGATAAGAGGGATGAACACTGGAGCAAGACCAAGCATGGAGATGATGGCATGCGCAAGGGGAACAAGAACTGAATTACAAGTGATGATTTCAGGACTTTGAGGCCACCATAATGAGTGCATGAAGCCTTGGACGAAATATACAAGATGCCACTTCATAATATACGTCCATAGGCTATTCTAGGTGTTGCGTCACCTTATTATTGGGCCAGGCCCATGTAATTTCGAAATACTTGAATATAGGCTGTTTTTAGAGTCCGTATGTATGGGGAAACAAGAGTTAGGGTTGGCTTCGGACCCCTCCATTAAGGGCCACGAAATTCCCTCCTCTTCCTCCATATATACAGCCCTTAGGGCTTCGTTTAGACTTTGGGTTTTGTGTAGATTAAAAGTTCGCCATAGCTGTAACTTCGTGTACTTCGTTTGTGTTCAACGACCACCTTGATCAATAAAGCTTTCCTCTTATATTCGCAATATCCAGATCGCAATCTTAGTTTCTTGCTTGTTCTTCGTTTGCTGCAGGAAACAGACCTTCGTGGTCAGGTTGATCGTGCTCCGGCGTGGTCAATAACCTCTCGAGTTAGTTTAGCGATTGTTAAGGCGCCGACGTCCTCGCTGACGCTCAGTAGTCGGATCGTCAAAGTCGACTTCCTCCAAAACGATAGCCACCGTCTCATCGAAAGACGGGACACCTTTGCCTCTATTAAGTGGTACCAGATTTCGAGGTTGCTCGGTGAGATGTTACAGTTTTTCATAGTTTAGATCGAGTCTGTTCTTCATACCTACAGTCCATGAAAAAGCCACAAAAAAAATTAGGGTTAGTTCATCATATCCGAACCAATCTGAGCCTTTGCAAAGTCTTTTTAGGGTTTTTGATTTGTTGAATTTGCGGTTGCATCGTCGTGTCTAGTTGCTGGTCTTAGAGTCTAGTCTTTTAGAGTTTCGAGTTCTGGTCATAAGTTGTCACGCCGCCGTCGCACCATCATCATCGCCTTGCCATCTACCACCATTGCTTATCCGCCACCGCTCTGAATCCATATCCATATACCACCACCAATCCGTATCCATATACCACCACCGCTACCATATACCACCACCGCTGCCATATCCTACCACCATATATCCACCACCAATTCGAGTGCCTGAGTAGGTTTCGAAAAAAAAGAGTCTGGAGACCCCCGGGCAGATTTTAGGCCAAAATTTCGGCGATCGAAAATATTTTTTCCCTATCCTATTTTTAGGTTGTTCTGAGTCTTTTGAGACACTCACCATCATAGTGATTTTTGTCGCACTTTTTCATCGTCGCTGCCCTGATTTCTGAAAAAAGTAGTCAAAAAGATTTCGTGCCCATCCTGTCAGTTTGACCTGGGAAGAGTTTTGAGACACTCGCCATTATAGTGAATTTTCACAAAAAAAGGAGGAGCGCAAAAAAACAGCGCAAAAAAAAAACAGAGCGAAAAAAATTCCAGAGTGTGCTTTTCCCTTGTTTCCGTGCAGCGCCGTGATTTTGTTAGTGTTCTAGGCTCGCGTCTCTAGCACGGTCTAGCCTAGGACCAGACAAGATACCGTCGTTGAGCGTTTATTCAACTTTGCATCTCTGAATTGATTATTGCTGACCCTTTTGCTACCATATTATAAGCCTTCCCAGCTCCACATACATCTACAAAGATACGTTTGACTCTCCCCGGTAATCGCTCTATCCAAGCTTTGAGAGTTTTGACTACATCGGTTGCCGATCACCGCTTTCTTCTTTGGGTAAGAACCGTAAGAATTTGAGATTTGCTTGACGGATTTGTGACACCCACCACCACCTCTTGTTAGTAGTCTGTAGGATCATATTCTTGTGTGTTTCTCCGCTGCTAACCATGCCAGATCACAAGCCATTTAGACTGACTGGGAGAATATGACGATTAATGAGTTGCATGATAAATTTCAGCAAATGATGAGTGGACAGGTGCAAGATGTGCTAAACAGATTTGAAGAGGCCATGGAGAAGATAGATTGCATGGAGAAGACGTTCGAAACAAAGCTCGATAACAAGTTTAATGAATTGCTCGCGCGTCTTCCACCACCGACACCGGCTGCACCTAACTCACCTCTACAACAGCAGTAACAACGACTACCTCCACGTCGCGAAACAGCCCTCCGCTGATCGAGCTGTGTCCCTCTTGCGCTTGGCCAAACTGTTGGTGTTGCTATTGATACTTCTGTGGCTCCTGGTACTGACGCGGAGGAGGATGATTATGTGGGAGATTACGAGGATGAAGTTGATCAAAATCAGAACTACGTGCAACCACCAACACCACAACCACCAGGTCGTCCACATGCAAATAATGGCAATTTTAGGGTATGAGATCGTGACCATCTCCCTGAACTGAAACTGAATATTCCACCATTTGAGGGTAGATATGTTCCTGATATATATCTTACTTGGGAGTTAGAAACAGAACAACGATTTACAAGTTCACAATATCCTGAGGAGAGACGTGTTCCTGCTGCTGTTTGTGCTTTCACTAGCTTTGCATGTGTTTGGTGGTCTGAACATTGTAGATTATATCCTATTCCAGCTACTTGGGCTGCTTTGAAAACTGCTATGCGTGCATCGTTGGGTTCCACCATATTATCAACGTGAATTACTTCAAAAATTGCAGCGCTTAAGACAAGGAAAAATTTCGTAGAAGAATATTATCGTGAATTACAAAACTGGCTTGATTAGATGTGGTATTGTTGAGGAGAATGAAGCTATGCTTGCACGTTTTATGGGTGGATTAAATAGAGAGATTCAGACCATTCTAAAGTATAAGGATTATAATAATATCACTCGTTTATTCCATCTTGCTTGTAAAGCTGAACGTGAATAGCAGGATCGACAGGCATTGGCGCGAACTAACTTTTCTGCAGGTCGACCTTCATCATGGACACCACGTGCATCATCTACTTCCACTGCACCATCCCCTCCTTCAGGTGCCACCTCCAACTGTGATACAAGAAAGCAGGCACAACCACCACTATCTGCGAAGAGCACACCTGCCTGTCCTGCACGAAGCTCTTCTTCTTCCATGGCGTCAACAGGGCACGCAAGTGATATTATATGTCGTCGTTGTAAGGGAAGAGGACATTTTGCGAGAGAATGCATATCTCAGCGTGTGATGATTGCTACTGAGGATGGTGGGTATGAGTCCGCTAGTGACTATGATGAGGAGACTTTGGCTCTTATTACACATGAAGAACACGGTGGAGATGATTTTGATCATGAGCCGCAATACATGGCTCTTTGAAGATCTCGACAGGTATGAATGTTTAGTTGCTCAACGTGTTTTGAGTGTGTAGGTTACACAAGCTGAGCAAAATCAGAGGCATAATTTGTTCCATACAAAGGGAGTTGTGAAGGAACGTTCTATTCGCGTCATCATAAATGGAGGGAGCTGCAACAACTTGGCTAGCATGGAGATGGTGGAGAAGCTATCTCTCACCACAAGACCACATCCACATCCTTACTACATCCAATGGTTCAACAACAAATGCAAGGTTAAGGTAACACGTCTTTGCTCGGGTGCATTTTAGTATCTCTACACATGCTGATTATGTTGATTGTGATGTGGTACCTATGCAAGCATGTTCCTTATTACTTGGTAGACCATGGCAATTTGATAAAAATTCTGTACACCATGGTAGAAACAATCAGTATACTCTTGTTCATAAGGATACAAATTTTACTTATGACTCCTGATTCCATTTTGAAAGATGATATTCATAGAGCTAATATAGCAAAACAGAAGAAAAATAAGAGTGAAAATCAGATTGTGGAAAAAGAATTTGAGCAACAAATGAAGCCTAATAATAAACCATCTAGTGTTGCTTCTGAAATTAAATTGAAAAGTGCATGTTTACTTGCCACCAAATCTGATATTGATGAGCTAGTTTTTAGCAAATCTGTTTGCTATGCTTTTGTGTGCAAAGAGGCATTATTTTCATTCGAGGACGTGCCTGCCTCTTTGCCCCCTGTAGTCACTAACATTTTGCAGGAGTTCGCAGACGTCTTCCCACAAGACGTGCCACTGGGATTACCACCTATTCGAGGGATTGAGCATCAAATTGACTTAATTCCCGATGCATCGCCAACCGTGCACCATACTGTACCAATCCAGAGGAGACGAAGGAGATTATGCATCAAGTACAGGAGCTGCTCGACAAAGGTTATATTCGTGAATCCCGTAGTCCTTGTGTTGTCCCTATTATTCTAGTGCCGAAAAAGGATGGTACGTCGCGTATGTGTGTTGATTGTAGAGGTATTAGTAATATTACTATTTATTATCATCATCCTATTCCTAGGCTAGATGATATGCTTGATGAATTGAGTGGCTCTACAATATTCTCCAAAGTTGATTTGCGTAGTGGATACCATCAAGTTCGCATGAAATTGGGAGATGAATGGAAAACAACATTTAAAACTAAGTTTGGTTTATATGAGTGGTTAGTCATGCCTTTTGGGTTAACTAATGCACCTAGTACTTTCATGCGACTAATGAACGAAGTTTTACGTGCTTTCATTGGACGATTTGTGGTAGTATATTTTGATGATATACTGATTTATAGCAAATCTTTGGAGGAACATTTGGAACATTTACATGTTGTTTTTATTGCTCTATGTGATGCACGTTTGTTTGGTAACCTTGGGAAGTGCACCTTCTGCACCGACCGGATATCTTTTCTTGGCTATGTTGTTACTCCACAGGGAATTGAAGTTGATAAAGCCAAGATTGAAGCTATTGAGAGTTGGCCGCAACCCAAAACGGTCACACAAGTGAGGAGTTTTCTTGGCCTCGCTGGATTCTATAGGCGTTTTGTGAGATATTTAAGCACCATTGCTGCACCTCTGAATGAGCTTACAAAGAAGGATGTGCCTTTTGTTTGTGGTACTACACAGGAAGAAGCCTTCACGGTATTGAAAGATAAGTTGACACATGCTCCTTTACTCCAACTTCCTGATTTTAATAAGACTTTTGAGCTTGAATGTGATGCTAGTGGAATTGGATTAGGAGGTGTGTTATTACAAGATGGCAAACCTGTTGCATACTTTTCTGAAAAATTGAGTGGGCCTAGTCTGAATTATTCTACTTATGATAAAGAATTATATGCAATTGTTCGGACTTCAGAAACATGGCACCATTATTTATGGCCCAAAGAATTTATTATACATTCTGATCATGAATCTCGGGAACATATTAGAAGTCAAGCTAAACTGAATCGTAGACATGCTAAATGGGTTGAATTCATTGAGATTTTTCCCTTATGTCATTAAACACAACAAGGGTAAAGAAAATGTTATTGCTGATGCATTGTCTCTTCGCTATACTATGCGTTCACAACTTGACTTCAAAATATTTGGTTTGGAGACCATCAAAGATCAATATATGCATGATGCTGATTTTAAAGATGTAATGCAGAATTGTAAAGAAGGAAGAACATGGATGTTGTAGGGCGGAACCCTAATCCGAGATCTTTCACGTTTGGAGGGGATCCTATGGTGAAAACACGACGAACGAGCGGAAGAACACAAGGAAAAACACACAAGAGAATCATTAAACCGACAAGTATTGATCACACAAGGGCTAGATCACCGAAGCACAAGATTCAAAATCAACAAAGGAAAGATACAAAGGTAGCCCATCTTCTCCGTGAGGAGGTCTTGATTGTCTTCCCTTGAAGGGGTCTTGAATCCACTTGGGGGATCTTCTCCGAAGAGGTCGTGAGCTCCGAGGAGAAGTAACCAAGTGGATGAGCAAGGGCTCTCACACAAAATATGAGCTAAAACCAATGCTAACCCTAACTAGGAGGAGGTGGGGAAGTATATATAGTTTACGGGGCGAAAGGGTACACGGGCCTCGACCCAAGTGGCTGCGCACAGGCAGGGCCGGAAGTTCCGGGCGCCGGAGGGTCCGGGCAGGGTCCGGCCTAACCAGAAAGTTGGCGCGGGTAGAGCAGGGCTGGCGTCCGGTGCTTGGAAGGACAGGCGGGCGGAGGTTCCGGGCTAACCAGAGAGTTGGCACGTCCAGGCTGGTCGATGTCGTCGGCGGCCGGAAGCTCCGGGTAGGCCGGACGTTCCGGGGGCCGGAAGTTCCGGGCTGTGGCCGAAGGTTCCGGGCTGTCCAGAGAGTTGACGCCTGTCGTATCTTCTTCAGCTCCTGACTCCTTGACTTGAATGTTGTACCTGATCATGCACAGCGTCTCGGACTTAGGTAGTAGCCATGTCTCACTGGAAGAAAAGGGGAACTCAAATAGGAGTGATGTCACCTCGGATTGAATAGCACGAGCTCTTGCTCTTGTAATGGGTCCACTTGGAGTTTGGATAGTTGATGGAAGGTCCATGGGGAGGACCGAAGGATGCTCCGCATCATCTCCCCCCCCCCCCCCTTGTGAAAGATCCGACCTCGGATCGAAATCCTCATCACCATGGTACGACGCGAGGTCCTTGACGTTGAAGATGTCGCTCACATTGTACTTGTCTCGTGGTAGGTAGATCTTGTAGGCGTTGTCGTTGTAGCGTGCTAGCACCTTGAAAGGTCCATCGGCTCGAGGGAGAAGCTTGGACTTGCGTTCGTTGGGGAAACGGTCCTTGCGAAGGTGTAGCCATACTAGATCACCAATGTTGAAGACCATGGGTTGCTTGTTGACGTTGATCTTGGTCGCTAGTCATTGTACTTGGCACTCGACGGTGTGCCTTGTATCCTCATGCATCTTCTTGATGTAGCTTGCCCGTGCACTCACATCCATGTTGGTGCGCTCTTGTAGAGGAAGAGGTAGAATGTCCAATGCTGACAACGGGTTGAAGCCGTAGACGACCTCGAAGGGGGACTTGCCGGTAGTCGAGTGTCTTGCACGATTGTAGGCGTACTCGGCGATGGGTAGACATGCTTGCCACTCCTTGATGTTCTTTTTGATCAACACGCGAAGTAGAGTGGAGAGAGTCCGGTTCGTCACCTCCTTTTGGCCGTCGGTTTGAGGATGGTATGCGGATGAGAACAAGAGCTTGATTCCGAGCTTGGCGCATAGGGTCTTCCAAAAGTAACTCAAGAACTTGACGTCACGATCAGAGATGATTGTATTTGGTACTCCATGGAGTCGCAAGATTTCCCTACAAAAGAGATTTGCAATGTGTGAAGCATCGTCTATCTTGTTGCAAGGAATGAAATGTGCCATCTTAGAAAATCTATCCACAACAACAAACATGGAATCCTTTCCATTTTGAGTTCTAGGCAAACCAAGTACAAAATCCATGCTAATGTCTTCCCAAGGTTGATAAGGTACAGGAAGAGGCATGTAAAGACCATGAGATTGAGCTTTAGACTTAGCTTTGCGACATGTAGAGCATCGGGTGGTGAAGCGTGGGGCGATCTCCCGAAACATCTTGGGCCAAAAGTAGTTCTTGGAGAGCGTGGAGAATGTCTTATCTCGTCCATAATGTCCCATGAGTCCGCCTCCATGAGCCTCTTGCAAAAGTAGCAAACGAAGAGAAGACTCGGGAATGCATAGTTTGTTAGCTTTCATAAGATAAGCATCCTTGATATAATATTGTTCCCAACAAGTATGAGTCAAACACTTAGCATAAGGAATAGCAAAAGATGGATCGTTAGCATACAAGTATTTTATGTGCTCAAAGCCAATAACATTCAACTGAAGTTTAGTGACAAGCGTGCATATGCATGAAAGTGCATCCGCAACTACATTTTCCTTACCCTTAATGTACTTGATCACATATGAGAAAGATTCAATAAATTCACTCCACTTGGCATGACGCTTGTTCAACTTAGTTTGTCCTTTTAAGTACTTAAGCGTTTCATGATCGGTATGTATGACAAACTCATGAGGTCTAAGATAATGTTCCCAAACATGTAGCACACGTACTAAAGCATATAATTCTTTGTCATATATGGGATAGTTAAGTTGAGCACCTGAGAGTTTTTTACTAAAATATGCAATGGCTCGTTTTTCTTGCATCAAAACTCCGCCAATTCCGATACCACTTGCATCACAATGAACCTCAAAAGTTTTGTCAAAATTGGGCAAAGCAAGAATCGGAGCATGAGCAAGCAAAGACTTGAGTTCATCAAAAGCGGTGGATTCCAAAGATTCCCAAACAAAAGGAGTATTCTTCTTACTCAAAGCA
Organism: Aegilops bicornis; assembly: GCA_021605145.1. Classification (NCBI taxonomy): domain Eukaryota; kingdom Viridiplantae; phylum Streptophyta; class Magnoliopsida; order Poales; family Poaceae; genus Aegilops; species Aegilops bicornis. The sequence goes on from CM038671.1 coordinate 362,289,514, forward strand.
TGCAAAGGAGTGGCTATTGTGCTAAAGTCTTTCACAAAGCGACGATAAAAACCCGCAAGACCAAGAAAGTCACAAGACTTGTTGCAAATTGGTGGGTTGGGGCCAAGTTTTAATTGCTTCAATTTTAGATTCATCAACATGGACACCCTTTGAGGATACAACAAAACCCAAGAAAACCACTTTGTCAACACCAAATGTGCATTTTTTCATGTTTGCATAAAGGCGTTCCTTGCGAAGGGTTTGCAATACAGCCCTAACATGATGAAGATGCTCTTTCATGGTTTTGCTGAACACAAGGATATCATCAAAGTAAACCACAACAAAGATTCCAATATAAGGGCAAAGCAAATAATGCATAAGGCGCACGAAAGTACCGGGAGCCTCCGATAGACCCATAGGCATCACTAACCACTCATATAAGCCAAATTTGGTTTTGAAAGCAGTTTTCCATTCATCACCCTCTTGAATGCGAATTTGATAATAGCCACTTTTAAGATCAATTTTTGAGAGAAAGTTGGCTCCACTAAGTTCATCAAGCATATCATCTAAGCGAGGAATGGGATGCCTATAGCGAACGGTAATAGCATTTATAGGTCTACAATCGGAACACAAGCGGAAACTTCCATCGGGCTTAGGCACAAGTATAACGGGAACGTCACAAGGGCTTAGGCTTTCACGTACATGACCGTTGTCGATGAGTTGTTGTACTTGCCGTTCTATCTCCTTGGTTTCTTCGGGATTGACTCGGTATGGAGCTTTGTTTGGGAGAGGCGCCCCGGGGATGAGGTCGATTCGATGTTCAATGCCTCGAAGAGGAAGTAGACCCGGAGGTAGCTCATCGGGGAAAACATCTTGGAATTCTTGCAAAAGAGATTGAAACACTAAATGTAGCTCATGAGAGGTGTTAGTTGTTGGCTCTCCATCCTTGCACACAAGGACAAAGTGCATCACACTCGTTGGGTTCGCACACACTTCTCTCATCTCACTTTTGGTGGCAAATAGGATGAGGTTTTTCTCTCTAGGAGAAGAGGCGCTCACATTTGGCTTGTGGCTCTCACTCACTTTTTGGTGGATCACTTTCTCACTCTTCTCTCCATGATGGGTGGCTTGCTTGTTGGCTATCACTTGACTAGGAGACATAGGTCGTAGCACATATTCCTTCCCTTTCATTTTGAAGCTATAGTGATTGGTACGCCCATTGTGGAAGACACCACGGTCGAATTGCCATGGTCGACCAAGAAGGACGTGGCAAACGGTCATTGGTACCACATCATACTCCAAAGTATCCTCATATGCACCAATTTTGAAGGAGACTTAGAGCGAATGCTCGGCTCGCATAGTGCCGGAGTCACTTAGCCATTGAACCTTGTAGGGGTGTGGGTGCTTCCTCTTGACAAATTGAAGCTTGGAGCATAGTTCTTCACTTGCCATGTTGTGGCAACTACCTCCGTCATTGATGACCTTGACGGGCCTTCCATTGATGCCGGCATTTGTGTGGAAGATGTGGCATCGTTGGTCTTCTTCTTGTTGATGTTGAAGAGTCAAGGCCTTGGAGACCACGAGAGCGGGGCTCGAATCCTCATCACATAAGACTTGATCATCTTCATCCTCGTTCACTCGCCGGTGCATCGACACATGCTCAAGAGCTTCCATCTCCTCATCACTCATTGAGTCATAGGTGCCATCGTCATTGAGGATCATGGTGCGCTTGTTGGTGCATTCATAGGACTTGTGGCCTCGGCCGCCGCAAGTGAAACACTTGAAGGAGCTTGTCTTGACGGTCTCATCGGTCGGAGTAGATGACGAGGCACACGGCTTGAAGTTGCTTGTAGTAGGAGGAGGACGACTTGAGCTTGTCGAAGTTTTCTTGTAACTTGACTTGTCGTCGTTGTTTGTAGAAGGTTTGGTTGATGTAGATGTTGGAGGAGTCGTTGAAGATTGGTTGTTGGAGAAGCCGTAGCTCTTGGACGAGTACTTAGCGTACTTGAAGTCATCTTGCACTTGACGTTCCGCCTTTGTAGCTTGATGCACGAGCTCAATGAGGTTGGAGTAGGGTTGGAAGTCGGCGATCTTCTTGATGGGATGATTGAGTCCATTCAAGAAACGTGCCATTGTTTGCTCATCATCTTTCTTCACATTGGCTCGAATCATGGCTATCTCCATTTCCTTGTAGTATTCTTCAACACTCTTTGTTCCTTGCTTGAGGAGTTGGAGTTTCTTGAAGAGTTCGCGGTTGTAGTAAGTGGGCACAAAACGTGCTCGCATGACATCTTTCATTTGATCCCAAGTGGTGATTGGAGGTTCACCTCTTGCTTGTCGCCGCTCAAGGATTTGTTCCCACCATATGAGCACATAGTCTTGGAACTCAAGTGATGCCATAGCGATCTTGTTCTCTTCCTCATAGTTGTGCAAACGAAAGATTTTATCGACCTTCAATGCCCATGAAAGATACTCTTCGGGGTCATTGCTTCCGTTGAACTTGGGCATGGTGAATTTGAGCTTTCCATAGTGTTGTTCTTCATTGTGTTGTTGGCGATGGTGATGATGATGCCCTTAACGTGGATGGCAATCATCTACATGTAGCTCTTGGCATGGATGAAGTCCATGATCAACTTGCTCTTGTTGAACTTGAGGTTGAGGTGGGGCTTGACGAGCTTGTGGAGGAGCTTGAGGAACTTGACGTTGCACACGTGGTTGGTAATTCCTCTCTTGGATTTCTTCTCGAAGGGCTTCCTCTTGATTGCGTCGGTCGCGATTGCGGTTGGCGATGGCTCAACTGGATTCTTGAAGGGCACGTTGCGCCTCAAGAGCTTGCGCTTCTCGTTGTTGTTGTTGAAGACGTTGCGCCTCGGCATCTTGTTATTCTTGGTGTAGATGCGCTCGTTCTTCCTCTTGGCGCCGGAGTCGTTGTCGTTCTTGAGCTTGGGCAAAAGCAGCTTGGTTTGATTGAGGATGAGGTACTTGCTCTTGTGAATGCTTGTCATGTAGCGGGTTGCGAGATGCATGACGGTCTTGACGCGTGGCTCGTCGAGGAGTATTCGATGACGGTGTACTTGAGTCGTAGAAGGTGTCGTCGGAGTGTCGACTCGAGCGGCTCCGTCTTGAGGATGAAGAAGTGGAATGATGCCGGTTCCTCATCAAGGTGCGGATCTCGTCCATTCTTGCATCATTCTCTTTCTTGTGAGCGTCGAACTTGTTATCGAAGTAGTCTCTTGTACGTTGCTCGGAGAGTCGCAACTCAGTGGCGAGGTTGTCGATGTGGTCGCTCATTGCTTATTGATCTTGGTGCAATGCTCATTGTGCACCAAAGAGGTGGCTCTTGGTGACGTATGATGACATGTCGTCGTCTTGCTCGATGAAGAGTGGGTTGGTAGAAGTACTTGGCCTATCCATCATTCAAAGCAAAAATGTGAGTGGTAGATGGAGAAGAACTTATACCAATGTACCTTTGACCGATGTTGATGATGAATCAAGTTCACTCAAATGCGGACAATGAAATAGCACTATTGGTACCAATCCTTGTCGGTTCTCACACCTACACAAATAAAAGCTTATGGTGGAGCTTGGTGAGGATGGTGGCACAAAATTTGATGCAATTGTAAGTGAGCTTCAATAATGTTGGAAAAGATTCACAAATTTGCAAATGCAACAAGTAGACCAAGCAAATAGTGGTACACGGAAACACACACGCAAATAGATAAGTGGGATTGTGCAAACCAAAAGTGAGCCAAAATGTGGAATCCACGAAAATGCTCTTGTTGCACAATACTAGAGAGACACTAGCACGATTGCACAATAGGCGGATACGGAACTTGTGCACAACCTACTAGGCAAAATGCAACGATCTCTATCCCAAGTATGCTATAAGTATGGTATTTCGGTGCCATGATCCAAGATGATCCAATATGATAATCTTAATGTAGTATGATGCTATGGTTCTTGCTCATAAGCTCTTTGCTTATCTTTCCTCTTTGCTTAAAAGCTTGGGTGGCTCTTTCACTTTTGAGCTCTTTTCTTATGCAAAACTTCACGAACCAAGATAGCAATTGTGTATGTGATGACAACTTTGTGACACACAAGTGGATCCCAAGATATGCACCACGGTGGTATGGTATGTATGCTATGGAGTATGATCACTAATGTGCACAAGTCACGTTGACGGCAATACTCAATGGCTAGTCTCGATGGGTAAGCAACGCAAAAGATGGCTATGATGTTTATCAATGCAATGGCGAGGTTTGGACAAATGTCGTCGAGATTACAGTCCTTGCATACGGCTGAAGGTTCCAAACAGATGCGAATGTGGATGATGATGTGATGCACGGTCTTCAGTACGTTGGCGAAGATGCCGCTGCACCGTGGTCGGAGTTGCCGAAGTAGCGGGAGTCGTCGAAGATGTGCAACCTTTCTGTCTAGGCCGGAAGTTTCGGGCAAGACGGAAGGTCCGGGGTCTGGAGGTTCCAGGGCAAGCCGGAAGGTCCGGGGGCCGGAAATTCCGGGATGGGCCGAAAGTTCCGGTGGTCGCGATTCTGCCAAGAACAGAGACTTCGGGATCGTGGATTTGGGCGGAAAAACTTGGGGAAAAACCCAAATCCGAAGGGAAAAAGAAGAAATTAGAGGGGAAGAAGGGTAGGGAAGCTAGATCCACTCGAAGCAAAGCAAATCCACGGATCAAATCCAACAAAACTTCATCACACCAACAAATCACAAAAAAAATTGGGGCTATTTTTGGTGGGGAATTTTCGGATTTAGGACGAAAACAACAAAATCAAGCTAGAAAACACGGGGCAGGGGCTCCAAAAACGTGATCTACGTGGCTCATGATACCAAGATGATGTAGGGCGGAACCCTAATCGTAGATCTTTCACGTTTGGAGAGGATCCTACGGGGAAAACACGACGAACGAGCGGAAGAACACAAGGAAAAACACACAAGAGAATCACTAAACCGACAAGTATCTATCACACAAGGGCTAGATCACCGAACACATAAGGTAGCACAAGATTCAAAATCAACAAAGGAAAGATACAAAGGTAGCCGATCTTCTTTGTGAGGATGTCTTGATTGTCTTCCCTTGAAGGGGTCTTGAATCCGCTTGGGGGATCTTCTCCGAAGAGGTAGCGAGCTCCGAGGAGAAGTAACCAAGTGGATGAGCAAGGGCTCTCACACAAAATATGAGCTAAAATCAATGCTAACCCTAACTAGGAGGAGGTGGGGAAGTATATATAGTTCTGGGGCAAAAAGGGTACAGGCCTCGGCCTCGGCCAAGCTTGCATACAGGCAGGGCGGAAGTTCCAGTGGTAGGAAGTTCCGGCACGGAGGGTCCGGCAGGTCGAGCCTAACGAGAAGTTGGCGTAGGTGGAGCAGGGCCGACGTCCGGGTGCGGGAAGGTCCGGGCGGGCCGGAGGATCCGGGCTAACCAGAGAGTTGGCACGTCCAGGCTGGTCGATGTCGTCGGCGGCCGGAAGCTCCGGGTAGGCCGGACGTTCCGGGGGCCAGAAGTTCCGGGCTGTGGCCGGAGGTTCCTTGCTGTCCAGAGAGTTCACGCCTATCGTTTCTTCTTCAGCTCCTGGCTTCTTGACTTGAATGTTGTACCTTATCACGCATAGCGTCTCGTACTTAGGTAGTAGCCATGTCTCACTGGAAGAAAAGGGGAACTCAAATAGGAGTGATGTCACCTCGGATTGAATAGCACGAGCTCTTGCTCTTGTCATGGGTCCACTTGGAGTTTGGATAGTCGATGGAAGGTCCATGGGAATGACCGAAGGATGCTCCGCATCAATGGCACAAGTTCGTTATTAATGATGGCTTTGTGTTCTGTGCTAACAAGCTATGCATTCCAGCTAGCTCTGTTCGTCTTTTGTTGTTGCAGTTGGCGCATGGAGGAGGATTAATGGGACACTTTGGCATGAAGAAGATGGAGGACATACTTGCTACACATTTCTTTTCGCCAAAGATGAGACGGGATGTTGAGCATTTTGTTGCTCGCTGCACTACATGTCAAAAAGCTAAGTCACGACTCAATCCATGGTTTATATATGCCTTTGCCTGTACCTAGTGTTCCTTGGGAGGATATATCTATGGACTTTGTTTTAGGTTTACCTCGAATAAGGAAATGGAGGGATAGCATATTTTTTGTCGTGGATAGATTCTTGAAAATGGCACAGTTTATACCATGTCATAAAAGCGATGATGCTGTTAATGTTGCTTATTTGTTATTTCGTGAAATTATTCGCTTGCATGGTGTGCCAAATACTATTGTTTCAGATCGTGATACTAAATTTCTTAGCCACTTTTGGAGATGTTTATGGGCTAAGTTGGGGACTAAACTGCTTTTTAGTACTACTTGTCACCCCAAACTGATGGACAAACTGAAGTAGTCAATAGAACATTGTCTACTATGCTTAGGGCTGTTTTGAAGAATAATAAGAAAATGTAGGAAGAAGCTTGCCTCATATTGAATTTGCTTATAATCGTTCATTGCATTCTACTACTAAGATGTGCCCTTTTGAAATTGTGTATGGTTTTCTACCTCGTGCACCCATTAATTTGTTGCCTCTTCCATCTTCGGAGAAGGTTAATTTTGATGCTAAACAACGTGCTAAATTGATCTTAAAAATGCATGAGTTAACTAAGGACAACATTTAGCATATGAATGCTGAATATAAACTTGCTGGAGATAAGGGTAGAAAATATGCTGTCTTTACACCTGGAGATCTTGTTTGGTTACATTTGCGTAAGGATAGGTTTCCTAATTTGCGCAAATCAAAGCTAATGCCACGTGCTTATGGTCCTTTCAAGGTGTTAGAGAAAGTAAATGATAATGCATATAAACTTGAGCTGCCTGCAGATTTTGGGGTTAGTCCCACTTTTAACATTGCAGATTTGAAGCCTTATTTGGGTGAGGAAGATGAGCTTACATCGAGGACAACTTCATTTCAAGAAGGGGAGGATGATGAGGACATCAATACCATTGTTACACCCATAGCCCCCGCTATATACATCTTGGACCAATTACTATAGCTCATGACGCCAATTAAATTATCAGTACTTTCGTTTCTTGTAAATGATTCTAATGTTCATGAGAATATGATGCTGCCTAAATTGGATACATTTGTTTTGCTTACAAATAAAGGGCCTGTCATGGATAAGAGGGATGAACATTGGAGCAAGAACAAGCATGGATTTGATGGCATGCACAAGGGGAACAAGAACGGAGTTACAAGTGATGATTTCAGGACTTTGAAGCCACCGTAAGGAGTGAATGAAGCTTTGGACGAAATATACAAGATGCCACTTCATAATTTTCGTCCAGAGGCTATTCTAGGTGTCACAATACCTTATTATTGGGCCAGGCCCATGTAATTTCAAAATACATAAGTATAGGCTGTTTTTCGAGTCCGTATGTGTGGGGAAACAAGAGATAGGGTTGGTATCGGACCCCTTCCCCAAGGGCCACGAAGTTCCCCCCCTCTTCCTCCATATATACAACCCTTAGGGCACCGTTTAGACTTCGGGTTTTGTTTAGATTAAAAGTTCGCCATAGCTGCAACTTCGCGTACTTCGTTTGTGTTCAACGACCAGACCAAGGCGTCACAGAACCCCACCTTGATCAATAAAGCTTTCCTCTTATATTTGCAATATCCAGATTGGAATCTTAGTTTCTTGCTTGTTCTTCGTTTGCCTGAAGGAAACAGACCGTCGTGGTCAGGTTGATCGTGCTCCGACGTGGTCAATAACCTCTCGGAGTTGGTTTAGCGATTGCGAAGGTGCGACGTCCTCGCACGTTCGTAGTCGGATCGTCAAAGTCGACTTCATCCTAAACGATGCCACCATCTCATCGAAAGACGGGACACCTTTGCGTCTATCAAGTGGTATCAGATTTCTAGGTTGCTCAGTGAGATTTTACAATTTTTCGTAGTTTAGATCGAGTCTGTTCTTCGTACCTACAGTCCACGAAAAAGCCACAAAAAATTAGGGTTAGTTCATCATATCCGAACCAGTCTGAGCCTTTGCATAGTCTTTTCAGTATTTTGCTTTGTTGAATTTGCGGTTGCATCGTCGTGTCTAGTTGCTGGTCTTAGAGTCTAGTCTTTTAGAGTTTCGAGTTGATGAGGACATCAATACCATTGTTACACCCACAACCCCTGCTACTATACATACTGGACCGATTACTAGAGCTCGCGCACGCCAATTAAATTACCAGGTACTTTTGGTTATTAGTAATGATTCTAATGTTCATGAGAATATGATGCTGCCTAAATTGGATACATTTGTTTTGCTTACAAATGAAGGGCCTAGCTTGGAGAAGGATGAACATTGGAGCAAGAACAAGCATGGAGTTGATGGCATACGCAAGGGAGACAAGAACAGAGTTTCAAGTGATGATTTCAGGACTTTGAAGCCACCATAATGAGTGCATGAAGCCTTGGACGAAATATACAAGATGCCACTTCATAATTTTTGTCTAGAGGCTATTCTAGGCGCTGCATCACTTATTTTTGGGCCAGGCCCATGTAATTTCGAAATACTTCAATATAGGCTGTTTTTAGAGTCCGTATGTGTGGGGAAACAAGAGTTAGGGTGGGTTTCGGACCCCTCCTCCAAGGGCCACGAAAGCCCCCCCTCTTCCTCCATATATACATCCCCTAGGGCATCGTTTAGACTTTGGGGTTTTGTTTGGATTAAAAGTTCGCCATAGCTGCAACTTCGCGTACTTCGTTTGTGTTCAACGACCAGACAAAGGCATCACAGAACCCCACCTTCATTAATAAAGCTTTCCTCTTTTATTCGCAATATCCAGATTGCAATCTCAGTTTCTTGCTTGTTCTTCGTTTGCTCGCAGGAAATAGACCCTTGTGGTCAGGTTGATCGTGCTCCGGCGTGGTCAATAACCCCTCGGAAGTTGGTTTACGATTGCTAAGGCGCGACGTCTTCGCACGTTCGTAGTCAGATCGTCAAAGTCGACTCCCACAGAAAACGATTGCTATCTCATCGAAACATCGGGACACCCTTGCCTCTATCACGAGTTCTGGTCATAAGTTGTCACGCCGCCGCCGCACCATATCATCGCCCCTGCCATCTACAACCACCGCTTATTCGCCACCGATCCGTATCCATATACCACCACCAATCCGTATCCATATACCACCACCAATCCGTATCCATATACCAGCACCGCTGGCATATCCTACCACCATATATCCACCACCAATCCGAGTTACTTTCATATTAGGTTTGTTTTTGAGGTCCGTTTAATTTCTGATTCGTGTTTCCTTGCCTGAGTAGGTCTCGGAAAAAAAAGTCTAGAGACCCCCGGGTAGTTTTTAGGCCAAAATTTTGGCAGCAGAATTTTTTTTCCCTATCCTGTTTTTAGGCTTTTCTGAGTCTTTTGAGCCACATGCCATCATAGTGATTTTTTGTCGCACTTTTTCGCTGCCGCTACGATTTACGAAAAAAAGTCAAAAAAGTTCGCCCATCCCATCCTGTCAGTTTGACCTGGGAAGAGTTTTGAGACACTCGCCATTATAGTGATTTTTCGCAAAAAAAAGAGGAGCGCAAAAAAACAGAGCGAATTTTTTTCCAGAGTGTGCTTTTCCCTTGTTTACGTGCAGCGCCGTTATTTTTTTTAGTGTTCTAGGCTCGCGTCTCTAGCATGGTCTAGCCTAGGACCCGACAAGATCTGCGTCGTTGAGCGTTTATTCAACTTTGCATCTCTGAATTGATTATTGCTGACCCTTTTGCTACCATATTATAAGCCTTCCCAGATCCACATACATCTACGTCATGCGTTTGACCCTCCCCAGTAATCGCTCTATCCAAGCTTTGAGAGTTTTGACTACAACGGTTGCCGATCACCGCTTTCTTCTTTGAGGAAGAAGCTGGTAAGAATTTGAGATTTTCTTGACGGATTTGTGACACCCACCACCACCTCTTGTTAGTAGTCCCTAGGATCATATTCTTGTGTGTTTCTATTGTTGCTAACCATGCCAGGGATCACAAGCCGTATTTAGACTGACTGGGAGAACATGATGAATAAGGAATTGCATGATAAATTTCAGCAAATGATGAGTGGATAGGTGCAAGATGTGCTAAACAGATTTGAAGAGGCCATGGAGAAGATAGATGGCATGAAGAAGATGTTCGAAACAAAGTTCGGTAACAAGTTTAATGAATTGCTCGCGCGTCCTCCACCACCACCACCGGCTGCACCTAACGCACCTCTACAACAAAAACAACAACGACTACCTCCACGTCGCGAAACAGCCCTCCGCCAAGCGAGCCGTGTCCCTCTTGCGCTTGGCCAAACTGTTGGTGCTGCTGTTGATACTTCTGTGGCTCCTGCTGCTGATGGGGAGGAGGATGATTATGTGGGAGATTACGAGGATGAAGTTGATCAAAATCAGAACTACGTGCAACCACGAGCACCACAACCACCAGGTCGTCCACATGCAAATAATGGCAATGTTAGGGCCCCCTCTCAGGTATGAGATCATGACCATCTCCCTAAACTGAAACTGAATATTCCACCATGTGAGGGTAGATATGTTCCTGATATATATCTTACTTGGGAGTTAGAAACTGAACAACGATTTACAAGTTTACAATATCCTGAGGAGAGACGTGTTCCTGCTGCTGTTTGTGCTTTCACTAGCTTTACATGTGTTTGGTGGTCTGAACATTGTAGATTATATCCTGTTCCAGCTACTTGGTCTACTTTGAAAACTGCTATGCGTACTCGTTGGGTTCCACCATATAATCAACGTGAATTACTTCAAAAATTGCAGCGCTTAAGACAAGGAAAAAATTCTGTAGAAGAATATTATCAGGAATTACAAACTGGCTTGATTAGATGTGGTATTTTTGAGGAGAATGAAGCTATGCTTGCACATTTTATGGGTGGATTAAATAGAGAGATTCAGACCATTCTAGAGTATAAGGATTATAATAATATCACTCGTTTATTCCATCTTGCTTGTAAAGTTGAACGTAAAGTGCAGGATCGATGTGCATTGGCGCCAAGTAACTTTTTCCGCAGGTCGACCTTCATCATGGACACCACGTGCATCATCTACTTCCTTTGCACCATCCCTCCTTGGTGCCACCTCCAACCGTGATACAAGAAAGCGTGCACAACCACCACTATACGCCAAGAGCACCCCTGCCGGACCTGCACAGAGCTCTTCTTCTTCCATGGCGTCAATAGGGCACACAAGTGATATTATTTGTCGTCGTTGTAAGGGAAGAGGACATTTTGTGAGAGAATGCAAATCTCAGCGTGTGATGATTGCTCACGAGGATGGTGGGTATGAGTTCGCTAGTGACTATGATGAGGAGACTTTGGCTCTTATTACACATGAAGAACACGGTGGAGATGATTACGATCATGAGACGCAATACATTCTTCTTTGAAGATGCCGGCAATGTATGAATGTTTAGTTGCTCAACGTGTTTTGAGTGTGCAGGTTACACAAGTGAGCAAAATCAGAGGCATAATTTGTTCCATACAAAGGGAGTTGTGAAGGAACATTCTATTCAAGCGTCATCATAGATGGAGGGAGCTGCAACAACCTTGGCTAGCATGGAGATGGTGGAGAAGCTATCTCTCACCACAAGACCACATCCACATCCTTACTACATCCAATGGTTCAACAACAGCGGCAAGGTTAAGGTAACACGTACTGTTCGGGTGCATTTTAGTATCTCTACATATGCTGACTATGTTGATTGTGATGTGGTAACTATGCAAGCATGTTCCTTATTACTTGGTAGACCATGGCAATTTGATAAAAATTCTGCACACCATGGTAGAAACAATCAGTATACTCTTGTTTATAAGGATAAAAATATTACTTTGCTTCCTATGACTCCTGATTCCATTTTGAAAGATGATATTAATAGAGGTAATAAAGCAAAACAGGAGAAAAATAAGAGTGAAAATCAGATTGTGGCAAAAGAATTTGAGCACCAAATGAAGCCTAATGATAAACCATCTAGTGTTGCTTCTGAAATTAAATTGAAAAGTGCATGTTTACTTGCCACCAAATCTGATATTGATGAGCTAGATTTTAGCAAACATGTTTGCTATGCTTTTATGTGCAAAGAGGCATTATTTTCATTCGAGGACGTGCCTTCCTCTTTGCCCCTCTTTGTCACTAACATTTTGCAGGAGTTCATTGGCGTCTTCCCACAAGACGTGCCACCGGGATTACCACCTATTCGAGGGATTGAGCATCAAATTGACTTAATTCCCGGTGCATCGCTACCCAACCGTGCACCATACCGAACCAATCCATAGGAGACGAAAGAGATTATGCGTCAAGTACAGGAGCTGCTCGACAAAGGTTATATACGCGAATCTCTTAGTCCTTGTGTTTTTCCTATTATACTAGTGCCTAAAAAGGATGGTATGTCGCGTATGTGTGTTGATTGTAGAGGCATTAATAATATTACTATTTGTTATCGTCATCCTATTCCTAGGCTAGATGATATGCTTGATGAATTGAGTGGCTCTACAATATTCTCCAAAGTTGATTTGTGTAGTGGATACCATCAAATTCGTATGAAATTGGGAGATGAATGGAAAAAACATTTAAAACTAAGTTTGGTTTATATGAGTGGTTAGTCATGCCTTTTGGGTTAACTAATGCACCTAGTACTTTCATGAGACTAATGAACGAAATTTTACGTTCTTTCATTGGACGATTTGTGGTAGTCTATTTTGATGATATACTGATTAATAGCAAATCTTTGGAAGAACATTTGGAACATTTACGTGCTGTTTTTATTTCTCTACGTGATGCACGTTTGTTTGGTGACCTTGGGAAGTGCACCTTTTGCACCGACCGAGTATCTTTTCTTGGCTATGTTGTTACTCCACAGGGAATTGAAGTTGATAAAGCCAAGATTGAAGCTATTGAGAGTTGGCCGCAGCCCAAGACGGTCACACAAGTGCAGAGTTTTCTTGGACCCGCTGGTTTCTATAGGCGTTCTGTGAGAGATTTTAGCACCATTGCTGCACCTCTCAACGAGCTTACAAAGAAGGGTGTGCCTTTTGTTTGGGGTACCGCACAGGAAGAAGCCTTCACGATATTGAAAGATAAGTTGACACATGGTCCTTCACTCCAACTTCCTGATTTTAATAAGACATTTGAGCATGAATGTGATGCTAGTGGAATTGGATTAGGAGGTGTGTTATTACAAGATGGCAAACCTGTTGCATACTTTTCTGAAAAATTGAGTGGGCCTAGTCTGAGCTATTCTACTTATGATAAAGAATTATATGCTCTTGTCCGGACTTTAGAAACATGGCAACATTATTTATGGCCCAAAGAATTTGTTATACATTCTGATCATGAATCTTTGAAACACATTAAAAGTGAAGCAAAACTGAACCGTAGACATGGTAAATGGGTTGAATTCATTAAGACTTTCCCTTATGTCATTAAACACAAGAAGGGTAATGAAAATGTTATTGCTGATGCATTGTCTCGTCGTTGTACTATGCTTTCACAACTTGACTTCAAAATATTTGGTTTGGAGACCATCAAAGATCAATAAGTGCATGATGCTGAATTTAAAGATGTACTATAGAATTGTAAAGAAGGTAGAACATGGAACAAGTTCGTCTTTAACGATGGATTTGTGTTTCGTGCTAACAAGCTATGCATTCCAGCTAGCTCCGTTCGTCTTTTGTTGTTGTAGGAGGCGCATGGAGGACTAAAGGGACACTTTGGCGTGAAGAAGATGAGGGACATACTTGCTACGCATTTCTTTTGGCCAAAGATGAGACGGGATGTTGAGCGTTTTGTTGCTCGCTGCACTACATGTCAAAAAGCTAAGTCACGACTCAATCCTCATAGTTTATATATGCCTTTGCTTGTACCTAGTGTTTCTTGGGAGGATATATCTATGGACTTTGTTTTAGGTTTACCTCGAACAAAGAAGGGGAGGGATAGCATATTTGTTGTCGTGGATAGATTCTCGAAAATGGCACAGTTTATACCATGTCATAAAAGCGATGATCTTTGTTAATGTTGCTGATTTGTTCTTTCGTTGAAATTATTCGCTTGCATGGTGTGCCAAATACTATTGTTTCATATCGTGATACTAAATTTCTTAGCCACTTTTGGAGATGTTTATGGGCTAAGTTGGGGACTAAACTGCTTTTTAGTACTACTTGTCACCCCAAACTGATGGACAAACTGAAGTAGTCAATAGAACATTGTCTACTATGCTTAGGGCTGTTTTGAAGAATAATAAGAAAATGTGGCAAGAATGCTTGCCTCATATTGAATTTGCTTATAATCGTTCATTGCATTCTACTACTAAGATGTGCCCTTTTGAAATTGTGTATGGTTTCCTACCTCGTGCGCCTATTGACTTGTTGCCTCTTCCATCTTCGGAGAAGGTTAATTTTGATGCTAAAGAACGTGCTGAATTGATTTTAAAAATGCATGAGTTAACTAAGGAAAACATTGAGAGTATGAATGCTAAATATAAACTTGCTGGAGATAAGGGTAGAAAACATGTTGTGTTTGCACCTGGAGATCTTGTTTGGTTACATTTGCCTAAGGATAGATTTCCTAATTTGCGCAAATCAAAGCTAATGCCACGTGCTGATGATCCTTTTAAGGTGTTAGAGAAAATAAATTATAATGCATATAAACTTGAGCTACCTGCAGATTTTGGGGTTAGTCCCAGTTTCAACATTGCAGATTTGAAGCCTTATTTGGGTGAGGAAGATGAGCTTCTGTCGAGGACGACTTCATTTCAAGAAAGGGAGGATGATGAGGACATCAATACCATTGTTACACCCACATCCCCTACTGTTACATATAATGGACCAATTACTAGAGCTCGCGCACGCCAATTAAATTACCAGGTACTTTCGTTCCTTGGTAATGATTCTAATGTTCATGAGAATATGATGTTGCCTAAATTGGATAAGTTTGTTTTGTTTAGATTAAATGTTCGCCATAGCTGACTCTTCGCGTACTTCGTTTGTGTTCAATGACCAGACCAAGGCGTCATGGAACCCCACCTTGATCAATAAAGCTTTTCTCTTATATTCGCAATATCCAGATTGCAATCTTAGTTTCTTTCTTGTTCTTCGTTTGCCTGCAGGAAACAGACCTTCGTGGTCAGGTTGACCGTGCTCCGACGCGGTCAATAACCTTCGTAGTCGGATCATCAAAGTCGACTTCATCCTAAACGATAGCCACCATCTCATCGAATGACGGGACACCTTTGCCTCTATCAATATACACATTCCTTTGACTATGAGGTTATGCAATTCCCGGATACCGAAGGAATACCATGTGCACTATCAAACATCACAACGTAACTAGGTGATTATAAAGATGCTCTACATGTATCTCCGAAGGTGTTTGTTGGGTTCGCATAGATCGAGATTAGGATTTGTCACTCCGAGTATCGGAGAGGTATCTCTGGGCCCTCATGAGGACATCAATACCATTGTTACACCCACAGCCCCTACTGTTACATATACTGGACCAATTACTAGAGCTCGCGCACGCCAATTAAATTACCAGGTACTTTCGTTTCTTGGTAATGATTCTAATGTTCATGAGAATATGATGTTGTCTAAATTGGATACATTTGTTTTGCTTACAAATGAAGGGCCTAGCTCGGAGAAGGATGAACATTGGAGCAAGAACACGCATGGAGTTGATGGCATGCGCAAGGGGATCAAGAACGGAGTTACAAGTGATGATTTCAGGACTTTGAAGCCACTATAAGGAGTGCATGAAGCCTTGGACGAAATATACAAGATGCCACTTCATAAATTTTGTCTAGAGGCTATTCTAGGTGCCTCGTCACCTTATTATTGGGCAGGCCCATGTATTTTCGAAATACTTAAGTATAGGCTGTTTTTAGAGTCCGTATGTGTGGGGAAACAAGAGTTAGGGTTGGTTTCGGACCCCTCCTCCAAGGGCCACGAAATTCCCCCCTCTTCCTCCATATATACAACCCTTAGGGCATCGTTTAGACTTCGGGTTTTGCTTAGATTAAAAGTTCGCGATAGCTGCAACTTCGCGCACTTCGTTTGTGTTCACGACCAGACCAAGGCGTCACAGAACCCCACCTTGATCAATAAAGCTTTCCTCTTATATTCGCAATTTCCAGATTGTTATCTTAGTTTCTTGCTTGTTCTTTGTTTGCCTGCAGGAAACAGACCTTCGTGGTCAGGTTGATCGTGCTCCGGCATGGTCAATAACCTCTCGGAATTGGTTTAGTGATTGCTAAGGCGCGACGTCGTCGCACGTTCGTAGTCGGATTGTCAAAGTCGACTTCATCCTAAACGATAGCCACCATCTCATCGAAAGACGGGACACCTTTGCCTCTATCAAGTGGTATCAGATTTCCAGGTTGCTCGGTGAGATTTTACAGTTTTTCGTAGTTCAGATCGAGTCTGTTCTTCATACCTATAGTCCACGAAAATGCCAAAAAAAATTAGGGGTAGATATCAAGTCTGTTCTTCATATCAAGTGGTATCCTAAACGATAGCCAGAAACTAAACAACGATTAAGGGTAGATATGTTCCTGATATATATCTTACTTGGGAGTTAGAAACTAAACAACGATTTACTTTTTACAATATCCTGAGGAGAGACGTGTTCCTGCCGCTGTTTGTGCTTTCACTAGCCAGAATTTTCTAGACTTAGTTTTTTTTTGAGTTTGGAACTACTTCTCTACTGCGGGTAGCACGAAAGTTGGGGAGTCCTTCTCTGTCACGACTCGGAGTATGGCGTGATCTAGAAATCCAAAACAGAGTAACAAAATACTGGACTCGGAATAGGACTGGTGGCGGAGATCAAACTGGTGGAACTCGGACTGGTGGCGGAGATGACTCTGGTGGAACTTCGGATGGTGGCGGATATATGTTGCGGTGGACTCGGATTGGCGTGATGGCGGCGGATATGTGGTGGCGTATATGGATTCGGATTAGCGGTGAATATGTGGTGGTGGTATATGGCAGCGGTGACGAAGTTGGTGCGGTGGTGGTATATGGTAGCAACGACGATGATGATACGGTGGTGATATATGGCAGCGGCGACGTGACAACCTGTGAACAGAACTCGAAACTCTAAAGGACTAGACGCTAAGACCAGCAACTTGACACGATGATGCAACCGCAAATTCAACAAAGCGAATACAGAAAATATTATGCAAAGGCTCAGATTGGTTCGGATGGGATGAACTAACCCTAATTTTTTTTGGCATTTTCGTGGACTATAGGTATGAAGAACAGACTCGATCTAAACTACGAAAAACTGTAAAATCTCACCGAGCAACCTGGAAATCTGATACCACTTGATAGAGGCAAAGGTGTCCGGTCTTTCGATGAGATGGTGGCTATCGTTTAGGATGAAGTCGACTTTGACAATCCGACTACGAACGTGCGAGGACGTCGCGCCTTAGCAATCGCTAAACCAACTTCGAGAGGTTATTGACCACGCCGGAGCATGATCAACCTGACCACAAAGGTCTGTTTCCTGCAGGCAAACGAAGAACAAGCAGGAAACTAAGATTGCAATCTGGATATTGCGAATATAAGAGGAAAGCTTTATTGATCAAGGTGGGGTTCTGTGAGCCTTGGTCTGGTCGTTGAACACAAACGAAGTGCATGAAGTTGCAGCTATGGCGAACTTTTAATCTAAGCAAAACACAAAGTCTAAACGACGCCCTAAGGGCTGTATATATGGAGGAAGAGGGGGGAATTTCGTGGCCTTGGAGGAGGGGTCCGAAACCAACCCTAACTCTTGTTTCCCCACACATACGGAGTCTAAAACAGCCTATACTTAAGTATTTTGAAAATACATGGGCCTGGCCCAATAATAAGGTGATGTAGCTCCTAGAATAGCCTCTGGACGAAACTCATGAAGTGCATCTTGTATATTTCGTCCAAGGCTTCATGCACTCCTTATGGTGGCTTCAAAGTCCTGAAATGATCACTTGTAACTCCGTTCTTGATCCCCTTGCGCATGCCATCAACTCCATGCGTGTTCTTGCTCCAATGTTCATCCTTCTCCAAGCTAGGCCCTTCATTTGTAAGCAAAACAAATGTATCCAATTTAGGCAGCATCATATTCTCATGAACATTAGTGATGCGGAGCATCCTTCCGTCATCCCCATGGACCTTCCATCGACTATCCAAGCTCCAAGTGAACCCATGACAAGAGCAAGAGCTAGTGCTATTCAATCCGAGGTGACATCGCTCCTACTTGAGTTCCCCTTTTCTTCCAGTGAGACATGGCTACTACCTAAGTCCGAGACGCTATGCGTGATCAGGTACAACGTTCAAGTCAAGGAGCCAGGAGCTGAAGAAGAAACGACAGGCGTCAACTCTGTGGACAGCCCGGAACCTTCGGCCACAGCCCGAAACTTCCAGCCTACCCGGAGCTTCCGGCCTCCGACGACATCGACCAGCCTGGGCGTGCCAACTCTCTGGTTAGCCTGGAACATCCGGCCCGCCCGGACCTTTCGGCCCCCGGAACCTCCGGCCCACCCTGACCTTCCGGCCCCCGGACGCTAGCCCTGCTCCACCCGCCCCAACTTTCGGGTTAGGCCGGACCCGGCCCGGACCCTCCGGCGCCCGGAACTGCCGGCCCCGCCCGGAACTTCCGGCCCTGCTTGTGCGCAGCCACTTGGGGCCGAGGCCCGTGTATCTTTTCGCCCAGTAAACTATATATACTCTTCTCCTACCTACGGTTTAGGGTTAGCATTGATTTAGCTCATATTTTGTGTGAGATCCTTTCTCATCCACTTGGTTACTTCTCCTCGGAGCTCACGACCTCTTCGGAGAAGATCCCCCAAGCGGATTCAAGACCCCTTCAAGGGAAGACAATCAAGACCTCCTCAAGGAGAAGAACGGCTACCTTTGTATCTTTCCTTTGTTGATTTTGAATCTTGTGCTACCTTATGTGTTCGGTGATCTAGCCCTTGTGTGATTGATACTTGTCGGTTGAGTGATTCCCTCGTTTCTCCCCACGTTTTCCCTTGTATTTTCCGCGTGTTCTTCGTGTTTCCCCGTAGGATCCACTACAAACGTGAAAGATCGGCCCCATAGGGTTCTTCCCTACATCATCTTTGTATCATGAGCCACGTTGATCACGTTTTTGGAGCCCCTACCCCGTGTTTTCTAGCTTGATTTTGTTGTTTTCTTCCTAAATCCCCACCAAAAATAGCCCCAAATTTTTTTGTGATTTGTTGGTGTGATGAAGTTTTGTTGGATTTGATCCATGGATTTGCTTTGCTTCGAGTGGATCTAGCATCCCTACCCTTCTTCCCCTCTAATTTCTTCTTTTTCCCCTTTGGATTTGGGTTTTTCCCCAAGTTTTTCCGCCCAAATCCACGATCCCGGAGTCTCTATTCTTGGCAGAATCACGACCACCGGAATTTTCGGCCCCGCCCGGACCTTCCGGCCCCCGGACCTTCCGGCCTTCCCCGGAACCTCCGGACCCCGAACCTTCCGTCTTACCAGGAACTTCCGGCCTAGACAGGAAGGTTGTGCATCTTCGACGACTCCCGCTACTTCGGCAACTCTGACCAAGGTGCAGCGGCATCTTCGCCAACGTACAGAAGACCGTGCATCACATCATCATCCACATTTGCATCCGTTTGGAACCTTCAACCGTAAGCAAGGACGGTAATCTCGACGACATCTTTGTCCAAACCTTGCCATTGCATTGATAAACATCATAGCCCATCTTTATGCGTTGCTTACCCATCGAGACTAGCCTTTGAGTATTGCGGCAGCGTGACTTGTGCACATTAGTGATCATACTCCATAGCATACATACCATACCATAGTGGTGCATATCTTGGCATCAACTTGTGTGTCACAAAGTTTTCATCGCATACACAATTGCTATCTTGGTTCGTGACGTTTTGCATAAGAAAAGAGCTCAAAAGTGAAACAGCCACCAAAGCTTTTAAGCAAAGAGGAAATATAAGCAAAGAGCTTACGAGTAAGAACCATAGCACCATACTACATTAAGATTGTCATATAAGATCATCTTGGATCATAGCACCGAAATACCATACTTATAGCATACTTGGGATAGAGATCTTTGAATTTTGCCTATTAGGTTGTCTGAAGTTACGTATCCGCCTATTGTGCAATCGTGCTAAGCGTCTCTCTAGTATTGTGCAACAAGAGCATTTTCGTGGATTCCACATTTTGGCTCAATTTTGGTTTGCACAATCCCACTTATATATTTGCGTGTGTGTTTCCGTGTACCCCCCCCCCCCTTTCTTGCTTGGTCTACTTGTTGCATTTGCAAATTTGTGAATCTTTTCCAACATTATCGAATCCCACTTTCAATTGCATCAAATTTTTTACCACCATCCTAACCAAGCTCCACAATAAGCTTTTACTTGTGTAGGTGTGAGAACCGACAAGAATTGGTACCAATAGTGCTATTTCATTGTCCGCATTTGAGTGAACTTGATTCATCATCAACATCGGTCAAGGTACATTGGTATAAGTTCTTCTCCTTCTACCACTCACATTTTTGCTTGGAATGATGGATAGACCTAGTACTTCTACCAACCCACTCTTCTTGGAGCAAGACGACGACATGTCATCATACGTCACCAAGAGCCACCTCTTGATTACTGCAGCGTTGCATCAAGAGCAACAAGCAATGAACGACCGCATCGACAACCTCGCGACCGACTTGCGACTCTCCAAGCAACGTACAAGAGACTACTTTGACAACAAGCTCGACGCGCACAAGCAAGAGAATGATGCAAGAATGGACGAGATCCGTGCTTTGTTGGTGAACCGTCCTCCTTCAACTTCTTCATATTCAAGACGGAGCCATTCAAGCCGACACTCCGACGACTCCTTATCTGGCTCAAGTACACCGTCATCGAACACTCTTCGACGAGCTGCGCGTCAAGATCGTCGTGCATCCCGCAATCCGCTACACGTCAAGCATTCACGAGAGCAAGTACCTCATCCTCACCCAAACCTAGACGCTTTTGCTCAAGCTCAAGAACGACAACGACTACGACGCCAAGAGGAAGAACGAGCGCGTCTACACCAAGAGGAACAAGACGCCGAGGCTCAACGTCCTCAACAACAACAATGAGAAGCGCAAGCTCTTGAGGCGCAACGTGCCCTTCAAGAATCAAGTCGAGCCATCGCCAACCGCAATCGCGAACGGCGCAATCAAGAGGAAGCACTTTGAGAAGAAATCCACGAGAGGAACTACCAACCACGTGTGCAACGTCAAGTTCCCCAAGCTCCTCCACAAGCTCGTCAAGCTCCACCTCAACCTCACATTCAACAAGAGCAAGTTGATCATGGACTTCATCCACGCCAAGAACAACACGAAGATGATTGCCATCCACGTCACGGGCGTCATCATCACCATCGCCAACAACAAAATGAAGAGCAACGCTATGGAAAGCTCAAATTCACCATGCCCAAGTTCAATGGAAGCAATGACCCCTAAGAGTACCTTTCATGGGCATTAAAGGTCGACAAAATCTTTCGTTTGCACAACTATGAGGAAGAGAAGAAGATCGCTATGGCATCACTTGAGTTCCAAGACTATGTGATGTAGGATGGAACCCTAGACGACCGATCTTTCACGAAAGGAGCGAGATCCCTCGAAGAACACGACGAAGACGGGGAAGAACGGAGAGAAATCACAAGGGGAGCCACTCAAGAACAAGTCCAATCACACATCCACTAGACAATCAAACACACAAGATCCACAAGGTACATGAACAACAAAGGGAAAGATACAAGCTAGAGTTCATCTCCATGAGGAGGTATTGAAGGGGGCCGCCCAAGAGGGGGTCTTGATCGATCTATCCCGCTGGATCTTCTCACATGGAGGTCTTGAACTCCATGGGAGTGGTGGTCTCTCTCTCTCTCAAGAGGAGAAGGTAGGAGCAAAGCTCACATACAAATGAGCTATCACTTTGCTTCCCCTAAAAAGGAGGTGGAGGAGGTCTATTTATAGTCTAGTGGGTGAAGGGGTAAGTGAGGGGGCGAAAGGGTACACGGGCCTCGGCCCAAGTCATGCACGCAGGCAAGGGCCGGATGATCCGGGTGGGGGTCCGGATGATCCGGGCATCATCCGGATGATCCGGCTTCGCCGAGTAGATTCTGCAAGGTTCGGCCGTCGCGGTGTATGGATTACCCGGATGATCCGGGGTTCGGCCCGGATGATCCGGCTGAGCCCGGATGATTCGGCTCTATGTCCGGATGTCCGGCTCCAGCTCAGCTGCCGCTCCGTCTACTTCTCCTTTCTTTCGTCTTCTCGTCCACGCTTCCCTCGCGGATGGTGTAGACGTACACTTGCACTCGCACTCCTCCTCGACATCCGTGATGTTCTGACAATACCTATGCATGCACACAGAAGGAGTGTCAAGTAGTATACTATCCTCGAGAGGGTCAAGTGAGCACGTGTAAAGGAGATGATTCACCTTTGTGTATGTGAAGTAGATGTCGCACGTGTCACTTGCCAAATGGACTCTTGACATGGTAATGTCCGTAGGATGCTCCGCATCACTATGTGCTCATATGGTGGGAACAAATCCTTGAGCGTCGACAAGCAAGAGGTGAACCTCCAATCACCACTTGGGCTCAAATGAAGGATGTCATGCGAGCACGTTTTGTGCCCACCTAATACAACCACGACCTCTTCAAGAAACTCCAACTCCTCAAGCAAGGAACAAAGAGTGTTGAAGAATACTACAAGGAAATGGAGATAGCCATGATTCGAGCCAATGTAAAGGAAGATGATGAGCAAACAATGGCACGTTTCTTGAACGAACTCAATCATCCAATCAAGAAGATCGCCGACTTCCAACCCTACTCCAACCTCATAGAGCTCGTGCATCAAGCTACAAAGGCGGAACGTCAAGTGCAAGATGACTTCAAGTACGCCAAGTACTCATCCAAGACCTACGGCTTCTCCAACAACCAATCTTCAACAACCCCTCCAACATCTACATCAACCAAACCTTCTACAAGCAACGACGACAAGTCAAGTTACAAGAAAACTTCGACAAGTTCAAGTCCTCCTCCTCCTACTACAAGCAACTTCAAGCCGCGTGCTTCATCATCTACTCCGACCGATGAGACCATCAAGACAAGCTCCTTCAAGTGTTTCACTTGCGGCGGCCGAAGTCACAAGTCCTATGAATACACAAACAAGCGCACTATGATCCTCAACGACGATGGCACCTATGACTCAATGAGTGATGAGGAGATTGAAGCTCTTGAGCAAGTGGCCATGCACCGACGAGTGAACGAAGATGAAGATGATCGAGTCCTTTGTGATGAGGATTCGAGCCCCGCTCTAGTCGTCTCCAAGGTCTTGATTCTTCAACATCAACAAGAAGAAGACCAACGATGCCACATCTTCCACACAAAGACCGGCATCAATGGAAGGTCCGTCAAGGTCATCATCGATGGAGGTAGTTGTCACAACTTGGCAAGTGAAGAACTATGCTCCAAGCTTCACTTGGTCAAGAAGAAGCACACGCACCCCTACAAGGTTCAATGGCTAAGTGACTCCGGCACTATACGAGTTGAGCATACGGTCCAAGTCTCCTTCAAAATAGGTGCATATGAGGACACTTTGGAGTGTCATGTGGTCCCAATGACCGTTTGCCACCTCCTTCTTGGTCGACCATGGCAATTCGACCGTGGTGTCATCCATAATGGGCGCACCAATCACTATAGCTTCAAGATGAAAGGGAAGGAATATGTGCTACGACCTATGTCTCCTAGTCAAGTGATAGCCGACAAGCAAGCCACCCATCATGGAGAGAAGAGTGAGAAAGTGATACACCAAAAACTGAGTGAGAGCCACAAGCCAAACTTGAGCTCCTCTTCGCCTAGAGAGAAAAACCTCATCCTATTTGCCACCAAAATTGAGATGAGAGAAGTGTGTGAGAACCCATCGAGTATGATGCACTTTGTCCTTGTGTGCAAGGATGGAGAGCCAACAACTAACACCTCTCATGAGCTACCTTTAGTGTTTCAATCCCTTTCCAAGATGTTTTCCCCGATGAGCTACCTCCGGGTCTACCTCCTCTTCGAGGCATTGAGCATGGAATCGACCTCATCCCCGGAGCGCCTCTCCCAAACAAAGCTCCATACCGAGTCAATCCCGAAGAAACCAAGGAGATTCAACGGCAAGTACAACAACTCATCGACAACGGCATGTACGTGAAAGCCTAAGCCCTTGTGCCGTTCCCGTTATACTTGTGCCTAAGCCAGATGGAAGTTTCCGCTTGTGTTCCGATTGTAGATCAATCAATGCTATTACCGTTCACTATAGGTGTCCCATTCCTCGCTTAGATGATATGCTTGATGAACTTAGTGGAGCCCACTTTTTCTCAAAAATCGATCTTAAAAGTGGCTATTATCAAATCCGCATACAAGAATGTGATGAATGGAAAACTGCTTTCAAAACCAAATTTGGCTTATATGAGTGGTTAGTCATGCCTATGGGTTTATCGGAAGCTCCCGGTACTTTCGTGTGTCTTATGCATTATGTGCTTCGCCCTTATATTGGAGTCTTTGTTGTGGTTTACTTCGACGATATTCTTGTGTTTAGCAAAACCATGAAAGAGCATCTTAATCATGTTAGGGCTGTTTTGCAAACCCTTCGCATGAACGCCTTTATGCAAACTTGAAAAAATGCACGGTTGGTGTTGACAAAGTGGTTTTCTTGGGTTTTGTTGTCTCTTCCAAGGGTGTCCATGTTGATGAATCTAAAATTGAAGCAATTCAAACTTGGCCCCAACCCACCAATTTGCAACAAGTGCGTAGCTTTCTTGGTCTTGCGGGTTTTTATCGTCGCTTTGTGAAAGACTTTAGCGCAATAGCCGCTCCTTTGCATGCTTTGAGTAAGAAGAATACTCCTTTTTTTGGGGGATATTTGCAATCCACCGCTTTTGATGAGCTCAAGTCTTTGCTTATCATGCTCTGATTCTTGCTTTCCCCAATTTTGACAAAACTTTTGAGGTTCATTGTGATGCCAGTGGTACCGGAATTGGCGGAGTTTTGATGCAAGAAAAACGAGCCATTGCATATTTTAGTGAAAAACTCTCCGGTGCTCAACTTAACTACCCCATATATGACAAAGAATTGTATGCTTTAGTGCGTGTGCTACATGTTTGGGAACATTATATTAGACCTCATGAGTTTGTCATCCATACCGATCATGAAACGCTTAAGTACTTAAAAGGTCAAACTAAGTTGAACAAGCGTCATGCCAAATGGAGTGAATTTATTGAATCTTTCCCCTATGTGATCAAGTACATTAAGGGTAAGGAAAATGTAGTTGCGGATTTACTTTCACGCATATGCATGCTTGTCACTAAACTTGAGTTGAATGTTATTGTCTTTGAGCACATAAAAGACTTGTATGCTAATGATCCATCTTTTGCGACTCCTTATGCTACATTTTTGACGCATACATCTTGGGAACAATATTACATCAAGGATGGTTATCTTATGAGAGTTAACAAACTATGCATTCCCGAGTCTTCTCTTCGTTTGCTCCTTTTGCAAGAGGCCCATGGAGGCGGACTCATGGGACATTTTGGACGTGACAAGACATTCGATATGCTCTCCAAGAACTACTTTTGGCCCAAGATGTTTCGATACGTCTCACGCTTCACCACCCGATGCTCTACATGTCGCAAAGCTAAGTCTAAATCTCAATCTCATGGTCTTTACATGCCTCTTCCTATACCTTATCAACCTTGGGAAGACATTAGCATGGATTTTGTACTTGGTTTGCCTAGAACTCAAAATGGAAAGGATTCCGTGTTTGTTGTTGTGGACCGATTTTCTAAGATGGCACATTTCATTCCTTGCAACAAGATAGACGATGCTTCACACATTGCAAATCTCTTTTGTAGGGAAATCTTGCGCCTCCATGGAGTACCAAAGACAATCGTCTCCGACCGCGATGTCAAGTTCTTGAGTTACTTTTGGAAGACCCTATGCGCCAAACTCGGAATCAAGCTCTTATTCTCATCCGCATACCATCCTCAAACCGACGGCAAAACGGAGGTGACGAACTGGACGCTCTCCACTCTACTTTGCGTGTTGATCAAGAAGAACATCAAGGAGTGGGAGGCGTGTCTACCCATCGCCGAGTACGCCTACAACCGTGCAAGACATTCGACTACCGGCAAGTCCCCCTTCGAGGTCGTCTACGGCTTCAACCCGTTGTCCCCTTTGGACATTCTACCCCTTCCTATACAAGAGCGCACCAACATGGATGCGAGTGCATGGGCGAACTACATCAAGAAGATGCACAAAGATACAAGGCACACCATCGAGCGCCAAGTACAACGACTAGCGTCCAAGCTCAACGTCAACAAGCAACCCATGATATTCAACATTGGAGACCTCGTGTGGCTACACCTTCGCAAGAACCGCTTCCCCAATCTAACGCAAGTCCAAGCTTCTCCCTCGGCGGGCCGGACCCTTCAAGGTGCTAGCACGCTACAACAACAACGCTTACAAGATCGTTCTCCCACGCGACAAGTACAACGTGAGCGACATCTTCAACGTCTCCGATCTCTCCCCGTACCATGGTGATGAGGATTTCGATCCGAGGTCGGATCATTCACAAGGGGGGGGGGGGGAGGTGATGCGGAGCATCCTTCGGTCATCCCCATGGACCTTCCATCGACTATCCAAGCTCCAAGTGGACCCATGACAAGAGCAAGAGCTCGTGCTATTCAATACGAGGTGACATCGCTCCTACTTGAGTTCCCCTTTTCTTCCAGTGAGACATGGCTACTACCTAAGTCCGAGACGCTATGCGTGATCAGGTACAACGTTCAAGTCAAGGAGCCAGGAGCTGAAGAAGAAACGACATGCGTCAAATCTCTGGACAGCTCGGAACCTCCGGCCACAACCCGGAACTTTCGGCCCTTGGAACGTCCGGCCTCCGACGACATCGACCAGCCTGGGCGTGCCAACTCTCTGGTTAGCCCGGAACCTCCGACCCGCCTGGACCTTCCGGCCCACGGAACCTCCGGCCCGCCTGAAGCTTCCGGCCCGCCCGGACCTTCCGACCCCCGGACGCCAGCCCTGCTCCACCCGCGCCAACTTTCGGGTTAGGCCGGACCCGGCCCGGACCCTCCGGCGCCCGGAACTTCCGGCCCCGCCCGGAACTTCCGGCCCTGCCTGTGCGCAGCCACTTGGGCCGAGGCCCGTGTACCCTTTCGCCCCGTAAACTATATATACTCTTCTCCTACCTACGGTTTAGGGTTAGCATTGGTTTAGCTCATATTTTGTGTGAGAGCCTTGCTCATCCACTTGGTTACTTCTCCTCAGAGCTCACGACCTCTTCGGAGAAGATCCCCCAAGCGGATTCAAGACCCCTTCAAGGGAAGACAATCAAGACCTCCTCACGGAGAAGAACATCTACCTTTTTATCCTTCCTTTGTTGATTTTGAATCTTGTGCTACCTTATGTGTTCGGTGATCCAGCCCTTGTGTGATCGATACTTGTCGGTTGAGTGATTCCCTCGTTTCTCCCCGCGTTTTCCCTTGTGTTTTCCGCGTGTTCTTTGTGTTTCCCCGTAGGATCCACTCCAAACGTGAAAGATCGGCCCCATAGGGTTCCACCCTACATCAATTAGAATCATTACCAAGAAACGAAAGTACCTGGTAATTTAATTGGCGTGCGCGAGCTCTAGTAATTGGTCCAGTATATGTAACAGTAGGGGCTGTGGGTGTAACAATGGTATTGATGTCCTCATCACTCTATCAGGCCCTCTCGATAATGCACATCATAAGAAGCCTTGCAAGCAATGTGACTAATGAGTTAGTTGCGGGATGATGTATTACGGAACGAGTAAAGAGACTTGCCGGTAGCGAGATTGAACTAGGTATGAAGATACGACGATCGAAGCTCGGGCTAGTAACATACCAATGACAAAGGAAATAACGTATGTTGTCATTGCGGTACGACCGATAAAGATCTTCGTAGAATATGTAGGAACCAATATGAGCATTTAGGTTCCGCTGTTGGTTATTGCCTAGAGAGGTGTCTCGGTCATGTCTACACAGTTCTCGAACCCATAGGGTCCGCACGCTTAAACATTCGATGATAATTTTGTATTTTATGAGTTATGTGATTTGGTGACAGAAAGATGTTCGGAGTCCCGAATGGTCGATAGGTAAAGATTGATATATAGGACGATGGTATTCGGACACCGGAAGTGTTCCGGGGGTATCGGGTACATATCGGGGTCACCGGAAGGGGTTCGGGGCATCCCCCGGCAACTACATGAGCCTAATGGGCCAAGAGTGGGACGGACCAACCCCTAAGGGGCTGGTGCGCCCCATGTAGGCCGAAATAGGGGGAAGGAAAGAGGAGAAGAGAGAAAGGAAGGGGAGGGATTCGGCCTCCCCCTTCCTTCTCTCCCCCTCCTCCTTACTTCCCCCTCCGGGAATTATGGTAAGGGGCCGAATAGGATTAGGGACCCAAGTAGGATTCCTCCTACTTGGGCGCCCCCTTGGCCGCCCCCTCTCCCTCCCACCTATATATATGACGGGGGGTGTCGGTGCAACACACCACAGGTGCATTGCCCAGATTGTGCACAGGCACGGGGACGAGACTGAAGCACCAACCCAAGTCAGAGTACAAGTGATCAAGAGATCCGAAGGACCAACATGCCGATCAGAGGGACCAAGATCAAGCCAGAGAAGCAAGATACCATCAGGAGAAGGGACTCCTTTGCCGGGCAGGTGAGCTCGGCCAGGGGCGAGGCCACACCCGGAAGAAGACGTCCCGGCAGGGCCTGCCGGGACACGCGGAGGCAAAACCACCTTACCAACTGCTACCTCTTGAGCATACGTTGGTTTTCCCTTGAAGAGGAAAGGGTGATGCAGCAAAGTAGCGTAAGTATTTCCCTCAGTTTTTGAGAACCAAGGTATCAATCCAGTAGGAGGCTACACGCAAGTCGCCTTGTACCTGCACAAACACATAAGAACCTTGCAACCAACGCGATAAAGGGGTTGTCAATCCCTTGATGGCCACTTGCAAAAGTGAGATCTGATAAAGATAATAAGATAAATATTTTTGATATTTTTGTTGTATAGATTGAAAAGTAAAGATTGCAAAAATAAACGGCGACAAAAATAGCTAATTGGTGGGAGATTTGTATGATGGAAAATAGACCCGGGGACCATAGGTTTCACTCGTGTCTTTGCTCAAGATAGCAAATTGTACGGTGGGTGAACAAATTACTGTCGAGCAATTGATAAAAAAGATATAAGGTGAAGCACTAGAGCAAAATTATCTTGCTCAAAAGATATAAGTGAAGCACATAGAGTATTCTAATAAATTCCGATTCATGTTTGTCTCTCCCAAAAGTTGTGTACAGCAAGGATGATTGTGGTAAACTAAAAATCAAAGACTCAAATCATACAAGACACTCCAAGCAAAACACATACCATGTGGTGAATAAAAATATAGCCTCAAGTAAAGTTACCGATAGACAAAGACGAAAGAGGGCATGCCTTCCGGGGCATCCCCAAGCTTAGGATTTTGGTTGTCCTTGAATTTTACCTTGGGGTGCCTTGGGAATCCCAAAGCTTAGGCTGTTGGCACTCATTATTCCATAATCCATCAAATCTTTACCCAAAAACTTGAAAACTTCACAACACAAAACTCAACAGAAAATCTCATGAGCTCCGTTAGTATAAGAAAACAAACCACCACCTTAAGGTATTGTAATGAACTCATTCTTTATTTATATTGGTGTTAAACCTACTGTATTCCAACTTCTATATGGTTCATGATAGAGGCAAAGGTGTCCCGTCTTTCGATGAGATGGTGGCTATCGTTTAGGATGAAGTCGACTTCGACGATCCGACTACGAACGTGCGAGGACGTCGCGCCTTACCAATCGCTAAACCAACTCCGAGAGGTTATTGACCACACCGGAGCATGATCAACCTGACCACGAAGGTCTGTTTCCTGCAGGCAAACGAAGAACAAGCAAGAAACTAAGATTGCAATCTGGATATTGCGAATATAAGAGGAAATCTTTATTGATCAAGTTGGGGTTACGTGACGCCTTTATGCAGTCGTTGAACACAAACGGCAGCTGCGAAGTTGCAGCTATGGCGAACTTTTAATCTAAACAAAACTCAAAGTCTAAACGACGCCCTAAGGGCTGTATATATGGAGGAAGAGGAGGGAATTTCGTGGCCCTTGGGGGAGGGGTCCGAAACCAACCCTAACTCTTGTTTCCCCACACATACGGACTCTGAAAATAGCCTATACTTAAGTATTTCGAAATTACATGGGCTTGGCCCAATAAATAAGGTGACGCAGCACCTAGAATAGCCTATGGACGAATATTATGAAGTGGCATATTGTATATTTCGTCCAAGGCTTCATGCACTCATTATGGGGGCCTTAAAGTCCTGAAATCATCACTTGTAACTTCGTTCCTTTGTTCCCCTCGCCCATGCCATCATCTCCATGCTTGGTCTTGCTCCAGTGTTCATCCCTCTTATCCATGACAGGCCCTTCTGAAAGGATCGATATAGTTGACTAGAGGGGGGGGGGGGTGAATAGGCAATTAACAATTTTTAGCTTTTCTTTACCAAATTAAACTTTGCATCAAAGTAAGTTGTCTAGAAATGCAACTAGGTGGACAACCTATATGATGCAACAATCACAAGCACACAAGCAAGCAATGAATGTAACACAAATAAGCTTGCACAAGTAAAGGGATGAGATAACCAAGAGTGGAGCCGGTGGAGACGAGGATGTGTTACCGAAGTTCCTTCCTTTTGAGGGGAAGTGCGTCTCCGTTAGAGCGGTGTGGAGGCACAATGCTCCCCAAGAAGCCACTAGGGCCACCGTATTCTCCTCATACCCTGACACAATGCGAGATGTCGTGATTCCACTATTGGTGCCCTTGAAGGCGTGAGAACCTTTACAAACAAGGTTGGGGCAATCTCCACAACTTAATTGGAGGCTCCCAACGACACCACGAAGCTTCACCACAATGGACTATGGCTCATGGTGACCTCAACCGTCTAGGGTGCTCAAACACCCAAGAGTAACAAGATCCGCAAGGGATTAGTGGGGGAATCAAATTTCTCTTGGTGGAAGTGTAGATCGGGGCCTTCTCAACCACTAGAGCAAATCAACAAGTTTGATTGGCTAGGGAGTGACATCGGGTGAAAATGGAGCTTAGGAGCAACAATGGAGCTTAGGGTTGGAAGAGGTGGTCAACTAGAGGTAGGAGACGACCCTTTTATAGTGGTGGACGAAATCCAACCGTTATCCACTTAACCAGCCGCGACACGCGGTACTACCGCTCCAGGGGCGCGGTACTACCGCAAGGCCATGCGGTACTACCGTGAGCCACCATGGTACTACCGGCTGCGGCGTGGGGGCTCTGAGCTCGACAGGCGATACTACCGCTCCTCCTTGCGGTACTACCGCAAGCCAGAAACGCCCTAGCACAGGAAGGCGGCGGATGAATAAAAATACATACGTGCCTACTTCATTTGGAAAACAGCCGGTGCAAAAAACCCCAGACGGTACTACATTTGGAGAGCGATACTACCGGGGCTCTTTGGACAAGACGTAGCGGTACTACCGCATGGCGTGGTACTACCGCGGAGGCAGACAGCGGGTACTTGGCAACTGGGGCCACAGTGGTGCGACTCAGAGGCGGTACTACCGTGGGCTCCTGCGGTACTACCGCGCCTGAGCAATGGTACTACCGCGGGTGCCTGCGGTACTACCGCTCCAGGGAGCAGTACTATCGCAAGCACAACAACAGCAGCCAAGGCAATCACAACGAGGATAAACGGGGAATGCTCTATAGTGCAAGGGAAAGGTGGAGACAAGGAAGGGAACGTGTATGTGATGATTCCACCCAAACCTTTCCTATGCGGACCCCCTCTTAATAGTACGGCTTTCCTACGACTCAAATCCACCAAAAAGAAACATAGAGAAACGCCGTCTTTAATAGTCTTCGAGGGGCACCAAACCGTTTTGTACCTAGTGAAGAAATGTCTGAGAAACTCAAAGGCACACGATTAGTCAGCAAAAGCATTGTGGTCAATCACCAAAACATCTAAGGGATAAAAATGCACTTACAATCTCCCCCTTTTTGGTGGATTGATGACAATACGGGATTTGCGCAAAAGGTAAATAAACTATAGCAAAGGCAAACCCCTCCTCTCTAAAATATAGACGGGCTCCCCCTAGATGTGTGCAGACTAGATGAATGCTTTGGACTGCATAGCACACAACTAGGATCAACACTCCCCCTATATTTTAGAGACAAGGCATATCTAGCAATGATAAAGCTAAACAACTACTAACGAGCATAGAACATAGGTAGCACAATATAACATAAGCTTGCTAAGATAGGATAAAGTGCATATGTCTTACACCATATGAAGGATAAGTCTCAAACCAAACCAAAGCAACTAAACGAGGTTCAAACGAGACAGCAAACACCAAACACACCAAACACGACGACACACGAGGAAATCCCTACACTCTCTCCCCCTTTGGTGCCGAGACGCCAAAAAGGCAGAGAGGACACCTACACACTCGGGGTGGCTCAGGTGGAGAAATCATCCCAGCGCTCCTCCTCAGACTCGGCGGCAGGGATGTCCTCCTCGAAGTCCTCGTCAGAATCAGTCCACTTGTAGCCTGCTTCGCCATCCACTCGGCCTCTGGAGTGATGTGCCTCTCTGACCTGCTGGAATTAGCCTCACCAAAGACCTTCAGGATGTGCAAGTCACGGCGGCGAGGCTCCTTGGAGGCAACATGAGTCCTGTACTGCCCCTTAGCTTGCATGCAGAAGAGAGTCTTCATTTTGTCCTTCAGCTTCTTGGCCCACGAGGGCATAGAGGAACTCTGGGAAGACCTAGTAGCACGGTCCTCAGCAACATCCTCAGCTCCAGTCTCCTCCTCACGAACATGCCTCCTAGCAGCAGACGCCAAAGACGAGTGGTAGTGTTGGCCCGGTTGGGCTTGACACGGAGACAGATGGGATCATGCCTAATCCAATTGGAGCAAGGAACTCATCCCAGTGGTACAGCTTCTCCCAAGTCTTGGAGATCAGCGAAATGTGTATGGCCCGTAGATAGGCACCTTGCGGTTGAACACCGCAAACCGAAGCTCATGCCACATGATGTGTGAGACATCAAGAGGCTGAGTCTGAGACACCCGGGCCTCCTCGCACATGAGCATCATATCCACCATAAAAGCATGAACCTTATCCTTGTAGCCAATGCGCGGGAACAGAGAGTTGCGGAAGATGCGATACATGATGTCCAGAAAGGGGTTCAGCACCCAAGCTGACTTGCCATTGGCGAGTTCCTTCTCAACATAGTACTGTTGGATCTTGTCCTTGTTGGCAGACTCAGAATTGGCATGGGGACGAACACCAACAGGAGTGTTGAGTCCGTCATCTGGAACATGCAACAGGTCCATGAACTCCTTCCAGGTAGCGGTCAACTGACGGCCGTTGGTCATCCACGTCATCCGCTGCTCCTCCCCAGGATGAAAGTACACAGAGGCAAAGAACTGACAAACAAGCTCAGGGTCAAAGTCCAGATGGAAGGAGATCACATGCTCAATGCCAAACTGCTCCACCAAGTCCAGAGCCTCTCCAAAGTACTCACGATATTGTTCCTTCCTCATGTGATGCATGTCAATCCACTTGACCTCCATGTAGGTATTCTGCTTGTTCTTGATGACATCCAGGTAAAAGAGAGTCTGCTGCTGGGTCCAGAACAACTCACAGCCTCGATAACAAAGACGAGGATTCACATACGGGTTCATCTGCCTGAGACGGACATACTCAGCGGAGGGAATCTCGTCCATGCTCTTAGCGGGTTCCTTGTTCTTGTTAGCGGTGGTCTTGACATTGCGCTTGGGGGCACTGGAGCCCTCTGCGGCTTCACCTTGATTGCACAAACGCTTGGATCCAGTGTTGCGACTGGGATTGGAACGGCGAGAGCCACCACCTGAGACACAACGCGCAAAACACACACAAAAACCAAGAAGGATCAATGCAAAGACCACGGCAAAGCAAAAGAACCACTTAGGAAGCATACATGCTAAATGCCATGAGAAAGATTGGGCCGAACGGTAGTCTTGCCAGTGCATGCGGTACTAAAATTTTAGTACCGCCCCAAATCATGATAATCGTGTCTTTATCACTGATAGTACCGTGTCCGGAGCGGTAGTAAGATTGTAGTGCCGCCTCTCGTGCGGTAGTACCGCACCGACCGGGCGGTAGTACCGGACAAGCGGTAGTACCGCACATGTGGGGCGGTAGTACCGCACCGCGTTAGATCCGGACGAGATTTGAATCTGAGAAGGACCACGAAACCACGGCGGTACTACGGTTGATCAAATCTATCTCAAGACAACATAGCAAGTATAATCCCTACACACTACTACTCTGCTGCATCCTACTCTTGCAAAGATTTAGCCTAAAATCTCAAGAACACATGCATCTCCCCAAAAGCCTAAAAGCAAGGAGAGCAACCAAAAGAAAGAGGGATATGGGGAAAGACCTTGTTCCATGGCAAGAGCACGTGGTGGGGAACGATCCCACCGGTCAGAATCGAAGGAGAGCAGCCGGAGGCGGAGATCCGGCGAGGGACCTCGGCCCTCGTTCTTGAGCAAGAGAGAGAGAGACACGGAGTGGGGAAACAGACGAATGGGTATGGGGGAGTTAGAACTCCCCCTGCCCGTCCTTAACCCCCACGCGTCTGCGACGGCGCGGTAGTACCGCACATCATTGCGGTAGTACCGCTTGGGAAGAAATACCGCACCACAGCGGTAGTACCGCTCTACCAGGCGGTAGTAAAAAATTACTGCCGCGCTGGGGCGGTAGTACCGTGCTCTCTACGCGCGGTAGTACTGTAGCAAGCTGTGGTAGTACCGTGAGTTCAAGAAGAAGCTGGTTTCAAACACATGAAAAAGGGGTCTTCGCAAAGAAACTTCGAGCACAAGAGACACCACAAGAACACGCACAACACAAAGGCAGAACGGGAACCGACAACAAGGAACAACCACACGACACCACCTCTCCAAAGAGAGGGCGGTGACCGGAGCCACCTATGTTTGAGTCAATTGGTATGGCACCGCGAAGAAATATCCTTGGGCCCATGACCAAAACTCGTCTTTGAAGCACAAGTACCATAAAAAATGGCTAATGTGAAAGAGTTGATCGATTTATGCATAATGGGGGGAGGGAGAGTTCATTGAGAGAACAACACTCCCGCTATGTCCATGCCTACACCTAAACAAGATAACAAGTTAAGTATAGTGGGGTGTGCACGGGTTCAAGCAACATTGCTAGAATCAATTATATTTAGCTCATGCCTTAACTCGCAAAATCTTGCTTCATCCAAAGGCTTCGTGAAGATATCTGGAAGGTTATCATGAGTGTTGACGTAGTTGAGCTCGATCTCCCCTCTCCTAATGTGATCCCGAATGAAGTGATACCGAATCTCAATATGCTTCGTCTTGAAGTGTTGCACGGGGTTGAGAGAAATCTTGATGGCACTTTCATTGTCACACCAAAGAGGCACTTTGTCACAAATGACACCGTAATCCTTTAAAGTTTGCCTCATCCATAAGAGTTGTGCACAACAACTACATGCCGCTACATAATCCGCATCGGTGGACGAGAGAGACACACAACTTTGCTTTTTGGAAGACCAACTTACCAAAGAGCAACCAAGGAATTGGCACCCTCCGGAAGTGGACTTCCTATCCACTTTGTCTCCCGCCCAATCGGAATCCGAATATCCTACAAGCTTGAAGTTTGCTCCACTCAGGTACCATAGGCCAAAGTTTGGGGTATGATCCAAATATCAAAAGATTCGCTTGACCGCCACATAGTGGCTTTCCTTAGGTGCGGCTTGAAACCATGCACAAATGCCCACACTTAACATGATATCCGGTCTAGATGCACAAAGGTAAAGCAAAGATCCAATCATGGAGCGATATACCTTTTGATCCACCGCTTTACCATTGGGATCGATGTCAAGTTGACACTTAGTGGGCATTGGAGTGGAAGCCGGCTTGACATCGCTTAGCTTGAATCTCTTGAGCATGTCTTGAGTGTATTTGGCTTGGTTGATGAAGGTACCTTCTCTTCTTTGCTTCACATCGAAACCTAGAAAGACTTCAACTCTCCCATGGAAGACATCTGGAACTTTGAGGTCATTAGCGCGGCAAATTCATCATTGAAAGCTTTGTTAGGGGAACCAAAGATAATGTCATCAACATATAGTTGGCACACAAACAACTCCCCATTGACCTTCTTAGTAAAAAGAGTGGGATCAATGAGCCCAACTTCAAACCCACGATCTTGTAGCAACTCGGTAAGGTGGTCATACCACACACGTGGGGCTTGTTTAAGGCCATAGAGTGCCTTATCGAGTTGGTACACATGATCGGGAAAGTAGGGATCCTCGAACCCGGGGGGTTGTTTGACGTAAACTAACTCATTAATAGGACCATTAAGAAAGGCACTCTTCACATCCATTTGTTGCAACTTAAAGTTGTGATGAGAAGCATAAGCAATCAACAAACGAATGTATTCAATACGAGCAACGGGAGCAAAGGTTTCACCGTAGTCGATACCCTCGACTTGGGAGTAACCTTGTGCCACCAATCTTGCCTTGTTGCGAATGATGGTTCCATGAGAATCTTGTTTGTTCTTGAAAATCCACTTGGTCCCAATAACATTGTGGTTCCCCATTGGCCTTGGCACCAACCTCCACACCTTGTTGTACTCGAAGTTGTTGAGTTCTTCATGCATGGCATTAAGCCAATCCGGATCTTCGAGTGCCTCATATACCTTTTGGAGTTCAACAGAAGAAACAAACGCGTGATATTCACAATAGTTTGCCAATTGTCTACGAGTGCTTACCCCCTTTTGGATGCTTCCAAGTACATTCTTCATGAGATGACCCTTGGTGGTGAGCTTGGAAGCAATCTTGGCGGCACGACGCTCTAATTCCTCCTTGGGGGTGAGTTGAGGAGCGGTCACTTGATCATCTTGAGCGCCGCCTTGAGCATGTTCTTGATCTTGAACTTGCTCGGTGGAGAGAACTTGACCTTGGACATCACTTGGTGTGTCAACATCGTCTTGAGCATGATCTTGCCCTTGGTCTTGTTCATGAGGTTGAGGGCCTTCACTTTGTTCGTCGGAAGCGTGTGGGCCTTGGATTGGTGATGGCTCCACTTGAGTGGAGCATTGTCCTTCTCCTTCGGCCACAAGGGGTTCCTCAACGGGTAGGATAAAACCAACACCCATTCTTCTTATGGCTTGAGGAGGGATTTCATCACCTACATCACAAGTGCCACTTTGCTCCACTTGGGAGCCGTTATTCCCATCAAACTCCATGTTACACGTCTCCTCAATAAGTCCCATGGATTTATTGAGGACACAGTAAGCATGGGAGTTTGTAGCATAAACAACAAATATGCCCTCATAAGCTCTAGCTTCAAACTTAGACAACCGAACACCTTTCTTGAGAATGAAACACTTACACCCGAACACCGAGAAAGTACTTGAGGTTGGGCTTGTTACCGTGAGTATCTCATATGGAGTCTTGTTCAAGCCCTTGCGGAGGTAGAGCCGATTGGATGCATGACATGCGGTGTTGATGGCTTCGGCCCAAAAGTTGTATCGAGACTTGAACTCCGCCATCATGGTCCTTGCCGCATCCATCAACGTCCGGTTCTTCCTCTCCGCGACACCGTTTTGTTGAGGGGTGTATGGTGCAGAATATTGATGCTTGATCCCCTCTTCACTAAAAAACTCATCCAAGGTGTAGTTCTTGAATTCGATGCCATTGTCACTTCTTATTGTCAAGATCTTTGCATTGTGTTGACGTTGTGCTTCATTTGCAAAGTCAATGACGGTTTGTTGGGTCTCGCTCTTCCTCTTGAAGAAATACACCCAAGTATATCTTGAGTAGTCATCCACAATCACCAAGCAATACTTCCTAGTTCCTACCCCCAAGACTATCAAAGGATGGAGGCCCAAAGAGATCCAAGTGAAGGAGCTCCAAAGGCCTCTTCGAGTAAATGATAGTCGTGGGAGGGTGAGCCTTTTCATGAAGCTTTCCTTCGATACAAGCACTGCAAGCACGATCTTTAGCAAAACTAACATTAGTTAGTCTACGGACATGGTGCCCCTTGAGAAGACTTTGCAAAGATCTCATATTGACATGGGCTAGACGGCGATGCCAAAGCCATCCTACATCAACTTTAGCCATTAGGCATGTTGCGGTCTTAGTGGCTACCTCCGAAAAGTTAATCACATAGAGACCGTTCTCGACATGCCCAACAAAGGCTACTTTAAGAGTCTTGCTCCACAAGAGGGCCACGGTATCAGTATCAAAGAAAGTGGCAAAGCCCATGATTGCAAGTTGACAAACGGAAAGTAAATTGTATGCAAGGGACTCCACAAGCATGACCTTCTCGATCGTGAGATCATGAGAAATGACAACCTTGCCGAGTCCCAATACCTTAGAAGACGAGGCATCACCCCACTCGACATTGTTGGCCATAAAGGGAATCTTGTGCACGTCCACCACCAAGTCCTTGCTTCCGGTCATATGATTTGTAGCTCCATTACCGAGCAACCATGATCCCCCACCGGAAGCAAACACCTACAAGAGATCAATGCTTGGTTTTAGGTACCCATTTTGTAATGGGTCCTTTGATGTTAGTAACAAGGGTCTTAGGAACCCAAATAGACCATTCAATGTACTCATGAGGAGAACCAACAAATTTGGCAAAAACGTGCCCATCACTAGCACGGCATAACACATAAGAGGGATTAAAATCGCCGGCTTTGTTGGGAGGGGTGGCATAGCCCTTCTTGGCATCGCCACCCTTTGCGTTCTTCTTCTTCTCCTTGGAAGCACCCTATCCCTCCCTCACAAAAGTTTGCTTGAGAGGAGGAGGTCGTTTGGTCTTGTCATTCTTCTTCTTGTTCTTGGGCTTGGGTGTGAACCCAATCCCCTCCTTGGCCACAACTTCCTTTTGATTACTCAAAAGGTCGTTGAGGTTCTTCTCACCTTGTATGCATGTGACAAGGCCTTTCTCAAGTTGCTCCTTCAACTTAGCATTCTCCTCAACAAGATGCACATGCTCACAACAAGGGTTAGTAGCATTTGCATTATCAATCAACACCATATGAGGAAAAGTGGCTTTCTCCTTGGTTAGCTTTACTTGGAGTTGATCATGAGACTCTTTGAGGCTAGCATGAACACCCTTCAAGACTTTGTGAGCCTTGTCGAGAATGTCAAACTCCTCGTTTAGTCTAGCAAGATCAACCCCAAGCTTCGCCTTCTCGGAGCTTAGCACACGAGACATAACAAGAGCATGATCAAGATCTTTCTTCAATTTAGCATGATCATCGTTGTATGACTCCTCAAGAGCCAAACGAAGACCACACTCTTCCTCAAGAGCATTGGAAAGATCCGAAATCTCATCGGCATAGTCACGACTATGCCCCTCCATCTTAGAGATGGTTTCTTCGTGAGCCTCGATCATGTCATTGGCTTCACCAAGTTGTTCCAAGAGAGCAACAAAGTGCTTCTTGGCTTTGCCCTTGAGTTTACCCATAAAGGCCTCGAACTCATTCTCCTCCACATTAGTTCCCTCATGTTCATCAATGCAATCCTTCAAAGAAGAATGATTGATGATGGTAGTTTTGATGTTGGGGGTTACCTTGTTGGTGGCTTTATCCATGAGGCACTTGGCGGTGATGCTCTCATTGGGTGAGTCAAAGAGAGACACCCGAGGAGTCGTCGCAATGGCAACGGAGGCCATGGCAATCGACTCACTATCTTCATCATCATCATCATCCTCATTGTACTCTTCTTGTACCACCAAAGCCTTGTGAGGAGTCTTCTTGGTGAAGCTGCTCTTGTTGGGGAAAGACTTGGCCTTGTCCTTACGGATGAGCTTGCCACCATTGTCTTCCCTCTTCTCATA
This sequence comes from Aegilops bicornis, assembly GCA_021605145.1. Lineage (NCBI taxonomy): Eukaryota > Viridiplantae > Streptophyta > Magnoliopsida > Poales > Poaceae > Aegilops > Aegilops bicornis. The sequence continues at coordinate 362,329,568 of CM038671.1, forward strand.
CGGGCACTCCGCAACAAAATGACTCACATTGCCACAATTGAAGCAAGTCCTCACTCGTTGCTTGCCCTTTGCGCCACTTGAGCTGCTCTTGTTGAAGTTGGGCCTTGAGTTCTTCTTGCTCCAAAATTGCCTTGAAGCAAGGGCCATGTGTTCATGATAGGCATACTTCGTATCTTCGAGGTTGCTCTCCTCTTCTTCCTCATCTTCTTCTTCTTCTTCGACACACACCTTGGCCTTCAATGCAAGGTTGGGCTTCTTTGCTCTTTGGGAGCGAAGCACCGCATTATCGGCGGTCTTGTCGAATATGCTCATAGCCACAAACTCATCCAACACATCACTTGAGGACAAGGTGTGAAAGTATGGCCTTTGACGGATGACGGAGGACATGGCTTTGTGGTAGGGCATCATTGCCTTGAGAAATTTGCGCTTGATCCAATTGTCATCCGTGTCCTTACTTCCATGATCCCGGAGAGAGACCGCAAACTTGGTAACTCTCCGATAGAGCTCACGAGGTTCTTCATGTTCTTTCATTGCAAACTCATCGGCTTCATCTTGTACCACTTCATAATTGGAACGTTGAATGCTTGCGCTTCCCCGATAGAGGGAAACCACTTTGTGCCAAGCTTCTTGGGCCAATGAGTAGGGCCGAAGATGCGGGATATCTTTGGGAAGGATTGCTTCTTGGATGATGAAGAGAGCATTTTCATTGAATTGATCATCCACGGCTTCTCTCGGGGTGAAGTTGCTCCGGTCATGCGGGTAAAAACCTTCTTCAATGATTCTCCAAAGGTTAGTGTTCACATGATTTAAATGCCGCTTAAAATGATAGACCCAAGAATCAAAATCCTCCTTTTTATCAATCTTGGGGGGAGGACCGGCATGATTCAAATGAGTAGAAGGAATCGGTCCACCATAAACAGGTGGAGGTTGCACATGGGCAAAGATGCCGGTGCCATTCTTACCACAAGACATAGGAGCTTTCTCACTAGTAGCTTCCCCCTTGTCGGGGTTAGCATCCCATTCCGTGTTGGCAGGATCACCCACTTTCACAGGCGCGGTGGAAAGTTTAAGCCCTTCTAAGAATTCCTTAAACATGTCTTTGACCTCGGTCGTCACGGAGGTTTTCAATGTGTCCAACGCCACATTGAATTCGTCATGTGGGATCGAGTTACCCCCATCTCCCGTAGATGATATCGGATTCGCACCGGAGTGATCTCCTACATCGTCTATGATGTCAACCATACTCTTCGGACGGTAAAGTCCTTAAAAAGAGACGAGGCTCTGATACCAATTGAAAGGATCGATATAGTTGACTAGAGGGGGGGTGAATAGGCAACTAACAATTTTTAGCTTTTCTTTACCAAATTAAACTTTGCATCAAAGTAAGTTGTCTAGATATGCAACTAGGTGGACAACCTATATGATGCAACAATCACAAGCACACAAGCAAGCAATGAATGTAACACAAATAAGCTTGCACAAGTAAAGGGATGAGATAACCAAGAGTGGAGCCGGTGGAGACGAGGATGTGTTACCGAAGTTCCTTCCTTTTGAGGGGAAGTACGTCTCCGTTAGAGCGGTGTGGAGGCACAATGCTCCCCAAGAAGCCACTAGGGCCACCGTATTCTCCTCACGCCCTCACATAATGCGAGATGTCGTGATTCCACTATTGGAGCCCTTGAAGGCGGCGACCGAACCTTTACAAACAAGGTTGGGGCAATCTCCACAACTTAATTGGAGGCTCCCAACGACACCACGAAGCTTCACCACAATGGACTATGGCTCCGCGGTGACCTCAACCGTCTAGGGTGCTCAAACACCCAAGAGTAATAAGATCCGCAAGGGATTAGTGGGGGGAATCAAATTTCTCTTGGTGGAAGTGTAGATCGGGGCCTTCTCAACCACTCCCGAGCAAATCAACAAGTTTGATTGGTTAGGGAGTGAGATCGGGCGAAAATGGAGCTTAGGAGAAACAATGGAGCTTAGGGTTGGAAGAGGTGGTCAACTAGAGGTAGGAGACGACCCTTTTATAGTGGTGGACGAAATCCAACCGTTATCCACTGAACCAGCCCGTGACACGCGGTACTACCGCTCTAGGGGCGCGGTACTACCGCAAGGCCATGCGGTACTACCGTGGGCCACCACGGTACTACCGCTGGCGGCGGGGCTACTGTGAGCTTTGAAGGGGGCAGTACTACCGCTCCCTCCTTGCGGTACTACCGCAAGGCAGGAACGCCCTAGCCTGGGAAGGGCGCGGATGATTAAAAATACATCCGTGCCTACTTCCGCTGGAAAACAGCGGTGCAAAACCCGGCGCGGTACTACCACCCGAGAGCAAGATTACCGCGGGCTGCTGGACCAGACCAGCAGTACTACTGCGGCGCATGGCGCGTACTATCGTCCGCATGGCGGTACTATCAGCGGAGGCGCCGGATGTAAAAATTACATCCGCCCTACTACCGCAACGCAGTGGTACTTGGCACAGGGGCCACAGAGGCGGACTCAGAGGAGCGGTACTCAGGCGCCAGCGGTACTACCACGCTGAGCAACGGTACTACTGGGTGCTGCGGGTACTACCGCTCAGTGGAGCAAGATTACCGCAAGCACAGCAACAACAGCCAAGGCAATCACGACGAGGATAAATGGGGAATGCTCCATTGTGCAAGGGAAAGGTGGAGACAAGGAAGGGAACGTGTACGTGATGATTCCACCCAAACCTTTCCGACGTGGACCCCCTCTTAAGAGTACGGCTTTCCTACGACTCAAATCCACCAAAAAGAAACGTAGAGAAACGCCGTCTTCAATAGTCTTCGAGGGGCACCAAACCGTCTTGTACCTAGTGAAGAAATGTCTGAGAAACTCAAAGGCACACGATTAGTCCGCAAAAGCATTGTCATCAATCACCAAAACATCTAAGGGATAAAAATGCACTTGCACCTTCATTTGTAAGCAAAACAAATGTATGTATCCAATTTAGGCAGCAACATATTCTCGTGAACATTAGAATCATTACCAAGAAACGAAAGTACCTGATAATTTAATTGGCGTGCGCGAGCTCTAGTAATGGGTCCAGTATGTATAGCAGCAGGGGCTGTGGGTGTAACAATGGTATTGACGTCCTCATCATTCTCCCCTTCTTGAAATGAAGTCGTCCTCGACGGAAGCTCATCTTCCTCACCCAAATAAGGCTTCAAATCTGCAATGTTAAAAGTGGGACTACCCCCAAAATCTGCAGGCAACTCAAGTTTATATGCATTATCATTTATTTTCTCTAACACCTTAAAAAGACCATCAGCACGTGGCATTAGCTTTGATTTGCGCAAATTAGGAAATCTATCATACGCAAATGTAACCAAACAAGATCTCCAGGTGCAAACACAACATGTTTTCTACCCATATCTCCAGCAAGTTTATATTTAGCATTCATACGCTCAATGTTTTCCTTGGTTAACTCATGCATTTTTAAAATCAATTAAGCATGTTCTTTAGCATCAAAATTAATCTTCTCCGAAGATGGAAGAGGCAACAAATCAATAGATGCACGAGGTAGGAAACCATACACAATTTCAAAAGGGCACATCTTAGTAGTAGAATGCAATGAACGATTATAAGAAAATTCAATATGAGGCAAGCATTCTTCCCACATTTTCTTATTATTCTTCAAAACAGCCCTAAGCATAGTAGACAATGTTCTATTGACTACTTCAGTTTGTCCATCGGTTTGGGGTGGCAAGTAGTACTAAAAGCAGTTTAGTCCCCAACTTAGCCCATAAACATCTCCAAAAGTGGCTAAGGAATTTAGTATCACGATCTGAAACAATAGTATTTGGCACACCATGCAAGCGAATAATTTCGAAAGAACAAATCAGCAACATTAACGGCATCATCGCTTTTATGACATGGTATAAAGTGTGCCATTTTCGAAAATCTATCCACGACAACAAATATGCTATCCCTCCCCTTCTTTGTTCGAGGTAAACCTAAAACAAAGTCCATAGATATATCCTCCCAAGGAACACTAGGTACAGGCAAAGGCTTATATAAACCATGAGGATTGAGTTGTGACTTAGCTTTTTGACATGTAGTGCAGCGAGCAACAAAACGCTCAACATCCCGTCTCATCTTTGGCCAAAAAAATGTGTAGCAAGTACGTCCTCCATCTTCTTCACGCCAAAGTGTCCCATTAATCTTCCTCCATGCGCCTCCTGCAACAACAAAAGACGAACAGAGCTAGCAGGAATGCATAGCTTGTTAGCACGGAACACAAAGCCATCATTAATAACGAACTTGTTCCATGTTCTTCCATCTTTACAATTCTGCATTACATCTTTAAAATCAGCATCATGCACATATTGATCTTTGATGGTCTCCAAACCAAATATTTTGAAGTCAAGTTGTGAAAGCATAGTATAGCGACGAGACAAAGCATCAACAATAACATTTTCTTTACCCTTCTTGTGTTTAATGACATAAGGGAAAGTCTCAATGAATTCCACCCATTTAGCATGTCTACGATTCAGTTTAGCTTGACTTCTAATATGTTTCAAAGATTCATGATCAGAATGTATAACAAATTCTTTGGGCCATAAATAATGTTGCCATGTCTCTAAAGTCTGAACTCAATTTTTCAGAAAAGTATGCAACAGGTTTGCCATCTTGTAATAACACACCTCCTAATCCAATTCCACTAGCATCACATTCAAGCTCAAAAGTCTTATTAAAATCAGGAAGTTGGAGTAAAGGAGCATGTGTTAACTTATCTTTCAATATCGTGAAGGCTTCTTCCTGTGCGGTACCCAAACAAAAGGCACATCCTTCTTCGTAAGCTCGTTGAGAGGTGCGGCAATGGTGCTGAAATCTCTCACAAAATGCCTATAGAAACCAGCATGGCCACGGAAACTCCTCACTTGTGTGACCGTTTTGGGCTGCGGCCAACTCTCAATAGCTTCAATCTTGGCTTTATCAACTTCAATTCCCTATGGAGTAACAACATAGCCAAGAAAAGATACTCAGTCGGTGCAAAAGGTGCACTTCCCAAGGTTACCAAACAAACGTGCATCACGTAGAGTAATAAAAATAGCACGCAAATGTTCCAAATGTTCTTCCAAAGATTTGCTATAAATCAGTATATCATCAAAATAGACTACCACAAATCGTCCAATGAAAGCATGTAAAACTTCGTTCATTAGTCTCATGAAAGTACTAGGCGCATTAGTTAACCCAAAAGGCATGACTAACCACTCATATAAACCAACCTTAGTTTTAAATGCTGTTTTCCATTCATCTCCCAAATTTCATACGAATTTGATGGTATCCACTACGCAAATCTCCTTTGGAGAATATTGTAGAGCCACTCAATTCATCAAGCATATCATCTAGCCTAGGAATAGGATGACGATAACGAATAGTAATATTATTAATGCCTCTACAATCAACACACATACGCGACATACCATTCTTTTTAGGCACTAGTATAATGGGAACATCACAAGGACTAAGAGATTCGCGTATATAACCTTTGTCGAGCAGCTCCTGTACGTGATGCATAATCTCCTTCGTCTCCTCTGGATTGGTAGGGTATGGTGCACGGTTGGGTAGCGATGCACCGGGAATTAAGTCAATTTGATGCTCAATCCCTCGAATAGGTGGTAATCCCGGTGGCACGTCTTGTGGGAAGACGTCGGTGAACTCCTGCAAAATGTTAGTGACAGCAGGGGGCAAAGAGGAAGGCACGTCCTCATATGAAAATAATGCCTCTTTGCACACAAAAGCATAGCAAACAGATTTGCTAAAATCTAGCTCATCAATATCAGATTTGGTGTCAAGTAAACATGCAGTTTTCGATTTAATTTCAGAAACAACACCAGATGGTTTATTTTAGGCTTCATTTGTTGCTCAAATTCTTTTGCCACAATCTGATTTTCACTCTTATTTTTCTCCTGTTTTGCTTTATTAGCTCTATGAATATCATCTTTCAAAATGGAGTCAGGGGTCATAGGAAGCAAAGTAATATTTGTATCCTTATGAACAAGAGTATACTGATTGTTTCTACCATGGTGTACGGAATTTTTATCAAATTGCCATGGTCTACTAAGTAATAAGGAACATGCTTGCATAGGTACCACATCACATTCAACATAATCAGCATATGTAGAGGTACTAAAATGCACCCGAAGAGTACGTGTTACCTTAACCTTGCCGCTGTTGTTGAACCATTGGATGTAGTAAGGATGTGGATGTGGTCTTGTGGTGAGAGATAGCTTCTCCACCATCGCCATGCTAGCCAAGATGTTGCAGCTCCTTCCATCTATGATGATGCGAATAGAATGTTCCTTCACAACTCCCTTTGTATGGAACAAATTATGCCTCTGATTTTTCTCAGCTTGTGTAACCTGCACACTCAAAACACGTTGAGCAACTAAACATTCATACCTGTCACAAGATCTTGACAGCCATGTATTGCGTCTCATGATCAGAATCATCTCCACTGTGTTCTTCATGTGTAATAAGAGCCAAAGTCTCCTCATCATAGTCACTAGCGGACTCATACCCACCATCCTCAGTAGCAATCATCACACGCTGAGATTTGCATTCTCTCGCAAAATGTCCTCTTCCCTTACAACGACGACAAATAATATCGCTTGTGTGCCCTGTTGACGCCATGGAAGAAGAAGAGCTCTGTGCAGGCCCGGCAGGTGTGCTCTTGGCAGCTAGTGGTGGTTGTGCCTGCTTTCTTGTATCACGGTTGGAGGTGGCTTTGAAGGAGCTGATGGTGCGGTGGAAGTAGATGATGCACGTGGTGTCCATGATGAAGGTTGACTGCGAAAAAGTTAGTTCGGCGCCAATGCACATCGATCCTGCACTTCACATTCAGCTTTACAAGCAAGATGGAATAAACGAGTGATATTGTTATAATCCTTATACTCTAGAATGGTCTGAATCTCTCTATTTAATCCACCCATAAAACGTGCAAGCATAGCTTCATTCTCCTCAACAATACCACATCTAATCAAGCCAGTTTGTAATTCCTGATAATATTCTTCTACAGAATTTTTTCCTTGTCTTAAGCGCTGCAATTTTTGAAGCAATTCACGTTGATAATATGGTGGAACCCAACGAGTATGCATAGTAGTTTTCAAAGCAGCCCAAGTAGCTGGAACAGGATATAATGTACAATGTTTAGACCACCAAACACATGCAAAGCTAGTGAAAGCACAAACAATGGCGAGAACACGTCTCTCCTCAGGATATTGTAAACATGTAAATCGTTGTTCAGTTTCTAACTCCTAAGTAAGATATATATCAGGAACATATCTACCCTCAAATGGTGGAATATTCAATTTCAGTTTAGGGAGATGGTCACGATCTGGTACCTGAGGGGGAGCCCTAACATTGCCATTATTTGCATGTGGACGACCTGGTGGTTGTGGTCTTTGGTGGTTGCACGTAGTTCTGATTTTGATCAACTTCATCCTCGTAATCTCCCACATAATCATCCTCCTCCGTATCAGCAGCAGGAGCCAAAGAAGTATCAACAGCAGCACCAACAGTTTGGCCAAGCGCAAGAGGGACACGGCTCGCTCAGCGGAGGGCTGTTTCGTGATGCGGAGGTAGTCGTTCTTGTTCTTGTTGTAGAGGTGCGTTAGGTGCAGCCGGTGGTGGTGGTGGAAGACGCGCGGGCAATTCATTAAACTTGTTATCAAGCTTTGTTTCGAACATCTTCTCCATGCCATCTATCTTCTCCATGGCCTCTTCAAATCTGTTTAGCATATCTTGCACCTGTCCACTCATCATTTGCTGAAATTCATCATGCAACTCCTTATTCTCCATGTTCTCTCGGTCGGTCTAAATCGACTTGTGATCCTGGCATGGTTAGCAGCAATAGAAACACATAAGAATATGATCCTACAGACTACTAACAAGAGGTGGTGGTGGGTGTCACAAATCCGTCAAGCAAATCTCAAGTTCTTACCAATTCTTACCCATCAGTAGGCGGTGATCGGCAACCGTTGTAGGCAAAACTCTCAAAGCTTGGATAGAGCAATTACAAGGGAGAGTCAAACGCACGACGTAGATGTATGTGGAGCTGGGAAGGCTTATAATATGGTAGCAAAAAGGGTCAGCAATAATCAATTCAGAGATGCAAAGTTGAATAAACGCTCAACGACGGTACTATGCTGGTCCTAGGCTAGACTGTGCTAGAGACGCGAGCCTAGTACACTAACAAAATCACGGCGCGGCACGTAAACAAGGGAGGAGCACACTCTGAATTTTTTTTCTTTTTTTTTGCACTTTTTTTCCTCTTTTTTTTTGCTCCACAACAATTTTTTTTCGAAAAAGTCTACAACTGGTCTAAAAACTGCCTAGCCAGAATTTTCTAGACTTTGTTTTTTTTTTGAAACTGGAACTATTTTTCTTCTGCGGAGGGCTCGGAAGTTGGGGAGTCCTCCACTGTCACGACTCGGAGTATCGCGTGATCTGGAAATCGAGAACAAAGCAACAATTACTAGACTCGGACTAGGACTGGTGGCGGAGATGAATCAGGTGGAAACTCGGACTTGTGGCGGATATATGCAGGGCGGTGGAACACAGATTGGTGCTGAATCTGTGATGGAGGTGGACTCGGATTAGTGTGATGGCGACGGAAATGTGGTATATGGTAGCTGCGATGGCGATGGTGGTATATGTCAGTGGTGATGACGATGGTGGTATATGGCAACAGTGATGATGATGATGGTGGTATATGGCAGCGGTGATGACAATGGTGGTATATGGCAGCGGTGATGACAATGGTGCGGCGGCGGCGTGACAACTTGTGAACAGAACTCGAAACTCTAAAGTACTAGACGCTAGGACCAGCAACTTGACACGACGATGCAACCGCAAATTCAACAAAGCAAATACAGAAAAGATTATGCAAAGGCTCAGATTGGTTCGGATAAGATGAACTAACCCTATTTTTTTGGCTTTTTCGTGGACTATAGGTATGAAGAACAGACTCGATCTAAACTATGAAAAACTGTAAAATCTCACCGAGCAACCTGGAAATCTGATACCACTTGATAGAGGCAAAAGTGTCCCGTCTTTTGATGAGATGCTGGCTATCATTTAGGATGAAGTCGACTTTGACGATCCGACTACGAACGTGCGAGGACGTCGCGCCTTAGCAATCGCTAAACCAACTCCGAGAGGTTATTGACCACACCGGAGCACGATCAACCTGACCACGAAGGTCTGTTTCCTGCAGGCAAACGAAGAACAGGCAAGAAACTAAGATTGCAATTTGGATATTGCGAATATAAGAGGAAAGCTTTATTGATCAAGGTGGGATTCTGTGACGCCTTTGTCTGGTCGTTGAACACAAACGAAGTACGCGAAGTTGTATCTATGGCGAACTTTTAATCTAAACAAAACCCAAAGTCTAAACGACGCCCTAAGGGCTGTATATATGGAGGAAGAGGAGGGAATTTCTTGGCCCTTGAGGGAGGGGTCCGAAACCAACCCTAACTCTTGTTTCCCCACACATACGGACTCTAAAAATAGCCTATTTAAGTATTTCGAAATTGCATGTGCCTGGCCCAATAATAAGGTGACGCAGCACCTAGAATATCCTATGGACGAATATTATGAAGTGGCATCTTGTATATTTCGTCCAAGGCTTCATTTACTCATTATGGGGGCCTCAAAGTCCTGAAATCATCACTTGTAACTCCGTTCTTGTTCCCTCGCGCATGCCATCATCTCCATGCTTGGTCTTGCTCCAGTGTTCATCCCTCTTATCCATGACAGGCCCTTCATTTGTAAGCAAAACAAATGTATCCAATTTAGGCAGCATCATATTCTCATGAACATTAGAATCATTACCAAGAAACGAAAGTACCTGATAATTTAATTGGCGTGCGCGAGCTCTAGTAATTGGTCCAGTATGTATAGCAGCAGGGGCTGTGGGTGTAACAATGGTATTGATGTCCTCATCAGTTCATACCCCCCGATACTAGCCATAGATTCATCAAAATAGGCAAACAACACACGAAAAACAGAATCTGTCAAAAACAGAACAGTCTGTAGAAATCTCTATCAAACGTATACTTCTGTAACTCCAAAAATTATGAAATAAATTTGTGGACGTGAAGAATTTATCTATTAATCATCTTCGAAAAGAATCAACCTAAAAGGACTCGCCAGTAAAAAATGGCAGCTAATCTCGTGAGCGCTAAAGTTTCTGTTTTTTACAGCAAGATCACAAAGACTTCACCCACGTCTTCCCTAAGGTTCTACTTGGCACAAACACTAATTAAAACAGAAACCACATCTAAACAGAGGCTAGATGAATTACTTATTACTAAACAGAAACAAAAAGCTAGGAATAAAAATAAAATTGGGTTGCCTCCCAACAAGCGCTATCGTTTAACGTCCCTAGCTAGGCATGAAAACAAGAATAGATCTAGGTATTGTCATCTTTGGTATGCAATCCATAAGTGGGTCTCATAATAGATTCATATGGTAATTCAATTTTATTTCTAGGAAAGTGTTCCATGCCTTTCCTTCATGGGAATTGGAATCTAATATTTCTTTCTTTCGTATCAATAATTGCACCAATCGTTCTAAGGAAAGGTCTACCAAGAATAATAGGACATGTAGGATTGCAATCTATATCAAGAACAATAAAATCTACTGGCACATAATTCCTATTTGCAACAATAAGAACATCATTAATCCTTCCCATAGTTTTCTTAATGGTGGAATCCGCAAGATGCAAATTTAAAGAACAATCATCAAGTTCACGGAAACCTAGCACATCACACAAAGTTTTTGGAATCGTGGAAACACTAGCACCGAAATCACATAAAGCATAGCATTCATGATCTTTAATCTTAATTTTAATAGTAGGTTCGCACTCATCATAGAGTTTTCTAGGGATATAAACTTCCAATTCAAGCTTTTCTTCATAGGATTGCATTAAAGCATCAACGATATGTTTGGTAAAGGCTTTATTTTGACTATAAGCATGCGGAGAATTTAACACGGATTGCAACAAGGAAATACAATCTATTAAAGAACAATTATCATAATTAAATTCCTTGAAATCCAAAATAGTGGGTTCATTGCTATCTAAAGTTTTGACCTCTTCAATCCCACTTTTACCAATGTTTGCATCAAGATCTAAAAACTCCAAATCATTGGGACGCCTTTTAACTAAAGTTGACTCATCTCCAGTCCCATCTTCATCAAGATTCATATTAGAAAACAAAGATTTAATAGGAGACACATCAATCACTTTTAGATCTTCATAATTATTATCATGAAAACTGGAAGAACACGCTTTCACAAAGCAATCTTTTTTAGCACGTATCCTTGTGGTTCTTTCTTTGCACTCATCAATGGAAATTCTCATAGCTTTGATAGACTCATTGATATCATGCTTAGGTGGAATAGATCTAAGTTTTCAAAGAATCGACATCAAGAGAAATTCTATCGACGTTCCTAGCCAGCTCATAAATCTTAGGCAAATTTTCTTCATGCAAAGCATTGAAATTCTTTTGCGAAACCATAAATTCTTTAACACTACTCTCAAAATAAGAGGGCATATTATTAAAATTTCCATAAGAGTTGTTGTAGGAATTACCATAATTATTATAGGAATTGCTAGGGAATGGCCTAGAATTAAAATTTCCTCTATACGCGTTGTTACCAAAATTGTTCCTACCAACAAAATTCGCATCCATAGATTCATTATTATTCTCAATCAAAGTGGACAAAGGCATATCATTAGGATCAGAAGAAACACTCTTATTAGCAACCGATTTCATAAGTTCATGCATCTTTCCACTCAAGACATTAATCTCTTCTATCGCATGAACCTTTTTACTAGTAGATCTTTCGGTGTGCCATTGAGAATAATTAACGATGATATTATCTAGGAGTTTAGTAGCTTCTCCTAAAGTGATCTCCATAAAAGTGCCTCCCGCGGACCAATCCAAAAGATTTCTAGAAGCAAAATTCAATCCAGCATAATCTTTTTTATAATCATCCATAAATTCAAACCATGTGTAGGGCAATTACGTATCATTAATTTCATCCTCTCCCAAGCTTGTGCAACATGCTCATGATAAAGTTGCTTAAAATTCATAATATCGTTTCTAAGAGAGATGATCTTAGTGGGAGGAAAATACTTAGAGATAAAAGCATCTTTGCACTTATTCCATGAATCAATACTATTTTTAGGCAAAGAAGAGAACCAAGTTTTAGCACAATCTCTAAGCGAAAATGGAAATAGCTTCAATTTAACAATATAATTATCCACATCTTTATTCTTTTGCATATCACACAAATCACCGAAGTTGTTTAGATGAGTAGCGGCATCTTCACTAGGAAGGTCAGAAAATTGATCTTTCATGACAAGATTCAACAAAGCAGCATTAATTTCACAAGATTCAAAGATCGGTAATAGGAGCAATCGAGTGCTAATAAAATCATTATTGTTGGTATTGGAAAAGTCACACAATTTAGTATTATCTTGAGCCATCGTGACAATCAATCAATCCAACACACAAGCAAACAAGAAGCAAGAAAAAAGAGATGAACAAAAAAAGGCGAATAAAAGGGCAAAGGTGAAGTGGGGGAGAGGAAAACGAGAGGCAAATGGGAAATAATGTAATGCGAGGGATAAGAGTTTGTGATGGGTACTTGGTATGTCTTGACTTGTGCATAGATCTCCCCAGCAACGTCGCTAGAAATCCGCACATTGGCGGGAGATCAAATCTTGACTTGACTTGGCGTAAACCTCCCCGGCAATGGCGCCAGAAATCCTTCTTGCTACCTCTTGAGCATGTGTTGGTTTTCCCTTGAAGAGGAAAGGGTGATGCAACAAAGTAGCATAAGTATTTCCCTCAGTTTTTGAGAACCAAGGTATCAATACAGTAGGAGGCTACACGCAAGTCACCTTGTACTTCCACAAACAAATAAGAACCTTGCAACCAACGCGATAAAGGGGTTGTCAATCCCTTCACGGCCACTTGCAAAAGTGAGATCTGATAAAGATAATAAGATAAATATTTTTGGTATTTTTGTTGTATAGATTGAAAAGTAAAGATTGCAAAAATAAACGGCGACAGAAACAACTAATTGGTGGGAGATTAGTATGATGGAAAATAGACCCGGGGGCCATAGGTTTCACTAGTGGCTTCCCTCAAGATAGCAAATTCTATGGTGGGTGAACAAATTACTGTCGAGCACTTGATAGAAAAGCCCATAGTTATGAGAATATCTAGGCATGATCATGTATATAGGCATCACATCCGTGTCAAGTAGACTGAAATGATTTTGCATCTACTACTATTACTCCACACATCGACCACTATCCAGCATCCATCTAGAGTATTAAGTTCATAAGAACAGAGTAACACATTAGGCAAGATGACATGATTTAGAGGTATAAACTCAAGCGATATGATATAAACCCCATCTTTTTATCCTCGATGGCAACAATACAATATGTGCCTTGCTGCCCCTGCTGTCACTGGGAAAGGACACCGCAAGATTGTACCCAAAGCTAAGCACTTCTCCCATTGCAAGAAAGAACAATATAGTAGGCCAAACTAAACCGATAATTCAAAGAGACTTGCAAAGATATCAAATCATGCATATAAGAATTCAGAGAAGAATCAAATATTGTTCATAGATAATCTTGATCATAAACCCACAATTCATCAGATCTCGACAAACACACCGCAAAAAGTATTACATCGAATAGATCTCCAAGAGAATCGAGGAAAACTTTGTATTGAGATCCAAAGAGAGATAAGAAGCCATCTAGCTAATAACTATGGACCCGAAGGTCTGTCGTAAAATACTCACACATCACCGGAGAGGCCATGGTGTTGATGTAGAAGCCCTCCGTGATCGATTCCCCCTCCGGCAGATCGCCGGAAAAGGCCCCAAGATGGGATCTCACGGGTACAGAAGGTTGTGGTGGTGGAAAAGGTGTTTCGTGGCTCTCCCCGAAGGTTTCAGGGTATAAGAGTATATATAGGCGAAAGAAGTAGGTCGGTGGAGCTGCGAGGGGCCCACAAGGGTGGGGGTGCGCCTACTCCCCTGGGCGCTCCGTCCTACCTCGTGGCCGCCTCGTTGCTTCCTTGACGTCCACTCCAAGTCTACTGGATTGCGTTTGTTCCAAAAATGGTCCTCGCAAAGGTTTCATTCCGTTTGGATTCTGTTTGATATTCCTTTTCTGCAAAACACTGAAATAGGCAAAAAAACAACAATTTGCACTGGCTTTCGGTTAGTAGGTTAGTCCTAAAAATAATATAAAAAGGTATATTAAAGCCCATTAAACATCCAAAATAGATAATATAATAGCATTGAACCATAAAAATTATAGATACGTTGGAGACGTATCACCAACTACTCTGCCACGACCCACAACGTCAATCAGTGTGGTTTCAAGCCGCAAAGTGACTAAGTGGCAGCCATTCGCCACATGGCAGCCTCTCCCTACAGGAAATACCTACAGATGACACCCGTCCTACTACGTGTCAAGCAAGCAGGTGCGGAGCTGGCAAGATAGCCCGGCAAGGCTTGCCCGGCAACCAACGATGTGACGTTGAGTGGTGCATTTAATGCGCCCTGTCAGCCCGTAGAGTTAGGTATGACAACACTGTTTGCTATCTTATCAGTACATAATGACTACTTTGCCATTGTGGTAACCCCTTGATCTATAAAAGGAGGCCCATGGCAACCGTAGAAAGGCTTAGAAAGTTAGACAACCCACACACCCATACGAGCGTAGCCACTGTCGTCCTGAGGCAACCTCTGCCGGGCAGTGTACTACGCTCCGCCGCCGTTCTTCCACCATTAATCCACCAAAGGAGGAGTAGGGTTTTATGCCTCACGGCGGCCCGAACCTGGGTAAAAATGCCTATGTGATCTTTGTCGTGCTGCCCCATGCTCGTCTGCTCTTTGTGCAACGCGACGCCCCCCTGCCGAACCAGCAAGGGGCCTTCTGGTACCATAGGAGGCCGTGGTTTCCCGCGACATCTTTGGCGCGCCAGGTAGGAGGACCGCTTGCGCGAACCTGAAGGCGTGTGTAGTGCGTCATCTTCATCACCATCTTCATCTTCGACGGCACCATAGAGCATGGCGCCCAAGAAGAAACCCGGTTCTTCGGCTCATCCATCCACCTCGAAGGCTCCGTCGCCTGCGTCCTCTAACGCTGCGGGGGCACTTAAACACGTGAGGACGCGGACACTGCTGGGGATGTGGTTGGAGAAGACGACACTGTCACCACTTCCCCTGCGGCCATCGCAAGAGCAGGAGACATCAGAGGAGAGCAGCATCAGCAACACCCCAACGATTGTGCTCCACAAGGTCCAGCTGAAGGGGTTACTCCATTTGCGCCCCTTTCTCCCGCCGACGGGCACAGCCGCAGCAACGACGCTTGGACTGGGGTGAATCGCCGCCCTCCAGCCACTCCCACCACGGGTGCGGCTGCAGCGCGGGCACCTCCCCTGGGACGGGTCGACCAAGCCGCTGCGCCCGACGGAGCCACTGGCCCTCGAGCGCCTTCGCCGCAGCACCCTGCCATCCAGGTGGTTGCCCCACAGCAGCAGGGGCGGAGTGCTGTCGCCGCTCGCACCGTCAGGAGCCGAGTGACGGCACGATCGACTTCATCATCACCCATCCAAGTACAGCCTCGGAGGCCATGGCACAGGCTCAGCTGCTACTGAGGTTTCCACCAGCGACCGAGCAGATGGACGAATGACGTGCCACCATCTAAAGTCTGCTCGGTTTCACCGAAGCTGGGGGCTCACGGCGAGCTGGCCCACCACGGCCTCCCCAAGCGACAGCAACGGCTCATGCTGCTGACCGTACGGAAGGGGCTATCCCCATGATGCAGGCCCCGCCAGGGCAGCCAGCGCGAGCGCAACAGAATCAAGAACCCGACAATGTCTCGATAGCCTCTTCTGACCCTCGAGCGCGTCCAGGCCATCAAAGAGCCCCAGAGAATAGGCGGAGAGGAGACACGCATGTCGTTGTCGAGCAATGTCGCGACTACCTCCACCAGACCTATGGGTGCGACGGCCCCGACGTCGACGAGCCCGCGCTCGGTATTGGCGAGTGCCTACCTTTCGAGGTTGGCTGCCTTGCCTTTACTCGCGAGATGTGGCAAGTCCGTTGGTCGTCCGTTCGAACGTTCAAGCCAGAGATACCTGAGAAGTACGATGGGAGGCTGAACCCGGCAGAGTTCCTGACCATCTACACCATCACTGGTCAGGCTGCCGGGGAAGAGATGAGAAGGTGTTTGCCAATTACTTCCCTTTGGCCCTCAAGTCCAATGTGAGGTCTTGGCTGATTCACCTACCGGAGAACTCCATTTCGTCATGGGCTGACCTGTGCCATGAGTTCATTGGCGCCTTCACCGGCGCCCATCAAGAGCCAGGCTGACCCATTGACTTGCTGCTCCTCCAGCAGAAGGAAGGAGAAACCCTCCGCAAGTATTTACAGAGATTCAGTAAAGTTCATAGAAACATCCCAAACATCCATCCAACAGCTGTTGTAGCTACCTTCCAGTCCAATGTGCGCAACCTCCGGATTCGTTCCAAGATTAATGTGCGGTTGCCCAAGATTGTGAAGGAGCTCTACACCTTGGTGGATAAGTGTGCTCGGATGGAGGAGGGAAGGAAGTTGCCCGGAGAGGAAGATTGTGCCAATGTCGATTCAGATGATGATGATGATGAATCAACTAGTCAGAAGAAGAGCAAGAAGCGTAGTAAGAAGCAGAAGGATAAGGTAGTGATGACTATCGAAGGTTCAGGTGCACCCAGTACTGACAGGAAGGCCAAAGCCGAGGCCCCCAGCAAGGAAGTCGCCGTGTGCGCTGACAGCCGAGAAGGCCGGGAAAGGTGATGGGCCGTACAACAAGATTCATCAGACCAAAGGCCATGACCTTCAAGAATGTTATCAGGTTGAGCAGCTTGTCAGGAGACAGAGAGCAGAGTATGAGAAGCGTGACAAGGAAAAGGGTCAGAATGTTGCTGGCGGAAAGAGCCGAGGTGGTGAAGTAAATCGCCCCGGCAAACCCTTTCGGAACCAAGGAAAGCCCGACAGAGGTCGAGAGAAGGAAGCCTGTGATGATGAGAGTGATGGAGGGGGTGAAGAGGAAACCAGTGAGCAAGAGTTTCAGAAGGCCACTGACACCCTGTGCATTGACGGGGGTGCATCTCTGCACACCTCTCACCGCCAACTCAAGCGGTGGGCATGAGAAGTCAATGCCATGGAACCAGCGCCAGAGGCCCGGAAGCCGCTCAAATGGTTCCGCATGCGCATCATCTTTGACGTAGAGGATCATCCTAGCCGTACCACTACGGTAGGGTATTTGCCATTGTTGGTGTCTCCAACAATTCGCAACCTCAAAGTCACAAAGATGTTGGTGGACGGAGGGACCGGGTTGAAGCTGATCTCCTCAGCAGTTATTAGCAAGCTTCAGATAGCAGGTGAAGAGCTAGAGGTTAGCAACACGTTTCAAGGAGTTAATCCTGGCAGGAGCCATCCTAAGGGAAAGATCACATTGTCGGTAACATTTGGGGTAGAACTAAACTACAGGACTAAGAGGATTGTGTTTGATGTGGTCGATCTCCCCCTGCCATACAACGAGATTCTTGGACGCCCGGCCCTGGCTAAATTCATGGCGGCATCCCACTATGCCTACAACACCTTGAAGATGCCCGGGCCACTGGGAGTCATCACCATCCCATCAGATGAGAGGATGCAATCATTTGTGTGGACAAGATGTACCGGGACGCAGTCGCGGCAGAGGCAGCGACAGCAGCAGCTCCCGCTAAGGGAAGCAAAGGAAAGAAAAGGGATTGTAGGGACTCCGGCAAAGAGTCCAGGAAGCGTGCCCCCATCGAGTGCACGACACGCTTTGACGACATGCCGGAGTGTTCCAACAACAAGAGATCCAAGGTCGCTGCACCCCAAGTGAAGAAGGTCCCGGCAGGGCTGGCTGGCGTTGATGGTACTTTCACTATCAGCGCCACCCTCGATGACAAATAGGAAAGCGCGCTCGTTGCCTTCCTGCGGGCGAATATCGATGTGTTTGCCTGGCAACCATCTGATATCCCCGGTGTTCCCAGGGAGGTAATCGAGCACCACCTTGCTGTCTGCCCACATGCCCGACCTGTCAAGTAGAAAGTCCGGAAGCAGGCCTTGGAGAGGCAGCAGTTCATTGCGTAAGAGATCAAGAAACTTGAGGCAGCTGGTTTGGTCAGAGGAGTGCTGCATCCTACATGATTGGCAAATCCAGTGGTAGTCTGGAAGGCTAACGAGAAGTGGAGGCTTTGCATAGATTTCACAGATCTCAACAAGGCTTGCCCGAAGGACCCGTTTCCCTTGCCGCATATTGATCAGATTGTGGATTCCACTTCAGGTTGTGATTTGCTCTCCTTTCTGGATGCATATTCTGGGTATCACCACATCTTCATGTCCAAGGAAGATGAATAGAAGACATAGTTCATCACTCCATGTGGTACATACTGTTTTGTCCGCATGCCATTCGGATTAAAGAGTGTCGGGTCCACTTTTGCATGGGCAGTACAGATTGTTTTTGAGCCACAGCTGCACAGAAACATAGAAGCTTATATGGATGACATTGTGGTCAAGACCAAGGATTGTGCCACCCTTATTCAGGATTTGGAGGAGACGTTTGCTAATCTGCGCAAGATCAATTTGAAGCTCAACCAGGAGAAGTGTGTATTTGGTGTTCCCTCCAGCAAGTTGCTTGGGTTCTTCATATCCCATCGCGAGATCGAAGCCAACCTTGACAAGATCAAAGCTATCGAGTAGATCCAGGCACCAAGGATAGTTAATAATGTGAGGTGTCTGACAGGATGTGTTGCCGCGTTAAGCAGATTTCTCTCCAAGTCTGATGTCGGTGTGCAAAAGAAGGGGCTCTTTTGAGCCCTTTACTTGTGCACGGGGAGTCAGAGCCGCGCCCGCGGCCACACCGAGCAGGGCAGAAGAGGGAAGCCGGAGCATGAGGCAATCAAAGCAACGCCAAGACCATAGACGCAAAGAGCAAGAGGGCGAGGTGGACTCCCCCGGCAAGACCCTTGCCGAGACGGCCTCCGCGGCCCCGGCAAGAGCCTTGCCGAGGCAACTTGCCCGATGCTAGCGGAGCGCGCCACCCTTGAGCCCAGGGGTTCCAACGTTATCAACCATATTGAAACCAAGGCTCGGGAGGCACCTCCATGGTGGCATGAAGATCTTTGTGAAGATCATAAACATACAAGATCAGATGAGGACCAGAAGACGATGATCCTCGGCGGGATCCTAGCCGAGGAAATCCACGAGACCCCGGCAAGATCCTTGCCGGGGACGACTGCGATGCCGCGGCAAGACCCTTGCCAGGGCCCCGGAAAGGCCCTTGCCGAAGATGCATGCGAGGCCACAACCAGGCCCGCGTCTGCCAAGACTACACCGCCGCTCCCATGCAGCTGTACCTGCGTGGCAGCATGCGGCCTCTACACTGACTCCGCTAGCACTGGCGTGGTGGCATGCAGATCTTCGTGAAGACTCCACCACCACGCCAGCCCAGCAGCCAGCCAACATGGCGCTGCAACGCCTCATCAGCTCGCACGCGCGTCGGAGCCAGGCGAGGCGACGACAGCTGGGACGAGCTTCCTTGTCGTCCCCGATAAAGCAAGAGGGGCACGTCGGCAGCGCCTAAAATGTGTTTGTCCAACGATGCCAGAGGATAGGCTCGTCTACTGTACATCTTTCCACCTCCTGTGTGCCACTGTGGCGACCCCCTTTTGTCTATAAAAGGAGGCCCGAGGCGTCCAAGAGAGGGATTCGGATCTTTTGGGCAACACACGCACCATAGCTAGCTCAAGAGCTTAAGAACACTCAAATACATACACCAAAGCAGGAGTAGGGTATTACGCATCTTCTTGGCCCGAACCTGGGTAAACGATCCTTGTGCTGATCGCTAGACCCGCTCTTTGCACAACCCCGTGCCCGCCAACCGTAGAAGGGATCCCAGTGATCCCATAGGTATCATTTCCACCGACATCTTTGGCGCGCCAGGTAGGGGTGGCGCAGTTGTGGAAATCTGGTTTGGTTGGAGCAGCGGCTTCATCGTGGTCGTCGCTCCAAGAAGGAAGGCGACCAGAGCAGCGGTGTCATCGACGGATGCTGTAAACGCTCACGCGGCGGCAGAAAAGCTAAGTCAGGCAAAAGTTTGGGCTATTCCTTTTTATATATATGGTTATCATCCCCGAAGATCTGGACCTATGTATGAAACCTGCACGCAATGGGCCCCTTCCACTATTGGCAACGTCCTTGCTCTGTTTTGAGTCCGCTCAATAGTTCGAGCGGCTGCGTCGAGGGCGGCAGGGTGGCCTTCTGCAATTGGCAACACTCTCGTTCTTCCTCGAGTCCGCTCGACAGTTCGAGCGGCCGCGTCAAGAACAGTAAGGTGGGGAAGCACACCCAACAAGCTATTGGGGATCCGTCCTCAAGGCGCCATGGGGTAACGTGCCAGCAAACCTACCCGATTAAGGTAGGGTGGACATACAAAAGGAGATCAAACAGGAAAATAACATGCATCATTTCAGGATACCACCAGATCTTCATGACGAGAGAAGACGAGGAGAAGACAACGTTCATCACCCCATGTGGTACGTATTGCTTTTTACGGATGCCTTTCGGGTTGAAGAGTGTTGGCTCAACGTTTGCAAGAGCAGTCCAAATTGGTTTTGAGCCCCAGCTGCATAGAAATATGGAAGCATATATGGACGACATAGTGGTCAAAAGCAAGGACATGGCAACACTTGTACAAGATTTAGAAGAGACGTTTGCAAATCTGCGCAAGATCAACATCAAGTTGAACCCTGAGAAGTGTGTCTTCGGCGTTCCATCCGGCAAACTTCTCAGGTTCTTTGTGTCACATCGTGGAATCGCGGTGAATCCGGACAAGATCAAGGCTATTGAGCAGATTGAGGCACCCAAGTGGATCAAGGATGTGCGTCGGCTCACTGGCTGCGTTGCCGCCATGAGCAGATTCATCTCCAAGTCTGATGAGCGTGCCCGTCCCTTTTTCAAAATCTTGAAAAAGGCGGGCCCAATGGAATGGACCCCAGAGGCCGAAGCAGCGCTGCAAGATTTGAAGAAATACCTCTCCTCTACACCGATAATAGTTGCGCCTAAGGCACAAGAGCCATTGCTGCTGTATCTAGCGGCAACAAATCAAGTGGTCAGCGCCGCGCTAGTGGCACAAAGGGAGGTCTTTGAAGAGGCAGTGACAACGAAAGGACTGGCGAATGACGAGCCAGAGCTCCCCCCGGCAGGGCCCGGTGCCGGCAAGGCAAGGCCCCCGACAGAGTCTGACGCCATTAGGACGGGGCCCGTGCCACCAAATGAAGTGGTGCAGTAGAAGAAGATGATGCATCACCCGGTTTACTTTGTCAGCCTCCTCTTGCAAGGGGCTAGGTCAAGGTACTCCGGTGTGCAGAAATTGCTCTTCGGCCTCCTTATGGCCTCGAGGAAGCTGCATCATTACTTCCAAGCCCACGAAATCACCGTCGTCACCCGCCTCCCGTTGCAACGGATACTGCATAACCCAGACGCGACCAGGAGGATCGTGGAGTGGGCCTTGGAACTGTCGAGCTTTGGTTTGAAATTTGAAAGTACTTCGACAATCCAGAGCAGAGTCTTGGCAGAGTTCATTGCGGAATGGACCTCAACACCTGACGAAGAGAGCCAGGAGACCACTCTCCCCGGCAAGGAAACCAGTCACAACTGGATTATGTACTTTGACGGGGCTTTCTCGCTACAAGGCGCTGGTGCTGGTGTGCTGCTTGTTGCACCCACCGGAGAGCACCTCAAGTATGTAATCCAGATGCACTTTCCCAGGGAGATGTCCACGAACAACACTGCTGAATACGAGGGGTTGCTTGCCGATCTGAGGATCGCGGCAGACCTCGGGATCAAGAAGCTCATCGTCAGGGGTGATTCATAGCTTGTCGTCAGGCAAGTCAACAAAGATTATGAAAGCCCGTCGATAGAGGCCTACGTAGATGAGGTGAGGAAGCTGGAGGAGCGCTTTGACGGTATACAAGCGGAGCATGTTCCCCGAGTGGAGAACGACATCGCCGACTACCTGTCAAAGCGCGCTGCCTTCAAACTACCTGTGGAACCAGGTACTTTTGTGCTTCGGTTAACTCAACCATCCGTTGAACCATCAACAGAGCAGAATAAGTGAAGGAAATTAGGCCCCGACAAGTACTTTCCCGCCGAGCCCCTAGGGGCCGCTAGCAAGGATGTTGCCGTGGACACTAAGCTTGCCGAGGGGCAACCGACTTCGGCAGGGCGTCAAGACCTGGCCGTAGAGACGACCGCTCCCATGGCAGAGGAAATGCCTTTAGTCCTTGCCGTCGAGCCCCACGCTCCGGCATGGGCACAACATACCGTCTGATTCCTCCGGAAAGGGAAACTCCCTAAGGAGCAGGAAGAAGCGGAGAAAGTAGCCCGTCGATCTGCCATGTATCAGTTCGTCGACGATGTCCTGTACAAAAAAAGACCGAGCGGTATGAAATGGAAGTGTATTCCCCGGGAGGAAGGAGTGGTGCTATTGGTAGAGATACATGGAGGCATATGTGGTTCCCACATAGGGTCGAGGGCCCTTACCGGCAAGGCATTCCGACGAGGTTTCTTGTGGCCCACTGCCCTCCAGGATGCAACGGCACTAGTAACCAAGTGTGAAGCGTGTCAGTTCCATTCGAAGAAGCTTCATCAACCAGCTCAAGCCCTTCAAACAATTCCCCTCTCCTAGCCATTTTCGGTATGGGGGCTCAATATATTGGGCCCATTCCCCGTGCTGTCGGGGGCTTTGAGTACTTGTATGTTGCAATCGACAAGTTCACAAAGTGGTCGGAGGTGGAAGCAGTGAGGAAGGTGACAGCGCAGTCAGCCGTCAAGTTCTTCAAGGGGCTAGTATGCCGTTTCGCTGTGCCAAACAGAGTCATCACCGACAACGGCACGCAGTTCACAAGCCACACCTTCATGCAATACATCTAAGACCTCGGCAGCAAGGTCTGTTTCGCTTCCGTGGCACACCCATGGAGCAACGGCCAGGCGGAGAGGGCAAATGCTGAAGTACTGCGAGGCCTGAGGACAAAGACTTTTGACAGGTTGCACAAGAGCGAAAGGCGCTGGATTGATGAGTTGCCGGCGGTTCTTTGGTTGATCAGAACAACGCCAAATCGAGCCATCGGCCAGACACCCTTCGCCCTGGTATACGGGGCAGAGGCAGTTCTCCCCACGGAACTCACATACGGGTCACCTCAAGTGCTCGCTTATGACGAGCTTGAGCAAGAGCAATTGCGGCAAGATGATGCAATGCTCCTTGAGGAAGATCGTCTTCGGGCGGTTGTAAGAGCAGCGCGCTACCAGCAAGCCTTACGCCGCTACCATAGCCGCAAGGTTCATGCCCGAAGCTTTAAGGAAGGTAACCTTGTTCTTCGGCGCGTTCAATCGGCCAAGAATTCCAACAAGTCGACGCCGAAGTGGGAAGACCCTTATCGGGTATCTGAGTCACCGGGCCAGTGCAGTCCGCCTGGAGACCGAAGATGCTATTCTAGTGAGCAATTCCTGGAATATCGAGCATCTTCGCAAGTTTTGCCTATAAGGCGCGGTTGCCGGGCCCCCCGGCAGACCACCTTTTGTACAAGCCTTGCCGGCGAGGCATGTAACCCTTTGTACAAAGCGGTAGCAGACCCTGAGCATAAATAAATGAAGCGCTGGCGCCCTAAGTTTGAGCATGCATGCTAGGTTAAGTCTCTCCCTCGGTTAGGGTTGATAGTGCTTAGCGGCGACTAACCCCTAGCATAGAGGTCGAGTGTGCGTCTCTCTGTTCCTTTGCGTCCTCTTTGGTTCGCAGGGTACATGGACGTTTTTGCTGAGCTGTTTGGAAGAAAGAGAACAAGCCGACACTCCGGTCCGGCAAGCCAAGGTTGCCGGGGGCTGCAGATCCAGATAAGTCTTTTATCCCCTATTGTGCATTTCCGTATAGAATTGGGACGTATGAAACCTCATTTTATTCCTAGGCCGCCGTGCTCCCCCTTCTTTCTATACCAAGAACTATTCCTTGGGTCGGAACTGGGTCGTAGTCGCGATGACAAGGAAATAAACGAAGGGCCTAACTCTACTTCGCCCTGCCTCCGCCAAGAGCGTGAGAATGATCGAACGAAGTAAGGAGGTGGCAAGGCCTGTTGCCGGGCGACAATGTTTCTCTTAAAAATAACAAGGATTCACTCCTTGGCATGGGCCTCGCTCACGCACAAAGAACCCGACAAGCACCCTTTTTCATTAAAAACATCCCATACAGGTACAGTTCATACGGAATGAAAAACATGAGCAAGGGGATTACAAGTTTTAAATTTAACAAATGCCCGCAAGCTTACAAACTAAAAAGAGATAAGATGCCCATAATCCCTTTCTTGTCCCTCTCCTCAGAAGGTGGAACGAGATAGCAGGAGGTCAAAAAGAACGCCTAGGCGAGGTACGAGCAGCAGAAGACACTAGGAGAACATCCCAGTGCTGGGAGAGGAGCCGAAAGATGAGGTAGCGGGCCGACAAGACGCGACGAAGGCGTCGGTGCCCATGTGCTCCGACTTGATGGCCCGCCACCCGCCTTCTTCGTCTTCTCCGGCCCTCCTATGCCAGCCGCCCAAGGAGGCGACGGGGAACGCGCCGATGGAGAGCTTGACGAGGAAGGCCCTTGGCAGGGCGCGTGGCCGAGGGAGGGGCGACGCAGTCAGTCGGAGTCGAGGTCGGCGTCCCCCCGCCCGACGCCCTCGTCGTTGCTGTCGATGTCCTCGTCATTACTCCCGCTTGAGGAGGAGTCTTCCTCATCGGAGGAGATCTCCACACAACACTTTAGGCGAGTTCCAAGGTCCCCAAAGACCTTGACGGAGAGCAGGCCGTTCTCCATTAATTTGAAGTAGGGAACGAGCCCCGCCGTCAGGCTGTGGACATGAGCGGAAGTCTTCCATCCGCAACGAAGGTACATGACATGAGGAGCGGGGAAGTCGACGTCGACCCGCGTGCCGCCGTTCCCGCAGCCCCTCATATGCAATCTGAGGGTCTGTGGCGGATCAAACTCCATCTCCCAAGCGAATGGAGTTGGGAGGCGAAGACGACGATGCGGTGGCCCGCGCAGCCTGATGAAGAACTCACGGGGCTGGTCCCCGACGTGGCCCTCCATTGGGGGAGGCATCGCTGGCGGAGGCAAGGCCGGTGTGCCGCCCCGCCGCCCTCTTCCCTGAGCGCCATGGCGACCTCGGCCTCGCCCCCTCCCCATTCCTCTCGTGGCCGGCTCCGCCGCCACAAGCTCTTGGGAAGGAGGGACGCGCTGTCGAGAAGAGACCCTCGCCGCCACCGTCGAAGGGCCGGCGCCCCCTCCCGCCATGGCCGATGAAAGGAAGGAGGCGAGATGGAAGGAGATGGATGATGAAATATTGTGGGATGCCATCCCCTCCCCCTTCTTATAAAGGGGCGGGGTCAGTGCTCGGCCGCCCCACTCAACCAATCCAACCATCAGGGGCGCAGGGAATCGAGACCGACCAGCTGCTCCAATCAGCGACGACCCGATTTCCCGCCTCGTCATTTAAGACCCGTGCCCCCCTCCCCCCCCCCGTGCGTCCGCCGCCTGTCACCTTAGGGGCATGGGGGCCACATGGCGAGCAACCAGAAATCGAGGGGACGGGTGAGGCGACCGCTCTCCACCCCGTGATCACGGGGCGCGGGCGCCTTGAAGACCACGACCCGAGTCCACTCAGTAAATGAGCCGTGCCTCTACAATTTCCCTTTTTACGGGGAAGGCGCGGTCCGCCTCTTTACCATTCACTACGACGTGAAGCATGCGTGCGGAAACCGCCCCACGCATGAACGCCACGTCACGCATGACCCTCCACGTCGCGCGTTCAACACGGGCCTTGGGGAAGCGCACCGGACGGAAAAGTTACTGGAGTAATAATCTGCCCCGCCTACCCACGCACCGTTCTGGGCCTAGCCCAACAACGCGTCACGCTTATGTGTGGCCCAGGCCCAGGGACTCCTGTCGGTGTACAAAAGTAGGGGCTCTTTTGACCCCTTTACTTGGGCACGTGTAGTCAGAGCCGCGCCCGCGGCCACACCGAGCAGGGCAGAAGAGGGAAGCTGGAGCATGAGGCAATCAAAGCAATGCCAAGACCAGAGATGCAAAGAGCAAGAGGGCGAGGTGGACCCCCAGCAAGACCCTTGCTGGGACGGCCTCCACGGCCCCGGCAAGAGCCTTGCCGAGGCAACTTGCCCGATGCCAGCGGAGCGCGCCACCCTTGAGCCCAGGGGTTCCAACATCATCAATCATATTGAAACCAAGGCTCGGGAGGCACCTCCGTGGTGGCATGCAGATCTTTGTGAACATCATAAACAGATAGGATCAGGTGAGGACCAGAAGACGATGATCCTCGGCGGGATCCTAGCCGTGGAAATCCACGAGACCCCCGGAAAGATCCTTGCCGGGGATGACTGCGATGCCGCGGCAAGACCCTTGCCGGGGCCCCGGCAAGGCCCTGGCAATGCCCTTGCTGAAGACGCCTGCGAGGCCACAACCAGGCCCGCGTCTGCCAAGACTACATCGCCGCTCCCATGCAGCTGCTAGCTCAACCAGCTGGGCAGGCACCTAAGTGGCAGCATGCGGCCTCTACACCTACTCAGCTAGCACCTGCGTGGTGGCACGCAGATCTTCGTGAAGACTCCACCACCACGCCAGCCCAAAGCAGCCGCCAACGTATACCGCAACACCTCAACAGCTCGGCGCGCCGGAGCCAAAGCGAGGCGGCGATAGCTGGGACGAGCTTCCTTGCCGTCCCCGATAAAGCAAGAGGGGCACGTCGGCAGCGCATTAAATGCGTTTGTCCAACGGTGCCAGAGGATAGGCTCATCCACTGTACACCTTTCCACCTCCTGTGTGCCACTGTGGCGACCCCCTTTTGTCTATAAAAGGAGGCCCGAGGCGTCCAGGAGAGGGATCCGGATCTTTTGGGCAACATACGCACCGTAGCTAGCTCAAGAGCTTAAGAACACTCAAATATATACACCAAAGCAGGACTAGGGTATTACGCATCTTCGCGGCCCGAACCTGGGTAAACGATCCTTGTGCTAACTGCCAGACCCACTCTTTGCACAACCCCGCGCCCGCCAACCGTAGAAGGGATCCCAGTGATCCCATAGGTGTCGTTTCCACCGACATCTGCCAAGCGCGCCCTGCCGTTCTTCAAAATTTTGAAGAAGGCAGGGCCCATGAAGTGGACCTCGGAAGCAGATGCAACTTTGCAAGAGTTGAAGGCCTCCTTGTCGTCTGTGCCTACCCTGGTTGCTCCCAAACCCCCGGAGCCATTGCTGCTGTACTTAGCGGCAACAAACCAAGTGATCAGTGCAACCTGGGTAGCGCAGCGAGAAGTGGATGAGGCAGAGAGTGAGCAAGGACTGGCAGAGTCAGAGAAGGATCAGGACAGCAATGAGCACGACAACAAGAGCAACCCGAAGGACGCGGCAAGGAAGAAAATGATGCAGCGCCCAGTGTACTTCGTCAGCTCCTTGTTACAAGGTGCTAGATGGAGGTACTCTGGCGTGCATAAGTTGATCTTTGGTCTCATCATGGCCTCAAGGAAACTGCGCCACTACTTCCAAGCCCATGAGGTCACGGTTGCCTTTCATTTCCCATTGCAAAGGATACTCCGAAACCATGAGGCTACCGGCAGGATATTGGAGTGGGCTTTGGAGTTATCTAGTTTTGG
This sequence comes from Aegilops bicornis, assembly GCA_021605145.1. NCBI lineage: Eukaryota > Viridiplantae > Streptophyta > Magnoliopsida > Poales > Poaceae > Aegilops > Aegilops bicornis. Next base: position 362,357,407 of record CM038671.1, read on the forward strand.
TTTGAAGTCTGAGAGCACATCAACTATTCAGAGCAGGGCATTGGAAGAGTTTATTGCAGAATGGATGCCAACCCCTGATAAGGAAGTGACAGAGACAGCTATCCCCGGCAAGGAATCGCCCCAAGAATGGATTATATATTTTGATGGTGCTTTTTCCCTACAAGGTGCAGCAGCTGGCGTGCTTCTTGTCGCCCCCTCCGGGGAGCACTTGAAGTACGTCGTTCAAATGCATTTTGCCTGGGAAGAAGCAACCAACAATACAGCAGAGTATGAAGGGCTTCTTGACGGGCTCAGGATTGCAGCTGAATTAGGAATTAAGAAGCTGATCATTCGAGAATATTCACAGCTTGTGGTGAGACAAGTCAACAAGGATTACCAAAGTCCATTTATGGAGGCATACGTCGAGGAAGTGAGGAGACTGGAGGAGCACTTTGACGTGTTGCAAACAGAGCACGTACCCCATGCGGAAAACAGCATAGCTGATCATCTGTCAAAGTGTGATGTGATACATCTCCAACGTATCTATAATTTTTGATTGTTCCATGCTATTATATTATCCATCTAGGATGTTTTATATGCATTTATATGCTGTTTTATATGATTTTTGGGACTAACCAATTAACCTAGAGCCCAGTGCTAGTTTCTGTTTTTTCTTGTTTTTGAGTTTTACAGAAAAGGAATACCAAACGGAGTCCAATTGACGTGCCAATTTTTGATGATTTTTTATGGATCAAAAGAAGCCCTCGGAGTAAAAGAGTTGGGCCAGAAGAGTCCCGAGCCATCCACGAGGGTGGAGGGCGATCCCTACCACCCTGGGCGCGCCCCCTCTCTCCTGGATAACTCGGAGACCCCCCTGACGTGAGACCGACGCCAAAAATTCCTATAAATACAGTAACCCCCAGAAAGAAACCTAGATCAGGAGTTTCGCCGCTGCAAGCCTCTATAGCCACCAAAAACCAATCGGGACCCTGTTCCGGCACCCTGCCGGAGGGGGGACTCATCACCGGTGGCCATCTTCATCATCCCGGCGCTCTCCATGACGAGGAGGGAGTAGTTCACCCTCGGGGCTGAGGGTATGTACCATTAGCTATGTGTTTGATCTCTCTCTCTCTCGTGTTCTTGAGGTGATATGATCTTGATGTATGGCGAGCTTTGCTATTATAGTTGGATCTTATGATGTTTCTCCCCCTCTAGTCTCTTGTAATGGATTGAGTTTTTCCTTTGAAGTTATCTTATCGGATTGAGTCTTTAATGATTTGAGAACACTTGATGTATGTCTTGCATGTGCTTATCTGTGGTAACAATGGGATATTCACGTGATCTACTTGATGTATATTTTGATGATCAACTTGTGGGTTCAGTGACCTTGTGAACTTATGCACAGGGGTTGGAACACGTTTTCGTCTTGACTCTCCAGTAGAAACTTTGGGTCACTCTTTGAAGTTCTTTGTGTTGGTTGAATAGATGAATCTGAGATTGTGTGATGTATATCGTATAATCATACCCACGGATACTTGAGGTGACATTGGAGTATCGAGGTGACCTTAGGGTTTTGGTTGATTTGTGTCTTAAGGTGTTATTCTAGTATGAACTCGAGGATAGATCAAACGGAAAGAATAGCTTTGTGTTATTTTACTACGGACTCTTGAATAGATCGATCAGAAATGATAACTTTGAGTTGGTTTCCTACCCTACAATAATCTCTTCGTTTGTTCTCCGCTATTAGTGACTTTGGAGTGACTCTTTGTTGCACGTTTAGGGATTATTATATGATCCAATTATGTTATTATTGTCGAGAGAACTTGCACTAGTGAAAGTATGAACCCTAGGCCTTGTTTCAAAGCATTGCAATACCATTTACGCTCACTTTTACCACTTGCTACATTGCTGTTTTTATATTTTCAGATTACAAAAACCTATATCTACCATCTATATTGCACTTGTATCACCATCTCTTCGCCGAACTAGTGCACTTATAGAATTTACCATTGTAGGTGTGTTGGGGACACAAGAGACTCTTTGTAATTTGGTTGCAGGGTTGTTTGAGAGAGAGCATCTTCATTCTACGCCTCCCATGGATTGATAAACCTTAGGTCATCCAGGTGAGGGAAATTTTCTACTGTCCTACAAACCTCTGCACTTGGAGGCCCAACAACATCTACAAGAAGAAGGTCCTGTAGTAGACATCATGCTGCGCAGAAGCTTCCTGTGGAACCAGGGATTTTTGTTCTCCATCCCACTCAGCCCTCCGTATCCCCAGCAACAATGACCCGGAAATGGAGAAAGTTGGACTCCGGTAAGCCTCTCCCAGTAGAGCCGTCCGCTCCTGCAGAGACCCTGCCGAAAACAACTCCTCGCAGCCTACCGAACCACACCCTCCAGCCGGGCCCATGGACCCCACAAACGAGGCATCTGCTCCCGCATCAGAGGAGGTGGCGCTAGTCCTCGTTGCCGAGCCCCAGGCTCCAACTTGGGCAAGGCACATTGTCCACTTCCTCCAAACCGGAGAACTTCCCGGCGACGAAGATGAAGCTGAAAAAGTTGCCCGGAGGGCCAGTATGTATCAGTTTGTCGATGACACTCTGTACCGAAGGAGGCCCGATGGTGTGAAATTGCAGTGTGTCTACCGGGAAGAAGGAAAGGAACTGCTGGCTGAGATAGACAAAGGCATGTGCGGCTCCCACATTGGATCAAGGGCATTAGTTGGGAAAGCATTCCGGCAAGGATTCTATTGGCCCACAGCCGTCCAAGATGTTGTCGATCTAGTCACCGAATGTGAAGCCTGCCAGTTCCATTCCAAGAAAACCCACCTGCCTGCCCAAGCTCTTCAAACAATCCCTCTATCATGGCCATTTTCGGTCTGGGGGCTCGATATCCTCGGCCCCTTCCCGCGGGCAATCAGGGGCTTTGAATTCTTGTCCATTGCCATCAACAAGTTTACAAAGTGGCCGGAAGTGACTGCCGTGAGAAAGGTGACTGCTCAGTCAGCTATCAAGTTCTTGAAAGAATTGGTGTGTCGTTTTGGAGTTCTGGCAAGGATCATTACCGACAACGGCACCCAGTTCACGAGCCGTGCCTTCAAGCAATATGTTCATGCCCTCGGATGCAAGATCTCATTTGCCTCTGTGGCACACCCCCGGAGCAATGGGCAAGGTGAGAGGGCGAACGCTGAAATGATGCGTGGACTCAAGACAAGAACCTTTGATACGCTGCACAAGCATGGCACGCGGTGGATCGAGGAGCTGCCGGTAGTCCTCTGGTCCCTCAGAACAACACCAAACCAGGCTACCGGTCAGACTCCCTTCTCCCCGGTCTATGGGCTAGAAGCAATTATCCCCACAGAACTCATTTACGGGTCGCCTCGAGTGCTTGCCTATGATGAAGTAGCACAAGATCAGCACCGGCGTGACGACGCTGTGCTACTCGAGGAGAACCGTCTCCGGGCTGCTATGCGTGCTGCTGATACGTCTCCAACGTATCTATAATTTATGAAGTATTCATGCTATTATATTATCCATCTTGGATGTTTTATGGGCTTTATTATGCACTTTTATATTATTTTTGGGACTAACCTATTAACCCAGAGCCCGATGCCAGTTTCTGTTTTTCCCTTGTTTCAGTATTTTGCAGAAAAGGAATATCAAACGGAGTCCAAACGGAATGAAACCTTCGGGAAAGTTATTTTTTGAATGGAAGCAATCCAGGGGACATGGAGTGCACGTCAGGGAATCACCGAGGAAGGCACGAGGAAGGGGGCGCGCCCACCCCCCTGGGCGCGCCCTCCACCATCATGGGCCCCTCGTGGCTCCCCTGACGTATTTCTTCCTCCTATATATACCAATATACCCTAAAACCTTCGGGGAACAGAATAGATCGGGAGTTCGCCACCGCAAGCCTCTCAGAGCCACCAAAACCAATCGGGACCCTGTTCCGCACCCTCGACAGAGGGGATCCCTCACCGGTGGCCATCTTCATCATCCGGCGCTCTCCATGACGAGGAGGGAGTAGTTCAACCTCGGGGCTGAGGGTATGTACCAGTAGCTATGTGTTTGATCTCTCTCTCTCTCTCGTGTTCTTGAGGTGATACGATCTTGATGTATCGCGAGCTTTGCTGTTGTAGTTGTATCTTATGATGTTTCTCCCCCTCTACTCTCTTGTAATGGATTGAGTTTTCCCTTTGAAGTTAGCTTATCGGATTGAGTCTTTAATGATTTGAGAACACTTGGTGTATGTCTTGCGTGGGATAACCTTGGTGACAATGGGTTATTCTATTGATTCACTTGATGTATATTTTGGTGATCAACTTGCGGGTTCCGCCCATGAACCTATGCATAGGGGTTGGCACACGTTTTCGTCTTGACTCTCTGGTAGAAACTTTAGGGCGCTCTTTGAGGTTCAATGTGTTGGTTGAATAGATGAATCTGAGATTGTGTGATGCATATCGTATAATCATACCCACGGATACTTGAGGTTTTTAGTTTCGTGCCCTACCATAATCTCTTCGTTTGTTCTCCGCTATTAGTGACTTTGGAGTGACTCTTTGTTGCATGTTGAGGGATAGTTATATGATCCAATTATGTTATTATTGTTGAGAGAACTTTCACTAGTGAAAGTATGAACCCTAGGCCTTGTTTCCTAGCATTGCAATACCGTTTACGCTCACTTTTATCATTAGTTACCTGGCTGTTTTTATATTTTTCAGATTACAAAAACCTATATCTACCATCCATATTGCACTTGTATCACCATCTCTTCGCCGAACTAGTGCACCTATACAATTTACCATTGTATTGGGTGTGTTGGGTACACAAGAGACTCTTTGTTATTTGGTTTGCAGGGTTGTTTGAGAGAGACCATCTTCATCCTACGCCTCCCATGGATTGATAAGCCTTAGGTCATCCACTTGAGGGAAATTTGCTACTGTTCTACAAACCTCTGCACTTGGAGGCTCAACAACGTCTACAAGAAGAAGGTTGTGTAGTAGACATCAAGCAGTTTCTGGCGCCGTTGCCGGGGAGGTGAGTGCTTGAAGGTATATCTTTAGATCTTGCAATCGAATCTTTTTGTTTCTTGTTTTATCACTAGTTTAGTCTATAAAAGAAAACTACAAAAAATGGAATTGAGTTTGCCTCATACGCTTCATCTTTTTAATATCTTTCGTGAGTATGATGGAAAGGAAAATTGTGCCAAAGTGTTAGAAGAAGAATGCTTTAGAATGTTTGGCACTAAATCTTTGAATGATGAGCATGATTGCAATGTTGTTAGTATGAAATCCTTGAATATCCATGGTACTAATGGTGATTGCACTAGTTATGATGAAAATGTCTCCTATAAACATGTCAATTTTTGTGGAGTGCATTGGGTTTGCAAGTACACACCAAATACGGAAGATAGATATTGCAAGAGGCATAAGCATTTAGAAACTAAATTGTTGCAAGAAATGCTAGATGTTTGTGCTGAAAATTTAAATTTTCTTAGCCGTACTTGTGAACTTTGCAATGAACGGGGTCATTTAACTATCCGATGCAAATTATTTCATGATCTAATTGTGTCCAAAATTTGTGATGACTTGATTTACCTTGCACATTATAATGAACTTAGTTTGCTTATGGGCTATGAAGAAATGAAACGTATAACTAACTATCTCCCAGAATTTGCCCGTTATAAACTTCTTAATTTTGATCTAGAGGAAATTTATATGTATTGTGCAGTGAATTGCATTGAAAATCCTTATATTGCCAATTACATAAAGAAAAGAAAGCAAATAGAAGATGAAGAGAACACTAATGAAAGGGAAGAGACTTCCCAATATCCTCCTATTATTTCTTTTGATGAATCAGGTAACGAGGAGGAGCTTTCTATTCGACCAATCTCATCGATAAGGAGCTCAAAAAGGAGGGATAAACCCGCACACGATGTGAAGAAGAAAAAGAAAAACCGGAGAAGCAAAGGTAAAATGGTATCCCTCCAAAATAATGTTGCTCCTATTATTGTTGTGCCTCATGAAAATGAATCAAAAATAATTGTGGAAGATGATGCACTTGATGATGATCTAGTTATGCCTATTGCTTGTTGTGATGATTATGATTCGGAAGATAATGATACTTCTTATGATCTTGAAAATCTTTTTGGCACTTGCTTGGAATATGACAATCGCTATACTATTGGTGCTATCCATACTATTAATGATGAGAGTGATTATGCTTATGATATGAAAAGGCCCAAGCTTGGGGATGCTATGTTTGAAGAAGATGATGTTTTTGAGAATATATTTGCTGCAATTAATGTTTGTCCCAAGATTGGTGATGCTATGTCTAATGAAGATGATATTTTTAGCCTCTCAAGTTTCGATATGCAAATTTATAATGATGATAGCATGCCTCCTATTTATGATGATTATATTGATGAAAGTGGGTTTGGAAGAGTGTCAACTTTAGGAAGTAATGATCCCACTATTTTGGAGGATGTTGAATCATATAATATTTATGAAAGTGGATTTGGAGAGGTCATGACTTTATTTAGTGATGAGTCCACTATCTTGGAAGAGGTTTCAATCGATTATGATGAGAACAAAGTTGCTACTTATGATGATTATTGTGATAAAACTTATGCTATAAAAAGTAGTGATTATTATATTTATAAAACTTGTCATGATTGTGATTACCCTTTTTCTTAACATTACTCTTTTAATGTGGAAACAATTTATAGTATTCAAGTCTTTTATGATACTCCCACTATTCCGAATGAGAAGAATTTTGCTTATGTGGAGAGTAGTAAATTTTCTATACAAGTAGATCATGAAAAGAATGCTTTAGGTGCTGGTTATATTATTTAATTCATTCATGATGCTACTGAAAATTATTATGAGGGAGGAACATATGCTTGTAGGAATTGCAATAATATCAAGTTCCCTCTCTATTTGCTTAAAGTTTTGAAGTTATTCTTGTTTTGCCTTCCTATGCTAGTTGATTATTGTTCCCATAAATTGTTTGCTCACAAAATCCCTATGCATAGGAGGTGGGTTAGACTTAAATGTGCTAGTCATATGCTTCATGATGCTCTCTTTATGTTTTAATTCTTATCTCTTATGTTAGCATCATTGAAATCATCATGCCTAGCTAGGGGCGTTAAACGTTAGCGCTTGTTGGGAGGCAACCCAATTTTATTTTAGTTTCTTGCCTTTTGGTTCTATTTAGTAATAAATAATACATCTAGATTATATTTATATGTTGTTTTATGTTTTAATTAGTGTTTGTGCCAAGTAGAACCTTTGGGAAGACTTGGGTGAAGTCTTTATGATCATGCTGTAAAAAAACAAAAACTTTAGCACTCACGCGATTAGCCAAAACTTTTTATTGGAGAGTGATATTTAGTTGATTATTTTTGAAGATTATTACTAGAAAAATTCCTCAGGTCCACCAATTTATTTTAGAATTTTTGGAGTTCCAGAAGTTTGCGTTAGTTACATATTACTACAGACTCGCTCTGTTTTGACAGATTCTGTTTTTTGTGTGTTGTTTGCTTATTTTGATGACTCTATGGCTAGTAAAATAGTTTATAAACCATAGAGAAGTTGGAATACAGTAGGTTTAACACCAATATAAATAAAGAACGAGTTCATTACAGTACCATGAAGTGGTGTTTTCTTTTCTTTCGCCAACGGAGCTCACGAGATTTTCTATTAAGTTTTGTGTTGTGAAGTTTTCAAGTTTTGGGTAAAGATTCGATGGAATATGGAATAAGGAGTGGAAAGAGCCTAAGCTTGGGGATGCCCAAGGCACCCCAAGGTGATATTCAAGGATAATCAAGAGCCTAAGCTTGGGGACGCCCCGGATGGCATCCCCTCTTTCGTCTTCGTTCATCGGTAACTTTACTTGGAGCTATATTTTTATTCACCACATGATATGTGTTTTGCTTGGAGCATCATTTTATTTTATTTAGCTTTACTTGCTGTTTGAATAAAATATCAAGATCTGAAATTATTAAATGGGAGAGTCTTCACATAGCTAAATAATTATTCAACTACCCATTGATCTTCACTTATATCTTTTCGGAGTAGTTTGTCATTTACTCGTGTGCTTCACTTATATCCTATGAGTAAATGCTTGAATGGTTCGAATTTCATAAATCTGAAATTATATATGTTTCATATGCCTTTCCCATGGGGAGTAATGCCTTCACATATAAGAAGTAGAGGTGGTAAATTTTTTGAAGGTTAGCAAACATATTATTGGTCAATATTGAAGGAAGAGAGGTTTCACATATAATATACTATCTTGGACATCTTCTATGATTATGAGCCCCATTAATTATTTTCAAACCTGAGCAAATTAGTTGAAGTTGGACAAAGAAGACAACATAATGAGTTATGCTTGGGTATATTTGTATAGAAGTTATATTGTTATGGATCCTCTAACATGTTGTGCTTGCTATATAGAATCTTTGCTAGCCAAAATATCTGTACTAAGCGGGAATACTGCTTGTGCATCCAAATTCCTTGAACCAAGTTCCTTCCATGAGTGTCCACCATATCTACCTATATGCGGTATTTACCTGCCGTTCCAAGTAAATTTGCCCGTGCAAAACTCTAAACCTTCAAATAATAATCTGTTTTGTATGCCCGAATTGCTCATGTAGCGGCTAGGGGCTAGCAGTATCTTCCATGCTAGGTGGGTTATTCTCACGATGAGTGGACTCCACTCATCATTCACGAGAAAATGGCTGGTAACTGGGATGCCCAGTCCTATGATCAAAAGATCAAAATCAAATTCGCAAATAATTTAAACAAACTCCCCCAACATTGTTGATAGTTCGACGTCACCCGTTGTTTCGGACAAGCCGTGGAGTGTGATTGTTGGCGGAGGGGGAGTAAAATCTTTACCTTTCTGTTTGGGAACTGCCTATAATGTATCTAGTATGGAAGATATTAGGAACTTGGTCGTTATGTAGACAATGAAAGCATACCTCTCAAAATTATTTTCATCTCTGTTTTTGCTTCGAGCTCTGGCACCTCTACAAATCCCTGCTTCCCTCTGCGAAGGGCCTATCTTTTACTTTTATGCAAGTGTCAGTAGTATTCCTTCTCATTCCAACCTACTCTTTAGTTGGCAAGCATCATATGATGGAAAGATCTAAGCATATATGGCCATTCAAATATATTTGATCATGAATTATTACTGTTGACATTACCCTTGAGGTAAAAGGTTGGGAGGTGAAACATTAAGCCCCTATCTTCCTCTGTGTTCGATGAATACTATTTGTTCTAAAAATATGCTTTGAGTGGTAGCAATCATGGAAGACTAAATGATAGTTGAGTATGTGGAGTTTGCTAAATCAAAGCTCTAACATATACTCTTCCTGAAAATAAGATGAATTGTAATTGTTTGATGACTAATAACACGGTTTGTTAGTTTTCAAGAAAGTGTATGATCTATACTTTAACATGTGCATAGTTTGTTACTTGATCATGCAAAGTTCTATGAGTTGAGCTACTGTTATGACATATAATGATGCTAGAAAAGGTGATTACAATTATCATTGATCAAACTTATGCACCTTCTTGCATTCACACTTCATAAATTATTTCTTTTATCATTTACCTACTCGAGGACGAGCAGGAATTAAGCTTGGGGATGCTGATACGTCTCCAACGTATCTATAATTTATGAAGTATTCATGCTATTATATTATCCACCTTGCATGTTTTATGGGCTTTGTTATGCACTTTTATATTATTTTTGGGATTAACCTATTATCCCAGAGCCCAGTGCCAGTTTCTGTTTTTCCCTTGTTTCAGTGTTTCGCAGAAAAGGAATATCAAACGTAGTCCAAACAGAATGAAACCTTTGGGAAAGTAATTTTTGGAACGGAAGCAGTCCACGGGACTTGGAGTGCACGTCAGGGAATCAACGAGGAAGGCACGAGGCAGGGGGCGCGCCCTCCACCCTCGCGGGCCCCTCGTGGCTCCCTTGATGTATTTCTTCCTCATATATATACCAATATACCCTAAAACCTTCGGGGAACAGAATAGATCGGGAGTTCTGCCGTTGCAAGCCTCTATAGCCACCAAAAACCAATCGGGACCTGCTCAAGACCGCCGAGGGGGATCCTCACCGTGGCCATCTTCATCATCCCGGGTGCTCTCCATGACGAGGAGGGAGTAGTTCACCCTCGGGGCTGAGGGTATGTACCAGTAGCTATGTGTTTGATCTCTCTCTCTCTCTCTCTCTCTCTCTCTCTCTCTCTCTCTCTCGTGTTCTTGAGGTGATACGATCTTGATGTATCGTGAGCTTTGCTATTGTAGTTGGATCTTATGATGTTTCTCCCCCTCTACTCTCTTGTAATGGATTGAGTTTTCCTTTGAAGTTATCTTATCGGATTGAGTCTTTAATGATTTGAGAACACTTGATGTATGTCTTGCGTGGGATAACCGTGGTGACAATGGGTTATTCTATTGATTCATTTGATGTATGTTTTGGTGATCAACTTGCGGGTTCCGCCCATGAACCTATGCATAGGGGTTGGCACAAGTTTTCGTCTTGACTCTCTGCTAGAAACTTTGGGGCGCTCTTTGAGGTTCTATGTGTTGGTTGAATAGATGAATCTGAGATTGTGTGATGCATATCGTATAATCATACCCACGGATACTTGAGGTGACATTGGAGTATCTAGGTGACATTAGGGTTTTGGTTGATGTGTGTCTTAAGGTGTTATTTTACTATGAACTCTAGGGTTGTTTGTGACACTTATAGGAATAGCCCAATGGATTGATCGGAAAGAATAACTTTCAGGTGGTTTCGTGCCCTACCATAATCTCTTCGTTTGTTCTCCGCTATTAGTGACTTTGGAGTGACTCTTTGTTGCATGTTGAGGGATAGTTATATGATCCAATTATGTTATTATTATTGAGATAACTTTCACTAGTGAAAGTATGAACCCTAGGCCTTGTTTCCTAGCATTGCAATACCGTTTACGCTCACTTTTATCATTAGTTACCTTGCTGTTTTTATATTTTCAGATTACAAAAACCTATATCTACCATCCATATTGCACTTGTATCACCATCTCTTCATGAACTAGTGCACCTATACAATTTACCATTATATTGGGTGTGTTGGGGACACAAGAGACTCTTTGTTATTTGGTTGCAGGGTTGTTTGAGAGAGACCATCTTAATCCTACGCCTCCCACGGATTGATAAACCTTAGGTCATCCACTTGAGGGAAATTTGCTACTGTCCTACAAACCTCTGCCGTAGGAGGCTCAACAACGTCCACAAGAAGAAGGTTGTGTAGTAGACATTAGCTGCACGCTATCAGCAAGCCCTACGTCGCTATCATAGCCGCAGGGTTCACACCCGGTGTTTCGAGGAAGGTGACCATGTCCTTAGGCGCGTTCAGTCCACCAAGGGTACAAACAAGTTGTCACCAAAGTGGGAAGGCCCTTACCGGGTAGTATGAGTCACGAGACCTGGCGCGGTCCGTCTAGAGACCAGAGATGGCATTCAGTTGCAAAACTCATGGAATATTGAGCATCTCCGCATGTTCTACCCGGAAGGCGCAGCTGTCGGGCCCTGCCCGGCAGCCACACTTTTGTACAGGCCTTGCATCAGTTGCATGTAGCCCCTTGTACAAAGCCGGGGCGATGACCCCATGCAAGATTAAATAAAGAAGCGCTGTGGGGGGCCCCCCGACCAAGATTGCATGCATGTATGAGCATCCCAAGATCACTGCTTGAGCATTTGCATATGCATATAGATAGGATCGCATCCTGCATTCACACTCATCTGCATGAAGCTGCAGGTTCGTGCCGTGAACTTGGCTTTGCCAAGGAGTTGAGAAGATTGCCCGGCACTGCGATCCCCGACAAGCCAAACAGATAAGTTCTACCTCTTGTCCATTTATGTTCTGTAAGCTACAACTTGTGCATGAGGAAACCTCGCCACTCTTTTGAGACTTAGGTGCTCCCATCCCTGACTCGAATGTTGCTTCGGTCGGATGGTCGCAGTAGCCTTTGATAAAAATAAGTTTACGGGGGGCTGGTCCCTTTTTTTGTTGCCCACTAGACGCAGCTCTCCAGCAGATAAAAAGGGTGCCGACAGGATAGCCTACCGGGGAAAACTCGTTTATTTACATTAAATAGGCATCTCACCTCCGCATGGACATATACAGGCACGGGTTCCCGGCAAGGTTCACGTTTTTCATTGATATGCTGATACAAGTACAAGCATTACATAACACAAACATGGACTCGAGAGATTACATTATTTGAATTAAAATTTGGCAAGTGCCTACAGAATTAAGATTAAAAAAAGATAAGTGCTCCGTAAACTCCTCTCCCTGCCCCTCTTATCCCAGATAGTGCGGTGGGAAGAGAAGAGGATGGGCGACGCGCCGGCACAATGCCATCCCGATTCCCATCAAGAGCTGATGAGCACAGCCTGACAAGATCGGGAGTGGCGAGGCTGCGAAAGGAGGAAGACGTCCGGAGCACCTCGGCAGCCCCCTGGTCACCGCTTCGAGGGCTAAACGGGGAGCTCCAGCACAGGCACCGGCAGAGGAGGACGATGGGGCCCAGCTAGATGACTCTTTAGGGAAGCGGAAGCACCAGGGGGCAAGCCTTTCCCTGGCAGCCAGGGGAAACAGTGATGGCGGTGCCAGAGAAAGGGGGAAGAGCTAGACACACGGGCAGCAGGTCGCTAGTACGAGATGAACGCGTCGATGCAGTCGTGCTCCTACTGGACGGCCTGCCTCCCGCCTTCACTTTCTCCCCTGGCTTCGTCTTCATCAACACCGTTCCAGGGGAAGGCCGGAACTCCAGCCCGGCGCCTCCCCTAGAGAGACGGATAGCGGCCAAGACGGCCAGGGGGCTTGAGGCACACCGCTCCCCACCTTGGAAGGCAGGAAGGCACGCCTCTTGTCGACATAAGCCCCAAGAATTCCGGGAGGGGCAGTGCTGGGATTACCAATGATCTCCAGCCCTGCTTCCCGGCCGAGCCTCAAAGGAACCAAGAAATTCGCCACAGCAAGGACCAGAGTCACTCCCCGAGCGCCAGCACCAGCATTTGGCAACACTAGCCTCAACCAAGAGCCTGAGGGCTGGCCCCAGGCTCTTCTCTTCAGCATAACCAACAAGAAGCAGAAAATGAAGGAGAAGGAGCGCAAGGATGGGTGACTCTGCCCTCCTCCGCCCCTCCATTTATAGGCGGACCGGGGAGCGAGCCGCTTCCGCGCCGGGCGGCCACCATCCCCTCCGCCAATTCAAGACAAATGGGCCCTCGGCTTGGCACTCTCCCACGCCACGCGCCTCCGTTACCTACCCTACGTGATGCATGCAGCATACGTGGCTAAGGGTAAGGGAGTGGTGGGAAGAGTGAATTGGCAGTTTTTACCCCGTGCGTTAAAGTCATTCACGGGCAATTACTAGAGCGGTCCCACCACTATTGGCTTTACACGACGCGTGGAGAAACCGGAAACTGGCCCGGAATCAAGGCTATTGAAGAAGCAAAGAAGACCTCAAGAGACTAGCCTCTTCAGCAACCCCGCCTGTGCACTTATTAGGCCCTACCCCGATGACGCTCGGCAGCGTGTTCGGGGCAGGCCCGGGGGCTTCTGTAGGTGTTGCAAACCCTGGGTCTGTTGCCCAGACTATGCACAGGCACGGGGACGAGATTGAAGCACCAACCCAAGTCAGTGTACAAGGGACCAAGAGATTCGAAGGACCAACATGCAGATCAGAGGGACTAAGATCAAGCCAGAGAAGCTAGATACCATCAGGAGAAGGGCCTCCTTTGCCGGGCAGATGAGCTCGGCAAGGGGCGAGGCCACCCCGGAAGAAGACGTCCAATATGTCCTGGCTGGGCCTGCCGGGACACGTGGAGGCAAAACCACCTCACCAACTACTCCGCCAGGACGCACGTCGTCAATCAGTGTGGTGTCAAGCCGCAAAGTGACTAAGTGGCAACCATTCGCCACATGGCAGCCTCACCCTACAGGAAATACCTACGGATGACACCCGTCCTACGACGTGTCAATCGAGCAGGCGCGAAGCTGGCAAGATAGCCCGGCAAGGGCTGCCGGGCAACCAACGATGTGACGTTGAGTGGTGCATTTAATGCGCCCTGTCAGCCCGTAGAGTTAGGTATGATAGAATTGTTTGCTATCTTATCAGTGCCATTGTGGTAAACCCTTGATCTATAAAAGGAGGCCCATGGCAACCGCAAAAAGGGATAGAAAGTTAGACAACCCACACACCCATACGCGCGTAGCCACTGTCGCCCTGAGGCAACCTCTGACGGGTAGTGTACTACACTCCGCCACCGTTCTTCCACATGATACGTCCATTTTGCATCATGTTTTCCTACTGTTATTTACGATGTTTTTATCCATGATAATGCTTGTTGGAGTAATTCTAATGCCTTTTCTCTCATAATATGCAAGGCACACACACAGAGGGAGAATTCCAACGACTAGAAATCTGGACCTAAAAAAGCTAAGCCAGGCTACCTATTCTTCACAACTCCAAACAAGCTGAAACTTCACGAAGAATTTTTATGGAATATATGAAGAATATTGGAGCAAATAACTACCAAAGGGGCTCACCAAGTGGGCACAACCCACCTGGGCGCGCCAAGGAGCACAGGCGCGCCCCGGTGTGTTATGCTCACCCAGGCCCACCTTCGGTACCCATCTTTAGGTATATAGGTCATTTTGACCTAGAAAAAAAATAAGGAGAGGACTTTTGGGATGGAGCGGCGCCGTCTCAAGGAGGAACTTGGGCAGGAGCACTTTTGCCCTCCGGTGGAGCGATTCCGCCGGGGCAACTTCCCCCCGGAGGGGGAAATCATCGTCATCATCATCACAAACAACTCTCCCATCTTGGGGAGGGCAATCTCCGTCAACATCTTCAACAACACCATCTCATCTCAAACCCTAGTTCATCTCTTGTGTTCAATCTTATTACTGGAACTATAGATTGGTGCTTGTGGGTGCCTAGTAGTGTTGATTACATTTTGTAATTCATTACTATATGGTTTATTTGGTGGAAGATTATATGTTCAGGTCCAATATGCAATTTAATACTCCTCTGATCTTGAGCATGGTTATCATTTGTGATTAGTTACTTTTTTCCGTGAGGTCATGGGAGAAATCATGTTGCAAGTAATCATGTGAACTTGATATGTGTTCGATATTTTGATAGTATGTATGTTGTGATTCCCTGAGTGGTGTCATGTGAATGTTGACTGCATGACACTTCACCTAAGGTAATGCATTGTGGAGTAGCAATTGGATGATGGGTTGAGAGAGTGACAGAAGCTTAAACCCCAGTTTATGCGCTATTCCGTAAGGGACCGATTGGATCCAAAAGTTTAATGCTATGGTTAGAATTTATTCTTAATACTTTTCTCGTAGTTGCGGATACTTGCAGGAGGGTTAATCATAAGTAGGAGGTTTTGATGCGGAGCATCCTTCTGTCATCCCCATGGACCTTCCATCAACTATCCAAGCTCCAAGTGGACCCATGACAAGAGCAAGAGCTTGTGCTATTCAATCCGAGGTGACATCACTCCTATTCGATTTCCCTTTTCCTTCCAGTGAGACATGGCTACTACCTAACTCCGAGACACTATGCGTGATCAGGTACAACGTTCAAGCCAAGGAACCAGGAGCTGAAGAAGAAACGACAAGCGTCAATTCTCTGGACAGCCCGGAACTTCCGGCCACAGCCCGGAACTTCCGGCCCGCCCGGAGCTTCCGGCCCCCGACGACATCGACCAGCCCGGGCCTGCCAACATTCTGGTTAGCCCGGAACCCGGCCCGGAACTTCCGGCCCGCCCGGACCTTCCGGCCCCCGGAAGCCAGCCCAGCTCCACCCGCGCCAACTCTCGGCTTAGGCCGGACCCTGCCCGGAACTTCCGGCCTAGCCCGGAACTTCCGGCCCTTCCTGCGAGCAGCCACCTGGGCCGAGGCCCGTGTACCCTTTCGTCCCGTAAACTATAAATACTCTGCCACCTCCTCTTATTTAGGGTTAGCATTGGTTTAGCTCATCTTTTGTGCGAGAGCCCTTGCTCATCCACTTGGTACTTCTCCTCGGAGTTCACGACCTCTTCGGAGAAGATCCCCCAAGCAGATTCAAGACCCCCTCTAGGGTGGACCCCATCAAGACCTCCTCATGGAGAATATCGGTTACTCATGTATCTTTCCTTTGTTGATTTTGAATCTTGTGCAACCTTATGTGTTCGGTGAGCTAGCCCTTGTGTAATCGAAACTTGTCGGTTTAGTGTTCCTCTTTTGAGTTTTCCCTTGTGTTCTTCCACCCGTTCGTCGTGTTTCCCCCGTAGGATCCCCTCCAAACGTGAAAGATCTCCGATTAGGGTTCCACCCTACATCATATGGTATCATGAGCCACGTTGATCATGTTTTTGGAGCCCCTACCCCGTGTTTTCTAGCTTGATTTTGTTGTTTTCGTCCTAAATCCAAAAATTCCCCGCCAAAAATAGCCCCAAATTTTTTTGTGATTTGTTGGTGTGATGAAGTTTTGTTGGATTTGATCCGTGGATTTGCTTTGCTTCGAGTGGATCTAGCATCCCTACCCTTCTTCCCTTCTAACGCCTTCTTTTTCCCCCTCAGAATTTGGGTTTTCCCCCCAATTTTTCTGCCCAAACCCTCGATCCCGAAGTTCCTGTTCTTGGCAGAATCCCGACCACCGGAACTTCCGGCCCAGCCCGGAACTTCCGAACCCCGGACCTTCTGTCTTGCCCGGAACTTCCGGCCTAGACAGAAAGGTCACGCATCTTCGGTGACCCCCGCTTCTTCGGCAACTTCGACCACGGTGCAGCAGCATCTTCGCCAACGTACTGAAGACCGTGTATCACATAATCGTCCACATTCGCATCCATTTGGAACCTCTACCGTAAGCAAGGACGGTAATCTCGACGACATCTTTTTCCAAACCTTGCCATTGCATTGATAAACATCATAGCCATCTTTTGCGTTGCTTACCCATCGAGACTAGCCATTGAGTATTGCAGGCAACGTGACTTTTGCACATTAGTGATCATACTCCATATCATACATACCATACCACCGTGGTGCATATCTTGGGATCCATTTGTGTGTCACAAAGTTGTCATAGCATACACAAGTGCTATCTTGGTTCGTGAAGTTTTGCATGAGAAAAGAGCTCAAAAGTGAAAGAGCCACCCAAGCTTTTAAGCAAAGAGGAAAGATAAGCAAAGAGCTTATTAGCAAGAACCACAGCATCATACTACATTAAGATTGTCATATTGGATCATCTTGGATCATCGCACCGAAATACCATACATATAGCATATGTGGGATAGAGATAGTTGCATTTTTTTGCCAAGTAGGTTGTGCACAAGTTCCGTATCCGCCTATTATGCAATCGTTCTAGTGTCTCTCTAGTATTGTGCAACAAGAGCATTTTTGTGGATTCCACATTTTGGCTCACTTTTGGTTTGCACAATCCCACTTATCTATTTGCGTGTGTGTTTCCGTGTACCCATACTTGCTTGGTCAACTTGTTGCATTTGCAAATTAGTGAATCTTTTCCAACATTATTGAATCTCACTTACAATTGCATCAAATTTTGTGCCACCATCCTCACCAAAGCTCCACCATAAGCTTTTATTTGTGTAGGTGTGAGAATCGACAAGGATTGGTACCAATAGTGCTATTTCATTGTCCGCATTTGGGTGAACTTGATTCATTATCAACATCGGTCAAAGGTACATTGGTATAAGTTCTTCTCCTTCTACCACTCACATATTTTGCTTGGAATGATGGATAGGCCAAGTACCTCTACCAACCCACTCCTCATCGAGCAAGACGACGTCATGTCATCATACGTCACCAAGAGCCACCTCTTTGGTGCACAACGAGCGTTACATCAAGAGCAACAAGCAATGAGCGACCGCATCGACAACCTCGCCACTGACTTGCGACTCTCCGAGCAGCGTACAAGGGACTACTTCGACAACAAGTTCGACGCGCACAAACAAGAGAATGATGCAAGAATGGACGAGATTCTTGCCTTGATGAGGAACCGACATCATTCCACTTCGTCATCATCAAGACGGAGCCGCTCGAGTCGACACTCCGACGACACCTTCTACGACTCAAGTACACCGTCATCGAACACCCTTCGATGAGCCGCGCATCAAGACCGTCATGCATCTCGCAACCCGCTACATGACAAGCATTCACAAGAGCAAGTCGATGAGCAAGTCCATCGTCCTCAATCAAACCAAGCCACTTTTGCCCAAGCTCAAGAACGACAACGACTAAGGCGCCAAGAGGAAGAACGAGCGCATGTACATCAAGACGAACAAGACGCCAGGGCTCAACGTCTTCAACAACAACAACGAGAAGCGCAAGCTCTTGAGGCGCAACGTGCCCTTCAAGATTCAAGTCGAGCCATCGCCAATCGCAATCGCGAACGGCGCAATCAAGAGGAAGCCCTTCGAGAAGAAATCGAAGAGAGGAACTACCAACCACGTGTGCAACGTCAAGTCCCTCAAGCTCCTCAACAAGCTCGTCAAGCTCCACCTCAACCTCAAGTTCAACAAGAGCAAGTTGATCATGGACTTTCTACACACCAAGAGCAACAAGAAGATGATTGTCATCCACGTCAAGGGCGTCATCATCCTCGACCACAACAAAATGAAGAGCACCGATATGGAAAGCTCAAATTCACCATGCCCAAGTTCAACGGAAGCAATGACCTCAAGAGTACCTCTCATGGGCATTAAAGGTCGACAAAATCTTTCATTTGCACAACTATGAGGAAGAGAAGAAGATCGCTATGGCCTCACTTTAGTTCCAAGACTATGTGCTCATATGGTGGGAACAAATCATTGAGCGACGACAAGCAAGAGGTGAACCTCCAAACACCACTTGGGCTCAAATGAACGATGTCATGAGAGCATGTTTTGTGCCAACATACTACAACCGCGACCTCTTCAAGAAACTCCAACTTCTCAAGCAAGGAACAAAGAGTGTTGAAGAATACTACAAGGAAATGGAGATAGCCATGATTCGAGCCAATGTGAAGGAAGATGATGAGCAAACAATGGCACGTTTCTTGAATGGACTCAATCATCCCATCAAGAAGATCGCTGACTTCCAACCCTACTCCACTCTCATTGAGCTCGTGCATCAAGCTACAAAGGTGGAACGTCAAGTGCAAGATGACTTCAAGTACGCCAAGTACTCGTCCAAGACGTACGGCTTCTCCAACAACCAATCTTCAACAACTCCTCCAACATCTACATCAACCAAACCTTCTACAAGAAACGACGACAAGTCAACTTACAAGAAAACTTCGACAACTTCAAGTCGTCTTCCTCCTACTACGAGCAACTTCAAGCCACGTAATTCATCATCTACTCCAAACGATGAGACCGTCAAGACAAGCTCCTTCAAGTGTTTCACTTGCGGCGGCCGAGGCCACAAGTCCTACAAATGCACCAACAAGCGCACCATGATCCTCAACGACGATGGCACCTATGATTCAATGAGTGAAGAGGAGATGGAAGCTCTTGAGCAAGTGGCCATGCACCAAATGAGTGAGCGAAGATGAAGATGATCAAGTCTTTTGTGATGAGGATTCGAGCCCGTTCTCGTGGTCTCCAAGGTCTTAACTCTTCAACATCAACAAGAAGACGACCAAAGATGCCACATCTTCCACACAAAGGCCGGCATCAAGGGGAGATCCGTCAAGGTCATCATCGACGGAGGTAGTTGCCACAACTTGGCAAGTGAAGAACTATGCTCCAAGCTTGAATTAGTCAAGAGGAAGCACCCGCACCCATACAAGGTTCAATGGCTAAGTGACTCCGGCACTATACGAGTCGAGCATACGGTCCAAGTCTCCTTCAAAATCGGTGCATATGAGGACACTTTGGAGTGTGATGTGGTCCCAATGACCGTTTGCCACCTCCTTCTTGGTCGACCATGGCAATTCGACCGTGCTGTCTTCCACAACGGGCGTACCAATCACTATAGCTTCAAGATGAAAGGGAAGGAATATGTGCTACGACCTATGTCTCGTCATCAAGTGTTAGCCGACAAGCAAGTCACCCATCATGGAGAAAAGAGTGAGAAAGTGATCCACCAAAAAGTGAGTGAGAGCCACAAGCCAAACTTGAGCGCCTCTTCGCCTAGAGAGAAAAACCTCATCCTATTTGCCACCAAAAGTGAGATGAGAGAAGTGTGTGAGAACCCATCTAGTGTGATGCACTTTGTCCTTGTGTGCAAGGATGGAGAGCCAACAACTAACACCTCTCACGAGCTACCTTTAGTGTTTCAATCTCTTTGCAGGAATTCCAAGATGTTTTCCCCGATGAGCTACCTCTGGGTCTACCTCCTCTACGAGGCATTGAACATCGGATCGACCTCATCCCCAGAGCGCCACTTCCAAACAAAGCTCCATACCGAGTGAATCCCGAAGAAACAAAGGAGATTCAAAGGCAAGTACAACAACTAATCGACAACGGTCATGTACGTGAAAGCTTAAGCCCTTGTGCCATTCCAGTTATACTTGTGCCTAAACCCGATGGAAGTTTCCGCTTGTGTTCCGATTGTAGACCTATAAATGCTATTACCGTTCGCTATAGGCATCCCATTCCTCGCTTACATGACATGCTTGATGAACTTAGTGGAGCCAACTTTTTCTCAAAAATTGATCTTAAAAGTGGCTATTATCAAATTCGCATACAAGAGGGTGATGAATGGAAAACTGCTTTCAAAACCAAATTTGGCTTGTATGAGTGGTTAGTGATGCCTATGGGTCTATCGGAGGCTCCCGGTACTTTCGTGCGTCTTATGCATCATGTGCTTCGCCCTTATATTGGAGTCTTTGTTGTGGTTTACTTCGACGATATTCTTGTGTTTAGCAAAACCATGAAAGAACATCTTGATCATGTTAGGGCTGTTTTGCAAACTCTTCGCAAGGAAAGTCTTTATGCAAACATGAAAAAAAATGCACATTTGGCATTGACAAAGTGGTTTTCTTGGGTTTTGTTGTATCCTAAAAGGGTGTCCATGTTGATGAATCTAAAATTGAAGCAATTAAAACTTGGCCCCAACCCACCAATTTGCAACAAGTGCGTAGCTTTCTTGGTCTTGCGGGTTTTTATCATCGCTTTGTGAAAAACTTTAGCACAATTGCCGCTCCTTTGCATGCCTTGAGTAAGAAGAATACTCCTTTTGTTTGGGGATCTTTGCAATCCACCGCTTTTGAAGAGCTCAAGTCTATGCTTACTCATGCTCCGATTCTTGCCTTGCCCAATTTTGACAAAACTTTTGAGGTTCATTGTGATGCAAGTGGTACATGAATTGGAGGAGTTTTGATGCAAGAAAAATGAGCCATTGCTTACTTTAGTGAAAAGCTCACCGGTGCTCAACTTAACTATCCCATCTATGACAAGGAATTATATGCTCTAGTGCGTGTGCTACATGTTTGGGAACATTACCTTAGACCTCATGAGTTTGTCATCCATACCGATCATGAAACGCTTAAGTACTTAAAAGGTCAAACTAAGTTGAACAAGCATCATGCCAAATGGAGTGAATTTATTGAATCTTTTCCTTATGTCATCAAGTACATTAAGGGTAAGGAAAATGTAGTAGCCGATGCACTTTCACGCATATGCACGCTTGTCACTAAACTTGAGTTGAATGTTATAGGCTTCGAGCACATAAAAGACTTGTATGCTAACGACCCATCTTTTGCTATTCCTTATGCTAAGTGTTCGATGCATACTTCTTGGGAACAATATTATATCAAGGATGGTTATCTTATGAGAGCTAACAAACTATGCATTCCCGAGTCTTCTCTTCGCTTGCTCCTTTTGCAAGAGGCGCATGGAGGCGGACTCATGGGACACTTTGGACGCGACAAGACATTCGCCACGCTCTCCAAGAATGTAACGACCAAACCTCGAAGGATTTGAGTCTCTGTGCTTACCGTGCTAGTCCCTGGATCGATCTCGCTAGCACACACAGTATAGATGAATACCAGAATAGCAAGTGCATCATTTATTACAACGTATGATCCAGAATGTATAAAATAAAACAATCTGCATAGCACTTGGCTAGCTTATTCAACCAAACAGCGGAAAGTAGCAGAAAATAACGATGAGTCCCATCATAGCCCACTGGCGATGCTGAGTGCAGACTCACGACCCTAACGGTACCTTACTCTTCGTCTGAATATCCTGCAACATGAGACGTTGCAGCTATATAGGTCAATACTTGGAATGTATTGGCAAGTTACACAGGAGTAATAATATAGCAGACCTACATGTATATGCATAGTACAACAAAGGAAGGCTCGAGGGTTTATTTTTGCGTAAAGCTGATTTTATCCTCATAACTACCTAATAGTCAAATTTTTATTTAGTTCTTTATTACTACAATTAAATGCACAAGGTTGAGTTGGCAAAATCAACTCCAACCTACCCATTATTAAGTTGCCCACAAATATTATTACGTGTCACATCTGTCAAGATCATCCAACAACCGTAATGGCATAGTGGCTCAGATTTACCCATAGCCGAGGGCACGGCTAATCATGATTAGTTTTAGTACTCTGCAGAGTTTTGTACGCTTTACCCACTGGACCCAATCCGAAGATTGAGACAAAGTCTTTCAGAAGAGGTTCCCTTAACCACCTGACGGCCACATCCCACCTACATATGCTACATCTGTCGACACCTTTATGCGGGCCAGGGTTCCAACAACTGATCAACTAAGCGAGCCCATATAGCCGGTGGCCGCACATGGAAGCTACTAGTCACTAAGTCTGTCTCGATCTTTTTGAACACGGGCGGCATTCCACTTAGGGTGCACTCTCATGAGCGCATGGCCTTAGAAAAGGTGCAAGACCCCATGATGCCTTCCCTCAACACGAAGCAATACCACTTCCGCCCAGAGGTGAATTAAATCCTTAATTACTACTCATTTTAGTTATGTATATAATCCTCACATAAACTCAATGAATACACGAACCACCCCCGTCTACAAAGCATAGCAAACTACAACTACCACGATTTGCAAAAGACGGGAAGATTGCTCAACAGCATAGCTCAAAATCCTATAATGCATAAAGTTATAGTGTGATATAACTACATGCATAGAAAATAATAGGTAAAGGATGATCAACATGTAACTTGCCTTGGTTCTGGTTCAGAAAGTCACACTCCTGACAATAGTTCGCGTCGCACTCCGGACAATCTACACGTTTCACACAATTCAACAAATCAATCACCGGAACACGAATAGAACCAAAACAAAACCAACAGCAAGCAAATCATTTTTAAAACTCAACAACAGAATCTTAACATCGCCTAAATTGCACTACAGTCACAATGCAAAAAGAATCACTCGATTCCGATAAACGGTTTGAGAGTTACGGCCTCCGGAAGATTTAATTCAAATTCAAATGAATTCAAATTTGAACAGTGCAAACATGTGCAAAGTTGGTACTGTGATAAAGTGTTGATTTTTGTGAGTGCATAGGAAAAAGAATCACCTATTTTGGACTTATAGAATAGGAGTTACAGCTAATTGAAGTTAGAGTTGAAAACTGAAAAAAGAAACAGAAAACTCCTGCACTGTTCGTGCGTGTACTGTAGCTGGTTGCCACATGGCAGTTCGAGATTTGCCGGGAAACCTCCTGTGCGGCGTGCTCACCGTTTACAGAGGAAAACGGCGGCAGCTTCGGGCGTCGGCGGGGGCGCGTCTCCGGCGGGTTTCCGGCGAAGCCAAGGCTACGGGCGGGTGCGGTGTGGAGTGGCGGAGGTGGTGGTGTTGTTCAACGGCGGCGGGGCGGACTGTGACGGCAGCGGTGAAGACCTGAACGTGGCGGGTCCGGCGAAGTCGGGCATCGGTGGCGGCGTCATCCTGGTGCGCTGCAGGTTAACCCGAGGTGTCAAACGAGTGCGGCATCGAGAGGGGGTTCGAACGGTGACAAGTCGAGCGGTCGGGCGTCCTTACGGCGGTGGATTCGGACAATGAACGACGGCGGCCTCGGAGCTCGACGGCGAGATCCGTTTTCGCCAAACAGCGCGTGCGGCAACGAAGAGGATCGGGACAGGAGTTGCGGGGTCTCCCCTAGGGTTTTTGCTTCGCGTACGACAGGTCGGGCGCGCTAGAGGTGTACCAGGGGCGTTGGGCGATCCGGCTCGGCCTCGGCGTGCGTCTTGTAGGCGACGGCAGCGTGGTGTCCGGCCGGGGAGGGGCGAACAGGCGTGAAGTGGGTCCCATTGTCGTGGCTGGAAGCGATCGGTCGGTAGCGGCGGCGGCGCGTCGCTTGAGTTAGGTGGGTAGTTGGGCTGCGGCGGCGGAGGCTGGGCATGGCGGCGATGCTAAGGCTGGCTGGCTGGCCGGTAGTGGTGTTCTCTTTTTTAAACAGAAACAACAGCAGCAAAACTAAAATAAATAAAATAAAATACACAATATAAATTCTAAATAAAATACCTAGACACACAAAGAAAATGGCTTTACAGATATAAACTACAGAAACACTAGTTCCAATTCTAATGCAATTTTGTAAAATAATTTTGATGCAATAGGCCACTCAAACAACAATAAAACAAACAAATAAAATACTTTGAAGATCACAAAAATTACCAGAACATATCATATGAACTGAAAATAATATTCTGCACATTATGAACATTTTTAAAATAGGGGAGAAGTCATGTTATCTCCACTCCAAATAAATTGCCTTTAGTTGCATAATGATTCAAATATTGCAGAAATACAAATAATGCAATAAAAATATGATATGCATATGAATGATCTATTAACATCCTAATTTAGGAAAATTGGGATGTTACAAAGAACTACTTTTGGCCCAAGATGTTCCGCGACGTCTCACGCTTCACCAACCGATGCTCTACATGCCGCAAAGCTAAGTCTAAAGCTCAATATCATGGTCTTTACATGGCTCTTCCTATCCCTTATCAACCTTGGGAAGACATTAGCATGGATTTTGTACTTGGTTTGCCTAGAACTCAAAATGGAAAGGATTCCGTGTTTGTTGTTGTGGATAGATTTTCCAAGATGGCACATTTCATTCCTTGCAACAAGATAGACGATGCTTCACATATTGCAAATCTTTTTTGTAGGGAAATCTTGCGACTCCATGGAGTACCAAAGACAATCATCTCCGATCGTGACGTCAAGTTCTTGAGTTAGTTTTGGAAGACCCTATGCGCCAAGCTCGAAATCCAGCTCTTGTTCTCATCCGCATACCATCCTCAAACCGACGGCCAAACGGAGGTGACGAACCACACACTCTCCACTCTACTTCGCGTCTTGATCAAGAAGAACATCAAGGAGTGGGAGGCATGTCTACCCATCGCCGAGTACGCCTACAATCGCGCAACACACTCGACTACCGGCAAGTCCCCCTTCGAGAACGTCTACGGCTTCAACCCGTTGTCACCGTTGGACATTCTACCACTTCCTCTACAAGAGCGCACCAACATGGATGCAAGTGCACGGGCAAGCTACATCAAGAAGATGCATGAGGATACAAGACAAACCATTGAGCGCCAAGTACAACGACTCGCGACCAAGCTCAACGTGAACAAACAACCCATGGTCTTCAACATTGGTGATCTAGTGTGGCTACACCTTCGCAAGGACCGCTTCCCCAACGAACGCAAGTCCAAGCTTCTCCCTCGAGCCGATGGACCTTTCAAGGTGCTAGCACGCTACAACGACAACGCCTACAAGATCGACCTACCACGAGACAAGTACAATGTGAGCGACATCTTCAACGTCAAGGACCTCGCGCTGTACCATGGTGATGAAGATCTTGATCCGAGGTTGGATCTTTCACAAGGGGGGGGGGGGTGGGGAGATGATGCGGAGCATCCTTCGGTCATCCCCATGGACCATCCATCAACTATCCAAGCTCCAAGTGGACCCATGACAAGAGCAAGAGCTCGTGCTATTCAATCCGAGGTGACACCACTCCTATTCGATTTCCCTTTTCCTTCCAGTGAGACATCGCTACTACCTAAGTCCGAGACACTATGCGTGATCAGGTACAACGTTCAAGCCAAGGAACCAGGAGCTGAAGAAGAAACGACAGGCGTCAACTCTCTGGACAGCCCGGAACTTCCGGCCCCCGGAACTTCCGGTCCGCCCGGAGCTTCCGGCCCCCGACGACATCGACCAGCCCGGGCCTGCCAACATTCCGTTAGCCAGTAACCAGCCAGAACCCGCCCGGACCTTCCGCCCCGGAACTTCCGCCCGCTGGACCTTCCGCCCCGGATGCCAGCCCAGCTCCACCAAGGCCAACTCTCGGCTTAGGCGGACCCTGCGGACCTTCCGGCCTTGCTCATGAAAGCAGCCACCGGCCGAGGCCCGTGTACCCTTTCGTCTCCAGAACTATAAATACTCTCCCACCTCCTCCTAGTTAGGGTTAGCATTGGTTTAGCTCATCTTTGGTGTGAGAGCCCTTGCTCATCCACTTGGTACTTCTCCTCGGAGTTCACGACCTCTTCGGAGAAGATCCCCCAAGCGGATTCAGGACCCCCTCTAGGGTGGACCCCATCAAGACCTCCGCACGGAGAAGATCGGTTACTCGTGTATCTTTCCTTTGTTGATTTTGAATCTTGTGCTACCTTATGTGTTCGGTGATCTAGCCCTTGTGTAATCGAAACTTGTCGGTTTCGTGTTCCTCTTTTGAGTTTTCCCTTGTGTTCTTCCGCCCGTTCGTCGTGTTTCCCCCATAGGATCCCCTCCAAATGTGAAAGATCTCCGATTAGGGTTCCACCCTACATCAAGTTTGTTCAACTGAGAACAACACCTAAGCACCGGTCCACCCACATATCAAATTATCAAAGTAGCGAATACAAATTGAACCAACATGATGAAAGTGACTAGATGAAATTCCCGTGTACCCTCAAGAACGCTTTGCTTATCATAAGAGACCATTTTTGCATGTCCTTTGCCTCGAAAGGATTGGGATACCTTGCTGCAATTTTTTACTACTATTGTTACTTGCTCATTACGAATTATCTTGCTATCAAACTACTCGCTACTTACAATTTCAGCATTTGCAGGCATTACCTTACTGAAAACCACTTGTCATTTCCTTCTGCTCCTTGTTGGGTTCGACACTCTTACTTATCGAAAAGAGCTACAATTGATCCCCTATACTTGTGGGTCATCAAGGCTATTTTCTGGCGCTGCTGTCATGAAAGTGAAGCGCCTTTGGTAAGGAAACATTTATATAGTGTGCTGAAATTTATTGTCACTTGTTACTATGGAGAACAATCCTTTGAAGGGTTTGTTCGGGGTATCTTCACCTCGACCGGAACCACAATTAGCAACCCCTCAACCTACTGGACCTACTGAAAATATTGAATAGGAAATTCCTTCGGGTATGATAGAACAACTTCTAGCTAATCCTTATGCAGGAGATGGAACCGAACCGAACATCATGGTATGCACTTGATATATGTGGAACAAATTTGTGGATCGTTTAAACTTGCAGGTTTACCCAGAGATGAAGTTATGGAGAAGGTTTTCCCTTTATATTTGAAGGGAAAAGCGTTGGCATGGTATAGGCTATGAGATGATATTGGACCATGGAATTGGAATCGATTGCAATTGGAGTTTCACCAAACAATTTATCCTATGCATCTAGTTCATCATGATCGGAATAATATATATAATTTTTGGCCTCGTGAAGGATAAAGTATTATTCAGAATTTTTATGCCCCAATCATGAGCTCTAAAGAGAAATTATTATTCAGAATTTTTATGCTCGGCTTTCTCGTAATGATCAAACCATGCTTGATACATCTTGTGATGGTTCTTTTATGAAGAAGACTATTGAATTCTGGTGGGATCTTTTGGAAAGAATTAAACGCAACTCTGAAGATTGGGACCTCGACGAAGGTAAAGAGTCGGGTATTAAACTTAAGTATGATTGTTTTAAATCTTTTATGAATACCGATGCTTTTCAAAAGTTTAGCACTAAATATGGACTTGACTCTGAGATAGTAGCTTCTTTTTATGAATCATTTGCTATTCATGTTGATCTCCCTAAAGAGAAGTGGTTTAAATATCACCCACCTATTGAAGAATAAACTAAAGAACTGGTACCAATTAAAGAAGAAACTATACTTTATAATGTTGATCCAGTTGTTCCTTCTGCTTATATTGAGAAACCACCTTTCCCTGTTAGGATAAAGGAACATGCTAAAGTTTCAACCGTGGTTAACAAAAGCTATATTAGAACACCTAAACCTGATGAACAAATCAAAGTAGAACCTAGTATTGCTATGGTTAAATATCTCTTGGAAGAAGATATGTGATGCGGAGCATCCTACGGTCATCACCATGTCAAGAGTCCGTTTGGCAAGTGACACGTGCGACCTCTTCTTCACATACACAAAGGTGAATCTTCTCCTTTACACGTGCTCACTTAACCCCTTCGAGGATGGTATACTACTTGACACTTCCCCCGTGTGCATGCATAGGTATTGTCGGAGCTTCTCGGATGTCAAGGAGGAGTGCAAGCGCCAAGGAACGACTACACCATCCGCGAGGGAAGCATGGAAGCGACGACGGAAGAAGACGGAGCTGCTGAAGTTACAGCAGCCGGACATCCGGGCCAGATGCCGGACATCCGGCGCCTCACCAAAGCCCGGACATCCGGCCAACCGCCCCGGACATCCGGCGTCTCCCGAGAGCCCGGATATCCGGCCTCAAGCCCAGAAATCCGGCACCCCTCTCCCGATCCGGCTGAAAGCAGTTGCCACAGCCGGACATCCGGCCCCAGCCCCGGACATCCGGCCTCCCGAAGCCCCGGATATCCGGCTCCCCAGCCGGAAATCCGGCGCCTCTCTCCGGTTCTGCTGAACGGTCAGTTTAGCCCGGACATCCGGGCTGAGAGCCCGGACATCCGGCGCCTCGCGAAGACCCGGACATCCGGCCCGACGCCCGGACGTCCGGCCTCCCTGCCTGCGTGCAGTGCCTCCGGGACTCGTCCCTTGTACCCCTTCGCCCCGAGACTATATATACTTGATTCCCTCCTCTTTCTAGGGTTAGCGTTGATTTAGCTCATAGATAGAGCTTCGCTCATCCATACCGGATCTACTCCACGAGAGACCGCGGCCCCTCTTCGGAGACGATCCACCTTGGATTCAAGACCTCCCTTTGCGGAGAAGACCATCATCAAGACCTCCTCACGGAGAAGAACGGCTACCGCTTGTATCGTCCTTTGTTGACCTCGAATCATGTATCTCCCTTTGTGTTCTTTGATCTAGCATTTGTGTGACCGATTCCTTGTTGGTTGAGTGTTTTCCCTCGTTCCTCCCGTGATTTCCTCGTGTTCTTCCGCTCGTTCTTCGTAATCCACCGTAGGATCCGCTCCAACGTGAAAGATCGCCCACGAGGGTTCCGCCCTACATCATCTATGGATCGAGCTTAGGTTGATCACGTTTTGGAGCCCCTACCCTCTTTTTCTAGCTTGATTTTGTTGATTTCGTCCCTAAATCCGAAAAATCCCCACCAAAAATAGCCCCAAAATTTTTTGTGATTTGTTAGTTTTGATGATGTTTTGTTGATTTTGATCCATGGATTTGCTTGGTTTCGAGTGGATCTAGCATTTCCCCAAGTTTCCCCACTTTCCATCCATGAAATCTCTCCAATTTTGATCTTGAAATCATCAATTTCCGCCCCCAATTCGAAAATTTCCGCCCCAAACGAGATCTGGAATCGTCGGGCCGGACATCCGGGCCGCAGGCCGGACAACCGGGCCAGCCGGCCGGACATCCGGGCCCGGGAGCACCAAAAATGCTCGGTTCTGGACATTAACCCCCCGAAAACCGGCCCCGAGCCCCCGATATACGGCCCCAGTACATTTCAGCTTTCCCATTTCACCGTTTTGTCCATAACTAATTCATCCGGAGTCCGTTTTTGACGTTCTTTAGCTCGTTTTGAAGCTATTGACATCCCCCTTCCCACAAAAATACCACCACCACCATTTGAATCCATCAAATTTTGTGAACTTTGGCATCTTTGCCTAGGGCTTCCACCATATCCTCCGCATAGCCACCACCCACTTCCGCAACCTAACCAATTTTATTCCCCATAGCATTAGTGGTTGTTTGAGTAGTGATTCGAGTCTCCTAAGGTGTTTCGGCTACTTAGGGACGATTGCTTCTTCATCAACCACCACCACCACTTCCAAATAGGCGTACCCACCATACACTTCCGCCACACCCCCAACTTAACCCAATTTCGTTTGAGTTGTGGCTTGTGTCTCCTCAGGTGTTTTGGCTACTTAGGGACGACAACTTCAACTCCGACACGTGTATAGCCCATCATTCCACTTCCGCATTGCCAAGTGCAAATCACCACCGCTTTCCGCTACCACCATTTGACATTTGTCATTTGAGATTTTGAGTTTGCGGTTTTTCCGTTTCCTAGGGTGTTTCGGCTACTTAGGGACGAGTTTCCATCATCTTAGGGTTTTTCCGTTTCCTAGGGTGTTTCGGCTATACATCAAGAACACCGCCACTCATCATCGCCAAGGACGGTAACCTCGACGACACCATTGTATTTTCCCATTGCAAATTGCATTGATAACCCCTAGCCCATTTTATGCTACTTGCCTATCGAGACTAGCCATTTGAGTATTGCCGGCAACGTTACTTGTGCACATTAGTGATCATACCTCCCATTACATACCATACCATATCATATTGGTATCATATCATCCATTGTGTCTCAAGTTTGTTCCCGCATACACACAATTGCTATCTTGGTTTGTGCATTGTGCAAAGTAGCCATAAAAAAAAGAGAATAAGCTTTTAAGCAAAGAAAAAGAGAGAGCAAAGAAGCTTGTAAGCAAGTGCCATAGCATCATACAACATTGCATATAAGATTGTCATATCCGATCATCTTGGATCATCTTGAGAAAAACACCGAACTATACATATATAGCATACTTGGGATAGAAATTTATCCATTTTGCATCTTATAGGTTGTGCACAAGTGTCGTATCCGCCCATTGAGCAATCGTGCTAGCGTCTCTCTTGAGTTGTGCAACACGAAGCGTTTTGGTGGATTCCACATTTTGAGCTCATTCCTTGGTTGCACGGCCCCATTTATCTATCCGTGTGTGTGTTTCCGTGTGCCTCATATTGCTATTGGTCTACTTGTTTCGCTTATGAATTTGTGAATCTCTTTCAACATTATTGACTCTTGCTAACATTTTGCATTAAATTTTTGTGCCACTATCCTCACCGAGCTCCTCCATAAGCTTTACTTGTGTAGGTGTGAGAACCGACAAGGATTTGTACCAATAGTGCTATTTCATTGTCCGCATTTGGGTGAACTTGATTCATTTTCAACATCGGTCAAGGTACATTGGTATAAGTTTTTCCCTTTCTCCCACTCATATTTGCTTGAGTCTTGTGATGGATAGGCAAGGCATTTCATCTTCGGTCTACAACAACAACGACGAGTTCGATGCCATGGAAAACAACTACGACGCCAAGATGCAAGCTAAAATGGAGGAGATCAAATCCTCATCAAGTCCTACAAGCGATCTTCCTCATCTTCGAGAAGACGCTCAAGAGCACATGCTTCCGAGCTACCGTCTCCGGCAAGATCACATCGGCATCGACACCATCATCAACAAGAACGTGAAGGTCAAGAGCTCAACATCAACAACCGCTCCACGACTTCACCATCTCCCTTGGCATCTTCGCCAAGCGACTTCAAGGCATCTTCGCCTTCGGATATTCGGCATCTTCGCCAACAAGCACCCCAAGACTACGCTCAAGAGAAGCTCCCCAAGCTCAAGTCCGCGACTTCCACGAGCTACTACGACCTCGACATCGACCACGAGATTCCTTTCTATGGGACTCAAGAACCCGAGGAGTACCTCGAGTGGGAGCGTTTGATGGACGACTACCTCAAGCTACATCAAGTTCCTCCCGAAGATCAAGTGAAGTGCGCCACAAGAAACTTCCACGACTACGCCTCGACATGGTGGCTTCACACACCTTCGAGTGCTACGAGATGAGTTGGTCCAAGATGAAGAGAGCTTTGCGGCGAGAGTTCGTGCCTCCAACATACACGGAACAACTTCGACGCCAATTGGAGAACACCACCCAAGGATCCAAGTCCATCGACAAGTACTTCAAGGAGATGAAGATTGCCTTGTGACGAGCCGGCGTGGACGACCCCATGTCAATGAAGTTCCACTTCATGATGGGATTGCACAACGACATCTCCAAGACCATCTTCCTCGAGAACTACAAGTCCATCGACGACTACTACATTGGTGCTCTCAAGGCGGAACAAGAACTCATGAAGGCCAACGCTTCTCCACCCCAAGCAAACTTCGTGGAGACCAAGCTCTCACGACAAGCATGAGGCTAGTACCACCATGATGTCCAAGCCCGACAAGCTCCAAGACGATGCTCCCAAGTGCGACTTCACCGCCATCCCTCTTTGTGGCATTGTTGATGCCGAGTCTACCTTGACTCTTTTTCAAGATGGTGCGGCGACAAGTACGACTACGGAGACCTTCAAGGACCAAGCTTTGGAGGCAAGCGACAAGGTGGCGAGCAAGGATGATGCTTCCATCTTAGGAGGCGAGAGTGATGTTGTGCCATCTTCGGCCTTCATCCACGATTTAGAGTGATGTTGTGCCATCTTCGGCCTTCATCCACGACGAGAGTGATGTTGAGCCATCTTCGGCCTTCATCCACGACGAGAGCGATGATGTGCCATCTTCGGCCTTCATCCACAACGACGACTACGAGACGGTTGAGCATGGGATTTTCCCTTCGACCACGGCGACGTCCGATGACTTGAGTGACTTGAGCCACCATATTGAGAGTGAGAGTGACTTCACCGCTAGCCCCATATATGTGTTGCCCCAATTCCCATGTGAGGAGAGCCACAACCCCCACCACTTGAGTGAGATGAGTGACCCCACCATACGTGAGTTTGAGTGCACCTATTTTGAGGGAGTGAGTGAACCACCACATAGAGAGAGTGAGATAGTTGATAGGTCTAGTGAGGCCATTTGCATTTCTAACAACTTGACCTCTACCTCTATTGTGTCTTCTCATTTGGTGCTAGGTCCCATTTATGATGTCGCGCCGATCCTCGACGACTCCGTCCTCCCTTTGGACAAGACGATGGCCATGGTGGAATATGATGCACACCCCACATGGTTCCATCAAGATGAAGATGACCACCATTTGGTCTTTCCCACCTCACCTACACCACTTGAGTGGAATGACAAGGGTAACAAAGGTGACGGTGATGCTCTCGTCCCACTAGTGGACTATTTTGACATTGATTGCTTGCATGATGTTGATCACCCTATTGACATGATTCATTCTAGTATGATTTCCCCATGTGATGATTTGCCCATTTATGAATATGATGATTCTCATGTGGAGTCTATTAGTAGTGATGCTATGTTACATAGGATTTCTTGTGGCAATTCTTTAGGTCACATCATGTTTGCTAATCCGCTTGACTTGTCATATGCTATGCATGAGATCCATCATATGTCTTATTTGCAATCTCTTCATAGTGACTATGCATATGCCATTAAAATAAACCCAATTTGCACATGTGGCATAGATGACAAGCCCATGGTTATTGGCATTTGTTTTTCTTGTGATGATATTGATATGCTCCCTTTGCATCCTTTATCTCATATGCCATGCCATGCCCTCCTAGCTTCGGATATGCATTGTTTTGGATGTTGTCCATTTTCTCCAAATGATGTTTCCAATATTGCTCATGAGGAGACCCCATAGTTTCCTCATACATGTTAGGAGAATTTGATCCATCCCATTCATTGCATGATCCCCATACTTGTGTGCACCACATGCTCCCCATGAATGAAAATGCTATCGATGCGCCATATACTTGCATTCTCAATTTGTGTCCCCATCGTGTCATACATAATAACTATTCTTTCATGATGGATGACATGTTCTTATACCATGCATCAAATTTCTTTGAGCGATGCTTATCTTATGCTAACTCACATGTGCACATACACATCATGATGGATGATGTGTCCATTTACCACGCGCACAATTTCTTTGGTTTTTGTCTCTTTTGTGTAGGTACCCATGAATACTTGTCGACCTCGCAATCCCACGAGTTGACAAAACGAGCTCTAGAGAGCAACGATGATTTGGGATCCCATGGATTGTCTTTCCCACCGCTCACTTCGCAAGTAAACACTTGGCGCATTTCTTCTACATGGCCCTCACTTGGCTATGGGTTGTTCTCCATTATATATCCTTTGCCCATCTTGCCATGTTCACTTTGCATGATATGCCCATTCCTATGCCTTTGCCATGCATTTGTGACCCATGCTTTGCATTACACATGATGATTGATTCTAGTACTTGTATGTGTATTTGCACGCGTGGTGGAGATATTGTTTGGTATTGCCATGATTGCTTTGTGCCCCATGCCTATGATGACACTATGATCTTGCTTTGTGTTCGTGCTTGCGATATGTCATGTGCATTCCCTATGCCTATTATTCGTTTACATGACATGATTGCCATGATTTCTTCTAGTGTGTTGCATCTTCGCTCCACTAGTTTGCACGACTTGATTACTATGCTTGCTTATGTTGCATCACCATTTCATGCGGTTGATGACAACCATCTATATGCTTTGCACATGATTCATATTGCTTCTTGTCATATATCTCTATGTGTTGCCTCCCTCATGCTAGATGATTTTCCATGTATTGAGTGCAACAATGATTCTCTTCTTGCTCATGAGATTGCCCCCATAGCATTCTCGCATATATTTGGAGATTTTGACATAATTCTTGTGAAGCATGCTTGTCTTAACTCTTTGCACCATATACCTAGTGCCATGAATATTGCCATTGTTGCATCATATTATTCATGCACTTGTGCTTCTAATGGTTATGTGCAAAAGATGAGAACCATCATGATGGATGATGTGTTCATCTACCATGCGCATATGTTCTTTGTTTTTGTTTTGTGCATGTGTAGGATACTTGGACTTTGTGTCGACTTCCACTTCACGTGAGTTGACCATTCGAGCTCTTGAGAGTGAGCCTCATACATTCTACCACGAATCGCTTCTACACCTCATTTGCTTCCACTTCGGCATTGTGAAGAATGCGCAAGGACATGCCTTCAAGGTGACATCTTTCTTGAGCATGGATATTGCGGATCATACTACTTGTGTTGCTTGCACGATGAGACTTATTGGTCATCTTGGTCCACTTGATTGCGCACTTAGTAGAGATCTTGCTTTGACTTGCCATTATCACATTCCCATGCATCATGACATATGTATCTTGTATGTTGCATCCAATTCTTGGATTACTTGCTCCTCTCATATGTTTGGTTGCAACAATGTCATTACTTCACATATGCCATGTCCCATTGATTGCTACATGCTTGACTTGATTGCCTCTCACATGATGAACAATTGCTCTTTCCATTGTGTTGAGTGCCACATGATATTCACTACACCCCATGCACATTATGTTTGGATTGTCTTGCACTTGACCCATGTGTTTAGACACTTCATTTTACTTGGTGTTATGAATGATTCATATGCCTACCATAGACCTTTCATTGAGCAATTTATGAATGCTTGCTATGAAATTGAGGTAGATGCTTATTCTCTTGACACACATATTTGCATCTCTACCTCCCATTTACATGCTTGTCCCCATGATATCTTTGACTGTGCTCAATTTATGCGCTTACATGCCATGTCACAATCCTTTGCCACACCATTTGCTATGCTTGATGACAACACTTGTTTGGTGAATCACCAATTGAATGCTTGTTTTTGCACTAACGCTAACCACATTTATTTTTCCAAGTGTTTGTTGTATTTGCTCCTTTTGAAGGAATCACAAGACGGTGCGACATTGGAGAATGCCCATTTCGAGCTTCAAGATGACGAGAGCTTGGTGATCGACCACTTTGACACGGCACCGCCATCTCTTTCCCATGGTGATTTGGTTTTCGATCCGAGGTCGGATCCTTTCCAAGGGGGAGGGGATGATGTGGAGCATCCTACGGTCATCACCATGTCAAGAGTCCGTTTGGCAAGTGACACGTCGACCTCTTCTTCACATACACAAAGGTGAATCTTCTCCTTTGCGTGCTCACTTAACCCCTTCGAGGATGGTATACTACTTGACACTTCCCGTGTGCATGCATAGGTATTGTCGAGCTTCGGATGTCAAGGAGGAGTGCAAGCGCCAAGGAACGACTACACCATCCGCGAGGGAAGCATGGAAGCGACGACGGAAGAAGACGGAGCTGCTTGAAATTACAGCCGGACATCCGGGCCAGAGGCCGGACATCCGGCGCCTCACCAAAGCCCGGACATCCGGCCAACCGCCCCGGACATCCGGCGTCTCCCGAGAGCCCGGATATCCGGCCTCAAGCCCGGAAATCCGGCACCCCTCTCCCGATCCGGCTGAAACAGTTGCCACAGCCCGGACATCCGGCCCCAGGCCCCGGACATCCGGCCCCAGGCCCCGGACATCCGGCCTCCCGCGAAGCCCCGGATATCCGGCTCCCCAGCCCGGAAATCCGGCGCCCCTCTCCCGGTTCTGCTGAAACGATCGCTCTAGCCCGGACATCCGGGCTGAGAGCCCGGACATCCGGCGCCTCGCCAAGACCCGGAACTGCCCGACGCCGGACGTCCGCCTCCTCGTCACAGTGCAGTGCCTCCGGACTCGTCCCTTGTACCCCTTCGCCCGAGACTATATATACTTGATCCCTCCTCTTTCTAGGGTTAGCGTTGATTTAGCTCATAGATAGAGCTTCGCTCATCCATACCGGATCTACTCCACGAGAGACCGCGCCCCTCTTCGGAGACGATCCACCTTGGATTCAAGACCTCCCTTTGGAGAAGACCATCATCAAGACCTCACGGAGAAGAACGGCTACCGTTTGTATCGTCCTTTGTTGACCTCGAATCATGTATCTCCCTTTGTGTTCTTTGATCTAGCATTTGTGTGACCGATTCCTTGTTGGTTGAGTGTTTTCCCTCGTTCCTCCCCGTGATTTCCTCGTGTTCTTCCGCTCGTTCTTCGTAATCCACCGTAGGATCCGCTCCAACGTGAAAGATCGCCCACGTAGGGTTCCGCCCTACATCAATATGGATGGGCATGTTATTTACTTCTGCGAAGAAGCTGCTAGAATTGCCAAACCTGATAAAAAGGACAAACATAGACCTGTTGTTGGCATGCCCGTTGTCTCGGTTAAAATAGGAGATCACTGTTATCATGGTTTATGTGACATAGGTGCTAGTGTGAGTGCTATTCCTTACACCTTATATCAAGAAATTATGAATGACATAGCACCTACAGAAATAGAAGACATAGATGTTACTACTAAACTTGCTAATAGAGACACTATATCACCAATTGGGACAGTTAGAGATGTTGAAGTCTTGTGTGGAAAAATAAAATACCCTACTGATTTCCTTGTTCTTGGTTCCCCACAAGATGACTACTGTCCCATTATCTTTGGCAGACCTTTCTTAAACACCGTTAATGCTAAGATAGATTGTGAGGAACAAACTGTCAGTGTTAGTGATGCGGAGCATCCCACGTTCATCCCCATGTACACTCCGACTATTCTCCAAACCCCAAGTGGACATATGACGAGACATCGAACAAATGCCATTGGACTCAAGGTGAACTCGCTCCTCTCCGAACCTTCACTTTCTACATGTGAGACATGGCTACTACCTCCAACGTGTGTGCTATGCATTTCCAGGAACCAAGAGGAAGGCAATGGAACAGCTACGAGCATTGGACAAGACGGCGAGGACACCAAGCGCGAGGAACAAGAGGAAGAGCTGCTAGGAAGCTACAGCGCTCGGACGTTCGACAGCCAACGGACGATCGACGATCTTCAGACGTCCGACGCCTGGAGACTCCACCAGCCAGACGGACCAGCCGACAAAAGCTACAGCGGCCGGACGACCGACCAAGGCCGGACGTCCGACGATCATCAGCCACCGGACGACCGACAACGTACGGAAATCCGACAAGGGCTATCCCGAGCCGAAACGCCGGACGTCCAACAAGTACCGGACGACCGGACCCTCGCGAGCCACCGAACATCCGGTACCCGCCGGACGACCGGCGCCTGTCTGTGCACAGAGTAGCGGGCTGAGGCCCATGTACCCCTTCACTTCGCCCCCATTTGCACTAAGACTATAAATAGACCTCCACCTCCTCCTAGTTAGGGTTAGCATTGATTTAGCTCATTGTTAGATAGAGCTTCGCTCATCCATATCGGATCTCCTCCTCGCGAGAGACCGCGGCCTCTTCGGAGAAGATCCACCATGGATTCAAGACCCCTTTATGGGAAGATCCCTCATGGATTCAAGACCTCCCCTCGGAGATGAGCTACCGCCACTTGTATCGTCCAATTGTTGACTTTGGATCATGTATCTCCGTTTGTGTTCATCGATTTAGCACATGTGTGATTGATCTTGTTGGTTTGAGTGATTCTCTTGTGTTTTTCCCCGTGATTTCCCTCGTGTTCTTCCGCTCGTTCTTCGTGTTCCTCATAGGGATTCTCTCCAAACGTGAAAGATCGTCCACATAGGGTTCCGCCCTACATCATTTTGGTATCACGAGCCACGTTGATCACGTTTTTAGAGCCCCTACCCCGTGTTTTCTAGCTTGATTTTGTTGATTTCGTCCTAAATTCGAAAATTCCCCACCAAAAATAGCGTTAATTTTTTTGTGATTTGTTGGTTTTGATGAAGTTTTGTTGATTTTGATCCATGGATTTGCTTGGTTTCGAGTGGATCTAGCATTTCCCCAAGTTTCCCCACCTTCCATCCACAAAATCTCCTCAATTTTGACCCCAAAATCCCAAAATTCCACCCAAAATCGCGTCCCGGAGCTCAAATCCCGCGTTGACCCCCGACCCCCGGACGTCCGACCTTTCCCGGACGACCGGAACCCCTAACCCGAACCGAAATCACGGATTTACGACCTTTCCGGACGTCCGGCGACCGGACATCCGTCCATTTACGGACGTCCGTAACCTGTAGATTCCCATTTCGGCTGATTTTTGTTTTGTCCATAACTAATTCATCCGAACTCCGATTTTTGCGTTCTTTAGCTCGTTGAAAAGCTCTTGACATCCCCCTTCCAACAAAAATACCACCAAAACCATTTTACTCCATAAATTGTTTGGAACTTTGGCATCTTTGCCTAGGGCTTCCACCACATCCTCCGCTAGTCCACCACTGACTTCCGCAACATAACCAATTTTGTTCCACATGGTTGTTTGAGTTGTGATTCGAGTCTCCTAAGGTGTTTCGGCTACTTAGGGGCGGTTTCTTCTTCATCAACCACCACCGCCACTTCCGCATAGGCTTACCCACCATACACTTCCACCAACCCAACTTAACCAAATTTTGTTTGTGTTGTGAGTTGTGTCTCCTAAGGTGTTTCGGCTACTTAGGGACCGTGCTTCCAACTCCGACACCGTGTATAGTCAACCATCTTACCCTCCACTTTTGCATTGCGTACACCAATACTTCCGCAACCACCACCGCATTCCCGCTACCACCATTTGACATTTGTCATTTGAGATTTTGAGTTCGCGGTTTTTCCGTTTCCTAAGGTCTTTCGACTACTTAGGGACGAGTCTCCATCATCTTGGTATCTACATCAAGAACACCGCCACTTATCATCGCCAAGGATGGTAACCTCGACGACGCCATTGTACATCCCCCTTGCAATTGCATGGATAGCCCCTAGCCCATTTTGCGCCGCTTGCCTATCGAGACTAGCCATTTGAGTATTGCCGGCAATGTTACTTGTGCACATTAGTGGTCATTGATCTACACCATCCATTGCATACATACCATATCATATTGGTATCATATCATCCATTGTGTCACAATATCGTTCCCGCATATACATAATAGCTATCTTGGTTTGTGCATTGTGCAAAAGTGGCCATAGAAAATAAAAATAAAAAAGAATAAGCTTTTAAGCAAAATAAAGAGAGCAAAGACCTTGTAAGCAAGTGCCATAGCATCATACCACATTGCATATAAGATTGTCATGTCCGATCATCTTGGATCATCTTGAGAAACACCGGGAACCATACATACATAGCATACTTGGGATAGAAAGTTTATCCATTTTGCATCTTATAGGTTGTGCACAAGTGTCGTATCAGCCTATTGAGCAATCGTATAGCTGCCTCTCTTCAGTTGTGCAACACGAGCGTTTTGGTGGATTCCACATTTTGAGCTCATTCCTTGGTTGCACGACACCATTTATCTATCCGTGTGTGTGTTTCCGTGTGCCATTCATTGCTATTGGTCTACTTATTTCTCTTACTAATTTGTGAATCTCTTTCAACATTATTAACTCTTGCTAACATTTTGCATTAAATTTTTTCCCACTATCCTCACCGAGCTCCACCATAAGCTTTACTTGTGTAGGTGTGAGAAACCGACAAGAATTGCTACCAATCGTGCTATTTCCTTGTTACACATTGAGTGATCATTGATCCATTTTCAACATCGGTCAAGGTACATTTGGTATAAGTTCTTCTCTTTCTCCCACTCATATTTGCTCGAGTCTTGTGATGGGCAGGCAAGGTATTTCATCTCCGTTCTTCGATAACGACAACAGCGTGAACAAGTACATCACCAAAGCATCAATCTTCGATCTACAACGACAAATGCAAGGCGCACAATCAAGATTGCAAGAGCGCATCGAGAACCTCTCCATCGACATTCATCTCTCCGAAGCAAGTAAAAGGGACTACATCGACAAGAAGCTTTCTGCACATAAAGAGGAGCAAGATGCAAGGATGGAGGAGATTAGAGCCTTGATCAAGTCTTCTTCCCCTTCGTCATCTTCAAGGCGGCGACATTCAAGCCACAAGTCTTCGAAGCGCCCAAGCGATGCAAGCGCAAGTCGTCCACGTCCACATCTCCATGGCGACCACCATCACGTTCGTGATCCACATCATCATGAAGGGCAAGTCACCTCCAAGCATCATGTGCACGACGACGACGAACGACATCTACTACGAGCTCAAACACGACAACGACATCATCATCATGAAGATGCTCCACAAGCGCAAGTGCACAAGTCCCAACAAGCCCTATTTCACGCCAAGTCCAAGCTTCATGAGCACAAGAGAAGACCGCGAGACAAGCACCACCACGAGAACGCTACGGCTACTACAACAACCACTT
Organism: Aegilops bicornis; assembly: GCA_021605145.1. NCBI lineage: Eukaryota > Viridiplantae > Streptophyta > Magnoliopsida > Poales > Poaceae > Aegilops > Aegilops bicornis. The sequence goes on from CM038671.1 coordinate 362,398,713, forward strand.
CGGCATCTTCGCCAAGTGCTATCAAGGCGTCTTCGCCTTTGGACGTACGACATCTTCGCCTACTTCCCACATGTACGCCTACATCGACTTCATCAAGTCCAAGGCGACTACCTACGAGCGAGGGTGACACTTCCATCTTCGGAAGCCCCTCAAGGAAGATGGCCGAGCATGGGAAACTCCCTTCGGTCATGGAGACGAGCTACGAGGTGCCACATCTTATGGGCCTCCCACACAAAGACGGTGACAAGAAGGTCGAGCAAGGGCCATCCCCTTTGACCACAGCGATAGGAATTGAGCATGGAGACAATTGCACCAACATCTCTCCGACACACACATATGTCGAGATGCCCCATTTGTCATGTGAGGAGAGCCACCACCCCATGAGAGAGATGAGTGACTCCACCATATGTGACATTGAGAGTATTTCCTTTGAAAGGATGAGTGTGACCACCACTAGCCCCACACATGAGAGCATACCACACATCCTATGTGAGGTTGAGCGCCATTTGAGTGACTCCACCAACCATATGAGTGAGAGCATCCTTGAGGGAGTGAGTGAGCCACAACACATAGTGAGTGAGGTAGTTGACACGGCATGTGAGGCCACTATGATTTCTAACGACTTAACCTCTACTCCTAGTGTGTTTTCTTCTTTGGTGCTAGGTCTCCTACATGACGACATGCCTACCCTCGACGAGTCCATCCCTTCAATGGAGACAACGATGGCCATGGTGGACGATGATGCACCCCCCACATGGTTCCATCATGATGAAGATGCCAATGACTTGTTCTTTGACACCTCATCTGCAACACATGAGCGATGCTCCAAAGGTAAAATAGGTGATCGTGCTTCTCTTGTCCCACTAGTGGACTATCTTGACATCGATTGCTCCAATGATGTTGACCCACCTATTATGATGTAGGGCGGAACCCTATGTGGACGATCTTTCACGTTTGGAGAGGATCCCTACGAGGAACACGAAGAACAAGCGGAAGAGCACGAGGGAAATCACGGGGAAAACACAAGAGAATCACTCAAACCAACAAGATCAATCACACATGTGTTAGATCGATGAACACAAAGGGAGATACATGATCCAAAGTCAACAAAGGACGATACAAACGGTAGCCGTTCTTCCTCTTGGTTCCTGGACAGGTGGTGTCGGACGTCCGGTCGGCGTCGGTCGTCCGGGCACTGGAGAGTGTCGGACGTCCGGTGTCTGGCGGTCGTCCCAAGGCTGAGTCGTCCGGACGTCCGGTGGTTACGGTCGTCCGTAGATTCGGCTCGGGTCCTCAGGGGCCGGACGTCCGGGCTGGGCCGGTCGTCCGGTGGCTGTAGCTTCGCGCAGCTTCTTCTTTGGGTCCTTGTACTTGGCGTCCTCGCTAGCTATTCAGTTCGATGTGGTGGCTTCGTGGCTTTACTCCAAGTACCTGATCATGCATAGAACACACGTTGGAGGTAGTAGCCATATCTCACATGTAGAAAGTGATGGTTCGGAGAGGAGCGAGTTCACCTTGTGTCCAATGGCGTATGTTCGAGGTCTCGTCATATGTCCACTTGGGGTTTGGAGAGTAGTCGGAGTGTACATGGGGATGAACGTGGGATGCTCCGCATCATCTCCCCCCCCCTTGGGAAAGATCCGACCTCGGATCGTGATCCTCATCACCATGGAAACGGTTGTTGGGGACGAACTTGTAGTTGGATGGAGTTGAAGACATGGCGCAATCCAAGTAGTCCAAGGTGTGCCGGAGTGATAGACATTCAAAAAGAGCAAACACAAGCAACACTCGAGAATACAATGGTTAGCGCACACAAAGTGTCCATCATGTAAGAATGAGTCCGTGCGGCAAGATTGGTCGTGACAAAGCGCATGAAGCTTATCAAGATGATCTAGAATGAGATGCAAAGCATTCATGGGAACAAAAGCATGGTGCACAAAGCGACAAATTCTACCATTGTGCAAAATGATGTCATAGAGAGACGGTTCATCAATAGCATGAATATGGTAATGGATGCTCAATATGATTATGTTATCATGCAATTGATGATAGGCAATATGATCATGATGTATGAATATGCCATCAAGAAAGATCACAACAAATTTGCTAAGAAAATGCACAAGCTCATATATCATGGATGACATGGGAATAGGTGCAACAAGACAATCATAATGTGTGTCAATCCATGCATAGGGTGCAAATTTGTCATGGGTGGTGTTGTACCATAGCTCGATCTCGTGGCACTCCTCAACTTGAAGGTCCATAGGGTCCATCTTCAAAGTCGGTCCTCCATCCAATATATGTATCATGTAGATAATAAGAAGGAAACAATAATGAAAGAATGACCCATCCAATATGCATAATTGAGGGTGGATCAAAGGGAAGGAGTTCACCTTTAGGAGATTCTCGCAAATGTTGGTGTTGCACATCATGTACGCCTTCACATAACCAAAATGTTTTTTTATGGTACCGCCTTGTGAATCCTTCAAAATGAAAGAACATGACAAACACTCGGAAAAACAAATGAGGTTAGTGCAAATGCAAGACCTATCATTCGAGGGGCTTAGATACCCAACAAGTGTTTTCATCATTCTTATCATAAGAAAGAACAAGGTGTGGTATGGTATGAAAGCATATGATGGAACTACAACCAAAGACAATAGGCTCAAGTAAGCAAGCATGCATCACAAGTAATATGTCCAAGTCTCCACGATCAATAAGCATAGCAAGTTGGCACTCAACACAAGGTGATATGAGAGATGCAACTAATGGAGACAAGAGACAATGATCAAGACAAATCAAGTGAGAGGCATGAACATATATGTCATCAACCCAAGAAAGCGAGTAATGTAACATGGATGATGGGACAAAGCAAGCAATCATAGAGATCAAGTCAAGCAAGCTAGTAGTGCGAAGATGCAACGTACTAGAAGGAATCATGGCAAGCATGTCATTGGTGCAAATAGTGGGCATGAATAATTCACATGTCATAGCACAAGCATAAATGCAAGATATGAGCAAAATAGCATCAATAGCATGAGGCGCATGATAAACATGGCAATAGCAACAAGGATCTCCACCAAGCATGCATATACACATAGAAGTAGCATAATTGTGAATCATGGGTAGATGCAAGCAAGGGTCACAATGGCATGGCAAAGGCATAAGAGTAAAAATAACATGCAAAGTGAACACGGGAAAATGAGCATAATGTGACAAGTGGTAAATAGCCCATAGCCGTGTGAGAGACAAGTAAAAGAGATGCGCGTAGTCCTTGCGCAAAAGGAATGGTGGGAATGAAAGTCCACGAGATCCCAAGTCATCGTTGCTCTCAAGAGCTCGTTTAAATCAACTCTTGGGATTGAGAGGTTGACGAGTATACGTGAGTACCTACACAAAACAAAGACAAAGGGAAAATTGTGTGTGCGCGGTAGATGTACGCATCATCCATCATGATGCATACGTGCTTGTGTTGGTTAGCACCAAATATCCAATGCTCAAATAAATGAGATGCGTGATATAGAAACATGTCATCCATCATGATAGGTTTATTGTTATGTATAGCATAATGGAGACTCAAATTGTGTAATGCATCATGAGAAATGTGTAGAGCATTTTTATTCATGGAATGCATATGGTGCACGCAATTATGGGAATCATGCAAAGTATGGAATGTATCAAAATCTCCTAATATATATGAGGAAACTATGGGGGTGTCCTCATGAGCATTAATGGAAACATCACATGGAGAATATTGACAACATCCAAAACAATGCATATTTGGAACAATGTGATCATGGCATGACATAGTAGACGAATTGCGCAAATCATGTAAAGGAAGCATGGCAATATCATCACATGAAAAACAAAAGCCAATGACCATCATCTCGTCATCTATGCCATAAGTGCAAATGGGATTGATTTTAATGGGGCATGCATAGTTACTATGTTGAGATTGAAATGATGCAATACGGGAGATCTCACTCATAGCATATGACAAGTTCAATGGATTGTCAAACATGATGTGACCAAAAGAATTTTCAAAAGATATCCTATGAAGCATAGCATCACAACTAGGCAACTCAACATGCTCATCATCATATTCATCATAAATAGGTAAGTCATGACATGAAGAAGTCGCACTAGCATGAAGCATGGGAATAGGTGGATCAACACCATGCAAGCAATCATTGTCAACAGAGTCCACTAGTGGGACAAGAGAAGCACCATCACCTATGTTACCGTTGGAGCGTCGCTCATGTGTTGTAGGTGAGGTGTTGAAGATCGTCTCGTTGTCATCTTCATCTTGATGGAACCATGTGGGGGGTGCATCATTGTCCACCATGGCCATCGGTTTTCCCATTGGAGGGATGGACTCGTCGAGGATAGGCATGTCGTCATGTAGGAGACCTAGCACCAAAGAAGAAAACACACTCGGAGTAGAAGGTAAGTCGTTAGAAATCATAGTGGCCTCACATGCCATGTCAACTACCTCACTCACTCAGTGTTGAGCCTCACTCACTCCCAATATGATGTTCTCACTCGTATGGTTGGTGGAGTCACTTAGATGGCTCTCAACCTCACATCGGATGTGTGGCATGCTCTCATGTGTGGGGCTAGTGGTGGTCACACTCATCCTCTCATAGGAAATGCTCTCCATGTCACGTATGGTAGAGTCACTCATGTCACTCATGTCACTCATGTAGTGGTGGCTCTCCTCACATGGCACTTGGGGCATCTCGACATATGTGGGTGTCGGAGAGATGTAGGTTCAAATGTCTCCATGCTCAACTCCTATCGCCGTGGTCGAAGGGGATGGCCCTTGCTCGACCTTCTTGTCACCGTCTTGGTGTGGGAGGCCCATATGATGTGGCACCTCGTAGCTCGTCTCTATGACCGAAGGGAGTTTCCCATGCTCGGCCATCTTCCTTGAGGGGCTTCCGGAGATGGAAGTGTCGCCCTCGCTCGTAGGTAGTCGCCTTGGACTTGATGAAGTCGTAGTAGGCGTACTCGTGGGAAGTAGGCGAAGATGCCGTACGTCCCAAGGCGAAGATGCCTTGATAGCACTTGGCGAAGATGCCGAAGTGTTTCTTGTAGTCGTAGCACCGTCTTGGTGGTGGTCGTCTCGCGGTCTTCTTTTGTGCTCTTCAAGCTTGGACTTGGCGTGAAGTAGGGCTTGTTGGGACTTGTGCACTTGCGCTTGTGGAGCATCTTCTGATGATGATGTCGTTGTCGTGCTTGAGCTCGTAGTAGATGTCGTTCGTCGTCGCCATGCACATGATGCTGGGAGGTGACTTGCCCTTCATGATGATGTGTATCATGAACGTGATGGTGGTCGCCATGTAGATGTGGACGTGGACGACTTGCACTTGCATCGTTTCCGCGCTCCGAAGACTTGTGTCTTGAATGTCGCCGCCTTGAGGATGACGAAGGGGAAGAAGACTTGATCAAGGCTCTAATCTCCTCCATCCTTGCATCTTGCTCCTCTTTATGTGCGGAAAGCTTCTTGTCGATGTAGTCCCTTTTCCTTGCTTCGGAGAGATGAATGTCGATGGAGAGGTTCTTGATGCGCTCTCGCAATCTTGATTGTGCGCCTTGCATTTGTTGTTGTAGATCGAAGATTGACGCTTTGGTGATGTAGTTGTTCACGCCGTCGTTGTTGTCGAAGACCGGAGATGAAATGCCTTGCCTATCCATCACAAGACTCGAGCAAATATGAGTGGGAGGAAGAGAAGAACTTATACCAAATGTACCTTGACCGATGTTGAAAATGGATCAATGGTCACTCAATGATGTAACAAGGAAATAGCACAATTGGTACCAATTCTTGTCGGTTCTCACACCTACACAAGTAAGGCTTATGGTGGAGCTCGGTGAGGATAGTGGCACAAAAATTTGATGCGAAAGTGTTAGCAAGAGTCAATAATGTTGAAAGAGATTCCCAAATTCGCAAGCGAAACAAGTAGACCAATAGCAATGAAAGGTACACGGAAACACACACACGGATAGATAAATGGGGTCGTGCAACCAAGGAATGAGCTCAAAATGTGGAATCCACCAAAACGCTCGTGTTGCACAACTCAAGAGAGACGCTAGCACGATTGCTCAATAGGCGGATACGACACTTGTGCACAACCTATAAGATGCAAAATGGATAAACTTTCTATCCCAAGTATGCTATGTATGTATGGTTCCCAGTGTGTCTCTCAAGATGATCCAAGATGATCGGATATGACAATCTTATATGCAATGTGGTATGATGCTATGGCACTTGCTTACAAGCTTCTTTGCTCTCTCTCTTTTGCTTAAAAGTTTATTCCTTTTTTTTCTATGGCCACTTTTGCACAATGCACAAACCAAGATAGCTATTGTGTATATGCGGGAATGATATTGTGACACAATGGATGATATGATACCAATATGATATGGTATGTATGCAATGGATGGTGTAGATCACTAATGTGCACAAGTAACGTTGCCGGCCAATACTCAAATGGCTAGTCTCGATAGGCAAGTGACGCAAAATGGGCTAGGGGTTATCAATGCATTTGCAAGGGGAATGTACAATGATGTCGTCGAGGTTACCGTCCGTTGCGATGATGAGTGGCGGTGTTCTTGATGTAGATACCAAGATGATGGATACTCGTCCCTAAGTAGCCGAAACACCTTAGGAAATGGAAAAACCGCAAACTCAAAATTTCAAATGACAAATGTCAAATGGTGGTAGCGGAAAGCGGTGGTGGTTGCGGAAATGGGATTGCGGAAATGCAATGATGGGTAATGGAGTACGCAATGCGGAAGTGGGGTGTAAGGTGGTGAACTATACGCGGTGTCAGAGTTGGAACCACGGTCCCTAAGTAGCTGAAACACCTTAGGAGACACAACTCACAACACAAACAAAATTGGGTTAAGTTGGGGTGTAAGTGTATGTTGGGTAAGCCTATGCGGAAGTGGTGGTGGTGGTTGATGAACAAGCAACCGTACCTAAGTAGCCGAAACACCTTAGGAGACCCGAATCACTACTCAAGAAACCACTAATGCTATGGGGAACAAAATTGGTTAGGTTGCGGAAGTCGATGGTGGAGTAGCGGAGGATGAGGTGGAAGCCCTAGGCAAAGATGCCAAAGTTCCAAATATTTTATGGAGTCAAATGGTTTTGGTGGTATTTTTTTGGAAGGGGGATGTCAAGAGCTTTTCAACGAGCTAAAGAACGTCAAAATCGGAGTTCGAATGAATTAGTTATGGACAAAAACAAAAATCAGCCGAAGTCTGAAACTACAGGTTTCGGACGTCCGTAAATGGACGGATGTCTGGTCGCCGGACGACCTGGAAGGTCGGAAATCCGTGATTTCGGTTCGGGTTAGGGGTTCCGGTTGTCCGGGAAAGGTCGGACGTCCGGGGGTCGGGGGTCAACGCGGGATTTGAGCTCCGGGACGCGATTTTGGGCGGAATTTTGGGATTTTGGGGTCAAAATTGAGGAGATTTTGTGGATGGAAAGTGGGGAAACTTGGGGAAATGCTAGATCCACTCGAAGCCAAGCAAATCCATGGATCAAAATCAACAAAACATCATCAAAACCAACAAATCACAAAAAAAATTTGGGGCTATTTTTGCTGGGGATTTTCGGATTTAGGACGAAAACAACAAAATCAAGCTAGAAAACTCGGGGTAGGGGCTCCAAAACGTGATCAACATGGCTCATGATACCAAGATGATGTAGGGCAGAACCCTATGTGGACGATCTTTCACGTTTGGAGAGGATCCCTACGAGGAACACGAAGAACGAGCGGAAGAGCATGAGGGAAATCACGGGGAAAACCCAAGAGAATCACTCAAACCAACAAGATCAATCACACATGTGCTAGATTGATGAACACAAAGGGAGATACATGATCCAAAGTCAACAAAGGACGATACAAACGGTAGCCGTTCTTCTCCGGGAGGAGGTCTTGATGATGGTCTTCTCCGCAAAGGAGGACTTGAATCCAAGGTGGATCTTCTCCGAAGAGGGGCCGCGGTCTCTCTCGTGGAGTAGATCCGATATGGATGAGCAAAGCTCTATCTCACAAATGAGCTAAATCAACGCTAACCCTAACTAGGAGGAGGTGGAGGAGTATATATAGTCTAGGCGGATGAAAGGGTAAGTGGCTTCGGCCCCACACACCGGCGGGCAAGACAGCGCTTGGACGTCCGACAGTGTACCGGACGTCCGGTGGCTCATGAGGGTCCGGTCGTCCGGTGCATGTCGGACGTCCGGCGTTTTGGCTCTGGACAGGTGGTGTCGGATGTCCGGTAGGCGTCGGTCGTCCGGGCACTGGAGAGTGTCGGACGTCCGGTGTCTGGCGGTCGTCCGGGTGTTGGGAGTCGTCGGACGTCCGGTGGTTCCGGTCATCCGTAGATTCAGCTCGGTCTTCAGGGGCCGGACGTCTAGGCTGGGCCGGTCGTCCGGTGGCTGTAGCTTCGCGCAGCTTCTTCTCTGGGTCCTTGTACTTGGCGTCCTCGCTGGCTGTTCCGTTGGATGTGGTGGCTTCGTGGCTTTCCTCCAAGTACCTGATCATGCATAGAACACACGTTGGAGGTAGTAGCCATATCTCACATGTAGACAGTGATGGTTCGGAGAGGAGCGAGTTCACCTTGTGTCCAATGGCGTATGTTCGAGGTCTCGTCATATGTCCACTTGGGGTTTGGAGAGTAGTCGGACTGTACTTGGGGATGAACGTGGGATGCTCCGCATCATATTACCATGCTTCATGCTAGTGAAACTTCTTCATGCCTTGACTTACCTATTTATGATGAATATGATGATGAGCATGTTGAGTTGCCTAGTTGTGATGCTATGCTCCATAGGATATCTTGTGAAAATTCTATTGGTCACTTCATGTTTGACAATCCATTGAACTTGTCATATGCTATGAGTGAGATCTCCCATATTGCATCATTTCAATCTCAACATAGTAACTATGCATGCCCCATTAAAATCAATCCTATTTGCACTTATGGCATAGATGACGAGATGATGGTCATTGGCTTTTGTTTCTCTTGTGATGATATTGCCATGCTTCCTTTACGTGATTTGCGCAATTCATCTACTATATCATGCCATGATCACATTGTTCCAAATATGCTTTGTTTTGAATGTTGTCAATATTCTCCATGTGATGTTGCTACTCATGCTCATGAGGAGACCCCCATAATTTCCTCATACATATTCGGAGATTTTGATACATTCCATACTTTGCATGATTCCCATAATTGCGTGCACCATATGCTTCCCATGAATAACATATTTCTCATGATGCATTACACAATTTGAGTCTCCATTATGCTATACATAATAACAAACCTCTCATGATGGATGACATGTTTCCATATCACGCATCTCATTTATTCGAGCATTGGCTATTTTGTGCTAACCAACACAAGCACGTGCGCATCATGATGGATGATGTGTACATCTACCACGCACACACATTTTTCCTTTGTCTTTCTTTTGTGTAGGTACGCACATATACTCGTCAACATCTTAATCCCATGAGTTGACGAAAGGAGCTCTTGAGAGCAACGATGATTTGGGATCCCGTGGACTATCATTCCCACCATTCCTTTTGCGCAAAGACTACGCGCATCTCTTTTACTTGTCTCTCACACGGCTATGGGATATTTACCATTTGTCACCTTATGCTCATTTTACCGTGTTCACTTTGCATGCTATGCTTGCTCCTATGCCTTTGCCATGCCATTGTGACCCTTGCTTGCATCTACCCATGATTCACCATTATGCTACTTTTATGTGTATTTGCATGCTTGGTGGAGATCCTTGTTGCTATTGCCATGTTTATCATGTGCCCCATGCTATTGATGCTATTTTTCTCATATCTTGCCTTTATGCTTGTGAAATGTCATGTGCATTTTATATGCCCACTATTTGCACACATGACATGCTTACCATGATTCCTTCTAGTACGTTGCATCTTCGCACTACTAGCTTGCTTGACTTGATCGCTATGATTGCTTGCTATGTTGCATCACCCATGTTCCACTATCACTTGCTTTCTTGGGTTCATGACATATATGTTCATGCCTCTCACATGATATATCTTGTTTATTGTCGCTTGCCTCCTATAGTTGCCTCTATGCTTAATGATCTTGGAGACTTGGACATATTACTTGTGATGCATGCTTGCTTCCTTGAGCCTCTTGTATTTGGTTGTTCTTACATCATATGCCTCCATAATATGAAATGCTCCCTTGTCCTTCCTTATGATGAGCATGATGCATACACTTGTTGGGTATATTACCAGTCGAATGATAGGTTTTGCGTGACCGCTAACCTCATTTGTTTTTCCAAGTGTTTTTCATGTTCTTTCGTTTTGAAGGATTCACAAGGCATTACCGTCATGAGACATATTGGTTATGTGAAGGCATACATGATGTACAACTCCAACATCTTGAGGAACTTTCTTGAGGTGAACTCCTTCTCTTTGAGCCATCCTCAAATACACATATTGGATGGGTCACTCTTTCATTGTTGTTTCCTTCTTGTTGTCTACATGATACATCTCGTGAGCGGAGGAACGACATTGGAGATTGGCTACATGGACCTTCACATTGAGGAGCGCTCGCACTTATTGGATGCACCTTCGAAACTCCACTCATGCCTCGACATCGAGCTTTGGTACACCGACACCTCCATAATTGTTGATTGTACTCATATATGTCATGCTCGATGGACATATCATACTCACCACAAGTTTGCAACATATGCATGGATTGACTCACATTATGATTGCCTTGTTGCATCTTGTATTCCCATGTCATCCATGATATTTGAGCTTGTTCACTTCCTTAGCAAATTTGTTGTGATCTTCCTTGATAGCATATTCATAAATCATGATCATATTGCCCATCATCAATTGCATGATAACATAATCATATTGAGCATCCATTGCCATATTCATGTTATTGATAAACCGTCTCACTATGACATCATTTTGCACCGTGGTTGCATTCATCATATTCACAACACATTTATGTGCACAATGATTGCATTTCCTCCCATGAATGCTTTGCATCTCATTCTAGATCATCTTGATAAGCTTCATGCGTTTTATCACGACCATTCTTGCCGCATGGACTCATTCTTACATGATGGACACTTTGTGTGCGCTAACCATTGTATTTCTGAGTGTTGCTTGTGTTTGCTCTTTTTGCATGTCTATCACTCCGGCGACACCTTGGACTACTTGGATTGCGCCATGTCTTCAACTTCGTCCAACTACAAGTCCGTCTACGACAACCGTTTCCATGGTGATGAGGATCACGATCCGAGGCCAGATCTTTCCCAAGGGGGGCGAGATGATGCGGAGCATCCCACGTTCATCCCCATGTACACTTCGACTACTCTCCAAACCCCAAGTGGACATATCACGAGACCTTGAACAAATGCCATTGGGCACAAGGTGAACTCGCTCCTCTCCGAACCTTCACTTTCTACATGTGAGACATGGCTACTACCACCAACGTGTGTGCTATGCATGTCCAGGAACCAAGAGGAAGGCAATGGAACAGCTACGAGCATTGGACAAGATGGCGAGGACACCAAGCGCGAGGAACAAGAGGAAGAGCTGCTAGGAAGCTACAGCGCTCGGACGTCCGGTAGCTACCGGACGACCGACGATCTTCGGACGTCCGACGCCTGGAGACTCCACCAGCCAGACGGACCAGCCGACAAAAGCTACAGCGGCCGGACGACCGACCAAGGCCAGACGTCCGACGACCATCAGCCACCGGACGACCAACAACGTCCGGAAATACGACGAGGGCTATCTCGAGCCGAAACGCCGGACGTCCCACAAGTACCGGACGACCGGACCCTCACGAGCCACCGGACGTCCGGTACCCGTCGAACGACCGGCGCCTGTCTGTGCGCAGAGTAGCGGGCTGAGGCCCATGTACCCCTTCACTTCGCCCCCACTTGCACTAACACTATAAATAGACCTCCACCTGAAGGTGATCCTGTGTTTGAATTACAACAATTGCCAAACACTTTGAAATATACTTTTCTTGATGAAAAGAAGATATATCCTGTTATTATTAGTGCTGACCTTTCAGAACATGAAGAAGAAAGATTATTGAAAGTTCTAAGGAAGCACCGAGCTGCTATTGGATATACTCTTGATGATTTAAAGGGCATTAGTCCCACTCCATGTCAGCACAAAATTAATATCGAACCTGATGCTAAACCCGTTGTTGATCACCAACGTCGGTTAAATCCGAAAATGAAAGAGGTGGTAAGAATGGAAATATTAAAACTTTTGGAAGCGGGTAAAATCTATCCCATAGCTAATAGTAGATGGGTAAGTCCTGTTCATTGTGTTCCTAAGAAAGGAGGTATTACTGTTGTTCCTAATGATAAGAATGAACTTATTCCACAAAGAATTGTTACATGCTATAGAATGGTAATTGATTTTAGAAAATTAAACAAAGAAACTGGAAAAGATCATTACCCTCTGCCTTTTATTGTTATAATCACACACTTTTGCTTCCTTGATGGATACTCTGGCTTTTCACAAATACCTGTTTCTCAACATGATCAAGAAAATACCACTTTTACTTGTCCCTTTGGAACTTATGCTTATAGACGTATGCCTTTTGGTTTATGCAATGCACCTGCTACCTTTCAAAGATGTATGACTGCTATATTCTATGATTTTTGTGAAAAGATTGTTGAGGTTTTCATGGATGACTTCTCTGTTTACGTGAAGTCTTTTGATGATTGTTTAAGCAACCTTGATCAAGTTTTGCAGAGATGCGAGCAAACAAATCTTGTCTTGAATTGGGAGAAGTGCCACTTTATGGTTAATGAAGGTATTGTCTTGGGTCATAAAATTTCTGAAAGAGGTATTGAAGTGGGCAAAGCTAAGGTTGATGCAATTGAGAAAATTCCATGTCCTAAAGATATCAAAGGTATTCGTAGTTTCCTAGGTCATGCTGGTTCCTATAGGAGATTTATCAAAGACTTTTCTAAAATTTCTAGGCCTCTTACGAGTCTTTTGCAAAAGGATATTCCTTTTGTTTTTGATGATGATTGTTTAGAAGTCTTTGAAACACTCAAGAAAGTCTTAATTTCTGCACCTATTGTTCAACCACCTAATTGGAATTTGCCTTTTGAAATTTTGTGTGATGCTAGTGATTATGTTGTTGGTACTGTTCTAGGACAAAGAGTTGATAAGAAACTGAATGTTATTCATTATGCTAGTAAAACTCTAGACAGGGCTCAAAGAAATTATGCAACTATTGAAAAAGAATTCTTAGCAGTGGTGTTTGCTTGTGATAAATTTAGACCTTATATTGTTGATTCAAAAGTAATTGTTCACACCGATCATACTGCTATTAAATATCTTATGGAAAAGAAAGATGCTAAACCTAGACTTGTTAGATGGGTTCTCTTGGTACAAGAATTTGATTTGAATATCACTGATAGAAAAGGAGCTGAGAACCCCGTAACTGATAACTTGTCTAGGCTTGAAAATGTGCTTGATGACCCACTACCTATTAATGATAGTTTTCTTGCTGAGCAGTTAGCTGCAATAAATGTTTCATAACACTCCTTGGTATGTTGACTATGCTAATTACATTGTTGCTAAGTATGTGCCACCTAAATTTACTTACCAACAAAAGAAAAAAATGCTTCTATGATTTAAGACACTACTTTTGGGATGACCCACATCTTTATAAAGAAGGAGTAGATGGTATTATTAAACATTGTGTACCTGAGCATGAACAGGGACAAATCTTACGGAAATGTCACTCCGAAGCATATGGAGGGCATCATGCTGGAGATAGAACTACTCACAAGGTATTGCAATCTGGATTTTATTGGCCTACTCTCTTCAAGGATGCCCGTAAGTTTGTCTTATCTTGTGATGAATGCCAAAGAATAGGTAATATCGGTAAGCGTCAAGAGATGCCTATGAATTATTCACTTGTTGTTGAATCATTTGATGTTTGGGGATTTGATTACGTGGGACCTTTTCCTTCCTCTAATGGTATACACATATTTTGGTTGATGTTGATTATGTTACTGAATGGGTAGAAGCTATTCCAACCAGTAGTGCTGATCACAACACCTCTATTAAAATGCTTAAGGAAGTTATTTTCCCAAGGTTTGGAGTCCCTAGATATTTAATGACTCATGGTGGTTCACATTTTATTCATGGTGCTTTCTGTAAAATGCTTGCCAAGTATGATGTTAACCATAGAATTGCATCACCTTATCATCCTCTGTCTAGTGGTCAAGTTGAGCTTAGCAATAGAGAAATAACATTAATTTTACAAAAGACTGTTAATAGGTCCAGGAAGAATTGGTCTAAGAAATTAGATGATGTACTTTGGGCTTATAGAACAGCAAACAAAAATCCTATGGGTATGTCTCCTTATAAAATGGTTTATGGAAAAGCTTGTCATTTGCCTCTTGAATTAGAACATAAAGCATATTGGGCAGCCAAAGAACTCAACTACGATTTCAAACTTGCGGGTGAAAAGAGGTTATTTGATATTAGTTCATTAGACAAATGGAGAACCCAAGCTTATGAAAATGCAAAATTATTCAAAGAAAAAGTTAAAAGATGGCATGACAAGAGAATCCAAAAGCGCGAGTTTAAAGTCGGAGAATATGTTCTTTTGTACAACTCTTGTTGATTCTTTGTAGGAAAACTCCTCTCAAAATGGGAAGGCCCATATGTTATCGAGGAGGTTTATCGGTCTGGAGCCATCAAAATAAATAATGCCAAAGGTACTAACCTGAAGGTTGTCAATTTGCAACGAATAAAACATTATATCTCAGGTATGCCCATTAATGTTGAAAGTAATATTATCCAAACTTTGACACGGGAGGAACACATAAAAGAGTCCTTCCGGAACACTCCAGAATCATGAAAATAAGGAGGTACGTGATACGGTAAGTAAACTGACTCCAAAAAATCCGCAAAAATATTTTTATGCATTTTGGAATATTTAGAAAAATAGGAAAATAAGAAACTTCCAGGAAGCGTACCCAGGTGGGTTGTGCCCACATGGGACACCTTCCAGACTCTGTTTTTCTATAGTTTGCTTGTTCCCCAAGATAAAAAATCTTTATATACCCCCCGAACTTATTGACCCCCGTATCACAGAGAAATCCTCTGTTCTCTTTTCTTGCTATTTTCTGTCAGATCCCATCTACCATGGCTGCTTCAAGCTCCTCCAAGGACAAGTTCTTCAAGAACGTCATCAACCCATATCTGCGGGAGGTGGTGAAGGACCCTCAAACCATCCAGATGCATGAGGGGGTGCTGCAGATCCGCGATGTGCAAGGTCCCAAGGGCACGGGAACCGTGGAGGCCATGCTTGAAGCTACGGAGCAGGAAGTCTTCCGGTGCAAGGGGATGGTGGAGCGTGGGCTCGATGCCAATCACCTCATGATCATAGACCTTTCATGTGATCTCAAGGTGGATGGAAAGCCCATGAAGGACATGGTCTTCACCCTCAACGAGCAAATCAACTTTCTCCAAAGCAAGATCTATGATCTTCAAAACCAAGTCTTTGAATATGAGGCAAGGTTTAAAGGTATGAGTTTGGCTGCTAGTTGCAGGACCCGAGTGAGACTCATTCTTCCTCTTACGATGGTGGACCTCTGCCGTGCAAACCCGAGGACAAGATCTCTTCTTACCATTATCTTCATCACCAAAGGAAAATTGAGTATCGGGTATGGGCACTCCCCTTGGCTTTGGCCAAGCTTGGGGGAGGTGCCACGGTATCGTATCATCCCACTATCTTTTTTCCTTTACCTATTTCAGTTCGATCTTTTGCTTTAGATGAATAAAAGTTTAGTTCAATCCTTTCTTCTTTGAGAGTTTGCTTAGTGATCTATCCTTGTAATCGTGTGTAAGATATATAATAAAGTTTAGTTTGAGTTTTTACTTTCTTTACTTTCTTGCTGCAATTAAAAGAAAAGAAATAAATAAAAGGAAAGGAAATAAACAAAGGAAATGAAATAAATCAAGAAGATCATATACTAATCTTATGGTAGGTGATGGCTCAACATAAGGAAAAGTATAAGTAGAAAATTTTATTAGAGATTGGCAAACATAGCATTAGTCAATGATGCAACTCATGAAAGAATTAATAAGGGACGAGAAGATTCACATATAAATATACTATCCTAGAAATGTTTTGTGATTTTGAGCCCCCGTCAAACTATTATATGCCAAAATTGTTGACGTTGGACAAGGAAGACAACTTAATGATTTATGTTTGTTCATATTCACATAGAAGTCATATTGTCATAGATCCTTTAACATGTGGTGCTTGCCCCCTATCTTTGCTAGCCAAAAATCCTGCACTAAGTAGAGACACTACTTGTGCATCCAAAAACCCTTAAACCCAAATCTTATTTTCAAGAGTCCACCATACCTACCTAGGGATTGAGCAAGATCCCTCAAGTAAGTTGTCATTGGTGCAAAAAGGCAATAAAAATAGCTTCTAAATGTGTGAGATCATTTAGTGTAAGATAAAATTGAGCGTTGCACGAACTTGTGATGGTGAAGAATAAAAGCAACAGACTGCATAATAAAGGTCGCTATCACAAGGGGCAATGCAACGTGATGTTCTTTTGCACTAAGGGTTTGAGCATACAAACAAATAAGGGCATGGAAACCTCTGCTTCCCTCTGCGAAGGGCCTATCTTTTACTTTTATGTATTTACTTTTATGCAAAGAGTCAAAGTTTTCTCTGTATTCCTTTTTATTTTATCTTTTGGCAAGCATCATGTGGTGAGGAAAGATGTTGGCACATATGTCCAGTTGAATATGGGTGGCATGAGTTATTATTGTTGACATCACCCTTGAGGTGAATACGTAGGGAGGCGAAACCATAAGCTCCTATCTTTCTATGTGTCTGGTTGAAATGTTTTGCTCATGCGTATGCGGTGAGTGTTAGCAATCATAGAAGACTATATGATTGTTGAGAATGTGGACTTGCCTAAAGGCTCCGATACGTGACCCTTCCTGAAAAGATGATGAATTGTAGTTGCAAAGTTGACTGAGAACATAGTTTGTTTGTTTCTAATAGAGTTTTTGCTTTATACTTCAATTGTGTGATGAACTGTTACTTATTCACGAGAAGTATATGATAAAAGTTCTATGAAAAAAGTCTTATGTTTAAATTTTTTGATATTATAATAATGAACATGATGCTTCTATGTCCGTATTTTGTTTTTATCGACACCTCTCTCTTAAAGCATGTCGACATGTTTTTCGATTTTGGTTTTTGCTTGAGGGAGTTGATACGTCCATTTTGCATCATGTTTTCCTACTATTATTTATGATTTTTTATCCATAATAATGCTTTTTGGAGTAATTCTTAATGCCTTTTCTCTCATAATATGCAAGATACACACAAAGAGGGAGAATTCCGGCAACTGGAAATCTGGACCTGAAAAAGCTACGTCAGGCTACCTATTCTGCACTACTCCAAACAAGCTGAAACTTCATGGAGAACTTTTATGGAACATATGAAGAATATTGGAGAAAATAACCACCAGAGGGGGCCCACCAGGTGGGCACAACCCACCTGGGCGCGCCAGGGAGCCCAGGCGCCTACAGTGGGTTGTGCTCACCTGTGCCCACCTCTGGTGCCCATCTTCTGGTATATAGGTCATTTTGACCTAGAAAAAAAAATAAGGAGATGACTTTCGGGACGGAGCGCTACCGTCTCGAGGCGGAACTTGGGCAGGAGCACTTTTGCCCTCCGGTGGAGCGATTCCGCCGGGGGAACTTCCCTCCGAGAGGGGGAAATCATCTTCATCATCATCACCAACAACTCTCCCATCTTGGGGGGCAATCTCCATCAACATCTTCAACAACACCATCTCATCTCAAACCCTAGTTCATCTCTTGTGTTCAATCTTGTCACCGGAACTATAGATTGGTGCTTGTGGGTGACTAGTAGTGTTGATTACATCTTGTAGTTGATTACTATATGGTTTATTTCGTGGAATATTATATGTTCAGATCCAATATGCTATTTAACACTCCTCTGATATTGAGCATGGTTATCATTTGTGAGTAGTTACTTTTGTTCTTGAGGTCATGGGAGAAATCATGTTGCAAGTAATCATGTGAACTTGATATGTGTTCGATATTTTGATAGTATGTATGTTGTGATTCCCTTAGTGGTGTCATGTGAACGTCGACTACATGACACTTCACCATATTTGGGCCTAAGGGAATGCATTGTGGAGTAGCAATTAGACGATGGGCTGCGAGAGTGATAGAAGCTTAAACCTCAGTTTATGCGCTATTCCGTAAGGGACTGATTGGATTCAAAAGTTTAATGCTATGGTTAGAATTTATTCTTAATAATTTTCTCGTAGTTGCGGATGCCTGCAGGAGGGTTAATCATAAGTAGGGGTTTTTTTCAAGTAAGGACAACACCTAAGCACCGGTCCTGTGACGCCCCCGATTCAATCGTACACTAATCATGCACGCAAATGTGTACGATCAAGATCAGGGACTCACGGGAAGATACCACAACACAACTCTAAAACAAAAAAAATAAGTCATACAAGCATCCTAATACAAGCCAGGGGCCTCGAGGGCTCGAATACAAGTGCTCGATCATAGACGAGTCAGCGGAAGCAACAATATCTCGATCTGAGACATAAGTTAAACAAGTTTGCCTTAAGAAGGCTAGCACAAACCGATCTGAGATCGAAAGAGGCGCGGGCCTCCTGCAGGATCCTCCTAACTTCTCACAGTCGTCGTCGGCCGGGCTGCCTGCGTGTGAGGGCACCTCCAGTAGTAGTAGGAGTCATCGTCGACGGTGGCGTCTGGCTCCACAGGCTCCGACATCTGGTTGCGACAACCGGTAGAAGGGAATGGGGAAAAGGGGAGAAAAGCAACCATGAGTACTCATCCAAAGTACTCGCAAGCAAGGAGCTACACTACATATGCATGGGTATATGTGTAAAGAGGCAATATCGATGGGTATGCTGCGAGAATGCGAGAATAAGGGGGGATAGCTAGTCTTATCGAACACTACGCTTCTGGCAGCCTCCGTCTTGCAGCATGTAGAAGAGAGTAGATTGAAGTCCTCCAAGTAGCATCGCATAGCATAATCCTACCGGCGATCCCATCCTCGTAGCCCTGTTAGAGAGCGATCACCGGGTTGTATCTGGCACTTGGAAGGGTTTGTTTTATTAAGTATCCAGTTCTAGTTGCCATAAGGTCAAGGTACAACTCCAAGTCGTCCTGTTACCGAAGATCACGGCTATTCGAATAGATTAACTTCCCTGCAGGGGTGCACCACATAGCCCAACACGCTTGATCCCATTTGGCGGACACACTTTCTGGGTCATGCCCGCCTCGGAAGATCAACACGCCGCAGCCCCACCTAGGCAAACAGAGAGGTCAAGACGCCGATCTAAACCTAAGCGCAGTGGGTCCGGGCCCATCGCCTTAGCACACCTTGCACGCTATGTAGGGCGGCCGAAAGAAGAACTAGCCCCTTAATACAAGAGCAAACTTACGTTCCAATCCGTGGCAGCGCCGCTCGATCGGCCCGACGTCACGAAGGCCGGTGATACCACGACGCCGAGTGCCCATAAGCTGTTCAGCGTAGTTGGTTAGTGCGTATAGGCCAAGAGCGGACTCGGATCAAATATCAAGATCTCGTTAAGCGTGTTAAGTATCCGCGAATGCCGACCGGGCCAGTCCACCTCTCTCCTAGGTGGTCTCAACCTGCCATCGCTCCGCCACAAAGTAACGGTCGGGGCCGTCAGAACCCAGTGCCCACCTCTACCGGGATGGAGCCACTGTCCTTTCAGCCCCCTCATCAGAACCACTTGTGGGTACTCAACGAGCTGACCCGACTTTAGTCACCACATGTGTCATGTATAAAGTATACAGAATATACCCGTGATCACCTCCCTAGTGATCACGGCCCGATAGTATAGCATGGCAGACGGACAAGAATGTAGGGCCACTGATGAAACACTAGCATCCTATACTAAGCATGTAAGATTGCAGGTAAAGGTAACAACAGTAGTAGCAAGGACAGGCTATTCATCAGCATAGGATTAACGGAAAGCAGTAACATGCTACACTACTCTAATGCAAGCAGTATAGAAGAGAATAGGCGATATCTGGTGATCAAGGGGGGGGCTTGCCTGGTTGCTCTGGCAAGAGAGAGGGGTCGTCAACACCGTAGTCGTACTGGGTAGCAGCGGCGTCGGTCTCGGTGTCTAGCGGAAGAAGAGGGGGAAGAAACAATGAATACAATGCAAACAGAATCATAGCGGTGCATGACAAATCAATGTGTGATGCTAGGCTGCCTTAACGAGGTATGAGGTGATACCGGTGAAGGGGGAAAACATCCGAGAAAGTATTCCCGGTGTTTCGCGTTTTCGGACAGAGGAACCGGAGGGAGAAAGTTGCATGTTCGCTATGCTAGGGATGCGTGGCAGACGAACGGGCTGCGCATCCGAATTCGTCTCGTCGTTCTGAGCAACTTTCATGTACAAAGTATTTTCATCCGAGTTACGGTTTATTTTATATTAATTTTAAAAGATTTAATCATTTTTAGAATTTATTCGATTATTTTAATTCAACATTATCCAGAATAGGTGCATGCTGACATCATTATGACGTCAGCATGACGTCAGCAGTCAACAGAGGTGTTGACTGGTCAAACTGACGTGTGGATCCATTGGGACCCACCTGTCATACTCTGTTTAGGTTATCTAGGTTTTAGTTAAACTAATTACTGTTTAATTAAACTAATAAGTTAATCAGATTAATTAAATTGGATTAATTAACTTAATTAATGTACTAACTAATTAATTAATAATTAATTATATTAGTATTATTTATATATATATATACATATATTTATTTTTAAAAAGAAATTTCTTTTTTTAACCGTTTCGAGGCGGGGCCCTCTGTCTTTGATAAGGGGCCTATGCAGGTCGGGCGGGCGTGAGGCGACAGGCGCCAGGCCTTGTGGGCGGCGATATGGCGCAGCCAGGCAGATGGCATGGCGGCTGGGCGGAGGCAGTCGTGGGGGGGGCAAAGGCGACCGCAGGCACCAAGTGGCGAGGCAGGCGTGGCGGCAGACGGGCGGGAACGAGGCCGGCGAGTGGAGCGGCAGAGCGTGACAAGGCTCAGGCGCGTGCGCGCGGGGGCACGCCGGGCGGGGCGGGACGTGGTGATGCAGGGACAGGGCGGGGCGCGGCCCCGAGCGGCGAGCAGGGGAGGGGACGAGCACAGGGCGAGGGAGAGAAAGGAGGGGGGCCTCACTGGGTGTCGTAGGGAACGGGGCAACGGTGCGTGAGGAGGAAGTCGGAGACGACGGCGAAGAAGGAAGCAGGCCGGTGGGGAGGAGGAGGCAGGCCGGCGGGGAGGTCCGGCGAGGTCATCCTCCAGAGGATGGCGATGCGGCGTCGACGAGGTGGAGCCGGGGACGGCGAGCAGCATCGGGGCGCCTCGGGGAGGAGGTGAGGCGGCGGGAGGTTGGGGATGGCGGTGCTTCGCGCCGGTGGGGTCTGTGACGAGGGCGAGGCGAGGCGCGCGGCATCGAGGCGATGGGATCGGGGTTTGCCCGATCCAGATCGGCGAAGGAGGGAGAGGGAGGAGGCGAGGGGATGGGGTTCGGGTTAGGGTTCGGTGCCCCAAGGGGTGTATAGGCCGGGAGGGAGTGGGCGGCTGGCGGTCGTGTGATTGGGCGGTGGCCCTGTGGGCCGGAGCCCCGGGGGGGTTTCTTTTCCTTTTTTTTCTCTTTCGTATTTTCTTTCTTTTATTTATTTTCTCTTCTGTTTTAATTCAAGTTAAAATATTTATGCATTTTATAAAACTGTGTTCTCTACACCATAATTATCTATGTAATATTTAGTACAAACCGAACATTTTTATTTTAATGTTTGAAAACTTTTATTGTTTGACTTAAATTCAAAATTTCAATTTGAATCATTTCGAACTAACGCGAGTTTATTAATGTAAATCGAGGTGACGTGGCATCATTAGTAGAGGGTTACTATAGCTTAATTATCCGGGCGTCACAATTCTCCTCTACTAGAAGAAATCTCGTCCCGAGATTTTAGAGGTAAGAAGGGGGGGAGGTCTAGTTACGAAATTCTAATGGATCTTCTCGGCCTTGGTTGCTCTTCTCGAAGAGGTCGATCCCTTACATTGACGTCTTTATTTTTCTGCTTCAAGTCATCAAGATGAAGTCGGCAGGCTTTCTTCGGGGGTTCCATCGTACTTACGAAAGAATAAGGGGGGTATTCCGGGAGAACGAACCTCTACAAGGTTGACTATCTGGTCGATAACATCGGGGAAGTCAAGTAAAGTAACTCTCGAATGGAAACTTAAGAAAATATTGAGTGCAAAGTAAAGAGGTTTCATGGGAAGTTTCGAGCGAGCAGGCAACCGTTCGATGCCTGAAACAAAGTGTGAAAGGGGTCCAGAGCAACGAGAATAAGTATTGCGTCGATGCGGAATGGATCACTAGGAAGTTGGCTCGCGAATTACATACGAAGCCAAGCATGAGGAATAACCTTGGAAACAAGGGGGTGTACACGAGAGTCAGGTTCCGATCCTGGGAACTGTGGGTTATGGGCCCACCATGTGGTTAAAAGAAGGAAGGTCGGTGACATCTTGTACGATCATGTAAGCCAGGCATGTCGGAGGATAGTCTGTCGGTTATGTCGGAAACAACATCAGTACCAAGGGCGAGGGACGAAGAGAACCATTTTCCTGCTCGTTGAAACGAGGCGGACCAATAGGCAAAGTTCTCGTTCATCGGTGGTTACCGAAATGTCATCAACAATAGTAACACAGTCTTACTGACACGGTTGTACACCAAGGTGTTTACATAAGCAGAGAATATTACTGCTTAGATCATATAAATCACAAGAAAGGTTAAATAAAACAATGGAAAGGAAATGTGATCAGCAGATTAAACAGAAGAACGCAAAGGAAAATGTGTTTAAACACATATTTCAGGGGTATATCTTTCCCAAGGACAAGCATAGCATGATATCCATGACAGGATATAATGTAGAAAACCATTTAGGTAATGGGGAGAGGAATTGTCATGACATTACCCATACAATGCTGTTTGGATAATTGATCAAGAAACATTTAGCATTGGGCTTTAAATGTTCTTGTTGAAAATCGGAGTACCACAGACATGCTTCGAGATAGCATTGACATGGTCTTCTAGCAAAGGTCGGACTTGGATATACAAACGATTCATCAAGAACAACTTACAGAATAAGTCTTACAATTTCCTCACGGAAGAATGGTTAACCTTGCTAAAATGGAAACTATAACAATAGGTCCTCCGGTCAAGTGTGCTAGGCATGACATCACCTTACCGGGTCATATAAAGACCAATGTTATAACTCTTGAAAATGTGCTCCAACCATCATATCTGACCAAGATTCCGATCTGATCGGTGTTAGGAAACCTCAGACTCATGATGCCTGAGAAGGGGTGCAGCACAATTTGACGAGATGACAATGTAAGATTCTTGAGAAATGAACTATGAAAGCGATTTCTGAAACAAGAGTTCATCAGTAAACCAACGAGAGGATGAGGAGGTGGCTGATGGAATCAGCGACAATTCATCGAGATTCACAAAAGATGGATTTCCACAACTATGTGAACAAGGAGATGACAATTGTCAGATCAAATGATACAATGAGGTATGCTCGAGGAAACATACCCAATTAAACATTGGTTGAAGGGTGCACCCGAAATATGGGCCTAGGTAGCACGATCAACGTTAGAATGGTTTCGATAACCAATGGTCTAAGAATGAAATATCGACCAGTAACTTCAAAGCAATAGGGTTGCTAGAATTTTGAAGTCGCACAACATAGTTCAATTGTCGGTTTTCCGGTTAGAACAACACGGGAACCAAGGAATGATCGGAGATGACAGGAAGTATCACTTGTACCAAGAATGCATAAGAGGTGGTGAAATTCTCACGACATTATTGACATAAAAGATGGTAATACTCCATGGTAAAGAAGAACAATTGCTGGATAGCATGGATCTCAAGGTATAACACGAAACACGAACAAGTTTGTGTTGAACGGGAGGCAATAAGGTGGTCGATGATAATATAAATCATCGAGGGCAAGGATGGTATTTCTCTTCATGAATTCAATTGATATCCCGGAAGAGCTCAAAATGTTGATGATGATCACGACACAATTGTCGAGAGATTTCACGAAGAAGCAATCGAACAGCTACGGCATCAAGAAAAGAAATGGTGAAGCAAAGGGTCATTGGAACCACGGATACGACACAAACTCGAAACCAAGCTTGCTGTTCCAGGCGAAATGATATGATGAGGAAGATCGACGTAAGCTTAGCTCATCATCGAAGGTTGTGCTCCAGGATTAAGGACCAGGTAGCACAGTTAAAAGTCTGCACGATAATGATATAGCCGTTAAGGCTAGGAATGACTTGAAGGATTATTAAACTCGTAAGCAACAAAAATTACTTAGAGTTATTGAATAGGAGTGCGGATTCGATTCACTTATCGGTGTTCTCGAGTGGCTAATAACTCAGAACCTAGGGGGATCCGAGAGCGGTGAGAAGCAAAACTAGATGAAGACTCGCAGAAAGCAACACAGTTCTCGAGATACCAGAGGTTAATACTCGAGGAAGATCAAAAATAGAGGTTGCCGAGATGTATCGATCAACAAAAGACAAGTGCTTTAACTTGTCTGAGAAATGGAATCAAGGAGAAAATGTGGTCGGGACTACGATTGCAAATGATCAATACATAGATACCAGATGATTCCATATCAAAGAAATAGTTATTATTACAAGAAGCTTCTATGATAGGATCTACATCGTGTCCATGGGCATGAACACAAAGTTCAAGGTCGACTCCCACTTCTCCAATGCATAACCTTTCATTCACTTCTCACCTTCGAGGAAGTTGTAGTGTTGAAATTTTATCTGGCAAAATACCAGAAGTGTATGACTCGTGAAAACTTTCGAGTTCACACATATTAAGGAAGGCATAGGTTCAACCCATCAGGGTATCGTGGAAATATATACCACCAGCTCGAAAGCTGAGCATGGTTGAGAAAGCAGAGGATACAATTTACCAAAGGCATTATGTATCTGAGGGAAGGCTCACAAGGTTATTGAATATGAAGGACGATGTTGGATAAAATCCAACAAAGGATCTTTCGGTCCATAATGGAGATGATGTGAGTATCGGTACTCAATCAGAGGAAGAAATAATGCAAGGGCGTCAGATTATAGAACATCTGAATAATTCGATGCTTAGATAACAAAGGAATTATGATTTCTGAAACAAAGGATCAGAAGCAGACTGTTTGATTAAAAATCAATAAGTTGAATAGACTTGGGGGTACAATCGACGACAACTTGATTGGTCGAGGACCAGCTCATGTTTAAAATGACGTTTGAGCTAGAAGGATGAATTCTTGGATCTGATTGAGGATGCGAGCATTCGCAACATATTGAATCAACAGACTCAAAATGATAATGACAAGGTATGCCATTAAGATTACGAGACTTATGGGATTAACCATAATGCAAGCAAGCAAGAATTTCAAGAGCAATAGGCTGCTCATGATTTTCGGAAGATCGGGTAGTATTTGAATGTATTTTTGTGAAACACATGAACAACTTTGGACGAACGGATACTCGGCAAGCGCGAGTAATTATCCGTAGGGGTATTGATGCGGAGCATCCTATGGTCATCACCATGTCAAGAGTCCGTTTGGCAAGTGACACGTGCGACCTCTACTTCTCATACATAAAGGTGAATCTTCTCCTTTACACGTGTTCACTTGACCCCTTCGAGGATGGTATACTACTTGACACTCCAGTCATGTGCATGCATAGGTATTGCGGAGCTTCACGGACGACGAGGAGGAGTGCAAGCGCCAAGGAACACCTACACCATCCGGCGAGGGAAGCTCGGAAGAGAAGACGGAAAAAAGCGAGCTGCGGAGTCCCAATGGCCGACGACCGGAGGCCACCGGACGTCCGACACTCTCCGTCGGACGACCGATTTAACGCCGGACGTCCGACAAGTCCCAGCGCGCGGACGACCGACACCGACCGGACGACCGGTGCTATGGCGACAGAACAGAATTTACGGATGTCTGAAGACTTCCGGACGTCCGAACCGTCCCGAGCTTCGGGACGTCCGACCCCTTCCGGACGTCCGGCGCTGTGTCGCGTTGCCATGGGCCTTTGGCCTTGTATCCCTCTCCCACTTACCCCTTCGTGGCTTAGACTATAAATAGACCACCTCCACCTCCTTTCTCGGGTCAAGAAATATGATAGCTCATTCTTAGGTGAGCTTTGCTCCTACCTCTTCCCTTGAGAGAGAGAGACTACCACTCCCATGGAGTTCAAGACCTCCATGTGAGAAGATCTGCGGGATATCATCAAGACCACCATCTTGGGCGGACCCCACCAAGACCTCCTCTCGGAGATGAACCTTACCTTGTATCTTTCCTTTTGTTGTTCATGTACCTTGTGGATCTTGTGTGTTTGATTGTCTAGTGGATGTGTGATTGGACTTGTTCTTGAGTGTTTCCTTGTGATTTCTCCCCGTTCTTCTCCGTGTTCATCGTGATTCCCCGTAGGATCCGCTCCAACGTGAAAGATCGCACGTGAGGGTTCCGCCTACATCATCTATGGTATCATGAGCCACGTTGATCACGTTATTGGAGCCCCTACCCTCTTTTTCTAGCTTGATTTTGTTGATTTCGTCCTAAATCCGAAAATCCCCACCAAAAATAGCCCCAAATTTTTTGTGATTTGTTAGTTTTGATGATGTTTTGTTGATTTTGATCCATTGATTTGCTTGGTTTAGAGTGGATCTAGCATCTCCCCAAGTTTTCCCACTTTCCATCCACGAAATCTCTCCAATTTTGATCGAAATCATCCATTTCCGCCCCAAAATCGCGCCCCTATCCGGATTTGCGAAAAATCCCGACACGAAGCGGTACTACCGCCCTTCCAAGCGGTACTACCGCTTAGCACCTCCAAGCGGTACTACCGCCCTTCCAAGCGGCACTACCGCCTTCCCAGAGCCAGATTTTGCGAAAAAACCCGACACACGAGCGGTACTACCGCCCATTCCAAGCGGTAGTACCGCTTACGAGCGGTACTCCCGCCCTCCCAAGCGGTACTCCCGCCCCACCCAGTTTCAGCGTTCCGAGTTTCACCATTTTCATCATCACTTGTCACTCCGAACTCCGATTTGAGTGTTCTTTGGCCTGCTTTTGAAGCTATCGACGTGCCCGAGGTCCTCACCTTGGTTTCACCACCTTTTGACACCATCAAATTTTGTGAACTTTGGCATCTTTGCCTAGGGCTTCCGCCACATCCTCCGTGATAACCACCACCGACTTCCGCAACCTAACCAATTTTGTTCCCCATAGCATTAGTGGTTGCTTGAGTAGTGATTCGAGTCTCCTAAGGTGTTTGGCTACTTAGGGACGATTGCTTCTTCATCAACCACCACCACCACTTCCACATAACCTTGCCCACCAAACACTTCCGACAACCCAACTTAACCCAATTGTTGATTGAGCTTTTTGAGTTGTGGCTTGTGTCTCCTAAGGTGTTTCAG
Organism: Aegilops bicornis; assembly: GCA_021605145.1. Taxonomy (NCBI): domain Eukaryota; kingdom Viridiplantae; phylum Streptophyta; class Magnoliopsida; order Poales; family Poaceae; genus Aegilops; species Aegilops bicornis. Next base: position 362,426,391 of record CM038671.1, read on the forward strand.
CTACTTAGGGACGGCAACTTCAACTCCAACACGTGTATAGCCCATCATTCCACTTCCGCATTGCCAAGTGCAAACCACCACCGCATTCCCGCTACCACCATTTTGACATTTGACGTTTGAGATTTTGAGTTCGCGGTTTTTCCGTTTCCTAAGGTGTTTCGGCTACTTAGGGACGAGTCTCCATCATCTTGGTATCTACATCAAGAACACCGCTACTCATCATCGCCGGACGGTAACCTCCATATCATCTTGGTATCGTGGTATCCCTCCATTGTATATTCCCTTGCCATTGCATTGTTAACCCCTAGCCTTACTTTTGCGTTACTTGCCTATCGAGACTAGCCATTTGAGTATTGCCGCAACGTTACTTGTGCACATTAGTGATCATACTTCCCATAGCATACATACCATATCATATTGGTATCATATCTTGTGCCACAAGTTTGCTCCTGCATATACACTATTGCTATCTTGGTTTGTGCATTGTGCAAAGTGGCCATAGAAAAAAAAAAAGAAATAAAGCTTTTAAGCAAAAGAAAGAGAGCAAAGAAGCTTGTACGCAAGTGCCATAGCATCATACCATATTGCATATAAGATTGTCATATCCGATCATCTTGGATCATCTTGAGAGAAACACCGAACCATACATACATAGCATACTTGGGATAGAAGTTTATCCATTTTGCATCAAATAGGTTGTGCACAAGTGTCGTATCCGCCTATTGAGCAATCGTGCTAGCGTCTCTCTTGAGTTGTGCAACACGAAGCGTTTTGGTGGATTCCACATTTTGAGCTCATTCCTTGGTTGCACGGCCCCATTTATCTATCCGTGTGTGTGTTTCCGCAGCCACATATTGCTATTGGTCTACTTGTTTCGCTTGCGAATTTGTGAATCTCTTTCAACATTATTGACTCTTGCTAACATTTTGCATCAAATTTTTGTGCCACTATCCTCACCGAGCTCTACCATAAGCTTTATTTGATAGGTGTGAGTGAACAAGTCCGGTACCAATTCCACTATTCTTTCATCTCACATTGAGTGAAGCAGGATACATCCTCAACTTTGGGAAAAGGTAACTTGGTATTGTTTATCTCATTTCCTACTCACCTCTACTCGAGTCTTGTGATGGATAGGCAAGGCATTTCATCTTCGGTCTACTACAACAACGACGAGTTCGATGCCATGGAAAACAACTACGACGCCAAGATGCAAGCTAAAATGGAGGAGATCAAATCCCTCATCAAGTCCTACAAGCGATCTTCCTCATCTTCGAGAAGACGCTCAAGAGCACATGCTTCCGAGCTACCGTCTCCGCAAGATCACATCGGCATCGACACCATCATCAACAAGAACGTGAAGGTCAAGAGCTCAACATCAACAACCGCCCACGACTTCACCATCTCCCTTGGCATCTTCGCCAAGCGACTTCAAGGCATCTTCGCCGGATATTCGGCATCTTCGCCAACAAGCACCCCAAGACTACGCCAAGAGAAGCTCCCCAAGCTCAAGTCCGCGACTTCCACGAGCTACTACGACCTCGACATCGACCACGAGATTCCTTTCTATGGGACTCAAGAACCCGAGGAGTACCTCGAGGGAGCGTTTGATGGACGACTACCTCAAGCTACATCAAGTTCCTCCCGAAGATCAAGTGAAGTGCGCCACAAGAAACTTCCACGACCACGCCGACATGGTGGCCTCACACACCTTCGGAGTGCTACGAGATGAGTTGGTCCAAGATGAAGAGAGCTTTGCGGCGAGAGTTCGTGCCTCCAACATACACGGAACAACTTCGACGCCAATTGGAGAACACCACCCAAGGATCCAAGTCCATCGACAAGTACTTCAAGGAGATGAAGATTGCCTTGCGACGAGCCGGCGTGGACGACCCCATGTCAATGAAGTTCCACTTCATGATGGGATTGCACAACGACATCTCCAAGACCATCTTCCTCGAGAACTACAAGTCCATCGACGACTACTACATCGGTGCTCTCAAGGCGGAACAAGAACTCATGAAGGCCAACGCTTCTCCACCCCAAGCAAACTTCGTGGAGACCAAGCTCTCACGACAAGCATGAGGCTAGTACCACCATGATGTCCAAGCCCGACAAGCTCCAAGACGATGCTCCCAAGTGCGACTTCACCGCCATCCCTCTTTGTGGCATTGTTGATGCCGAGTCTACCTTGACTCTTTTTCAAGATGGTGCGGCGACAAGCACGACTACGGAGACCTTCAAGGACCAAGCTTTGGAGGCAAGCGACAAGGTGGCGAGCAAGGATGATGCTTCCATCTTAGGAGGCGAGAGTGATGTTGTGCCATCTTCGGCCTTCATCCACGACGAGAGTGATGTTGTGCCATCTTCGGCCTTCATCCACGACGAGAGTGATGTTGAGCCATCTTCGGCCTTCATCCACGACGAGAGCGATGATGTGCCATCTTCGGCCTTCATCCACGACGACGACTACGAGACGGTTGAGCATGGGATTTTCCCTTCGACCACGGGCGACGTCCGATGACTTGAGTGACTTGAGCCACCATATTGAGAGTGAGAGTGACTTCACCGCTAGCCCCATATATGTGTTGCCCCAATTCCCATGTGAGGAGAGCCACAACCCCCACCACTTGAGTGAGATGAGTGACCCCACCATACGTGAGTTTGAGTGCACCTATTTTGAGGGAGTGAGTGAACCACCACATAGAGAGAGTGAGATAGTTGATAGGTCTAGTGAGGCCATTTGCATTTCTAACAACTTGACCTCTACCTCTATTGTGTCTTCTCATTTGGTGCTAGGTCCCATCTATGATGACGCGCCGATCCTCGACGACTCCGTCCTCCCTTTGGACAAGACGATGGCCATGGTGGAATATGATGCACCCCGCACATGGTTCCATCAAGATGAAGATGACCACCATTTGGTCTTTCCCACCTCACCTACACCAGTTGAGTGGAATGACAAGGGTAACAAAGGTGACGGTGATGCTCTCGTCCCACTAGTGGACTATTTTGACATTGATTGCTTGCATGATGTTGATCACCCTATTGACATGATTCATTCTAGTATGATTTCCCCATGTGATGATTTGCCCATTTATGAATATGATGATTCTCATGTGGAGTCTATTAGTAGTGATGCTATGTTACATAGGATTTCTTGTGGCAATTCTTTAGGTCACATCATGTTTGCTAATCCGCTTGACTTGTCATATTCTATGCATGAGATCCATCATATGTCTTATTTGCAATCTCTTCATAGTGACTATGCATATGCCATTAAAATAAACCCAATTTGCACATATGGCATAGATGACAAGCCCATGGTTATTGGCATTTGTTTTTCTTGTGATGATATTGATATGCTCCCTTTGCATCCTTTATCTCATATGCCATGCCATGCCCTCCTAGCTTCGGATATGCATTGTTTTGGATGTTGTCCATTTTCTCCAAATGATGTTTCCAATATTGCTCATGAGGAGACCCCCATAGTTTCCTCATACATGTTAGGAGAATTTGATCCATCCCATTCATTGCATGATCCCCATACTTGTGTGCACCACATGCTCCGCATGAATGAAAATGCTATCGATGCGCCATATACTTGCATTATCAATTTGTGTCCCCATCGTGTCATACATAATAACTATTCTTTCATGATGGATGACATGTTCTTATACCATGCATCAAATTTCTTTGAGCGATGCTTATCTTATGCTAACTCACACGCACATACACATCATGATGGATGATGTGTGCATTTACCACGCCGCACAATTTCTTTGGTTTTTGTCTCTTTGTGTAGGTACCCATGAATACTTGTCGACCTCGCAATCCCACGAGTTGACAAAACGAGCTCTAGAGAGCAACGATGATTTGGGATCCCATGGATTGTCTTTCCCACCGCTCACTTCAAGGCAAACACTTGGCGCATTTCTTCTACATGGCCCTCACTTGGCTATGGGTTGTTCTCCATTATATATCCTTTGCCCATCTTGCCATGTTCACTTTGCATGATATGCCCATTCCTATGCCTTTGCCATGCATTTGTGACCCATGCTTTGCATTACACATGATGATTGATTCTAGTACTTGTATGTGTATTTGCACGCGTGGTGGAGATATTGTTTGGTATTGCCATGATTGCTTTGTGCCCCATGCCTATGATGACACTATGATCTTGCTTTGTGTTCGTGCTTGTGATATGTCATGTGCACTCCTTATGCCTATTATTTGCTCACATGTCATGATTGCCATGATTTATTCTAGTGTGTTGCATCTTCGCTCCACTAGTTTGCACGACTTGATTACTATGTTTGCTTACCTTGTTGCATCACCTATGATTCATACTTGCTCATTTCATGCGGTTGATGACAACCATCTACATGCTTTGCACATGATTGCTATTACTTCTTGTCACATATCTCCATATGTTGCCTCTCTCATGCTAGATTTGCCATGTATTGAGTGCAACCATGTTATTAGTCTTGGTCATGAGTTTGCCCCATAGCATTGTCACATATGTTTGGAGATTTTGACATATTACTTGTGAAGCATGCTTGTCTTACTTCTTTGCACCATATACCTAGTTCCATGAATATTGCCATTGTTGCATCATGTTATTCATGCACTTGTGCTTCTAATGGTTATGCACAAAAGATGAGAACCATCATGATGGATGATGTGTTTGTCTACCATGCGCATACTTTCTTTGTTTTGTTTTGTGCATGTGTAGGATACTTGGACTTTGTGTCGAATCGCCACTTCACGTGAGTTGACCATTCGAGCCCTTGAGAGCGAGCCTCATACATTCTACCACGACTCGCTTCTACACCGCATTTGCTTCCACTTCGCATTGTGAAGAATGCACAAGGACACGCCTTCAAGGTGACATCCTTCTTGAGCTTGGATATTGTGGATCATACTTCATGTGTTGCTTGCACCATTTGCACGCATGTTCGAGATATTGCTTTCACCCATGATTGCCACATTTCCATGCTTCATGATATATATACCTTGTGTGTTGCATCCAATTCTTGGTCTACTTTCTACTATCATATGATTGGTTGCACCAATATCAATTCTTCACATATGCCATGTCCCTTTGCTTGTCACATGATTCACTTGATTGCCTCACACATGATGAACAATTGCTCTTTCTATTGTGTTGAGTGCCACTCCATCTTCACTACACCCTATGCACATTATGCTAGATTGTCTTGCACTTGACCCATGTGTTTAGACATCTCATCTTATTTGGTGTTGTGAATGATTCCTATGCCTACCATCGACCATTTGTCGAGCACTTTATGCATGTTTGCTATGATCTTGAGGTAGATGCTTATTCTCTTGTCACACATATTTGCATCACTACCTCACATTTACATGCTTGTTTCCATGATGACCTTGATTTTGCTCAATTCATATGCTTACATGCCATGTCAAAATCCTTTGTCACACCCTATGCTATGCTTGATGACAACACTTGTATGGTGAATCACCTCTTGAATGCTTGGTTTTGCACTAACGCTAACCACATTTGTTTTTCCAAGTGTTTGTTCTATTTGCTCCTTTTGAAGGAATCACAAGATGGTGCGACATTGGAGAGTGCTTATTTCGAGCTTCAAGATGATGAGTGCTTGGTGATCGTCTGGCCGACACGGCACCGCCATCTCTTTCCCATGGTGATTTGGTTTTTGATCCGAGGTCGGATCTTTTCCAAGGGGAGGGATGATGCGGAGCATCCTATGGTCATCACCATGTCAAGAGTCCGTTTGGCAAGTGACACGTGCGACCTCTACTTCTCATACATAAAGGTGAATCTTCTCCTTTACACGTGTTCACTTGACCCCTTCGAGGACGGTATACTACTTGACACTCCACTCGTGTGCATGCATAGGTATTGCCGGAGCTTCACGGACGACGAGGAGGAGTGCAAGCGCCAAGGAACACCTACACCATCCGCGAGGGAAGCCAGGAAGAGAAGACGGAAAAGACGGAGCATGGAGTCCCACGCCGGACGACCGGAGGCCACCGGACGTCCGACACTCTCCAGCCGGACGACCGACGATTTAACGCCGGACGTCCGACAAGTCCCAGCCATGGACGATCGACACCGACGGACGACCGTGCTATGGCGATGTAACAGAATTTACGGATGTCTGAAGACTTCCGGACGTCCAACTGCCCTGAAGCTTGGACGTCCGACCCTTCCGGACGTCCGACGCATGTGTAAGGCGTGGGCCTTTGGCCTTGTATCCCTCTCCCACTTACCCCTTCGTGGCTTAGACTATAAATAGACCACCTCCACCTCCTTTCTCGGTCAAGAAATATGATAGCTCATTCTTAGGTGAGCTTTGCTCCTACCTCTTCCCTTGAGAGAGAGACTACCACTCCCATGGAGTTCAAGACCTCCATGTGAGAAGATCCTGCGGGATATCATCAAGACCCCCATCTTGGGCTGACCCCATCAAGACCTCCTCTCGGAGATGAACCTTACCTTGTATCTTTCCTTTTGTTGTTCATGTACCTTGTGGATCTTGTGTGTTTGATTGTCTAGTGGATGTGTGATTGGACTTGTTCTTGAGTGTTTCCCCTTGTGATTTCTCCCCGTTCTTCTCCGTGTTCATCGTGATTCCCCGTAGGATCCGCTCCAACGTGAAAGATCGCCCACGTAGGGTTCCGCCCTACATCAGGTATTCATGAAGCAAGGAACTACAGGGCAGTAAGCGTAAAGAATTCTCGGAATATCAAAGAGTATTTCAGGACATCTTGTAATAGCAAGAGCAACTGGGGAGGAGAACGATAGGTGTAAGTAGTTATCCAGAGGGATTTATCGATGGAAGTGAATTGCAAAAGCGATCGCACATAGTCTCGAGAGCACATCGTAGAGTATCTTCGAATCTTACAGTGCAAAGAAAGGTCATCGGTAACAAGGGGCTCTCCGGGAGAAAGTACTTGCGAGAACCTAAAGTTAGTTTTGTTTTTAGCGAAATCATTTAACCCGAATAGAAGAGAGCTCAGAGTCCCAGAGTAAAGACCGAGGAGTAAAAGATCCTAATACCCCACAATGGCGACGTGGGCCCGTAAGGCACACAGCCATGTTAGTAAAAGTTTTGCAATGACTAGACTCGACTTCGGCCAAGGAGTATGGAAGGGGGATTCCTACAGCAATGGCTCGATACCAATCTCAGACACCCCAGATTCAATCGTACAGTAATCATGCACGCAAATGTGTACGATCAAGATCAGGGACTCACAGGAAGATACCACAACACAACTCTAAAACAAAAAAATAAGTCATACAAGCATCATAATACAAGCTAGGGGCCTCGAGGGGTCGAATACAAGTGCTCGATCATAGACAAGTCAGCGGAAGCAACAATATCTGAGTACAGACATAAGTTAAACAAGTTTGCCTTAAGAAGGCTAGCACAAACTGGGATACAGATCGAAAGAGGCGCATGCCTCCTTCTTGGGATCCTCCTAACTACTCTTGGTCGTCGTCAGCAGGCTGCACGTAGCAGTAGGCACCTCCAGCGTAGTAGGAGTCATCGTCGACGGTGGCGTCTGGCTCCTGGGCTCTGACATCTGGTTGCGACAACCAGGTAGAAGGGAAGGGGAAAAGGGGGAGAAAAGCAACCGTGAGTACTCACCCAAAGTACTCGCAAGCAAGGAGCTACACTACATATGCATGGGTATATGTGTAAAGAGGCAATATCGGTGGACTGTACTGCAGAATGCTAGAATAAGGGGGGATAGCTAGTCTTATCGAACACTATGCTTCTGGCAGCCTCCGTCTTGCAGCATGTAGAAGAAAGTAGACTGAAGTCCTCCAAGTAGCATCGCATAGCATAATCCTACCGGCGATCCCATCCTCGTAGCCCTGTTAGAGAGCGATCACCGGGTTGTATCTGGCACTTGGAAGGGTTTGTTTTATTAAGTATCCAGTTCTAGTTGCCATAAGGTCAAGGTACAACTCCAAGTCGCCCTGCTATCAAGATCACGGCTATTCGAATAGATTAACTTCCTGCAGGGTGCACCACATAGCCCAACACGCTTGATCCCATTTGGCGGACACACTTTCACGGGTCATGCCCGCCTCGAAGATCAACACGCCGCAGCCCCACCTAGGCCAACAGAGAGGTCACCACGCGGTCTAAACCTAAGCGACAGGGGTCCGGGCCCATCGCCTTAGCACACCAAGCATGTTGCGATGGCGGCCGAAAGCAGAACTAGCCCCTTAATACAAGAGCAGGCTTACGTTCCAATCCGTGGCGGCCGCTTCGATCGGCCGACGTCACGAAGGCTTGGTACCGATACCACGACGCCGAAAGTGCCCATAATTGTTCCCTGTAGTTGGTTAGTGCGTATAGGCCAGCCAGACTCAGATCAAATACCAAGATCTCGTTAAGCGTGTTAAGTATCCGCGAATGCCGACTGGGCACAGCCCACCTCTCTCCTAGGTGGTCTCAACCTGCCTGCCGCCTCCCGGCCAGAAGTAACAAATCGGGGCCGTCAGAACCTGTGCCCACCTCTAACGGGATGGAGGCACTGTCCTTTCGGCCCCTCATCAGAATTACTTGCGGGTACTCAACGAGCTGACCCGACTTTAGTCACCACATGTGTCATGTATAAAGTATATAGAATATACCCGTGATCACCTCCCTAGTGATCACGGCCCGATAGTATAGCATGGCAGATGGACAAGAATGTAGGGCCACTGATGAAACACTAGCATCTTATACTAAGCATGTAAGATTGCAGGTAAAAAGGTAACAACAGTAGTAGCAAGGACAGGCTATGCATCAGGATAGGATTAACGGAAAGCAGTAACATGCTACACCACTCTAATGCAAGCAGTATAGAAGAGAATAGGCGATATCTGGTGATCAAGGGGGGGCTTGTCTGGTTGCTCTGGCAAGAGAGAGGGGTCGTCAACACCGTAGTCGTACTGGGTAGGAGCGGCGTCGGTCTCGGTGTCTAGCGGAAGAAGAGGGGGAAGAATCAATGAATACAATGCAAACAGATGCATAACGGTGCATGACAAATCAATGTGTGATGCTAGGCTGCCTTAACGCGGTATGAGGTGATACCGGTGAAGGGGGAAAACATCCGAGAAAGTATTCCCGGTGTTTCGCATTTTCGGACAGAGGAACCGGAGGGGGAAAGTTGCGTGTTTGCTATGCTAGGGATGCGTGGCAGACGAACGGGCTGCATATCCAAGTTTGTCTCGTCGTTCTGAGCAACTTTCATGTACAAAGTATTTTCATCCGAGTTACGGTTTATTTTATATTAATTTTAAAAGATTTAATCATTTTTAGAATTTATTCAATTATTTTAATTCAACATTATCCAGAATAGTGCATGCTGACATCATCATGACGTCAGCATGACGTCAGCAGTCAACAGAGGTGTTGACTGGTCAAACTGACGTGTGGGTCCATTGGGACCCACCTGTCATACTCTGTTTAGGTTATCAAGGGTTTAATTAAACTAATTACTGTTTAATTAAACTAATAAGTTAATCAGATTAATTAAATAGGATTAATTAACGTAATTAATGCACTAATTAATTAATTAATTAATAATTAATTATATTAGTATTATATATATATATTTTTAAGAGAAATTTCTTTTTTAACCGCTTTCAAGGTGGCTCCTCTGTCTTTCACCCAAGGGGGCCTATGCGGTCGGGCGAGAGGGCGACGGCGCCACATTGGGCAAGCTGGGCGACGGGCGCAGCCAACCAAAGCACACGGCGCCGGGCGGGCCTGGAGGCGGAACGATCGTGGGGGCAAAGGTGATCGCAGGGCGCCCGGAGTGGCGAGGCGAGGGGCGTGACCGTGGGCGGCGGAATGAGGCCATGGCGAGTGGAGCGCAGAGCGTGACAAGGCTTCAGCGCGGCGCTGGGCACGCTGGGCGGGACGCCAGATGCAGGATGGGGACATGGGCGCGGGCGTGGCCCCGAGCGGCGAGCAGGGGAGGGGACGAGCACATGGCGAGGGATAGAAAGGAGGGGGCCTCACTGGGTGTCGTAGGGAACGGGGCAACGGTTCGTGAGGAGGAAGTCGGAGACGACGGCGAAGAAGGAAGCAGGCCGGTGGGGAGGAGGAGGCAGGCCGGCGGGGAGGTCCGCATGAGGTCGCCCTCTCCAGAGGATGGCGATCTGGCCGACGAGGTGGAGCCGGGACGGCGAAAGCAAAGATCGGGCGCCTCGGGGAGGAGGTGAGGCGGCGGGAGGTTGGGGATGGCGGTGCCAAGGCCGGTGGGGTCCAAAGTAACGAGGGCGAGGCGAGGCGCACGGCGGCATCGAGGCGATGGGATCGGGTTTGCCCGATCCAGATCGGCAGAGGAGGGAGAGGGAGGAGGCGAGGGCGATGGTGTTCGGTTAGGGTTCGTGCCTGAGGGGTGTATAGGCCAGGGGAGGAGGAGGGGCCGGCTGACAGTGTCGTGGCTCAGCTTGGGCCGGTGGTGGCCGGGCCGAGAGCCCGGGGGTTCTTTTCCTTTTTTTTCTCTTTCGTATTTTCTTTCTTTTATTTATTTTCTCTTCTGTTTTAATTCAAGTTAAAATGTGTGTGCATTTTATAAAACTGTGTCCTCTACACCATAATTATCTATGTAATATTTAGTAAAAACCTAACATTATTATTTTAATGTTTGAAAACTTTTATTGTTTGACTTAAATTCAAAATTTGAATTTGAATCATTTCGAACTAACGCGAGTTTATTAACAGAAATCGAGGTGACGTGGCATCATTAGTAGAGAGTTACTATTGCTTAATTATCCGGGCGTCACAATTCTCCTCTACTACAAGAAATCTCATCCCGAGATTTTGGAGGTAAGAAGGGGGGGAGGTCTAGTTACGAAATTCTAACAGATCTTCTCGGCCTTGGTTGCTCTTCTCGAAGAGGTCGATCCCTTACATTGACGTCTTTATTTTTCTGCTTCAAGTCATCAAGATGAAGTCGGCAGGCTTTCTTCGGGGTTCCATCAGACTTACGAAAAGAATAAGGGGGTATTCCGGGAGAACGAACCTCTACAAGGTTGACTATCTGGTCGATAACATCGGGGAAGCTGGCAGAAAGTAACTCTCAAATGGAAACTTAAGAAAATATTGAGTGCAAAGTAAAGAGGTTTCATGGGAAGTTTCGAGCGAGCAGGCAACCGTTCGATGCCTGAAACAAAGTGTGAAAGGGGTCCAGAGCAACGAGAATAAGTATTGCGTCTGATACCGGAATGGATCACTAGGAAGTTGGCTCGCGAATTACATACGAAGCCAAGCATGAGGAATAACCTTGGAAACAGGGGGGTGTACACGAGAGTCAGGTTTTGATCCTGGGAACTGTGGGTTATGGGCCCACCATGTCGTTAAAAGAAGGAAGGTCGGTGACATCTTGTACGATCATGTAAGCCAGGCATGTCAGAGGATAGTCTGTAGGTTATGTCGGCAACAACATTGGTACCAAGGGCGAGGGACGAAGAGAACCATTATCCTGCTCGTTGAAACGAGGCGGACCAGTAGGCAAAGTTCTCGTCCATCGGTGGTTACCGAAATGTCATCAACAATAGTAACACAGTCTTACTGACACGGTTGTACACCAAGGTGTTTACATAAGCAGAGAATATTACAGCTTAGATCATATAGATCACAAGAAAGGTTAAATAATACAATGGAAAGGAAATGTGATCAGCAGATTAAACAGAAGAACGCAAAGGAAAATGTGTTTAAAAACATATTTCAGGGGTATATCTTTCCCAAGGACAAGCATAGCATGATATCCATGACAGGATATAACGTAGAAAACCATTTAGGTAATGGGGGGAGGAATTGTCATGACATTACCCATACAATGGTGTTTGGATAATTGATCAAGAAACATTTAGCATTGGGCTTTAAATGTTCTTGTTGAAAATTGGAGTACCACAGACATGCTTCGAGATAGCATTGACATGGTCTTCTAGCAAAGGTCGGACTTGGATATACAAAGGATTCATCAGAACAACTTATAGAATAAGTCTTACAATTTCCTCACGGAAGAATGGTTAACCTTGCTAAAATGGAAACTATAACAATAGGTCCTCCGGTCAAGTGTGCTAGGCATGACATCACCTTACCGGGTCATATAAAGACCAATGTTATAACTCTTGAAAATGAGCTCCAACCATCATATCTGACCGAGATTCCGATCTGATCGGTGTTAGGGAACCTCAGACTCATGATGCCTGAGAAGGAAGGGGTGCAACACAATTTGACGAGATGACAATGTAAGATTCTTGAGAAATGAACTATGAAAGCGATTTCTGAAACAAGAGTTCATCAGTAAACAAACGAGAGGATGAGGAGGTGGCTGATGGAATCAGCGACAATTCATCGAGATTCACAAAAGATGGATTTCCACAACTATGTGAACAAGGAGATGACAAATATCAGATCAAATGATACAATGAGGTATACTCGAGGAAACATACCCAATTAAACATCGGTTGAAGGGTGCACCCGAAATATGGGCCTAGGTAGCACGATCAATGTTAGAATGGTGATTCGATAACCAATGGTCTAAGAATGAAATATCGACCAGTAACTTCAAAGCAATAGGGTTGCTAGAATTTTGAAGTCGGACAACATAGTTCAATTGTCGGTTTTCCGGTTAGAACAACACGGGAACTAAGGAATGATCGGAGATGACAGGAAGTATCACTTGTACCAAGAATGCATAAGAGGTGGTGAAATTCTCACGACATTATTGACATAAAAGATGGTAATACTCCAAGGTAAAGAAGAACAATTGCTGGATAGCATGGATCTCAAGGTATAACACGAAACACGAACAAGTTTATGTTGAACGGGAGGCAATAAGGTGGTCGATGATAATATAAATCATCGAGGGCAAGGATGGTATTTCTCTTCATGAATTCAATTGATATCCCGGAAGAGCTCAAAATGTTGATGATGATCACGACACAATTGTCGAGAGATTTCACGAAGAAGCAATCGAACAGCTACGGCATCAAGAAAAAGAAATGGTGAAGCAAAGGGTCATTGGAACCACGGATACGACACAAACTCGAAACCAAGCTTGCTGTTCAAGGCGAAATGATATGATGAGGAAGATCGACGTAAGCTTAGCTCATCATCGAAGGTTGTGCTCCAGGAATAAGGACCTGGTAGCACAGTTAAAAGTCTGCACGATAATGATATAGCCGTTAAGGCTAGGAATGACTTGAAGGATTATTAAACTCGTAAGCAACAAAAATTACTTAGAGTTATTGAATAGGAGTGCGGATTCGATTCACTTATCGGTGTTCTTGAGTGACTAATAACTCAGAACCTAGGGGGGATCCGAGAGCGATGAGAAGCAATACTAGATGAAGACTCGCAGAAAGCAACACAGTTCTCGAGATACCAGAGGTTAATACTCGAGGAAGATAAAAAATAGAGGTTGCCGAGATGTATCGATCAACAAAAGACAACTGCTTTAACTTGTCTGAGAAATGGAATCAAGTTGAAAATGTGGTTAGGACGACGATTGCAAATGATCAATACATAGATACCAGATGATTCCATATCAAAGAAATAGTTATTATTACAAGAAGCTTCTATGATAGGATCTACATCGTGTCCATGGGCATGAACACAAAGTTCAAGGTCGACTCCCACTTCTCCAATGCATAACCTTTCATTCACTTCTCACCTTCGAGGAAGTTGTAGTGTTGAAATTTTATCTGGCAAAATACCAGAAGTGTATGACTCATGAAAACTTTCGAGTTCACACATATTAAGGAAGGCATAGGTTCAACCCATCGTGGTATCGTGGAAATATATACCACAAGCTTCAATAGAAATACCACCAGCTCGAAAATTTGAGCAGGGTTGAGAAAGCAGAGGATACAATTTCATCAAGGCATTATGTATCCGAGGGAAGGCTCACAAGGTTATTGAATATGAAGGACGCTGTTGGATAAAATCCAACAAAGGATCTGCCAGTCCATAATGGAGATGATGTGAGTATCGGTACTCAATCAGAGGAAGAAATAATGCAAGGGCGTCAGATTATAAAACATCTGAATAATTCGATGCTTAGATAACAAAGGAATTATGATTTCCGAAACAAAGGATCAGAAGCAGACTATTTGATTAAAAATGAATAAGTTGAATAGACTTGGGGGTACAATCGACGACAACTTGATTGGTCGAGGACCAGCTCATATTTAAAATGACGTTTGAGCTGGAAGGATGAATTCTAGGATCTGATTGAGGATGCGAGCATTCGCAACATATTGAATCAACAGACTCAAAATGATAATGACAAGGTATGCCATTAAGATTACGAGACTTATGGGATTAACCATAATGCAAGCAAGCAAGAATTTCAAGAGCAATAGGCTGCTCAGGATTTTCGGAAGATCGGGTAGTATTTGAATGCATTTTTGTGAAACACATGAACAACTTTGATTTAACGGATACTCGGCAAGCGCGAGTAATTATCCGTCGGGGTATTCATGCGACAAGGAACTGCAGGCGTAAGGCGTAAAGAATTCTCGGAATATCGAAGAGTATTTTAGGACATCTTGTAATAGCAAGAGCAACTGGGGAGGACAGTATGAACGATAGGTGTAAGTAGTTATCCAGAGGGATTTATCGATGGAAGTGAATTGCAAATGCGATCGCACATAGTCTTGAGAGCACATCGTAGAGTATCTTCGGAATCTTCTGGTGCAGCAGGCGGTCATCGGTAACAAGGGGCTCTCGGGGAGAAAGTACTTGCGAGAACCTAAAGTTAGTTTTGTTTTTAGCAAAATCATTTAACCCGAATAGAAGAGAGCTCAGAGTCCCAGAGTAAAGATCGAGGAGTAAAAGATCCTAATACCACCCAATGGCGACGTGGGCCCGTAAGGCACACAGCCATGTTAGTAAAAGTTTCACAATGACTAGACTCGACTTCGGCCAAGGAGTATGGAAGGGGGATTCCTACAGGTAGTCGGCTCTGATACCAACTTGTGACACCCCGGATTCAATCATACACTAATCATGCATGCAAATGTGTACGATCAAGATCAAGGACTCACGGGAAGATACCACAACACAACTCTAAAACAAAAAAGTAAGTCATACAAGCATCATAATACAAGCTAGGGGCCTCGAGGGTTCGAATACAAGTGCTCGATCATAGACGAGTCAGTGGAAGCAACAATATCTGAGTACAGACATAAGTTAAACAAGTTTGCCTTAAGAAGGCTAGCACAAACTGGGATACAGATCGAAAGAGGCGCAGGCCTCCTGCCTGGGATCCTCCTAACTACTCTTGGTCGTCGTCAGCGGGCTGCACGTAGCAGTAGGCACCTCCAGCGTAGTAGGAGTCGTCGTCGACGGTGGCGTCTGGCTCCTGGGCTCCGACATCTGGTTGCGACAACCAGGTAGAAGGGAAGGGGGAAAGGGGGGAGAAAAGCAACCGTGAGTACTCATACAAAGTACTCACAAGCAAGGAGCTACACTACATATGCATGGGTATATGTGTAAAGAGGCAATATCGGTGGACTGTACTGCAGAATGCCAGAATAAGGGGGGATAGCTAGTCTTATCGAACACTACGCTTCCGGGCAGCCTCCGCCTTTGCAAAGATGTAGAAGAGAGTAGATCAAGTCCTCCAAGTAGCATCGCATAGCATAATCCTACCACGATCCCATCCTCGTAGCCCTCAAGTAGAGAGCGATCACCGGGTTGTATCCGCACTTGGAAGGGTGTGTTTTATTAAGTATCCGGTTCTAGTTGTCATAAGGTCAAGGTACAACGCCAAGTCGCTTACATCAAGATCACGACTATTCAATAGATTAACTTCACTGCAGGGTGCACCACATAGCCCAACACGCTTGATCCCATTTGGCGGACACACTTTCCTCGGTCATGCCCGGCCTCGGAAGATCAACACGCCGCAGCCCCACCTAGGCTAACAGAGAGGTCAAGACGCCGGTCTAAACCTAAGCGCCAGTGGGTCCGGGCCCATCGCCTTAGCACACCAAGACATTGCGAGGGCGGCCGAAAGCGTAACTAGCCCCTTAATACAAGAGCAGGCTTACGTTCCAATCCGGCGCGCCATCTCTCGACGTCCACGAGAAGGCTTGGTGGTACCACGACTGCGAGTGCCCATAACTGTTTCGCGTAGTTGGTTAGTGCGTATAGGCCAGTAGCCAGACTCAGATCAAATACCAAGATCTCGTTAAGCGTGTTAAGTATCCGCGAATGCCGACCAGGGCCAGGCCCACCTCTCTCCTAGGTAGTCTCAACCTGCCCTATCGCTCCGCCACAAAGTAATGTACCGGGGCCGTCAGAACCTGTGCCCACCTCATCGGGATGGAGCCACTGTCCTTTCAGCCCCTCATCGTAATCACTTATGGGTACTCAACGAAATGACCCGACTTTAATCACCACATGTGTAATGTATAAAGTATATAGAATATACCCGTGATCACCTCCCTAATGATCACGGCCCGATAGTATAGCATGGCAGACGGACAAGAATGTAGGGCCACTGATGAAACACTAGCATCCTATACTAAGCATGTAGGATTGCGGTGTAAAGGTAACAACATGAGTAGCAAGGAGAGGCTATGCATCGTGATAGGATTAACGGAAAGCGAACATGCTACACTACTCTAATGCAAGCATGATCGAAGAGAATAGGCGATATCCGGTGATCAAGGGGGGCTTGCTGGTTGCTTTGGCAAGAGAGAGGTCGCCAACACCGTAGTCGCATCGGGTAGCAGCAAGGCCGGTCTCGGTGTCTAGCGGGAGAAGAGGGGGAAGAAACAATGAATACAATGCAAACAGATGCATAACGGTGCATGACAAAGCAATGTGTGATGCTAGGCGTGCCCTAACGCGGTATGAGGTGATACCGGTGAAGGGGGGAAACATCCGAGAAAGTATTCCCGGTGTTTCGCGTTTTCGGAGAGTGGAACCGAAGGGGGAAAGTTGCGTGTTCGCTATGCTAGGGATGCGTGGTAGACGAACGGGCTGCTTATCCGAATTCGTCTCGTCGTTCTGAGCAACTTTCATGTACAAAGTATTTTCATCCGAGTTACGGTTTATTTTATATTAATTTTAAAAGATTTAATCATTTTTAGAATTTATTCAATTATTTTAATTCATCATTATCCAGAATAGTGCATGCTGACATCATCATGACGTCAGCATGACGTAAGCAGTCGACAGAGGTGTTGACTGGTCAAACTGACGTGTGGGTCCATTGGGACCCACCTGTCATACTCTCTTTAGGTTATCTAGGGTTTAGTTAAACTAATTACTGTTTAATTAAACTAACAAGTTAATCAGATTAATTAAATAGGATTGATTAACATAATTAATGCACTAATTAATTAATTAATTATTAATTATATTAGTATTATTTTTATATATTTATTTTTTAAAGAAATTTCTTTTTTAACCGTTTCTGGAGGCGGGGCCCTCCTGTCTTTGACCCAAGGGGTCCTATACGGGTCGGGCGGGCGTAGAGGGCGACGGGCGCCCGGCCTGGGCGCCTTTGCGGGCGGCGCCAGCGTAAACCAACCGGGCAAAGGCCGCGCGGTGCGGCCGGAGGCGAACGTGGGGGGGGCAAAGGCAATCGCAGGGCGCCGGAGTGGCGAGGCGAAGCGGGCGTGGCCGCACGGCGGCGGAACGAGGTCGCGGCGAGTGGAGCGGCAGAGCGTGACAAGGCTCAAAGGCGTGCACGGGGCACGCCGGGCGGGGCGGGACGCGGTGATGCAGGGACAGGGCGGGGCGCGGGGCGCGGCCCCGAGCGGCGAGCAGGGGAGGGGACGAGCACAGGGCGAGGGAGAGAAAGGAGGGGGCCTCACTGGGTGTCGTAGGGAACGGGGCAACGGTGCGTGAGGAGGAAGTCGGAGACGACGGCGAAGAAGGAAGCAGGCCGGTGGGGAGGAGGAGGCAGGCCGGCGGGGAGGTCCGGCGAGGTCGTCCTCCAGAGGATGGCGATGCGGCATCGACGAGGTGGAGCCGGGGATGGCGAGCACCGTCGGGGCGCGTCGGGGAGGAGGCGAGGCGGCTGGAGGTCGGGGATGGCGGTGCTCGGCACCGGTGGGGTCCAGGCAGAAAGAGGGCGAGGCGGCGGCGCACGGCGGCATCGAGGCGATGGGATCTGGGTTTGCCCCGATCCAGATCGGGCAGAGGAGGGAGAGGGAGGAGTGCGAGGGGGATGGGGTTTGGGTTAGGGTTCGGTGCCCCGAGGGTGTATAGGCCGGGGAGGAGTGGGCGGCTGGCAGGTCGTGGCCTGGCGGGTGGCTTTCTTGGCCGGAGGGGGGGTTCTTTTCCTTTATTTGTTTTTCTCTTTTGTATTTTCTTTCTTTTATTTATTTTCTTCTCGCTTTTAATTCAAGTTAAAATATTTATGCATTTTATAAAACTGTGTCCTCTACACCATAATTATCTATGTAATATTTAGTACGAACCGAACATTTTTATTTTAATGTTTGAAAACTTTTATTGTTTGACTTAAATTCAAAATTTGAATTTGAATCATTTCGAACTAACGCGAGTTTATTAACAGAAATCGAGGTGACGTGGCATCATTAGTAGTGGGTTACTATAGCTTAATTATCCGGGCGTCACAGGTCCACCCACATATCAAATTATGAAAGTAGCGAACACAAATTGAACCAACATGATGAAAGTGACTAGATGAAATTCCCGTGTACCCTCAAGAACGCTTTGCTTATCATAAGATACCGTTTTGGCCTGTCCATTGCCTCAAAAGGATTGGACTACCTTGCTGCACTTTTGTTACTACTATTCTTACTTGGTCGTTACAAATTATCTTGCTATCAAACTACTCTGCTACTTACAATTTCAGCACTTGCAGACATTACCTTACTGAAAACCACTTGTCATTTCCTTCTCCTCCTTGTTGGGTTCAACACTCTGATGTCTACTACACAACCTTCTTCTTGTAGACGTTGTTGGGCCTCCAAGTGTAGAGGTTTGTAGAACAGTAGCAAATTTCCCTCAAGTGGATGACCTAAGGTTTATCAATCCGTGGGAGGCGAGATGAAGATGGTCTCTCTCAAACAACCCCGCAACCAAATAAAAAGAGTCTCTTGTGTCCCCAACACATCCAATACAATGGTAAATTGTATAGGTGCACTAGTTCGGCGAAGAGATGGTGATACAAGTGCAATATGGATGGTAGATATAGGTTTTTGTAATCTGAAAATATAAAAACAGCAAGGTGGCAAGCGATAAAAGTGAGCGTAAATGGTATTGCAATGCTAGGAAACAAGGCCTAGGGTTCATACTTCCACTAGTGCAAGTTCTCTCAACAATAATAACATAATTGGATGGGATAAATATCCCTCAACACGCAACAAAGAGTCACTCCAAAGTCACTAATAGCGGAGAACAAACGAAGAGATTATTGTAGGGTACGAAACCACCTCAAAGTTATTCTTTCGGATCGATCTATTCAAGAGTTCAGACTGAATAACACCTTAAGACACATATCAACCAAAACCCTAATGTCACCTAGATACTCCAATGTCACCTCAAGTATCCGTGGGTATGATTATACGATATGTATCACACAATCTCAGATTCATCTACTCAAACCAACACAAAGTACTAATAAGAGTTCCCCAAAGTTTCTACCGGAGAGTCAAGACGAAAACATGTGCCAACCCCTATGCATAAGTTCACGAGGTCACGGAACCCGCAAGTTGATCACCAAAACATACATCAAGTAGATCACGTGATATCCCATTGTCACCACAGATAAGCACATGCAATACATACATCGAGTGTTCTCAAATCCTTAAAGACTCAATCCGATAAGATCACTTCAAAGGGAAAACTCAATCCATTACAAGAGAGTAGAGGGGGGAGAAACATCATAAGATCCAACTATAATAGCAAAGCTCGCGATACATTAAGATTGTACCACCTCAAGAACACGAGAGAGAGAGAGAGAGAGAGAGAGAGAGAGAGAGAGAGAGAGAGAGAGATCAAACACATAGCTACTGGTACATACCCTCAGCCCCGAGGGTGAACTACTCCCTCCTCGTCATGGAGAGCGCCGGGATGATGAAGATGGCCACCGGTGAGGATCCCCCCTCCTGAGGTGCCAAACAGGGTCCTGATTGGTTTTTGGTGGCTACAGAGGCTTGCGGCGGAGGAACTCCCGATCTATTCTGCTCCTCATTGTTTTTTAGGGTATATGGACATATATAGGAGAAAGAAGTCGGCCAGGGGAGTCACGAGGGGCCCACGAGGGTGGGGGCGTGCCCAGGGGGTAGGGCGCGCCTCCCTGCCTCGTGGCTTCCTCGAAGCTTCCATAACGTCTACTCCAAGTCTCGTGGATTGCTTCCATTCCAAAAATAACTCTCCCGAAGGTTTCATTCCGTTTGGACTCCGTTTGATATTCCTTTTCTTTAAAACACTGAAATAGGCAAGAAAACAACAATTTGGGCTGGGCCTCTGGTTAATAGGTTAGTCCCAAAAATAATATAAAAGTGTTTAATAAAGCCCATGAAACATCCAAAACAGATAATATAATAGCATGAATACTTCATAAATTATAGATACGTTGGAGACGTATCAGCATCCCCAAGCTTAATTCCTGCTCGTCCTCGAGTAGGTAAATGATAAAAGAAATAATTTATGAAGTTAGAATGCTAGCAGGTGCACAAGTTTGATCCATGATAATTTCAATCACCTTTTCTAGAATCATTATATGTCATAACAGTAGCTCATATCATAAAGCTTCTCATGATCAAGTAACAAGCTATTCACATGTTAAAGTATAGATCATAAACTTTCTTGAAAACTAACAAACCGTGTTATTAGTCATCAAACAATTACAATTCATCTTATGTTCGGAAGATTCTATGTCGAGCTTTGATTCGTAAAACTTCACATACTCAACTATCATTTAGTCTTTCACAATTGCTAACACTCACGTGATATTTATGGGTTCAAAGTTTTAATGGAGACCTGAGAGAAAGATAGGGGCTTATAGATTCGCCTCCCAACCTTTTACCTCAAGTGTAATGTCAACAATAATAGTTCATGAGAACTTACATCCAATTGGATATATATATATATATATATATATATATATATATGTATATATATATATATATATATATATATATATATATATCAGGATCTTTCCAACACAATGTGCTTGCCAAAGGATAAAATGTAAAAAGGAAAGGTGAAGATCACCATGACTCTTGCATAAGGTATAAGACAAGAATAAAAGATAGGCCCTTCACAGAGGGAAGCAGAGGTTGTCATGCGCTTTTATAGTTGGATGCACAAAATCTTAATGCGAAAGAACGTCACTTTATATCACCATGTCAAGTGTCTGTTTGGCAAGTGACACGTGCGACCTCTAATTCTCATACATAAAGGTGAATCTTCTCCTTTACACGTGCTCACTTGACCCCTTCGAGGATGGTATACTACTTGACACTCCACTCGTGTGCATGCATAGGTATTTCCGGAGCTTTTCGGATGACGAGGAGTAGTGTAAGCGCCATGGAACAACTACACCATCCGCGAGGGAAGCATGGAAGAGAAGACGGAAGAAGACGGAGCTGCGGCGTCTACAGCGGCCGGACGACCAACGTGCCACCGGACGTTCGACACTCTATAGCGCCCGGACGACTGGCGTCCATTGGACGTCCGACACACCTTCCACCCAGTGAGACGAAGATGGTACAGCGGCCGGACGACCGACGACCACCGGACGTCCAACAAGTACCAGGGACTGGACGACCGGCACCACCTGTCCAGAGCCAAAACGTCGGAAGTCTGACGCCCTCCGGACGTCCGGACCCCCGCGAGCTACCGGACGTCCGACAGTGCCTGTGTGCAGCCGGGCCTTTGGCCTTGTATCCCTCTCCCACTTACCCCTTCGTGGCTTAGACTATAAATAGACCTTCCCCTCATCCTTTCTAGGGTTAGCAAATATGATAGCTCATTTGTATGTGAGCTTTGCTCCTACCTATCTCTACTCTTGAGAGGGAGAGAGACCACTACTACATTGGAGGCCAAGACCTCCATCTAGGAGAAGATTGATGTGGGGGCTAACCCGGTGTAGGCCGATCTTTCACATTTGGAGTGGGATCCCTCGAAGAGCACCAAGAACACGGGGAAGAACGGGGAGAAATCACAAGGGGAAACACTCAAGAACAAGTCCAATCACACATCCACTAGACAATCAAACACACAAGATCACAAGGTACATGAACAACAAAAGGAAAGATACAAGGTAAAGTTCATCTCCATGAGGAGGTCTTGAAGGGGGTCCGCCTGTGAGGGGGTCTTGATGATATCCCGCATGATCTTCTCCTAGATGGAGGTCTTGGCCTCCAATGGAGTAGTGGTCTCTCTCTCTCACAAGAGTAGAGGAAGGTAGGAGCAAAGCTCACATACAAATGAGCTATCACTTTGCTAACCCTAGAAAGAAGGTGGAGGTGGTCTATTTATAGTCTAAGCCACGAAGGGGTAAGTGGGAGAGGGATACAAGGCCAAAGGCCCGCGGCTGCGCACACAGGCGTCGGACGTCCGGTGTGGGTCGGACGTCCGGAAGCTCGGGACGGTCCGGACGTCCGGAAGCTCGGGACGGTCCGGACGTCCGGAAGACTTCGGACTTTCAGAATATTGTTCATCGCCCGTGGCACCGGTTGTCCGGAGGCGCCGTCGTTCGAGGCACAGGAGGTGTCGGACGTCCGGTCTTGGTCGGTCGTCCGGTCACTGTAGATCTCGTCGGCTGGACTCTGGGATGCGTCAGGTAGCGGACATCCGGTGGACGCTGGTCGTCCGGGCGCTGTAGAGGGCCGGACGTCCGGAGGCTTCCGGTCGTCCGGTCGCTGTAGACTCCGCAGCACCTTCTTCTTCCGTCTTCGCTTCCATGCCTCCCTCGCGGATGGTGTTGTCGTTCCTTGGCGCTTGCACTCCTCCTTGACATCCGTGAAGCTCCGACAATACCTATGCATGCACACGGAGAAGTGTCAAGTAGTATACCATCCTCGAAGGGGTCAAGTGAGCACGTGTAAAGGAGAAGATTCACCATTATGTATGAGAAGTAGAGCTCGCGACGTGTCACTTGCCAAACGGACTCTTGACATGGTGATGACCAGGATGCTCCGCATCATCCCTCCCTTGGAAAAGATCCGACCTCGGATCGAAAACCAAATCACCATGGGAAAGAGATGGCGGTGCCGTGTCGGGTTGTCGATCACCAAGCACTCATCGTCTAGTAGCTCGAAATGGGCACTCTCCAATGTCGCACCGTCTTGTGATTCCTTCAAAAGGAGCAAATAGAACAAACACTTGGAAAAACAAATGTGGTTAGCGTTAGTGCAAAACAGAGCATTGAAGAGGTGATTCACCAAACAAGTGTTGTCATCAAGCATAGCATATGGTTTGACAAAGGATTGTGACACGGCATGTAAGCATATCAATCGAGCACAAGCAAAGATATCATGGGGACAAGTATGCAAATGTGAGGTAGAGATGCAAATATGTGTGACAAGAGAATAAGCATCTACCTCGAGGTCATAGCAAGCATTCACAAATTGCTCAATGAAAGGTCTATGGTAGGCATAGGAAGTATTCACAACACCAAAAAAATGAAAGTGTCTAAACACATGGGTCAAGTGCAAGACAATCCAAGCATAATGTGCATAGGTGTAGTGAATATAGTGTAGCACTCAACACAATAGAAAGAGCAATTGTTCATCATATGTGAGGCAATCAAGTCAAGCATGTGACAAGCAAAGGGACATGGCATATGTGAAGAAATGATATTGGTGCAACCAACCCTATGATAGTAGCAAGTAGTCCACGAATTGGATGCAACACACAAGGTATATATGTCATGAAGCATGGAAATGTGGCAATCATGGTTGAAAGCAATATCTCGAACATGCGTGCAAATGGTGCAAGCAACACATGAAGTATGATCCACAATATCCAAGCTCAAGAAGGATGTCACCTTGAAAGTGTGTCCTTGTACATTCTTCACAATGCCGAAGTGGAAGCAAATACGGTGTAGAAGCGAGTCGTGGTAGAATGTATGAGGCTCGCTCTCAAGAGCTCGAATGGTCAATTCACGTGAAGTGGAAGTCGACACAAAGTCCAAGTATCCTACACATGCACAAAACAAAACAAAGAACGACGCAGCATGGTAGATAAACACATCATCCATCATGATGGTTCTCATCTTTGCACATAACCATTAGAAGCACAAGTGCATGAATAATATGATGCAACAATGGCAATATTCATGGCACTAGGTATATGGTGCAAAGAAGTAAGACAAGCATGCTTCACAAGAATTATGTCAAAATCTCCAAATATATGCGAGAATGCTATGGGGGCAATCTCATGAGCAAGAAGAAAATCATTGTTGCACCCTATACATGGCAAATCATCTAGCATGAGAGAGGCAACACATAGAGATATATGACAAGAAGCAATATGAATCATGTGCGAAGCATATAGATGGTTGTCATCAACCGCATGAAATGGTGATGCAACATAAGCAAGCATAGTAATCAAGTCGTGCAAACTAGTGGAGAGCGAAGATGCAACACACTAGGATAAATCATGGCAATCATGTCATGTGAGCAAATAATAGGCATAGACAATGCACATGACATATCACACGCACGAACACAAAGCAAGATCATAGTATCATCATAGGGCTGGGTCACAAATGGAACATGGTAACAACAAGCAATATCTCCACCAAGCTTGAAAATACACATAAAAGTATGAGAGTCAATCATCATGTGTAAAGCAAAGCTTGGGTCACAAATGCATGGAAAAGGCATAGGAATGGGAATATCATGCAAAGTGAACATGGCAAGATGGGCATATAATATGTAATGGACAACAACCCATAGCCAAGTGAAGGCCATGTAGAAGAAATGCGCGAATACTTCGCGTGAAGAGAGTGGTGGGAAAGGCAATCCATGGGATCCCAAATCATCGTTGCTCTCTAGAGCCTGCTTTTGTCAACTCGTGGGATTGCGAGGCCGACAAGTATTCATGGGTACCTACACAAAAGAGACACAAACCAAAGAAATTGCGCGCGTGGTAAATGTACACATCAACCATCATGATGTGTATGTGCACGTGTGAGTTAGCACAAGACAAGCATCGCTCAAAGAAATTTGATGCATGGTATAAGAACATGTCATCCATCATGAAAGAGTAGTTATTATGTATGCCACGATGGGGACAAAAATTGAGAATGCAAGTATATGGCACATCAATAGCATGTTTGTTCATGGGGAGCATATGGTGCACACAAGTATTGGGATCATGCAATGAATGGGATGGAGCAAATTCTCCTAACATGTATGAGGAAACTATGGAGGTCTCCTCATGAGCAATACCGGAAACATCGTATGGAGAAAATGGACAACATCCAAAACAATGCATATGCGAAGCTAGGTGGTCATGGCAAGGCATATGAGATAAATGATGCAAAGGGAGCATAACAATACCATCACAAGAAAAACACATGCCAATAACCATGGGCTTGTCATCTATGCCATATGTGCAAATTGGGTTTATTTTAATGGCATATGCATAATTACTATGGAGAGATTGCAAATAAGACATATGGTTGATCTCATGCATAGCATATGACAAGTCAAGCGGATTATCAAACATGATGTGACCTAAAGAATTGT
This sequence comes from Aegilops bicornis, assembly GCA_021605145.1. Classification (NCBI taxonomy): domain Eukaryota; kingdom Viridiplantae; phylum Streptophyta; class Magnoliopsida; order Poales; family Poaceae; genus Aegilops; species Aegilops bicornis. Next base: position 362,452,105 of record CM038671.1, read on the forward strand.
CACAAGAAATCCTATGTAACATGGCATCACGACTAATATACTCCACATGAGAATCATCATATTCATCATAAATGGGTAAATCATCGCATGAGGAAATCTCACTAGCATGAAGCATGGTAATAGGAGGATCAACATCATGCAAGCAATCAATGTCAAAATAGTCCACTAGTGGGACGAGAGCATCACCTTCACCTATGTTACCTTGTTCATTCCACTCAAATGTTGTAGGTGAGGTGGGAAAGTCCAAATGGTGGTCCTCATCTTCATCTTGATGGAACCATGTGGGGGGTGCATCATATTCCACCATGGCCATCGTCTTGTCCAAAGGGAGGACGAAGTCGTCGAGGATCGGCGCGTCATCATAAATGGGACCTAGCACCAAATGAGCAGACACAATAGAGGTAGAGGTCAAGTCGTTAGTGTTGAAAGTGGCCTCACATGACCTATCAACTATCTCACTCTCTCTATGTGGTGGTTCACTCACTCCCTCGAAATAGGTGCACTGATGTAGGGTGAGACCCTACGGGAGCGATCTTTCACGTTTGGAGAGAATCCCTACGAGGAACACGAAGAACGAGCGGAAGAACAAGAGGGAAACACGGGGAAAACGAGAGGAAATTCACTCAACCGACAAGAAAACAATCACACAAGCGCTAGATCGATGAACACATGGAGTAGCACAAGGTTCAAGAACAATAACGGTAAAGATACAAGAGTAACCGATCTTCTCCGAGAGGAGGTCTTGATGGGGTCCACCCTAGGAGGGGGTCTTGAATCCGCTTGGGGGATCTTCTCCGAAGAGGTCCTGATCTCGAGGGAGAAGTAACCAAGTGGATGAGCAAAGGCTCTCTCACCTAAACATGAGCGAATCCAAAGCTGCCCCTAACTAGGAGGCGGAAAGGTCCTATTTATAGTCTTAGTGCAAATGGAAGTCAAACGGAGGGGTACATGGGCTTCAGCCGCATCAGTGTCAGACGTCCGGAAGGTGTCGGACGTCCGGAGGATCGGGAGGGTCCGGGCTGCTCGGACGTCCGCAGCTTCGGTTCGGGTGATGGTCGCCGGGACGCCAGTCGGCTCCGGTCTTCCGTGAGATTTGATTCGGGTGATGAAGTCCTGACGTCCGGTCAGCTCCGGCCGTCTGTAGGTTTGATTCGGGTGATGATGTTCCGGACGTCCGGAGGGCGCTTGACGTCCGTGGCTCGGGATCGCTTGACGTCCGGAGGTGGTCAGACGTCCGGTCCTGTAGCTTCGCTGCATCCTTCTTCTTCCTCTTCGACATACTTGGAGTTCTCGCTGCCTTGGCTCTTGCAAGTAGTAGATCCTTGGTTCGCCTCCGTGTTCCTGATTACACATAGAGTTTCTGAATGAGGTAGTAGCCATGTCTCATGGGTAGAAATAAGAAGTTCGAAGAGGAGCGAGTTCACCTTATCTTCAATAGCCTTAGCTCGGGCTCTTGTCATGGGTCCCGGTGGTGTTGAGGGAGATGCAGGCACGTCCGTGGGGATGAGTGAGGGATGCTCCGCATCATCTCCCCTTGGGAGAGATCCGACCTCGGATCAAAACTTCATCTCCATGGACAGGTGCAAGGTCCTTGACGTTGAAGATGTCGCCACGTTGTACTTGTCGCGAGGTATGTCGATCTTGTAAGCTGCTTCGTTGTAGCGTGCGAGCACTTTGAAAGGGCCATCGGCTCGAGGGAGAAGTTTGGACTTGCGTTCTTTGGGGAAGCGGTCCTTACGAAGGTGTAGCCACACTTGATCGCCAATGTTGAAGACGATGGGTTGCTTGGTGGCGTTGAGCTTGTTTGCTTGGCGTTGTACTTGGCGCTCAATTGCGTGCCTTGTATCTTCGTGCATCTTCTTGATGTAGCTTGCTCGTTCACTTGCATCCATGTTGGTGCGCTCTTGGAGAGGGAGTGGTAGAATGTCCAATGGGGACAACGGGTTGAAACCGTAGACGACTTCGAAGGGGACTTGCCGGTAGTTGAATGTTTTGCACGATTGTAGGCGTGTTCGGCGATAGGTAGACATGCTTCCCACTCCTTGATGTTCTTCTTGATCAAGACACGAAGTAGAGTGGATAGTGTGCGGTTCGTCACCTCCGTTTGGCCGTCGGTTTGAGGATGGTATGCCGAGGAGAACAATAGCTTGATTCCGAGCTTGGCGAATAGGGTCTTCCAAAAGTAACTCAAGAACTTGACGTCACGATCGGAGACGATTGTCTTTGGTACTCCATGGAGTCGCAAGATTTCCCTACAAAAGAGATTTGCAACATGTGAAGCATCGTCTATCTTGTTGCAAGGAATGAAATGTGCCATCTTAGAAAATCTATCCACAACAACAAACACGGAATCCTTGCCATTTTGTGTCCTAGGCAAACCAAGTACAAAATCCATACTAATGTCTTCCCATGGTTGGTATGGAATAGGGAGAGGCATGTAAAGACCATGAGATTGAGCTTTAGACTTAGCTTTGCGACATGTATAGCATCGGTTGGTGAAGCGTTGAACGTCGCGGAACATCTTGGGCCAAAAGTAGTTGTTGGAGAGCGTGGCGAATGTCTTGTCGCGTCCAAAGTGTCCCATGAGTCCGCCTCCATGAGCCTCTTGTAAAAGGAGCAAACGAAGAGAAGACTCGGGAATGCAAAGTTTGTTAGCTCTCATAAGATAACCATCCTTGATGTAATATTTGTCCCAAGACGTATGCGTCAAGCACTTAGCATAAGGAGAAGCAAAAGATGGATCATGCTCGTACAAGTCTTTTATATGGTCAAAACCAATGACATTCAACTCAAGTTGAGTGAGAAGCATGCATATGCGTGAAAGCGCGTCGGCAACTACATTTTCTTTACCCTTAATGTACTTGATCACATAAGGAAAAGATTCAATGAATTCACTCCATTTTGCGTGACGCTTGTTCAATTTAGTTTGACCTTTGAGGTACTTAAGCGTTTCATGATCGGTATGGATGACAAACTCGTGAGGTCTAAGGTAATGTTCCCAAACATGGAGCACACGCACTAAAGCATACAATTCTTTATCATAGATGGGATAATTAAGTTGAGCAATCGGAGAGTTTTTCACTAAAATAAGCAATGGCTCGTTTTTCTTGCATCAAAACTCCGCCAATTCGGTACCACTTGCATCACAATGAACCTCAAAAGTTTTGTCAAAATTGGGCAAAGCAAGAATCGGAGCATGAGTAAGCAAAGTCTTGAGCTTATCAAAAGCGGCTGATTGCAAAGTTCCCCAAACAAAGGGAGTATTCTTCTTGCTCAAAACATGGAAAGGAGCGGCAATTGTGCTGAAATCTTTCACAAAGCTGACGATAGAAACCCGCAAGACCAAGAAAACTTCGCACTTGTTGCAAATTGGTGGGTTGGGGCCAAGTTTGAATTGCTTGAATTTTAGATTCATCAACATGGACACCCTTTGAGGAACGACAAAACCCAAGAAAACCACTTTGTCAACTCCAAATGTGCATTTTTTCAAGTTTGCATAAAGGTTTTCTTTCTTGAAGAGTTTGCAACACAGATTTTACATGATTGATGTGTTCTTTCATGGTTTTGCTAAACACAAGAATATCGTCAAAGTAGACCACAACAAAGACTCCAATGTAAGGGCGAAGCACATGATGCATAAGACGACGAAAGTACCGGAGCTTCCGAAAGACCCATAGGCATCACTAACCACTCATATAAACCAAATTTGGTTTTGAAAGCAGTTTTCCATTCATCACCCTCTTGTATGCGGATTTGATAATAGCCACTTTTAAGATCAATTTTTGAGAAAAAGTTGGCTCCACTAAGTTCATCAAGCATGTCATCTAAGCGAGGAATGGGATGCCTATATCGAACGGTAATAGCATTGATAGGTCTACAATCGAAACACAAGCGGAAACTTCCATCGGGCTTAGGCACAAGAATAACCGAACGGCACAAGGGCTTAGGCTTTCACGCATACATGACCGTTGTCGATGAGTTGTTGTACTTGCCGTTGAATCTCCTTGGTTTCTTCCGGATTAACTCGGTATGGAGCTTTGTTTGGTAGAGGCGCCCGGGATGAGGTCGATTCGATGCTCAATGCCTCGAAGAGGAGGTAGACCCGGAGGTAGCTCATCGGGAAAAACATCTTGGAATTCCTGCAAAAGAGATTGAAACCCCAAAGGTAGCTCGTGAATGGTGTTAGTTTTTGGTTCTCCATCCTTGCACACAAGGACGAAGTGCATCACGGTAGATGGGTTCTCACACACTTCTCTCATCTCACTTTTGGTGGCCAATAGAATGAGGTTATTCTCTCTAGGCGAAGAGTCGCTCAAATTTGGCTTGTGGCTTTCACTCACTTTTTGGTGGGTCACTTTCTCACTCTTTTCTCTATGATGGGTGGCTTGCTTGTCGGCTATCACTTGACTAGGAGACATAGGTCGTAGTACATATTCTCTCCCCTTCATTTTGAAACTATAGTAATTGGTGCGCCCATTGTGGATGACACCACGGTCGAATTGCCATGGTCGACCGAGAAGTAGGTGACAAACGGTCATTGGGACCACATCACACTCCAAAGTGTCTTCATAAGCACCGATTTTGAAGGAGACTTGGACCGTATGCTCGACTTGTATAGTGCCGGAGTCACTTAGCCATTGAACCTTGTAGGGGTGCGGGTGCTTCTTCTTGATTAGTTGGAGCTTGGAGCATAGTTCTTCACTTGCCAAGTTGTGGCAACTACCTCCATCGATGATGACCTTGATGGACCGTCCATTGATGCCGGCTTTTGTATGGAAGATGTGGCATCGTTGGTCTTCTTCTTGTTGATGTTGAAGTGTCAAGACTTTGGAGACAACGAGAGCGGGCTCGAATCCTCATCACAAAAGACTTGATCATCTTCATCTTCATTCACTTGCGGTGCATGGCCACTTGCTCAAGGGCTTCCATCTCCTCTTCACTCATGGAGTCGTATGTGCCATCGTCGTTGAGGATCATGGTGCGCTTGTTGGTGCATTCATATGACTTGTGGCCTCGGCCGCCGCAAGTGAAACACTTGAAGGAGCTTGTCTTGATGGTCTCATCGGTCGGAGTAGAGGATGAAGCACGCGTTTGAGGTTGCTTGTAGTAGGAGGAGGACGACTTGAATTTGTCGAAGTCTTCTTGTAACTTGACTTTTCGTCGCTTTCTTGGAGAAAGCTTGGTCGAAGTAGATGTTGGAGTAGTTGTTGAAGCTTGGTTGTTGAAGAAGCCAGAGGGTCTTGGATGAGTACTTGGCGTACTTGAAGTCATCTTGCACTTGGCGTTCCGCCTTTGTAGCTTGATGCACGAGTTCAATGAGGGATGAGTATGGTTGGAAGTCGGCGATCTTCTTGATGGGATGATTGAGTCCATTCAAGAAACGTGCCATAGTTTGCTCATCCTCTTCCTTGACATTGGCGCGAATCATGGCTATCTCCATCTCCTTGTAGTATTCTTCAACGCTCTTTGTTCCTTGCTTGAGTAGTTGGAGTTTTTGAAGAGATCGCGGTTGTAGTATGTTGGCACAAAAACGTGCTCGCATGACATCCTTCATTTGAGCCCAAGTGGTGATTGGAGGTTCACCTCTTGCTTGTCGTCAGCTCAATGATTTGTTCCCACCATATGAGCACGTAATCTTGGAACTCAAGTGATGCCATAGCGATTTTCTTCGCTTCATCGTAGTTGTGCAAGCGGAAGATTTTGTCAACCTTCAATGCCCATGAGAGGTAGTCTTCGGGGTCATTGCTTCCATTGAACTTGGGCATGGTGAATTTTAGCTTGCCGTAGCGTTGCTCGTCATTGTGTTGTTGGCGTTGTTGATGATGACGTCCTTGACGAGGGATGTACTCGCCTTCATGTTGCTCTTGGCGCGAGGACGACCAGGATCAACTTGCTCGTGTGGAATTTGAGGTTGAGGTGGAGCTTGACGAGCTTGTGGAGGAGCTTGAGGAACTTGACGTTGTACATTAGGTTGGTAGTTCCGCTCTTGTATTTCTTCTCGAAGGGCTTCCTCTTGATTGTGCCGTTCGCGATTGCGGTTGGCGGCGGCTCTACTTGATTCTTGAAGGGCACGCTTGCGCCTCAAGAGCTTGCGCTTCACGTTGTTGTTGTTGACGACGTTGAGCATTGGCGTCTTGTTCGCCTTTGGTGATGACGTGCTCTTTCTTCCTCTTGTTGGCATTTAAGACGTTGCCTTTCTTGAGCTTGAGCAAAGGCCTCTTGGTTTGAATGAGGACGAGGAACTTGATCATCAACTTGCTCTTGTGAGTGCTTGTCATGTAGCGGGTTGCGAGATGCATGACGATCTTGGCGCTGCTCGTCGAAGAGTGTTCGATGACGGTGTACTTGAGTCGTAGAAGGTGTCGCCGAGTGTCGACTCGAGTGGCTCCGTCTTGATGATGAAGAAGTGGAATGATGCGGTTTCTCATCAACTTGCGGATCTCGTCCCATTCTTGCATCATTCTCTTGCTTGTGCGCCTCGAACTTGTTGTCGAAGTAGTCTCTTGTACGTTGCTCGGAGAGTCGCAAGTCGGTTGCAAGGTTGTCGATGCGGTCGCTCATTGCTTGTTGTTCTTGGTGCAACGCTCGTTGTGCACCGCAGAGGTGGCCTTTGGTGACGTATGAGGACATGTCGTCGTCTTGCTCGATGAAGAGTGGGTTGGTAGAAGAACTTGGCCTATCCATCATTCCAAGCGAGATGTGAGTGGTAGAACGGAAAAGAACTTATACCAATGTACCTTTGACCGATATTGAAAATGAATCAAGTTCACTCAAATGCGGACAAGGAAATAGCACTCTTGGTACCGATTCTTGTCGGTTCTCACACCTACACAAATAAAAGCTTATGGTGGAGCTCGGTTAGGATGGTGTACGAAATTAAATGCAATTGTAAGTGAGACTCAATAAAGTTGGAAATGATTCACAAATTTGCAAATGCAACAAGTAGACCAATAGCAAGATATGGTACACGGAAACACACGCAGCAAATAGATAATATGGCGTTATGCAACCAAGGATGAGCCAAAATGTGGAATACACCAAGATGCTCTTGTTGCACAACACTAGAGAGACGCTTAGCACGATTGCACAAAAGGCGGATACGAACTTGTGCACAACCTACTAAGCAAAAATGCAACGACTTCTATCCCAAATATGCTATATGTATGGTGTGTCGATGTGTTGATCCAAGATGATCAAGTATGACTATCTTAATGTTTGATGATGCTATGGTTCTTGCTCATAAGCTCTTTGCTTATCTTTCTCTCTTTGCTTAAAAGCTTGATTGGCTCTTTCTTTTATGAGCTCTTTTCTCATGCAAAACTTCACGAACCAAGATAGCAATTGTGTATGCGATGACAACTTCGTGACCACAAGATGATGGTAAGATATGCACTACTTTGGTATGGTATGTATGCTATGGAGTATGATCACTAAATGTGCACAAGTCACGTTGCCGGCAATACTCAAAGGCTAGTCTCGATGGGTAAGCTACGCAAAATGAGGCAATGCTGGTTATCAATGCAATAGCAAGGTAAGACAAAGATGTCGTCGAAGTTACCGTCCTTGCGATTATGGATCGGTCGATGTAGATGAGCAGTGGTGATGATGACTTTGCACCGCACCTAGATAGTCAAACACAAAAGGATACGGAAGCCACAACTCAAAATCTCAAAGACCAAATATGTCAAAAATCGTCATCGGAGGAATCGTGGAAGAATTTGGTGTATATGGGTTTGGGAGATGTGGAGTATTATGGGGTGATTGTGGTGTCCGAATCAAGAGATTCAGTTTGGTCGTGGTTTTACGGACGTCTGTGACCTTACGGTCGTCCGGATCAAGCGTCGGACGTCCAAGTCTTGTCCGGATGTCCTGAGCCCGGGCGAAAATCGGGCTCGGGGAGAGGAGCTGCAAAATTTCCAGGGAAGAAGATGCTTGAGAGGTTGAAATCGAGGGGTTTGGTGGATGGCAAAGGGAGGGGAGGGTGGGGAAAGCTAGATCCACACGTAGCAACACGAATCCATGGACCAAATCCAACAAAATCTCAACTCACAAACAAATCACAAAAAATTTTGGGGTCTATTTATGTGGGGAATTTTCGAATTAGGACAAAAACTACAAAATCAAGCTAGAAAAAGAGGGGTAGGGGCTCCAATAACGTGATCAACGTGGCTCGTGATACCAAGATGATGTAGGGTGAGACCCTACGGAGCGATCTTTCACGCTTGGAGAGAATCCCTACGAGGAACACGAAGAACGGCGGAAGAACAAGAGGGAAACACGGGAAAACGAGAGGAAATTCACTCAACCGACAAGAAAACAATCACACAAGCGCTTAGATCGATGAACACATGGAGTAGCACAAGGTTCAAGAACAATAACGGTAAAGATACAAGAGTAACCGATCTTCTCCGAGAGGAGGTCTTGATGGGGTCCACCCTAGGAGGGGGTCTTGAATCCGCTTGGGGGATCTTTCTCCGAAGAGGTCCTGATCTCGAGGGAGAAGTAACCAAGTGGATGAGCAAAGGCTCTCTCACCTAAACATGAGCGAATCCAAAGCTGACCCTAACTAGGAGGCGGAAAGGTCCTATTTATAGTCTTAGTGCAAATGGAAGTCAAAACGAGGGGTACATGGGCTTCAGCCAAGATCAGTGTCGGACGTCCGGAAGGTGTCTGACGTCCGGAGGCTCGGAGGGTCCGGCCGTCCGGACTGCCTCGGACGTCCGCAGTTCCGGGTGATGGTCGCCCGGACGCCCGGTCAGCCCGGTCTTCCGTAGATTTGATTCGGTGATGAAGTCCCGGACGTCCGGCCAGCTCCGGCCGTCCGTGAGGTTTGATTCGGTGATGATGTTCCGGACGTCCGGAGGGCGCTTGGACGTCCGTGGCTTTGAGGATCGCTTGACGTCCGGAGGTGGTCGGACGTCCGGGTCCCGTAGCTTCGCTGCATCCCTTCTTCCTCTTCGACATACTTGGAGTTCTCGCCGCCTTGGCTCTTGCAAGTAGTAGATCCTTGGTTCGCCTGTGTTCTGATTACACATAGAGTTTCTGAATGAGGTACTAGCCATGTCTCATGGGTAGAAATAAGAAGTTCGGAGAGGAGCGAGTTCACCTTATCTTCAATAGCCTTAGCTCGGGCTCTTGTCATGGGTCCCGGTGGTGTTGAGGGAGATGCAGGCACGTCCGTGGGGATGAGTGAGGGCTGCTCCGCATCATGCACTCAAACTCACGTATGGTAGATTCACTCATCTCACTCAAGTGGTGGTTGTGGCTCTCCTCACATGGGATTTGTGGCAACACATCATATATAGGGCTAGTGGTGAAGGCACTCTCACTCTCAATATGGTGGCACAAGTCACTCAAGTCATGATACGTCGCCGTGGTCGAGGTGAAATACTCAACCATCTCATCGCCGTCGCCATGGATGAAGGCCGAAGATGGCACAACATCACTCTCCTCCATGACCGAAGGGAAAATCCCATGATCGATCATCTCGTCATCGTCGTCGTGGATGAAGGCCGAAGATGGCACAACATCAGTCTCGCCTCCTAAGATGGAAGCATCATCCTTGCTTGCCACCTTGTCGCTCGCCTCCAAAGCTTGGTCCTTGAAGGTCTCTGTAGTCGTACTTGTTGCCGCACCATCTTGAAAAAGAGTCAAGGTAGACTTGGCATCATCAATGCCACAAAGAGGGATGGCGGTGAAGTCGCACTTGGGAGCATCGTCTTGGAGCTTGTCGGGCTTGGACATCGTGGTGGTACTAGCCTCATGCTTGTCGTAGAGCTTGGTCGCCGTGAATTTTGCTTGGGGTGGAGAAGCCTTGGCCTTCATGAGTTCTTGTTCCGCCTTGAGAGCACCAATGTAGTAGTCGTCGATGGACTTGTAGTACTCGAGGAAGATAGTCTTGGAGATGTCGTTGTTCAATCCCATCATGAAGTGGAACTTCATCAAAATGGGGTCGTCCATGCCGGCTCGTCGCAAGGCAATCTTCATCTCCTTGAAGTACTTGTCGATGGACTTGGATCCTTGGATGGTGTTCTCCAATTGGTGAAGAAGTTGTTCCGTGTAGGTTGGAGGCACAAACTCTCGCCGCAAAGCTCTCTTCGTCTTGGGCCAACTCATGTCGTAGTACTTCAAGGTGTGTGAAGCCACCAAGTTAAGGCGTAGTCGTGGAAGTTTCTTGTATGCACTTCACTTGATCTTCGGGAGGAACTTGATGTAGCTTGAGGTAGTCGTCCATTAAGTGCTCCCACTCGAGATACTCCTCGGGTTCGTGAGTCCCATAGAAAGGAATCACGTGGTCGATATTGAGGTCGTAGTAGCTCGTGGAAGTCGCAGACTTGAGCTTGGGGAGCTTCTCTTGAGCGTAGTCTTGGGGTGCTTGTTGGCGAAGATGCCGTATGTCCGTAGGCGAAGATGCCTTGAAGTCGCTTGGCGAAGATGCCAAGGGCGATGGTGAAGTCGTTGAGCGGTAGTTGATGTTGAGCTCATGACCTTCACGTTCTTGGTGATTATGGTGCCGATGCCGATGTGATCTTGCCGGAGATGGTAGCTCGGAAGCATGCGCTCTTGAGCGTCTTCTCGAAGATGAGGAAGATCGCTTGTAGGAATTGATGAGGGCTTTGATCTCCTCCATTTGAGCTTGCATCTTGGCGTCGTTGGAATTGATCGTGGCATCGAACTCGTCGTTGTTGTTGTAGACCGAAGGTGAAATGCCTTGCCTATCCATCACAAGACTCGAGTAGAGGTGAGTAGGAAATGAGATAAACAATACCAAGTTACCTTTTCCCAAAGTTGAGGATGTATCCCGTTTCACTCAATGTGAGATGAAATAATAGTGGAATTGGTACCGGACTTGTTCACTCACACCTATCAAGTAAAGCTTATGGTAGAGCTCGGTGAGGATAGTGGCACAAAAATTTGATGCAAAATGTTAGCAAGGGTCAATAATGTTGAAAGAGATTCAAAAATTCGCAAGTGAAACAAGTAGACCGATAGCAATGAATGTCACACGGAAACGCACACACGGATAGATAAATGGGGTCGTGCAACCAAGGAATGAGCACAAAATGTGGAATCCACGGAAAACGCCGTGGTTATGCAACTCAAGAGAGACGCTAGCACGATTGCTCAATAGGCGGATACGACACTTGTGCACAACCTATAAGATGCAAAATGGATAAACTCTCTATCCCAAGTATGCTATGAATGTATGGTTCCCGGTGTTTCTCACACAATGATCCAAGATGATCAAATATGATACCATATGATATATGCAATGTGGTATGATGCTATGGCTATTGCTTACAAGCTTCTTTGCTCTCTTTTTTTGCTTAAAAGCTTTTTTTTCTATGTATGGCCAGTTTGCACAATGCACAAACCAAGATAGCAATTGTGTATATGCGGGAACAAACTTGTGACACAAGATATGATACCAATATGATATGGTATGTATGCAATGGATGGTGTAGATCACTAATGTGCACAAGTAACGTGGCCCGGCAATACTCAAATGGCTAGTCTCGATAGGCAAGTGACGCAAAATGGACTAGGGGTTAACAATGCAATGGCAAGGGGAATATACAATGGTGTCGTCGAGGTTACCGTCCTTTGCGATGATGAGTGGCGGTGTTCTGGATGTAGATACCAAGATGATGGAAACTCGTCCCTAAGTAGCCGAAACACCTTAGGAAATGGAAAAACCACGAACTCAAAATCTCACATGACAAATGTCAAATGGTGGTATCGGGAATGCGGTGGTGGTTTGCACTTGGTGACGTGGAATTGGAATGATGGGCTATACACGTGTCGGAGTTGAAGTTGTCGTTCCTAAGTAGCCGAAACACCTTAGGAGACACAAACCAGAACTCAAACAAGCTCAAACAAAATTGGGTTAAGTTGGGGTGGAAGTGTATGGTGGGTAAGCCTATGCGGAAGTGGTGGTTGTGGTTGATGAAGAAGCAATTGTCCCTAAGTAGCCGAAACACCTTAGGAGACTCAAATCACTACTCAAGCAACCACTAATGCTATGGTGATCAAGATGGGTTAGGTTGCGGAAGTCGGTGGTGGCTATGCAGATGATATGGTGGAGGGCCTAGGCAAACTTGCCAAATTTTCGTAAATTTGATGTAGTCAAATGGTGTTGGTAGTATTTTTGTGGGAAGGGGGATGTCAATAGATTCAAAACGAGCTAAAGAACGTCAAAATCGGAGTTCAGATGAATTAGTTATGGACAAAACAAAAATCTGTCGAAGTCTGCAACTACAGGTTACGGACGTCCATAAATGGACGGATGTCCGGTCGCCGGACGTCCGGGAAGGTCCCGAAATCCGTAAATTCGGGTTAGGGGTTCCGGTCGTCCGGGAAAGGTCGGACGTCCGGTCGTTTCTGGGGCTCTGGACGTCCGTAAAACGCCGGTCGTCCGGGGGGTCGGGGTCAACGCGAGATGCGAGTTCGGGGTCGCGATTTTGGGGTCAAAATTGACGAGATTTCGTGAATAAAAGATGGGGAAACTTGGAGAAATGCTAGAGCCACTCGAAACCAAGCAAATCCATGGATCAAAATCAAGAAAACATCATCAAACCAACAAAACACAAAAAATTTGGGGTTATTTTTGGTGGGGATTTTTGAAATTTAGGACGAAATCAAGCAAAAGAAGGCTAGAAAACAGTGGGAGGGACTCCAAATACGTGGCCACCATGGCTCATGATACCATATGATGTGGGGCTAACCCGGTGTAGGCCGATCTTTCACGTTTGGAGTGGGATCCCTCGAAGAGCACGAAGAACACGGGGAAGAACGGGGAGAAATCACAAGGGGAAACACTCAAGAACAAGTCCAATCAGACATCCACTAGACAATCAAACACACAAGATCACAAGGTACATGAACAACAAAAGGAAAGATACAAGGTAAAGTTCATCTCCATGAGGAGGTCTTGAAGGGGGTCCGCCCGTGAGGTGGTCTTGATGATATCCCGCAGGATCTTCTCCTAGATGGAGGTCTTGCCCTCCAATGGAGTAGTGGACTCTCTCACACAAGAGTAGAGGAAGGTAGGAGCAAAGCTAACATACAAATGAGCTATCACTTTGCGAACCCTAGAAAGGAGGTGGAGGTGGTCTATTTATAGTCTAAGCCACGAAGGGGTAAGTGGGAGAGGGATACAAGGCCAAAGGCCCGCGGCTGCACAAGACAGCGCCGGACGTCCGGTGGGGTCGGACGTCCAGGAAGCTCGGGACGGTCTGGACGCGTCGAAGACTTCGGACTTCCGTAAATATTGTTCTGCCGCTGCGGCACCGGCCGTCCGGAGGCGCTCGGTCCGTCCGAGGCACAGGAGGTGTCGGACGTCCGATCTTGGTCGGTCGTCCGGTCTGAGATCTCGTCCGGTTTGGACTCGGGATCGTCGAGGCAGCGGACGTCCGATGGACGCCGGCCGTCCGGCAAGAGAGGGTCGGATGTCCGGAGGCTTCCGGCCGTTCTTTGTCAGAGACTCCGCAGCACCTTCTTCTTGCGTCTACGTTTCCAGGCTTCCCTCGCGGATGGTGTAGGTGTTCCTTGGTGCTTGCACTTCTCCTCGTCGTCCGTGAAGCTCCGGCAATACCTATCACTACTAGGAAAAAAGGGCTATAGATGGAATTGACACTAATGGCGCACCAGACATGTGGTGCGCCATTAGTATATACTAATGGCGCACCACCATCTGATGCGCCATTAGTGTTGAAACTACTAATGGCGCACCCTGTCCACGGTGCGCCATTAGTACCAATTTTTTTTTGAACTAGTGCGCCTGTCCAAACATACTAATGGCGCATCCGTGGTGGTGCGCCATTACTAGTTGTAACTAGTAATGGCGCACCACCTGTAAGGTGCGCCACTAATGTTTTTTATTATTATTGTTTTTATTCCTTTTTTGCAAAAGTACTAATGGCGCACCATCGGGGGTGCGCCATTAGTAACCTGGATTACTAATGGCGCATTTGTTGGTGCGCCATTAGTAAGTGGGCAGCAACAAGATATTTTGGACAGCCTCTCCTCCCACACTCACTTTCTCCCCACTTCATTCTCTCCACCGCCTCCTCCTTGTCTCGGGTGCCTCCTCTTTTCACCTCATTTCCAGCATAGATTCATTCAAATTAAGTGGTTAAGTTACCTTGTTTTGCTAGGTAAGTAAGGGGGGAAGCTATATTTATGTTGTTCTCCCTACAACAATGTGCACATGCACTTTTTATGGCCTAGCTAGATCTATGTATGTTCGTGGTGTTGCATATGTTTGTGGTGTTGCATATGTGTTTGTGTTTGGAGGTGTACCGTATTTGAAATGCGATAGTTGCCAATATTTTGCCGGAATGTTGATTCATTTCCTTTTAGTAGAATTTTGGCATTAAGCATTCTTTTGGTCCTATTTTTAGGGAAAGTCATGCCAAATTTTTCTTGGTTCTGAAATATCGTTTTGCTCTACCCCTTGAAGCGACCATGGTCCGCACGATGACCGAAGGCATCGTGAATAAGTTTTTGAGGTCCGCGAAGGCCGAGATGCTTCAAAAGAACGAGACGGAGATAAGATGTCCGTGTCGAAGATGCAAGCTGAATAGCCTTATTGCAGACCCGGATTCCGGGCAGGTGCGGGACCACCTGCTCTTGCGTGCTTTCATGGATGGCTATCGGTGGCAAGGTGATGAAGATGACTACGAAGTCGTCCATGGGGGCCGGGCAAGAAATGAGGAAGGGCAGCAAGACAACCACCGCGGCTCGGGGGGGCGAGAAGACGAAGTATCCTGTGGAGATGATCACGACGGTGATCTTTGTACATAGTCATCATGTAGAAGATGCAGGACATGATGATGATGCCGGGCGGAGCGCACGACGCTGGACCATCGATGGGCTGGGTGCAGGACCCTCATATTCAAGAGCTGCTTCTCAAGCACGGATAACGCAAGAGCTGCCGCCCGAGAGAAAGCCAAGATGGATCAACTTGAGTTAGACGCGTTACTCCATTGTATGAAGGATGCAGGCCGAGGATACCCGCTTTGAAAGTAACGCCATGGCTCGGAGATGAAGGTAAAACACAAAATGACCGACGATGCTTCGACGAGAACATGTCATTCGCACGAATGTCTTCCCAAAGGGAACAAGTGCCCGACCAGTTTGGAGGAGGCGAAGAAAATCGTGTGTCCTCTGGATTTACCGCACGTGAAATACCATGTGTGCATGAACAATTGCATCATTTATCGGGACGAGCACGCGGAGTCTACCATATGTCCGGTGTGCGGTGTCACTCGATACAAGAAGAGGAAGAAAGCTCCTCGAAAAGTGGTGTGGTACTTTCCGATCACTCCTCGTCTGCAGCGGTATTTCGCGGATCCTAAGGTAGCAAAGCTCCCTGCGTTGGCACGCCGGATAGGGAGGAGAAGAAGCGAGAAGATGACGCAAATGATCCGGAGATAGATAAAAAGACAAGATGCTGAGTCACCCTAAGGATGCGAGCCGGTGGCAAGCGTTGAACTTGAATACCTGTAATTTGGGAACGATCCAAGGAACATCTTGTCGGGCGCGAGCACCGATGGAGTCAATCCGTTTGGCAGCCAGAGAAGCACACATAGCACCTGGCCTGTGTTTGTGTGGATGTACAACCTTCCCCTGGTTGTGCATGAAGAGGAAGTACATTCACATGAGTATGCTAATTGAAGGGCCGAAACAACCAGGAACGACATCAATCAGATGTCTGGGGCTGCCGAAAGAGGAGCTTGACACTGTGGAAAACGCCAGCCAATACGTGGGACGCCGCAGAGAAAGAATATTTCCCTATGAGAGCCAGACCGCTCACGACGGTGCACGACTATCTCGATTACGGATATCTTGCGGGCAGGTAGTCCACGGATTTTTACGGATGCGTAAGGTGCATGGATGACACAACGTATCGCTAGCTAGATAGAGATCCCGGTCTTCGAAAACCGTGTTCATGGGACATCGAAGGTGGCTTTGACGATGACCCGTGGAGGAAACGCAAGGATCTCTTCGATGGTGAAACCGAACTCAAAACGCCTGCGTGTACGAGCGGCGAGGAAATAGACAAGCTGTTGAAAAATTGGGAAGACCGCCTTTGCCGGAAAGAAGCAAAAGGCGCCAGAGCCGAAAGAAGCGAAGGCGCCAGAGTCATTGCTGAAGGTATGGAAAACGAGGTCTGCTTTTCTCGGACTTGCCGTCTTGGAAGATCCACCGTGTGCCTCACAGCCTTGATGTCATGCATATCACGAAGAACGTGTGCGAGTCCGCTTGGTACCGCTCAACATGCCGTAGAGGACCAAAGATGGGCCGAAAGCAAGGGCAGACTTGAAATCAATGGGCATCAGGCAGGAGCTTCACGCTATATATGATGATGATGATGATGATGATGATGATGATGATGAGGCGAAGCAGGACACAGAAAGTCGTCGCAAAGGCAAAAAAGGCCAAGAAGACCGGAAATGACTACCCTCCCGCGTGCTTCACTCTAAGTCAGGAGGAGATCGAGCAGTTTTTCACCTGCCTCCTAGGAGTAAAACTTCCTTACGACACGCTGGGAAGATAAGCAGATACCTAGACCCAGTGAAGCAGAAGTTCAGCGGGATGAAGTCTCACGACCGCCACGCGCCGATGACGCAGATACTTCCGATTGCAATCCGTGGGATCATGGACGCGCACGTCCGTGAAACGCTATTTGGCCTATGCAACTTCTTCGACGTCATCTCTCGGAAGTCGATTGGCGTGAGGCAACTCGAAGGCTACAGGAAGAGATCGTGGTGATACTATGCGAGCTTGAGATGTACTTCCGCCCGCATTCTTCGACGTTATGGTGCATCCGCTGGTCCATATAGTGGAGGATATCATCCAACTCGGGCCGACGTTCCTCGCACAAAGATGATGCCGCTCGAAAGGATGAATGGTGTCATCAAAGGATACGCTCGCAACATGTCACGCCGAGAAGGAAGCATAGCCAGGGGCTTTCAATCAAGAGTGCATCTCCCATCGCACGAATTATCTAAGCATCGAGAACCCCGCTGGTCTGCCCGTCAACAGGCACCTCGGCAGGCTCACTGGATGGGGTCACCGTGAGGGTCGCCGCGAAATGCATGTCGACTTCGAGGGTCGACTCGCCGACTTTGAAAGAGCAAACCTAGTCGTGCTACAACACATAGACGTGGTCGATCCTTGGGTGGTAGAGCACAAAACCTTTATTAAGAAGACGACAATGACCGAGGCCAACAGAGGACGGACGGAGATACACTCAAAGAGCACAACTCATGTTTCACGCGTTGGTTCAAGCAGAAGCTTCGTCGTACCCTTTACATGAGGATTCTTCCGCGGAAGAACAACTCATATTCGCCTTGTCACAGGCGCCGAGCACAACCTGATGACCTATGAGGCGCATTTATATCAACGGCTACACATTATACACCGAGGCCAAGGACATGAAGAGCGATGGTTATCGAACTCCGGGTAACGATGGAATCCTACACCGATAACGACAAGGACAGATACTACGGAAGGATCGAGGAGATCTGGGAGCTGAGCTACGCTGGAGAGAAGGTCCCGATGTTCCGTGTCGATGGGCCAAGAACGTCATAAAAGAAGACCGGTATTTCACCACCATGGTTATACCCGAAGCCAAATCCAAGACCGCTGGGCGCAAACGTCACCGCCGAAAAATGAGCCATGGGTACTGGCTTCCCAAGTGGACCAATGCTTCTTCATTACCGACTCGCCAAAGCCCAGTCGTGTTGTCGTGAGGAGAGGCAAAAGAAAGATCATCGGAATGGATGGAGTAGCCAATGAGCAAGACTTCGACAAGTACGGCGACCCGAGGATCGAACATGACGACGATGATGAAGTAGCAGCATACACCACAAGAAGAAGCAGGACCACCCTACCTCAAGGACGTCCGTTCCACAGAAGAACACCATTTGCGAAAAAGAAGGGCAAGAAGATTGTGAACAGATAGCTAGCTAAGATCGATTGTATTTAAATCGTAGCCTTCATTTCTCGATTGTATTTCATGGGTACTTTTGAACTATCATGAATATTTTTAAATTTCATGGACACTCGATCTCGATCCCCCATCTCGATCGCTATCCCACCTCGCCAGATCCCGTCCCCCTCCGAGCACCCCTCAGTCCACCGGCCGCCTTGGCAAACCCCCGCACCCTCGATTCCCCTACTCAACCGGCCACACAATTTCACAGACCTCACAAGCACTGCCTTATAAAAAAAAGTATCAAACAGCTTTTAAATGCTACTGTCTTATAAAAAATATTACTGTTATTCTTTAATCAAGTTTGAACCTAGTTAAACACTAATCAGTATCAAACAGCTGTTTAAATGCTCACACCAAGTTGTGGAGCCTGGGAGTCGAACCCAGGACCTCCGGGGGTGAGAACTGGGTCACGGTCGAGCTAGTAGAGGGACTTGATGTGGATCAGTTACGGTGGTACATAACCTGTTGGCTCGAGTTGAAATAAAAAAAATACTAATGGCGCACCACGGTGAGGTGCGCCATTAGTATGGATGTACTTATGGCGCACCGAGGGGTGGTGCGCCATTAGTACTGTGCCCGATCCCCCCTTCCCTCCCCCCCTTCGCCCGATCCCCCCTTTCCTCTCCCCTCGCCATGATTCCTCTCCCTCGTTCCACCTTGCCCGCCGCCGCTTCGACCCACTGCCCGCGCCCGCGCCCCGCCGCCTCCCTCTCCCTTCCTCCCCTCAAGCCCGCCGTCCGCCCAAACCTAACCCGCGCCGTCACGCCCGCGCCCGCTCCGCCGCCCGCGCCTCTCCGCCCTCTCCCGCCTCGCCTCTCCTCCTCGCCCTCTCCCTTCCCTCTCCTCGCCCTCTCCCCGCCTTCCCTCGCCCTCGCCTCTCCTCCTCGCCTCTCCTCTCCCCAGAGCCAGAAAGCCTCGCTTGCGCCGTCTCCCGACACCGTCTGCCCGCCTCCTCGACGCCACTGTCCGCCACTGACGCTGCCCACGCCTCGGCGACCTCACGCCGGGGCCGCCGCCCGACGCGCCTCGACGCGCTGACGCTTGCCCGCCGCCCGGCAGCTGCCTCGACCCGACGCCGACGCTGCCCCACCTCGACGCTGCCCCGCCGCCTCGGCGACGCGACCCGCCGCCGGACGCCGCCCGTCCACACCACCGTCGCTGAGCACCACCACCCCGTGAGCTCCCCTCCTCCTCTCCCCTCTCCCCTCTCTGGGTGTGCTTTTCATCGTGCATTTTTAACACACAAGCTACAGGTAGGTCAGATAGGTATATGCACAACTTGTCATGAGTGTGTTTGTTTTTAGTAATTGTTTTATAGCTGTTGCATTATTATTGATGCAAACTAGTGACTTTGCCTCGCATGGTACATTTGCTTCGCAATTATTTTGAGCAATCATGTCCTTTGCAAATAATTTTTTTATTGTTTGCGATGCATTGACAGATTATTTAGTATATAATGCCACCAAGTTGCAGTTTGTCCTAGCCAGTCCAATCATGATAGGTTCATCTGTTCCAAGACTAGTCAATGGGAAATATTCTCTCTGGTGAGAGCACGTGGTACGATCCAGTTCAAGTCTCTTGATCAGAAATCTAACTGTAAATCTTTGAATTGTGTTTTTGTAATTAGTGGTCGAAGATAGAAAAAATTTGACCATACATGACCAGGGATGAATGAAGCCTTGGCTTTGGAATGCAATCTCCGGACGATGTCACCACTGTTTTGGTTTTTCTTCTTTGGCAAGTAGCAATGTGCATATGGTTAACTATCTGAAATAGAGACCGGACCGAGACCCGTGGATCGTGAAAGTGATATTGTCGAGTGAACTGTTGGTTTCATTCGATCTGGATTTTTAATATGGAGATTGAGTCGCACAATACCGCATACGGATCACCATTGGTAGTAGTTATCTGATCTGAGATAATTAGAGGAGAAGAAGAGTAGCAGGCACTAGTTGGACAAGTGGCACATAGAGATTGAGTTTATTGGTTGGCAGGATACGACCACTAGCTTTTAGTTTCAAGTACTATGAATTACGTGGAGTTTGTGGTAAAACATGTTTGTACCCATAATGTGGTCACAAGCTTCACAAGTGTGTCCTTGTAAATTTTTTCAAGGCATCTTGAAAGTTGTAGCAAAGATTGAGTAAAATGGAATTCTAAACATGTATCCGTGCTTCGACAAGAATTCTAAATCTGATGCATTTACTAGCAAGAATTGTGAATTGTCATCTTTGTATTGCGTAAGCTTTTAAATTCTTTAGCATGAGTTTCTTCAAGTTTGGTTGTTCCTGCTGCATATGCCCAGCTAATAGCATGATTTAGCTCTTTGAAACTCGCCGTGCGTGTGTGCACGCACCGCTGTAAGGTTGCAAAGCTTTGGTCCGGATGCTGCTCCGGGACAGATCACCAAGCAAAACAATGCACCATATTGCTCAAAGATCAATGTGGAAATGGAATCATAATTCTGAGCTATTTTGTAGAGACACCGATAAGATGATTCAAACTGCAATGCCTTGATACTGAAAATAGTTAGAACATCTCTGTTTGTGCCAAAAATAACCCCTTTCTCCTGAAATGTTGATTAATTTCCGTTTCGGTTGAGAATGGGTATTCCTAGGTCAAGAAAATTAGCAAAGGTCATGCCCAATTTTCTTGACCTAGAAGGTGCCCGATTCTCAACCGAAATAAAAATTAATTTGCTTTAGTGGTTGGATTAGTTTAGTATTTTATTCACACACCCACATAAGTATTCAACACAATGAAAAAATAGTACAAATCCCGATGTAGTAAAAAGTAATTACAGATACAATATCCTGGTGTAGCAATGTTACGTGTCAAGACAACCACCGCTCTAGCAATTTGACATGGTTAGCTGGTCTGCCTTCAGATTTCTTTTGGGTCTGCGAACTTTACACCTTTTACGTAATAAATACAGCAAGTTTACATACAGGAAACCATAGAGCAAACAACATCATCCAGCTCTTGACCGACAAAACACTGCAGCTATTCCAAAGAGAATTGTAATGTAGAAGTGTTGAGTTTTCAGAAACTCAATAGTTGCTAGGGGCGCAAGACTATCGACCGCATGTGGTGCTATTTTCATATGCAAACACAATATCACCATCTATGGTGTAATATGTTTCAGCTATAGATTGAAAAAGCAATAACAGGGTACACTCAGGATTAGTTCTCGGTGTAGTAAAAAGTAATTACAGATACACTCACCCACATAAGTATTCAGCACAATGAAAAATAGTACAAATTAAGGAAAGGCAATAACATTTCAGACGCTTTGTCTTCTAAAAAGAAGAGTGAACTTTCTAGACACACCCCTCAAGAACTAGGTTACCCCGAGAACGTGGACTTGGACCTTAGCAACAACACACTAATGTGTTCTATCCCAAAACACCTAGGCAATATCACAAACATCTCTCAATTGTTCCTTGACAATAACCAACTTTTTGGCGACATTCCTCGAGAATTAGGTTATTTGGTCAACTTAGAGATCTTGTTCCTTGACAATAACCAACTTTTTGACCAAACTTTGTTTCTATTTAGAGAGAAACATGGCCCACAACGATGAGGCCGGGGTTCGGGCAAGGCATTCTCGGGAGCTGTCCCAGAGATGGAGGAACAACCTCACTTGTATGAGGCCGCCGCCTTCCCCACCGATCCCGAGACCACGGATGGTGCCGCCGAGGATGACCACACCGATGCCACCACCGATGAAAGCCGAGGATGCCACCATCGATGATGGCGGTGCACGCAGATGGCAGCCAACCGAAGAGGCAACGGAAGGACTGGCGCCTGATCGTGCTCCGCACCCTCAAGGAGGAAGTTATCAAGTGGACTCCAACGGAATCCAACGGCGCCCGAACGAATAGTCAAGGGGTACTCACTTCAGCTCGGGTGCATTGTCCGAGCACCGCCTCGATCAACACCGAGAACCCGAGGCATCCTCGACCGAGGGAATTTGAGCAACCTCCTCTTCACGAAGCTGCACGAACGATACAAGTTCCCGCTGAATTTGAAAACACAAGCCTCAAAGGGAATAAAGTGAACAATGCTGCCCTCACGAAGATGAGCAAGGCCACATCTACTTGGAAAAGCAATGTGAAGAGAATGATCGAGAAAGGTGAGAGTTATCGGAAGATCAAGGAGAAAAATCCTTCGATCACCGAAGATGACTACAACGACTTCAAGATCAATTGCTCGAGCACCGCAAGCTCCCAATCAAGTGAGTGGGGGAAACAAATGCGGAGCTGAACATAGGGGAACACACACTCGGTCCCGGGCGGTTACAGAGTGGCGGAGCCTATATGGGACAAGGAGGAGGCGGACCGTGCCGAGCAAGGCCTACCGCCTCTTCGATACATACGGTGACAAGCAGACCAGGAACTTTGTCAGGGCCCGGTACAAGAAGGACCCGAAAACAAAGGAGCTTACCACGGATCCGAAGACCAGGCAGCTTGAGCTTGTTCTGGTAAGGAAAACACCCCCATGTAATTAGCTCCATATGGTTGCATTCTAATTAATGAAGCCGAATTTCTAAATGGTTCACATTCCTTCCGCAGGCGACTGAAAGCAGTAGCGCGGGGTCGACTAAGAGCAACCCTTGGGACACCACTCTAAATAGGGGTTGAATGTAATGAAGAACAAGGATAAGCTCGAAGCCGACGTCACCGGTCGTGGTGGCCGCAAAGGCTTGTCGACAAAATGGGGTCATACTATACCGCTGGTGTGCGGAAGGAGAAAAAGACCAGCTCGGAAAGCCAGCGCGAGAGGTTCAAGAACTCAAGGCACAGGTGGCGCTGGATTAGGAGATTGTCCAAGAGCAAGTGGAACAACGACTTCGGAGCGACGATCACCGCCCTTGTGCCTACCTTGATCTCGGGATTGAGGCGTGGATTGCGGGCGGCCAACAGGGCCGCCCGATTCCTAGCTTCACGGTCAAGAATCGCAGATAATGCGATGGCGGGGCCATTGGTGCCTCCGAGGCGGCATTGGTGTCTCCGATGCCGCACGGAGCTTAATGCACCCGGTACGCCGCCGGCACCTCTTCAAAGAAGCCCCTTCCGGTTAATCGCACGACGCCGTTGGCGGTAAGGCCGACATTAGCCGAGCTCGACGCCATCATCACGGTAACTAATTAAGCCTCTCTCGCCGAGGACTTCATCTCCTTGCCTTTGGCGGGCATCCCCGACGCCCTACATGTTTCGCGGCGCGCCCGACGTTCGTGCACTCTCCTCCACTTCATGAACAACGAGTTGGTCGATGTCGCCAAGGGCAAAATAGTTCAACCGGCAACCCTTGTTCCACGGTACCCAGATGCCACCCAACTTGTTTAGGGTTCAACTGGTTCGGTGCTGCCAGGCTGCGACGAGTTGTTACCTCCGAATCGACCTGCCGGGGCCGACGATGAAAACGTGATGACCCTCGGCGCTGCTGAGCTGGCCCTCGCTGGCCGAAGAGCGATTCGTTTGGGGCGGGGACACCACCCCAAAGACAACACCGCCATCGTGCGGCGCCAAGTCGGCCCCATGGCAAGACCGCCCGTAACGGTGCCGGACATCCCTATGCCACTGGATCCAAACATGCATATGGCATGATCGTAACGACGACGCATTTACGACGACTATGATACATTTGGCAACGCCGATCAAGATTACTTTGCCGAGCATGGGTACGATGGCGACTTCATGGGGCCTCCTTCTCAAGAACCAAACCCAACAAAAGACGTGTGCGATCTAGCTGGTACCGCGGAGAAGCCAAGTTGCAACAGGCGTCGTCTGGCATTCAGCTCTCAGGAGACGCCTCCAGCTGCCGACTTCACCGAGCCTCAGATAGGCGAGGTGCGAAATATTATCGGCCCCAACACACTCAAGAAGGCGGTCTGTGAGCAAAAATCGGTCCCATTACAGGAGAAGAAGAAGGCACGCAAAAGAAAGACTAAGAAGGGTGCGAGCCAGGCACCGAGTACGATCCGTGCTCGTGACGGGCCACCTTCACCGCAGGATATCTCGAGGAGGGTGCATGTGGCGGGTAGGGTGATGCTACCGACAAATATGCTCAATGCTGCAACCGGTGCTATGCGGAGTCTGCATGATGTTGTTCTTTCTTTGGAGAAGCGGCGTCTCGTGGAGAAGGATGTGGCATACCCGGTTTTCGCGGCCAAGGTGCCGAGGGCAAGGGCTTTGTGGATAACTCCATCGGGCGTCACGATCGTCCTGCGTTTTGATGACATCCACGCTATGTTGAACCTTCATCCGCTGCACTACACCTTCGCTCGGTTATTTTATTTGAGTATGGAGATGCGGATCATTCGCGACAAGACCGGGACATCGTGATAGTCGACCCTTCTACATGCGTGCCAAGATCTTGGGCAGCGCCGGGGACCGCAAGTCGCGAAGTTCTTACCTCGAAGGCGTCATTCGGCAAACCAAGATAAGGATAACTTCCTCGTGCCTTACTTTCCCGAGTAAGTCCTCCTCAACCGCCCGTAACATATGAATTCTTACATTTCGATCGTTTTCTTTTAACATTCCGTGTTTTCTGCCGGTGACACACATTGCACGCTCATCCTCCTAAGCCCCAAATATTCCATGGCCACGTATTGACCTGCACCGTCAATCGAACGTAGACTACACAAATGTCAAGAAGGTTCTTGATGATGTTCTCCCGCCACGCCAAATCTGGAGGCACCTTCACCAGGCCTATTCGTAGCACGGCAAGCACGTGTTCTCCCACAATACGACGCTTCTTCTGCGTCAAGCAGCACCGGGCGGTCGGAAGGGTGCCTACTACGCCATCCATCACATGCGGGCGATCGTGACGTGAACATCATCAACTTCTGCTACCTAGTAAAATCAAAGATTGGGCCGCGACCGAGACGGCAATCCACGACGCGGAACACCCACAAGAATTCTTTCGCATCCAATCGGAGTTTGCGGAAATCATCCATCAAGATGTCCTTCGTACTCGGGCAGTTCTACCTCGTAAATCAACCGTCCAACAGCTGACATCGACACAATGCTACAAATGCAGGATGACAACGCCCATTCTTTCATGACTCCCACGATAGACGGCGGCTTCATCCACGCCCGGTCCCTTGAGTCGAGTTGTCTAGTTCTGAAACATCGATTGGCTCATGTTGTAATTAAACTTTAATGAACTTGTAGTATGTCTCTTTGGTTTCGAGAGTCGGTCAACTTAGATGTAATCGATGCTATTAATGTCTTGCTTTTCTCTTGCGATCGTTACATTTGCATACTTATATATTGCTTATGTATTGTCTGTGAATTGGTACTAACGTTTCGTTTGGCTAGTGCATAGCGATGCGGACGTATGTCGTGTACAAGGGTAAGGTTCCCGGAGTTCACGATGATCGGGAGGAGTGTCGGAGACAGGTTCACCGATTCAGCGGTAACAGTTACAAAGGGTACACCACTAGGGCGAGGCCGAATCTAGATACGCCCGCTATCTAGCAGGAGAGGGAGGGAGCGTTGGAGGAACCGGATGAAGACGAAGTTTCATCGTGATGATGCTCATCGTGATGACCGCAGCTCTCTTCTATGTGATGGTAGTTTAGATGATCGATATCGACTTGTAATGTGAAGACAAACTCGCTACTCATGGTCTCGAGACTTGTAATATAATGTTCTATCTTTGTTCGGTCTTTTCAATTTGGAGACTAATATGATGAATTGTATTCAGAGACTAATATGATGAATTGTATTCAAAGACTAATCTTCTATTGTATTTGATGAATCTGTTGTTGATGTGTGCTATCTATATTTTGTCAAATTATACATTTTGTAACCTGTGCAAAAAACAGAAAATAAAAAATAAAAAAACCTAATACTCATACTAATGGCGCATCACATGATAAAGGCGACATTAGTATGACAAAGGCATACTAATGGCGCATCACGAGTAGTGCGCCATTAGTATGCATGTTACTAATGGCGCATCCAGAGGTGGT
Organism: Aegilops bicornis; assembly: GCA_021605145.1. Classification (NCBI taxonomy): domain Eukaryota; kingdom Viridiplantae; phylum Streptophyta; class Magnoliopsida; order Poales; family Poaceae; genus Aegilops; species Aegilops bicornis. Next base: position 362,478,090 of record CM038671.1, read on the forward strand.
GCGCCAATAGTATGCCCAAGCACCTGGGTATACATGGCCCCGGGAGGCATACTAATGGCGCACTGGCCTATACTAATGGCAAGATTAAAGGCGCCATTAGTATACCAGATACTAATCAGCGCAGGTGGTGCGCCATTAGTAAAAATTACTAATGGCGTGCTATTAATGGCGCACCACAGATGCGCCATTAATAGCCATACTAGGTGCGCCATTAGTAGGGGTTTTTCTAGTAGTGTATGCATGCACACGAGTGGAGTGTCAAGTAGTATACCATCCTCGAAGGGGTCAAGTGAACACGTGTAAAGGAGAAGATTCACCTTTATGTATGAGAAGTAGAGGTCGCACGTGTCACTTGCCAAACGGACTCTTGACATGGTGATGACCGTAGGATGCTCCGCATAAAAGATCCTGCGGGATATCATCAAGACCCCCTCGTGGGAAGATCCGTCTAGGATATCGTCAAGACCTCATCTCCTCTTGGATTTGAGATGAACGCTACCTTGTATCTTTCCCTTTGTTGTTCATGTACCTTGTGGATCTTGTGTGTTTGATTGTCTAGAGGATGTGTGATTGGACTTGTTCTTGAGTGTTTCCCCTCGTGATTTCTCTTTGTTCTTCCCCGTGTTCTTCATGTCCTTCGAGGGATCCCACTCCAAACGTGAAAGATCGACCTACACCGGGTTAGCCCCGTATCACCCTACCACCACGCTAGCTCAGCAGCCTGCCAGCCTACATGGCCCTGCATGCCTCGTTGGCCTGGACGCATGTCGGAGCAAGGCAGAGCAGCGACGGACGGGGCGGGCCTCGTTACCGTCCCCGATAAAGCAGATGGACACCTAAGTAGTACATTTAATGCGTTTTGTCCTGTAATGACAAGCGATAAGCTTGTACTCTATACTTACCTTTCCACGTCCTGTGTGCCACTATGGCGACCCCTTTGACTATAAAAGGAGGCCTGAGGCGTACTGAAGAAGGATTCAGATCTTTTGGACTAGACACGCACCATAGCTAGTTCAAGAGCTCAAGCACACTCAGATATACACAAAAGCAGGACTACGGTGTTACGCATCTTCGCGGCTCGAACCTGGGTAAAATATCGTTGTGCTAGCTACTAGACCCGCTCTTTGCACAACCCCATGCCCGCCAACCATAGAAGGGATCTCCGTGATCCCATAGGTGTCGTTTCCCCCGACATCTTTGGCGCGCTAGGTAGGGGGCGCCGTTGTGAGAATTCGGCCTAGCAATTAGTATAGGAGTTCTTCATCACCATGGCTCCCAAGAAGAAGACGTTCACGGTGATCGGTTCATCTGGAGCCGAACGGCCCGTACCACTGCGAGCGAGTGACGGGGCAGTCGAGGACGAAGGTGGAGGCGCGGCCCGCGAGCACCCACATCGCACTGGCAGCCAAAGCCTAGCGAGCGGCGTCGTTCATGCGCGGGACAACGAGCTGCACGCCACCAAATCCAAAGACGGAGCAGTGCCCCCCGCAGGCGGCGCGGGGCCCTCCAAGGGCGGCGTCGTGCCACCTACAGGCGGCACGACGGCATCCAAGACGCCTATGCTGGCGCCCGCAATGCGCTCTTCTTAGGTTGTGCGTGGAAGAGTCCTACGCATCATTCACGGGACGTAGAAGACCAGCATGCACGCCAAGGCGCTACTGAAAATGGCGCGCAGCCGCAAGGCTGTGATAGAGCTCCTTCTAACATGGTTAGAAGTCGGAGCACGTCACGGTCCACACAGCTTTCACTGCCACCCACGCCAGCAGAAGCTTTGGCGCGCGCGCAGTTGCTCCTCGACTTCCCTCGTGCTGCGAAAAAGCTCGACGAGTGGAGAGCCACCATCCGAAGCCTCGTCGGCATCGTCAACAAAGATGAGCCGCGACCAGCTGGGCCCTCAGGCCGACACTCTGTCGAGCCACCTCATGCCAGTGGTGGAAGGACCAGAGGTGTTGCAGCCACGGTGCACTCTCCTCCTCCACGCCAGTTACCGTGGATGCCGGTCCATCGAGATGACGCTTGTGATAACATTTCCATAGCATCGTCCGACCCACGGACCCACCGGGATCAGCGCCAAGTTCTTCGGGAGCGAGCCCATGAAGATGCTCGAACCACCATCGAGCGACGGTGCAACGCGCGCCATAAGTCAGAGAGGCGGGCGGGGCCCACTATGGACCACCCAGCACCGGGGGACTCTGGTGGCCTACCTTACGAGGTGGGTTGCCCGGCCTTTACCCGTGAGCTGCGGCAGTTCCAGTGGCCCACTCACCGCACGTTCAAGCCTGACGTCGGCGAGAAGTACAACGGCAAGACTCATCCGTCAGAGTCCCTTAGCATCTACACCATCGCGATGCAAGCTGCCGGAGCTCGCGACGACATGGTGCTTGCCAATTACTTTCCGTTAGCACTTAAACCCAACGTCATGTCATGGTTGATGCACTTGCTAGCGGATTCTATTTCTTCTTGGTTGGATTTGTGCCATGAGTTTGTTGGCGCCTTTACGAGAGGCCACCAAGCTCATGGCCAGGCAAGCGACTTGCATGTCATCCCCCAGAAAGAAGGTGAAAACCTGTGCAAGTACATACAGAGGTTCAGCCGAGTGCAATACAACATCCCAGATGTTCATCCCGCCGCTATCATCAGCGCGTTCCATCAGAATGTGCATAACCGTAAGATGCGGGAAGAGTAGGCGATGAACAAGGTCAAGGATGTGGAGGAACTCTACGTTCTAGCTGATAGATGTGCTCGGGCTATAGAGGGAAGGAAGTACCCCGGCGAAGACGCCAGTGCGGAAACCGACTCCTTAGACGAAGAAGCCGTCGCCCCGGCAAAGAAGGGCCGACGCCGCAATAGGAAGCGCAAGGGCAAGGCCGTACATGCCGTCGAGGGATCCGACGACGCTGGCGCTGCCAAGAAGACCAAGGCAGAAGACCCCGGCAAGGAAGTTGCTGGGTGCGCCGGGTGCGCCGCCTGCCGGGCTTTGGCGGCTGCGGAGAAGCCATGAGGCTCCGACAAGCAGTACTGCAAGATCCATCGCGCCAAGGTCCATGACCTCCAGAACTGCCGGCAAGTCGAGCAGCTCGCAGAGAAGCAGAAAGCCGAATATGAACGGCGGGACAAGGAGAAGGGCCAGGATGGTGCTGAGGTATCCGGGAAGAAGTGTGGCAGCCAAGTTGGCCGCCGCGGCAAAGATAATCAACAAGAAAGGCCCGCTCGAGGCCACGACAAGTAACAGGAAGACAACGATCATGACGAGGACGATGAGTCCGGCGAGCATGAGTTCCAGAAAGCTACGGAGGCCATGTGCGTCGACCGTGGTGCCTCGCTGCACACCTCTCACCGCCGGCTCAAATAGTCGGCGCGTGAGATCACATCAGCGGAACCATTGTTTGATGCTCAAAAGCCACTGAAGTGGTCCAGCACGCCTATCATTTTTTACACCGAGGACCACCCTGGTCGCACAACTGCGGTCGGGTGTTTGCTGTTGTTGGTCTCACCAACAATACACGACCTCAAGGTGACAAAAATACTGGTTGACGGCGGGGCCGGTCTGAACTTGATCTCGCCCGTTTTGATCAAAAGGCTGCAGATTCCTGATGGAGACCTCGAAGAGACGGACACGTTTCGAGGGGTCAATCCGGGAAGAAGTCAGCCAAAGGGTAAGGTCACGTTGCCCGTTACATTTGGAGGCAAGCTGAACTGGAGGATAGAGAGGATTGTTTTTGATGTTGCCGAGATCCCCTTGCCCTACAACGGGATACTCGGCCGCCCAGCACTAGCCAAATTCATGGTGGCGTCATATTGCGCTTACAACACGCTGAAGATGCCTGGGCCGATGACCATCATCACCGTCCCCTTCGACAAGAAAGATGCGCTGATCTGCGCCGACCAACTCTATCGGGAGGCAGTTGCAGCAACTGCCGCTAAGGCACTTGCTCCTGCCGCTGAAGCCCCGAGAGGGAAGAAGACCGGCAAGACCTCTCGCACCCACTCCGGCAAGCGCACCTCTTTGGAGTGATGTGCTCCCGTCGAGGACGTGCCAGAGAGCTCCACCGGCAAAAGCAAGAAATCTAGAGCTGCACCGCCAGAGACCAAGAAGGTGTCCGTCAAGGAGGATGGCATGGGAGGGGCTTTCACCATAAGCTCCACCCTCGACAGCAAATAGGAAGGCGCGCTCGTCACCTTCCTGTGGGCGAATGTTGATGTATTTGCATGGCAAGCATCCAACATCCTCGGCATTCCCAAGGAGGTGATTGAGCACAATCTTGCTGTCTGCCCTCATGCGGGACCCACTAAGCAGAAGGTCAGGAAGCAAGCTTTGGAATGACAAGAGTTCATCACAGAGGAGATCCGGAAGTTGGAAGCAGCAGGCTTGGTCAGAGGAGTGCTCCACCCGACATGGCTGGCCAATCCGGTGGTGGTGCTCAAGGCAAATGGGAAGTGGAGGCTGTGTATTGACTACACAGACATCAATAAGGCTTGTCCAAAGGATCTTTTCCCTTTGCCGTGCATCGACTAGATTGTGGACTCCACGGCCGGGTGTGATTTGCTGTCATTCCTTGACGCTTACTCAGGATACCACCAGATCTTCATGATAAGAGAAGATGAAGAGAAGACCGCGTTTATCACCCTATGTGGTAAGTATTGTTTTATATGAATGCCTTTCGGGTTCAAGAGCGCTGGTTCAACATTCGCAAGAGCAGTCCAAATTGGTTTTGAACCTCAGCTACATAGAAATATGGAAGCCTATATGGATGACATAGTGGTCAAAACCAAGGATAGGGCAACACTCATACAAGACTTGGAAGAAACATTTGCCAATTTGCGCAAGATCTACCTCAAGCTGAACCCTGAGAAGTGCGTCTTTGGTGTTCCATCCGGCAAGCTTCTCGGGTTCTTTGTGTCACAGCGCGGGATCGAGGCGAACCCCGACAAGATCAAAGCGATTGAGCAGATTGAGGCGCCAAGGTGAGTCAAGGATATGCGTCGGCTTGCTGGCTATATTGCTGCCTTAAGCAGGTTTATCTCCAAATCTGCTGAGCATGCCCTTCCCTTTTTCAAAATCTTGAAAAAGGCGGGCCCAATGGAATGGACCCCGAAGGCCGAGGAAGCGCTGCAGGATTTAAAGAGGTACCTCTCCTCTACACCGATACTAGTTGCGCCTAAACCACAAGAGCCGTTGTTGTTATATCTAGCAGCAACGAATCAAGTGGTCAGTGCTGCACTGGTGGCGCAGAGGGAGGTCGATGAAAAGGCAGTAGTAGCGGCAGAGTTTACGGATGGCAAGCCAGAGATCCCCCCGGCAGAGGTTGACGCCGGCAAGGCAGAACCCGCACAAGCAAACAAAGTGTTGCAAAGAAAGAAAACGATGCAGCACCCAATTTACTTTGTCAGCTCCCTCCTACAAGGGCCTAGATCGAGGTACTCTGGTGCGCAGAAATTGCTCTTCAGCCTCCTTATGGCCTCGAGGAAGCTGCGTCATTATTTCCAAGCACATGAGATCACTGTCATCACCCGCCTCCTGTTACAGCGGATTTTGATAACCCAGATGCCACCGGGAGGATTGTGGAATGGGCGTTGGAGCTATCCAGTTTTGGTCTTAAGTTTGAGAGTACTTCGACGATCCAAAGCAGAGTCTTGGCAGAGTTCATTGCAGAATGGACCGCAACACTCGACGAAGAAGTTCAAGAGACTACTCTCCCCGGCAAGGAAGCAAGTCGCAACTAGATTATGTACTTTGATGGGGCCTTCTCGTTGCAAGGCACCGGTGCCGGTGTGCTGCTTGTAGCACCCACCGGAGAGCATCTCAAGTATGTAGTCCAGATGTAGTTTCCCCAGGAGAGATCAACAAATAACACTGCAGAGTACGAGGGATTGCTGGCCTGTCTCAGGATCGCGACAGACCTCGGAATCAAGAAGCTCATCGTCAGGGGTGATTCACAGCTTGTCGTCAAGCAAGTTAACAAGGATTACCAGAGCCCGTTGATGGAGGCATACATAGATGAAATGAGGGAGTTGGAGGAGCGTTTCGATGGTATACAAGCGGAGCATGTTCCCCGAGTGGAGAACGACATGGCCGACTACTTGTCGAAACGCGCTGCCCTCAAACTGCCTGTGGAACCAGGTACCTTTGTGCTTCGATTAACTCAACCATCAGTTGAACCATCGACAGAGCAGAACAAGCGAAGGAAATCAGGCCCCGGCAAGTACTTTCCCGCCAAGCTCCCAGGAGCCGCCAACAAAGATGTTGCCGAGGACACTGAGCCTGCCATGGGGCGACAGACTCCGGCAGGGCGCCAAGCCCTGGCCGTGGAGACAGCCGCTCCCTGGCAGAAGAGAAGCCTTTAGTCCTTGTCGTCGAGCCTCAGGCTCCGGCATGGGCACAACATAGCATTCGATTTCTCCAAACCAGGGAACTCCCTGAGGAACAGGAAGAAGCGGAGAAAGTAGCCCGTCGGTCTGCCATGTATCAGTTCGTCGATGAGTTCTGTACAGGAAGAGACCAAACGGCGTGAAATTGAAGTGCATTCCTCGGGAGGACGGACTAGAGCTGTTAGCAGATATACACAGAGGTATATGTGGCTCCCACATAGGGTCGCGAGCCCTTGCCGACAAGGTTTCTTCTGGCCCATTGCCCTCCAGGATGCAACGACACTAGTAACCAAGTGTGAAGCGTGTCAGTTCCATTCAAAGAAGCTTCATCAACCAGCTCAAGCTCTCCAAACAATCCCTCTTTCCTGGCCATTCTCGGTCTGGGGGCTCGACATTCTGGGCCCCTTTCCCCATGCTATCGGGGGCTTTGAGTAGCTTTATGTTGCAATTGACAAGTTCACAAAGTGGTCGGAGGTGGAAGCAATGAAAAAGGTGACATCATAATCAGCCGTCAAATTCTTCAAGGGGCTAGTCTGCCGTTTTGGTGTGCCAAACAGAGTCATCACCGACAACGACACGCAGTTCACAAGTCGCACCTTCATGCAGTACATCCAAGACTTCGGCAGCAAGGTCTGTTTTGCTTCTATTGCACATCCACGGAGCAACGGCCAGGCAAAGAGGGCAAATGCTGAAGTACTGCGAGGCCTCCGGACAAAGACTTTTGACAGGCTACACAAGTGCGGAAGACGCTGGATTGATGAATTGCTGGCAGTTCTTTGGTCAATCAGAATGACACCAAATCGAGCCACCGGCAACACACCCTTCTCCCTCGTTTACGGGGCAGAAGCAGTTCTGCCCACAGAACTCACATACGGGTCGCCGCGAGTGCTCACTTATGACGAGCTTGAGCAAGAGCAATTGCGGCAAGATGACACAACCCTCCTTGAGGAAGATCGTCTTCGGGCGGCTATGCGAGCAGCATGCTACCAGCTAGCCTTGCGCCGCTACCATAGCCGCAAGGTTCATGCCTGAAGCTTTGAGGAAGGCGACCTTGTTTTTCGGCGCGTTCAGTCGGCTAAGAATTCCAACAAGTTGACGCCGAAGTGGGAAGGCCCTTATCGGGTAATACGAGTCACCAGGCCTGGCGCAGTCCGCCTGGAGACCAAAGATGGTATTCCAGTGAGCAACTCTTGGAACATCGAACATCTTTGCAAGTTTTACCCATAAGGCGCGATTGCCGGGCTCCCCGGCAAACCACTTTTTGTACAAGCCTTGCCGACAAGGAATGTAACCCTTTGTACAAAGCCAGGCGCAGACCCTGAGCATAAATAAGTGAAGCGCTGGTGCCCTAAGTCTTAGCATGCATGCTAGGTTGAGTCTCTCTCTGTTAGGGTTGATAGTGCTTAGCGGCGACTAACCCCCAGCATAGAGGTGGAGTATGCGTCTCTCTGTTCCTTTCCGTCCTCTTTTGTTCGCAGGGTGCATGGACATTTCTGCTGAGCTGTTTGGAAGAAAGAGAATATGCCGACGCTCCAACCTCGGCCAGCCAAGGTTGCCAGGGGCTGCAGATCCAAAGATCCGACCACGGCAATGCAAGATTGCCGGGGGCCGCAGAATCAGAGAAGTCTTTCATTCCCCACTCTATATTTCCGTATGAAACTTGCACATAGAGACTTCGCTCACTTTATACCATCTTGCTCCCTCTATTCCGTGCCAAAAAACCCTTACTTTGGTCCGGAACTTGGTCGTAGTGCGGTGGGAAGGTAATAAGTGAAGGGCCTAATCCTACTTTGCCCCTACCTTCGCCAAGGGCCTGAGTGTAGTCGAGCTATAGAGCAGAAAGACGGCAAGGTCTTTTGCCGGGTTACAATGTTTATCTTAAGATAACGAGGATTCGTTCCTTGGTGTGGGCCTTGAACACGCACAAACAGAACTCGACAAACACCCTTCTCTTTATTAATACGTTGTTAACAAGTACAATTCATACGGAATGCATACACGAGGGGGTTACAAGGTTTAAATTTTACTAAGGCCCGTAGGCTTAAAAACTAAAAAGAGATAAGGTGCCCGTAACCCCTTTCTTGTCCCACTCCTCAGGAAACGGAACAAGATGGCAGAAGGGCAAAAGGAGTGCCTAGGCGAGGTACGAGCAACAGAAGACACCAAAAGAACATCCCGCCAGCCGTCCAGAAGAGGGATGGTGATGATGGTGCCGGGAGAAGAGCCGAAAGATGATGCAGCGGGCCGAAAATACGCGATGAATGCGTCGGTGCCCGCGTACTCCGACTTGACGGCCCGCCACCCGCCTTCTTCGTCTTCTCCGGCCTTCCCACGCCAACCGCCCAAGGAGGCAACCCCGAGAAGTTCAAGGAGCTGGCGATGCAGATGATGGTGCAGCCGGTGTCACCCAGGGACAGTATGTCTGACGCCTAGTCGGACCTGTCATTCTCCCGTCCGCTGCCCTCCTCGTCGTCGTCGCTTTCCTCCCGGTCACTGTCGCTCGAGGAGGAGCTTTTGTCATCAGTCGAGCTCTCTGCACAGCACCCTAGCCTGTACCCCGAGCGCCCAAAGACCTTGACGGAGAGCAGGTCGCTCTCTGACGTGCAACTTCATCATGAAGTGAGCATGTGCGAAGGTCTTCCAACCCTGACGGAGGAACATTACATGAGGGGCGGGGAACCTTGTGTTCGCCCACATGTCGCCATTCCAACACCCCTTCATGTGAAGCCTCAACCTCGGTGGCTGGTCGGCCTCCAGCACCCTCGCAAACGCTTCGGGGAGACGAAGGTGGCTTCGCGGCGGCTCGCGCAGTTTCAAAATGAACTCCAGCGCCGTGTCCCCGACATGGCCGCTCGACGAAGCAGGAGGAGACGGCGGAGGAGATGGAGACGGAGATGATGACGACGTAGGTGTCCCCCATCGACGCCTGCCTCTGCCTCGACCGCCTCGCCGACCGCGGTCCCGGCCAGCGCCTCTACCTTGGGCATGACCTTCGCCTTGAGCGTCCGGCTCCTCCTTGACCGCCGCGGCTCTCTAGCAGGAGGAAGACCTGGTCGCCTCCGCGGGAGGACGGCCCCGACCACGCCCTCTCGCCATGACAAGGGAAAGAAAGGGATCATATTAGAAGAAGATGGAGGCACGAGAATGTTGTCCCTACCCCTTTTTATAGGGGGACGAGGCCGAGCGAGCCTGAAGGCGACTGCCCCAATCGACCAATCCAGCTGCCGAAGGCACAAGGAGACGGGACTGACCCGCTGCCCCAATCAGCGGCGCCCAGGCCCCCCGCCCCGGCGTTAAACCCGATACCTTTTGTGTCCACCGCCTGCCCTTCCCGGCGCATGGAGAACGCGTGGCGGGCAAGCCAGGACTCAGATGGCAAGTGGAATGGTCGTTTCGCGCCCGGCGATAGTGGGGCGCGGGTGCCATAATGGCCATGACCTGAGTCCACTTACTAAATGAGCCGTGCCCCTACAGCTTCCTCTATCTTTTATGGGGGAGGTGCGGGCCGCTTCTTTACCATTTACGACGATGTGACGCATGAGGGCAGAAACCACCCCACGCATGACCCCCACGTCATGCACGACCCCCAGGTTGCGCATTCAACGCAGGTCGTGGGGAAGCGCAACCAACTGAGAAGTTACCGCAGTAAAACTCCGCCCCGCATGCCCGCGCACCGTTCTGGGCCTAGCCCAACAACGCGTTGCGCTTATGTGTGGCCCAGGCCCGGGGGCTCCTGTCGGTGTACAAAAGTAGGAGTTCTCTTTTATACCCTTTTACTTGTGCACGGGCAGTCAGAGCCGCACCTGCGGCCACAGTTAGCATGGCAGAGGAGGGAAGCAGAAATACAAGACTACCAGAGCAGCACCAAGGCAGAGGCGCAAGAAGGTCAAGCAACAAGATGGGCTTTCCCCCGGCAAGACCCTTGCCGGAGCGGCCTACGCAACCCCGACAAGAGTCTTGCCGGGGCAGCTCACCCAACGCCAGCATAGCAGTCACCCTTGAGCCTGAGAGTTCCGACACCATCAACAACGTTGGAACCAAGGCTCGGGAAGCACCTGCATGGTGGCATGCAGATCTTTGTGAAGACAAAGAGCCTACGAGCCTAGATGAGAACCAGAAGGCAAGACAACCGCGAGGCTCCTTGCCGAGGACGCCCGCAAGTCCCCGGCACAGCTCTTGCCGAGGGCGCTCACAAGGCCCCGACAAGACTCTTGCCGGGAATATCCACAAGACCGCGGCAAGGCCTTGCCGCCGCATCGATGCCCCAGCTCAGCGGATGATCCACCAACTAAAGCAAGTACCCACGTGGCAGTACGTGGCTCCTAATGCAACTAGTCAAGCACATGCGTGGTGGCATGCAGATCTTCATGAAGACCCTACCACCACGCCATTCAGCAGCCTGCCAGCCTACATAGCGTTGCATGCCTCGTTGGCCTAGACGCGTGTCGGAGCAAGGCGGAGCGGCAACGGACGGGACGGGCCTCGTTACCGTCCCCGATAAAGCAAGTGGACACTTAAGTAGCGCATTTAATGTGTTTTGTCCTGTAATGACAGGTGATAAGCTTGTACTCTATACATACCTTTCCACCTCCTGTGTGCCACTGTGGCGACCCCTTTAACTATAAAAGGAGGCCAGAGGCGTACTGAGGAAGGACTCAGATCTTTTGGACTAGACACGCACCGTAGCTAGTTCAAGAGCTGAAGAACACTCAGATATACACAAAAGCAGGACTAGGGTGTTACGCATCTCTGCGGCCCGAACCTGGGTAAAATCTCGCTGTGCTAGCTACTAGACCCGCTCTTTTCACAACCCCGCGCCCGCCAACCGTAGAAGGGATCTTCGTGATACCATAGGTGCCGTTTCCCCCGACAGCTAGACCAGGTGGCTTCTTCGTGGACCCTTCATGGGTGGAGCCCTCCGTGGACTTGTGCAGCCGTTACCCTTCGTGGGTTGAAGTCTCCATCAACGTGGATGTACGATAGCACCACCTATCGGAACCACGCCAAAAATCTCCGTGTCTTCATTGTGTTTGCACACTCCAATCCCATCCCTTTACTTTCTTGCAATTAGCATGCTTTACTCTTTCCACTGCTCATACGCTTGCCGTGCTTGCTTGAAATGTATTCTGAATGCTTAAACTTGTGCTAAAACTCCATCTCAACTTGAAGAACTTAAAAAATGCCACTTTTACTTGTTGAGGGTCTAATCACCCCCCTCTAGACCCCTCTTCTCGATCTTTTCAATTGGTATCAGAGCTTTGGTCTCCATTGCTTTGGTTTAATCACCATTGGAGAAAGATGGATGAGTCTACGATTGGGAGTATTAGACATAGTGTGCCTATGCTTGACGGAGAATTATATAGTTCTTGGAAGAATGAGATGCTTGAGGTTTTCAATGAATATAATCTGAACAAGTATATTACTAGCCCTTACACGCGCCCCATTGATCCTTTGCATCCTACCCCCGATGAGTATCTTGACATGACCCGTAATCTTAGAACTATTGATCTTATCATGAGAGGATTGCCTAGGAATTTGCTTGTATGCTTACCTACATTTGAATGTGCTTATACTATATGGAAATATCCTTAGGAGAGCTTTCCTAACTATTCCTTAAAAAATCTAAATGAGATTCTTCAAAAGTCTATTGCTTTTCAAAAGATGGACACTAGTGATCCTAAATTTGATGATTGTCTATTTGAGCTTCGTGACCTTATGCGTGCCAAAGGAGATGTTGGAGTCATTAGTAGCATCATTTCATAAGTCATTAGAATTCATAAGCATGCACATTGGCATGGTCATACATCTAATGAATCACTCTCTCTAGGTGATGATCTTCACATGATGATGCTGAGCATGGATATTATGATGAGGATGATGATAGTGAATTTGATCTTGATGAGTCAATGAGACACTTTGGTCTTATGGCTAATCTTTGTGGTTACAAGGCCGGAGGAAAGGAATGGGTTCTTGATAGTGGATGTACTGATCATATGACCGGAGATAAGGACATGTTTCGTGAGCTTGCTGAAAACGATGGTCCCCGGAAGTATGTCACTTTTGGTGATAACTCAAAGGGTAAGGTGATGTCGGGCGGAACCCTATGTGGACGATCTTTCATGTTTGGAGAGGATCCCTGCGAGGAACACGAAGAACGAGCAGAAGAACACGAGGGAAATCACGGGGAAAAACACAAGAGAATCACTCAAACCAACAAGATCAATCACACATGTGCTAGATCGATGAACACAAAGGAGATACATGATCCAAAGTCAACAACGGACGATACAAGTGACGGTAGCTCATCTCCGAGAGGTCTTGAATCCACGAGGATCTTCTCGTAAAGGGGTCTTGAATCCATGGTGGATCTTCTCCGAAGAGGCCGCGGTCTCTCATGAGGAGGAGATCCGATATGGATGAGCGAAGCTCTATCACAAATGAGCTAAATCAACGCTAACCCTAACTAGGAGGAGGTGGAGGAGTATATATAGTCTAGGCGAATGAAAGGGTAAGTGGCTTCGGCCCAACACACAGGCGGGCGCACAGGCGTCAGACGTCCGACAGGTACCGGACGTCCGGTGGCTCGCGAGGTCCGGTCGTTTGGTGCATGTCGGATGTCCGGCGATTTGGCTCGGGTGTGGATTTGTCGGATTTCCGAAGGTTGTCAGCCGTCCAGTGGCTGATGGTCGTCGGACGCCCGGCCTTGGTCGGACGTCCGGTGGCTCCGGTCGTTCGTAGATTCGGCTCGGGTCCTCAGGGGCCGGACCACTAGCATGAAGCATGGGAATAGGTGGGTCAACATCATGGGAGCAATCAATGTCAAGAGAGTCCACTAGTGGGACAAGAGAAGCACCATCACCTATGTTACCTTTGGAGCATCGCTCATGCGTTGTAGGTGAGGTGTTGAAGATCCACTCGTTGTCATCTTCATCTTGATGGAACCATGTGGGGGGTGCATCATCGTCCACCATGGCCATCGGTTTTCCCTTTGGAGGGATGGACTCGTCGAGGATAGGCATGTCGTCATGTAGGAGACCTAGCACCAAAGAAGAAAACACACTAGAAGTAGAGGTTAAGTCATTAGGAATCATAGTGGCCTCACATGCCGTCTCAACTACCTCACTAACTAAGTGTTGTGGCTCACTCACTCCCTCAAGGATGCTCTCACTCATATGGTTGGTGGAGTCACTCAAATGGCGCTCACCCTCACATAGGATGTGTGGCATGCTCTCATGTGTGGGGCTAGTGGTGGTCACACTCATCCTCTCATAGAAAATGCTCTCAATGTCACGTATGGTGGAGTCACTCATGTCACTCATGTGGTGGTGGCTCTCCTCACATGGCACTTGGGGCATCTCAACATATGTGGGTGTCGGAGAGATGTAGGTGCATATGTCTCCATGCTCAACTCCTATCGCCGTGGTCGAAGGGGATGGCCCTTGCTCGACCTTCTTGTCGCCGTCTTGTTGTTGGAGGCCCATATGATGTGGCACCTCATAGCTCGTCTCCATGACCGAAGAGAGTTTCCCATGCTCGGCCATCTTCCTTGGGGGGCTTCCGAAGATGGAAGTGTCGCCCTCACTTGTAGGTGGTCGCCTTGGACTTGATGAAGTTGTTGTAGGCGTACTAGTGGGAAGTAGGCGAAGATTCCGTACGTCCAAAGATGTACAATTCTTGTCGGTTCTCACACCTACACAAGTAAGGCTTATGGTGGAGCTCAGTGAGGATAGTGGCACAAAATTTTGATGCAAAATGTTAGCAAGAGTCAATAATGTTGAAAGAGATTCACAAATTCGCAAGAGAAACAAGTAGACCAATAGCAATGAATGGCACACGGAAACGCACACACGGATAGATAAATGGGGCCGTGCAACCAAGGAATGAGCTCAAAATGTGGAATCCACCAAAATGCTCGTGTTGCACAACTCAAGAGAGACGCTAGCACGATTGCTCAATAGGTGGATACGACACTTGTGCAAAACCTATAAGATGCAAAATGGATAAACTTTGTATCCCAAGTATGTTATGTATGTATGGTTCCCGGTGTTTCTCAAGATGATCCAAGATGATCGAATATGACAATCTTATGTGCAATGTGGTTATGATGCTATGGCACTTGCTTACAAGCTTCTTTGCTCTTTCTCTCTTTTGCTTAAAAGCTTATTCTCTCTTTTTTTGTATGTATGGCCACTTTGCACAATGCACAAACCAAGATAGCAATTGTGTATATGCGGGAACAATCTTGTGACACAATGGATGATATGATGATACCAATATGTATGGTATGTATGCAATGAAAGGGTGGATCACTAATGTGCACAAGTAACGTGGCCGGCAATACTCAAATGGCTAGTCTCGATAGGCAAGTGACGCAAAATGGGCTAGGGGTTAACAATGCAATTGCAAGGGGAATATACAATGGTGTCGTCGAGGTTACCATCCGTTGCGATGATGAGTGGCGGTGTTCTTGATGTAGATACCAAGATGATGGAGCCTCGTCCCTAAGTAGTCGAAACACCTTAGGAAACGGAAAAACCGCGAACTCAAAATCTCAAATGACAAATGTCAAATGGTGGTAGCGGAAAGCGGTGGTGGTTGCGGAAGCTCAAAGGGATTGCAGAAATGCAATGGTGGTTTTGGAGTACGCAATGCGGAAGTGGGGTGTAAGATGGTGGACTATACACGGTGTCGGAGTTGGAAGCACAGTCCTAAGTAGTCAAACACCTTAGGAGACACAACTCACAACACAAACAAAATTGGGTTAAGTTGGGGGTGGTGGAAGTGTATGGTGGGTAAGCCTATGCGGAAGTGGTGGTGGTGGTTGATGAAGAAGCAACCGTCCCTAAGTAGCCGAAACACCTTAGGATACTCGAATCACAACTCAAACAACCATGAGGAACAAAATTGGTTATGTTGCGGAAGTCGGTGGTGGAGTAGCGGAGGATGTGGTGGAAGCCCTAGGCAAAGATGCCAAAGTACCAAAGGTTTGATGGTTTCAAAAGGTTTTGGTGGTATTTTTTTGGAAGAGGGATGTCAAGAGCTTTTCAACAAGCTAAAGAACGTCAAAATCAAAGTTTGGATGAATTAGTTATGTACAAAACAAAAATCAGCCGAAATCTGAAACTACAGGTTACGGACGTCCGGGAAGGACCGGATGTCCGGGCGTCGGACGTCCGGGAAGGTCGGGAATCCGTAAATTCGGTTCGGGTTAGGGATTCCGGTCGTCCGGGAAAGGTCGGACGTCCGGGGGTCGGGGGTCAACGCGGGATTTGAGTTTCGGGACGCGATTTTGAGCGGAATTTTGGGATTTGGGGGTCAAAATTGAGGAGATTTTGTGGATGGAAAGTGGAGAAACTTGGGAAAATGCTAGATCCACTCGAAACCAAGCAAATCCATGGATCAAAATCAGCCAAACATCATCACACTAACAAATCACAAAAAAAATTGGGGCTATTTTTGGTGGGGAATTTTCGAAATTTGGGAAGAACACAACAAAATCAAGCTAGAAAACAAGGGGTAGGGGCTCCAAATTCGTGATCAACCTTGCTCTGATCCAAGATGATGTAGGGCGGAACCCTATGTGGATGATCTTTCACGTTTGGAGAGGATCCTCACGAGGAACACGAAAGAACGAAATGAAGAACACGAGGGAAATCACGGGAAAAACACAAGAGAATCACTCAACCAACAAGATCAATCACACATGTGCTAGATCGATGAACACAAAGGGAGATACATGATCCAAAGTCAACAACAGACGATACAAGTGGCGGTAGCTCATCTCCGAGAGGAGGTCTTGAATCCACGAGGGATCTTCCCGTAAAGGGGTCTTGAATCCATGGTGGATCTTCTCCGAAGAGGCCGCGGTCTCTCATGAGGAGGAGATCCGATATGGATGAGCGAAGCTCTATCACAAATGAGCTAAATCAACGCTAACCCTAACTAGGAGGAAGTGGAGGAGTATATATAGTCTAGGCGAATGAAAGGGAAAGTGCCCTTGGCCTGTAGCGACCCGACCCAAAATCGGCCAAGTCTCTGTGTAACTGTACCATCCCAAGATCATGCTGGCACACACAGTACATTGATGAAATAATCAAAGTTCAATCACACCTGAATTTATTACACGATTCTCATATCGAGTCTTTATTACAATGGAATAAATTCGGCCGAAGGCCAACTCATGAGAAATAAACTAAATAAAGCTGCGGAAGCGTAGAAGAATAGCGAGTCCATCCTACTCCATAGGGCAATCGCCAAGCGCGGATCGTAGCCTCACTCCTGATCGGAAAACTCCTCTGCAACATAAGACGTTGCAGCCGTGTAGGTCAGCATTTTGAATATGCCGGCAAGTCAAAGAGGGAACAACAATAAAATTACTAACACTATATGCAATTTGGCTGTGGGGCTCTAAGTTTCATTGTTTTGCGAAAAAGCCAGTTTTTCCCTATAACAAGGACTTGTTTGCAATTACTACAAAATGTTGGTAGTTATTGAGATGGTTCCGCCAACCAATGTCTCATTCCCAATTATTAAATAATCCCCTCAATTAATTTATTAAGTTTGGTGTTGAGATATCCGAAATACTCCAAGTTCCAGAGGCTCAAATTGTCCGGAAACGGGGACACGGCTAACCGATTAGATCTGCACTCTGCAGAGGTTTATGACTTTACCCGCAAGAATCGTTCCTCCTTTTAAGTCTTCGCACTTCCTGGTGTTTGAAGACGGACGAACGTAATGTGGTCTTAGAAGAGTTCCTCACAGGCCATCGCCGGTGCCCATCCAATCCTACCGTTCTTCTACATCTCGTAGCACCGTCCGCCAGAGTCACGCCTAGGGTCGACTCAAGCCTGAGCCCATAATGGCTTGCGGCTGCACAGGTAAGCTTCGGTCAATGGGGTATCCATCCGTCTCTTCGTGGCTGGGTGAAGCTTTCGCAAGATGTCATGGCGCTTCTCCATGCATCCCGCCAACCGCTGGGTTCTCCAGTGGTGCCGTCACAACCGTCCTCCACCCAAAGAGTGAATTTTGAAGTCCATCTTGAGCTTGAAGTCATGGGGTTGTCATCATCTTGACTCTCACATCTCCCTTATGAATCACTCAACCAACCCCGTCTACGAGCATAGCAAAATTAAACTACTTCGTCCCGGGCCATGGTAACAAGGGGAATTGGTTTCATCCTACCTCATGATACTACTCAAGCACATAACTTAAAGATTCTCCTACTGCATGCATGGTGGGGAGGTATAATTCTAATGCAATAAAATCATAGGTATTGCAATAGAAATCATGATCAAATGACTTGCTTGGCTGACGGTCTTCGAAAGCTAGGGACTCATGATAGCAAGCTTCGCACTCTAGAAATTCTACCGAATCAAACAATAGCACAAATAAGAATGGCACAATATAACATAACAGCAAGTTGGAAGTAAAACACCCAAGCACTCAAACCAAAATCCAAAGAAAACTCGGAGAAAGCAAAATCAAGGTTTTCACCACATCAAGCAACAACTAAGAAATAGTTTTACACAACTAAAACTTTTTTCTTAAAAGAACCTAAGCATGGGTTTTGCTAACTAACAGAAGGAAAAACATCATACAAACTAGGAGCAAAAAGAATCACATCAAAAGCTATTATAGAACTCCTATTATGCCTATAACAATCCTAGCAAGGAAAAATACAATAAAATTTTTATTCTACTGTAAATAAAAGTTCATCCTCTGTAGCTACAGAAACTAATCTAAAATAAACTATAACATAGTAAAAATAAAATTATTTACTAAATAAAACAATAGGAAAACAGTAGCTAGTTAAATAAATAAGAAACACATGATTTTGTCTAAAACTATTTTTTTATTAAATCTAAAATACCCAAATAAATTGCTACGGTTAGGCAAGGTCAAAACAAAGCAGTGACAAAAAGAATCACTAAAATAAAATAATCCTAACTCATTTTATAGCAGAAATACTAATCTGTCTAAAACTAAAATAAAACAATTTCTAATAATTTAAACATGGCCAAACATATTTTCTACAGAAACTACAACAAATTTTCAAACTAACAAAAAAAGGTTCAATTAAAAATATTAAGTAACCTAAAAGATATGAATTTTACAAAACTGAAACTATTCTGTTAAAAACAGAAACGAAAATAAAACTAAAAAAAAGAAAAACTAGCGCTAACGGGCCTATCTAACGCTCAGGCGATTTATAACTAAAACGTGCCCGCAGTTAAACAGAAAATAAACCGATCGGCCGGTCTAACTCAACCGCTAACTAAACCAAATAAACCGTAACTAAAACCGGCTTTATTTAAAATAAACCATACCCCTTCGTGTCATCTAATCTACGCCCTAGATTCTAGATCGGACGGTGGAGGGCGATCCCGGCGACTCACCGCGGTGGCGATGACGGGGACGGTCGGCGGCGGCTCGGGCGACGACGGTGCGGTGGCTCCGTGGTCGGGGAAGACGGAGGCGTCCGTGGTGCGGCGGAGCGAGGGGGAGGTCGAGGTGGAGTCGGTGGAGCTCGGGGGGGTCGGAGGCGGCCGGGGCAGTGGCAATGGCGGCGGCGGCGTCGGGCTCCGGCGAGGGATTGCGGCGAGGGGAGAGGGTTACGGGGTCGAGAAGGGGCGGAACGGGGTGAAGGGGGGGTATTGAGAAGGGGGGAACCGGCTATGAGGAGGGGGCGGATCGAGGGAGGCGATCCCGAGATCTCCGGGTTCGGGCGGCCTTGATGGTTGGCGGCAGTGGCGTGGCGTGGCGAGGAAAGGTGGGGTGGACCCAAGGCGTCGTGAGAGAGGAGGAGTTTTCGGGCGACCGAGGAGAGGTGGTTCGGGCGGTGGCTCGGGCAGCCGGCTCGGCGGGCGCTGGGCCTGGGCTGCCTGCCTGGAAGGGCTGTCGGCGCTGGCTGGGCCGGTTGGCCTGGCTGGCGCCTGGGGGGGTTCTTTCCCTTTTTTTTGAATTAGGGAGAGAGAGAGAATATATTAAATATATATATTATTATATAGGACATATATATATCAAAATTATCAGGGGAATATTCCCTACAATTTGAACATTTTTCCAGGGGCAAAACTCAAACTTTAAAAAAATCATTTTCTAGAAATCCCAAATAAAATCAGATTTGAATTCAAACTTTTTGGCAAAGTTTTCTTCTGACATATTTGGAGTGTCATGTTTACTCCTCTCATACTTTTTCTCAAGTATTTGTCAGGCACTGTTTTGAAATAAATTTCAAGTGCCAATTTGAATTCAAATTCCACAAACTCAAAAGCCTCTGAAATAATTCAAATGCCACTCAATTCAGACAATAATGCATAGATGCTTAGCTATAATTGTAAAACATTCCAAATGGGAAATTTGGGATGTTACAAACCTACCCACCTTAAGATGAATCTCGCCCTCGAGATTCGGGTTGGCTAGCAAATAGGTGCGGGTGGTCTCGGCGGAGGTCTTCTTCTCGCTCCCGTGTGGCTTCCTCCTCGGAATGATGACTCCACAACACCTTGCAAAACTTGATGATCTTGCGCGGGTGACTACATCATGATCTCGAGAATTCGGACGGGTTTCTCCTCATAAGTCAGATCACTGTCGAGCTGTATGGCCTCTAGGGGCACTGTGTCTCTCAACGGAATATCGGCCATCTCAGCATGGCATTTCTTCAGCTGGGAAACATGGAAGACATCGTGAACTCCGGACAATCCTTCCGGCAATTCCAACTTGTAAGCAACTTCTCCACGACATTCGAGGATTTTGTAGGGACCAAAGAACCAGCGTGCTAACTTTCCTTTAACACCGAACCTCTTGATTCCACGAAGTGGGGACACACGAAGATATGCCCGGTCTCCCGCTTCGTATGTTACTTCCTTGCGTTTACTGTTGGCATAACTCTTCTGCCTCGACTGAGCTACCTTGAGCCTATCTCGAATCAGCTTGACTTTCTCTTCGGAATATCTGATAAGATCGGGACCGAAAAGTTTTCGATCTCCAACACCATCCCACAAAGCAATGGTGTTCGCACCTTCTTCCGTATAGAGCTTCGAAGGGGCCATCTTGATCGGGTGCGATAACTGTTATTGTACGAGAACTCCGCGTATGGCAAATTATCATCCCAGCTAGATCCATAGTCTAGCGCTGGCGCTCAACATGTCCTCCGGGATCTGGTTGACTCTCTCGGTCTGTCCATCTGTCTGCGGATGAAAAGCTGTACTGAACTCCAGCCTCGTACCCAAAGTTTCATGCAATTGATTCCAAAACTTTGAGGTAAATTGTGTTCCTCTATCTGACACGATACTCCTCGGAACTCCATGCAGGCATACGATCCTGGTCATGTATATCTTGGCTAACTTAGTGCTGGTATAGGTAGTCTTCACGGAATGAAATGAGCTACCTTGGTCAATCGATCAACCACTACCCGGATGGAATCATAACCTGAACGGGTCTGGGTAATCCTGTGATAAAATCCATTCCAAGTTTTTCCCATTTCCACTCGGGGAATCGGCAAGGGTTGAAGTAACCTGCTGGCTTCGATGTTCCGCCTTTACTGGGCAAACATCGCATATTGCTACGTACTCAGCAATATCCTTCTTCATACATCCACGTAAACTTTCCTTCAAATCCAGATACATCTTGGTGTTCTTTGGGGTGAATCGAGTACGGTGAATCATGAGCCTCCTGAAGAATTAGTTTCCTGAGTTCGGGATCATTGGGCACATAAATACGGTCCTTGTACCATATAGCTCCGTATTCATCCTTACGAAACCCTTTAGCTTTTCCTTCATTCATCCTTTTCTTTATCTCATCAATTTCCTTGTCCGACTTCTGGGCTTCACGAATTCTTTCGGTCAAAGTGGGCTGAACTTCCAGAGCTGCAACATATCCTCTCGGAACTATCTCGATCGGAGATCTACGAGGCCATCGGCTAACTCTGGGGTAATCCTCCGCTATAAGAGTATTCACATAACTCTTACGGCTCAAAGCATCTGCTACAACATTAGCCTTTCCTCGGGTGGTAATGCAATCTCATGTCGTAGTCCTTGATTAACTCTAGCCATCTCCTCCGCCTCGAGGTTCAACTCTTCTGCGTGAAAATGTACTTCAAGCTCTTATGATCTGTGTAAACATCACAACTATTTCCGATAAGAAAATGTCTCTGTGTCTTGAGTGCATGCACTACGGCTGCTAACTCCAAATCATGTGTGGCGTAATTCATCTCGTGAGGTCGTGGCTATGCGGAGGTATAAGCTACAACTTTTTCCTTCCTGCATGAGTACTCCTCCGAGTCCCTCGCGAGAAGCGCCACAATATACCCGTAATCCTTGTGTATGTCCGCAAAATCAAGATCGGGGCTGTAACCAAACGCTTTCTTCAATTCCTCGAGGCGGCTTCACAATCCACGGTCCAAATGTACTTGGCGTCCTTCTTCAACAGTTCAGTCATGGGCTTGGCAATCTTCGAGAAATTCTCAATAAACCTCCGATAATATCCTGCGAGTCCGAGAAAACTGCGGATCTCCTTGACTAAAGTGGGTGACTGCCAATCGGTGACTGATACAACCTTGGCGGGGTCAACTGCTATTCCTTCTCCTGAAATAACATGTCCGAGGAATCCGACTTCCTTCAGCCAAAATTCACATTTGCTGAACTTGGCATACAATCGATGTTCTCGGAGTTTCTCCAGAACTAGACACAAATGTTCCTTATGCTCTTCCTCGCTCTTGGAGAAAATCAGTATATCATCGATGAACACCACGACAAACTTGTCCAGATATTCCATAAATACCTTGTTCATCAAATTCATGAAGTATGCAGGGCATTAGTCAATCCGAATGACATGACGGTATACTCATATAAACCATACCGTGGTGAATGCTGTTTTGGGTATATCCTTTTCACGGATCTTCAATCGATGATACCACGATCGAAGATCGATCTTGGAGAATACCTTGGCTCCAACTAGCTGATCAAATAGATCATTAATCATCGGCAGAGGGTACTTGTTCTTGATGGTCACGTCGTTCAACGAGCGATAATCCACAACCATTCTCGTGCTTCCATCCTTCTTCTCTACCAAAAGAACTGGGGCTCCCCAAGGTGACGAGCTTGGCGAATATATCCCTTCTCCAATAGCTCATTAATTTGCTTTTTGATCTCTTCCAATTCGTTCGGGGGCATCCGATAGGGTCTCTTGGATATTGGGGCTGTGTCGGGCACTAACTCAATCAGAAATTCAATGTCTACGTCCGGTGGCATTCTCGTAATTCCTTCGAAACACATCGGGAAAATCTTGCACTCATCGGCACTTCCTCTGAACAACTCCCCGTGAGGGAATTCATCTGATTGTTCATCGGGATACGTCCGGATACATACTTGATCCTCTTACGCCCGGAGTGGTGAGTAGAATTGACTTGCGGGCACGCCTATGTTTCCTTCAAACTGTCAACCAATCCATGCCTAGGATTACATCCAAGGTCTGGGTTTCCAATACTATGAGGTCTGCGGGAAATTTATGGTTTCCGATGTTAAGGGTTGCATGACAGCCTAAGCCTACCATCATTTCTCCTCCTGCGGAACTGACGTGAAGAGGGCTTCTAAGGGTTCTAGTGGGCAACCCATACTTTTCCACAACTACCCTTGATATGAATGAATGCGTTGCACCAGAATCAAAGAGTACCATTCTCGGATGTGAATTTAATAAAACTTACCAACCACGATTGTCCGGCTGATCATAGACGCCCTCCGCGTCAATGTGGTTCACCCGAGCACGAGGAAAAGGGTTGGGCTTCTTTGCTGAGCTTCCATTGCCGCTTCCATTCCTCCGCTTGGCCTCCGGCGATCGGTGGCATAGTGCCCTGTTTTCCGGCACTTGAAACAGTGATGTGACTCAGATCCTTCTCGAGCCGGCAAGGTGACGATGCTGGTTACCATTGCCGTTTCCATTGCCTGACTCGTTGTCATGGTTGCAGTTCTTCCCATTCCCTCCATGGTTATGTCCTCCATGGGTGTGATGGGTATGCCCTCCCGAGTATGGGGCATAACGGGGCTTCTGCTGAGCTCCAGAGTTGTACTTCCCCTGACATACTTCCGCTTGCGGCTATCAATCTGCTGCTACTTGCCTTCAAGTATGGTGGCCTTGTCTACCAGCTCCTGGTAGTTGTTGAAGGTATCCACCATTAGCTGCATTCCCATCTCGTCATTGAGTCCCTCGAGAAACTTTTCCTGCTTTGTTGCATCTGTAGCCACATCATCCGGGGCATAGCAAGCTAACTTGCTGAACTCATCCACGTACTGCCCCACAGTACGGTTCCCCTGGCGTAAGTTGCGGAACTCACGCTTCTTCAGACTCATGGCTCCAGCTGAGACATGAGCGGTGCGAAGGCTCGCTGAACTGATCCCACGTGATGGTGGCGATGGGATAAGTGGCGGTGTAGTTCTCCCACCAAGAGGCTGCAGGTCCATCAAGTTGATGTGCGACAAAGCGCACCTTCTCTCGCATCTGTGCATCCAGCGGTGGCTAACTCCTTCCGACCTTCGCGGAGCCAATCATCGGCCACAATCGGCTCGGTCTTTGCTAGAGAACACCGGGCGGATTCAGCCTTAAGAAGCGGGTCAAGTTGTCAACAGGGGGTGGTGGCGGTGGATTGTTGTTGTTGTTCTGGTTCTGGATGAGCATCTGCATCAGGGCATTCTGCTGCTGGATCAGCTGGGTGAGCTCCAGCGGAAAGTTGAAACCGGGGTCACGTCTCGGAGGCATCTGGTGTTTTTG
This sequence comes from Aegilops bicornis, assembly GCA_021605145.1. Classification (NCBI taxonomy): domain Eukaryota; kingdom Viridiplantae; phylum Streptophyta; class Magnoliopsida; order Poales; family Poaceae; genus Aegilops; species Aegilops bicornis. The sequence continues at coordinate 362,502,222 of CM038671.1, forward strand.
GAGTGGATGAGAAAATTAGAATAGAACAAGGGTCTAATGAGAAAATATCACTACCCATATGAATGCACAATCATAATCACACCAATCATTTATTCAATCATCTCAAACATGGTTCAATCTCGGATTACAAATTCTCACGACTAATCGAAAATAACGGCCTAACTGATCGACGGAAAAATAAAATAACATGGCGGTCGACTAAATGTCTTCATCAATAATCCTTGCGTCCTCTGGTGCGGCATCCTCCGGTGGGGCGTCCTCGATCTGGCGCCTCCTCTTGCGGCTTTCTTCGGTGGAGCTCCCTTCATAATCCTGGTCATTGCTTACGAGGGGTCCGTCATCTCCACTCGGAAAAAGGTCTTCTCCCAGGTCCATCTTCTCCTCTAATGCGGCAACATCCATCTTTAGCTTGTCGACTCTCTCCATGAGATCCTTGATTTCTTCTTCATGGTCAAGGAAGTCCGCGTGTGCCTTCTCCTCCAGTTCCAGTTCACGGAACAACAGCCTCCTGTGTACCTTCGCGTTACGGCGAGTCTGGATTTCCCGTTTCCTGAGGAGACTCTCCAAGTCTTGGACATATGAGAGAATGGAGTCGTCTTCTACAGTATGGATGACATCTCCATTCCTAGCTCTGCGAGAAATCATGGCGAGGTCTCGATGGGTCGAGCTCGGCCTGTACTCTTCTCGGAGATGTCCAAGTGCACGATAAATCGCCATGTCTCTTCCGAGGATCCAATTGAAATCGGTAAACTCAAAGTCAATGGGCTCTGAATGTCCTCCGAAGGTCCTCCCAGGAATGTGCACCTTAATCTTGTAGCGGGTATCCATCGGGAGTACATTGGTAGGCTTCCCGGTGATTGAGGGCAGAGCAATCTTCAGCTTCTTCACGATCTGAACCATCTTCTTGCCGAGAGGCATCGTCTCATCTGGCTGGCAAAACTCCGGTAGCGTAAGCTGGGGTGAACTCAGCGGCCATCTAGAATGTTGAAAATCGGAGAGAATTCAGAAATGAACAGGGGAGAATTACGGAATGATAAGGACATAAAATAAATAGTCTCTTCCTATGACTTTCCGATCCTAGGGGTTACGTCCTACAACAGTGTGCTCGATACCATCTCTGTAGCGACCCGACCCAAAATCGCCAAGTCTCCGTAACTGCATACCATCCCAAGATCATGCCGGCACACGGTACATTGATGAAATAATCAAAGTTCAATCACACCTGAATTTATTACACGATTCTCATATCGAGTCTTTATTACAATGGAATAAATTCGGCCGAAGGCCAACTCATGAGAAATAAACTAAATAAAGCTGCGGAAGCGTAGAAGAATAGCGAGTCCATCCGACTCCATAGGGCAATCGCCAAGCGCGGATCGTAGCCTCACTCCTGATTGGAAAACTCCTCTGCAACATAAGACGTTGCAGCCGTGTAGGTCAGCATTTTGAATATCTTAGGCAAGTCAAAGAGAGAACAACAATAAAATTACTAACACTATATGCAATTTGGCTGTGGGGCTCTAAGTTTCATTGTTTTGCGAAAAAGCCAGTTTTTCCCTATAACAAGGACTTGTTTGCAATTACTACAAAATGTTGGTAGTTATTGAGATGGTTCCGCCAACCAATGTCTCATTCCCAATTATTAAATAATCCCCTCAATTAATTTATTAAGTTTGGTGTTGAGATATCCGAAATACTCCAAGTTCCAGAGGCTCAAATTGTCCGTAACCGGGGACACGGCTAACCGATTAGATCTTCACTCTGCAGAGGTTTGCGCACTTTACCCGCAAGAATTGTTCCCTCCTTTTAAGTCTTCGCACTTCACGGTGTTTGAAAGGCGGACGAACGAAACAGGGTCTTAGAAGAGTTCCTGCAGGCCATCGCCGGTGCCCATCCAATCCTACCGTTCTTCTACATCTCGTAGCACCGTCCGGCCAGAGTCACGCCTAGGGTCGACCAAGCGAGCCCATAATGGCTTGCGGCTGCACAGGTAAGCTTCCGTCAATGGGGTATCCATCCATCTCTTCGTGGCTGGGTGAAGCTTTCCGCAAGATGTCATGGCGCTTCTCCATGCATCCCGCCAACCGCTGGGTTCTCCAGGTGCCCGTCAAATCCTCCACCCAAAGAGTGAATTTTGAAGTCCATCTTGAGCTTGAAGTCATGGGGTTGTCATCATCTTGACTCTCACATCTCCCTTATGAATCACTCAACCAACCCCGCTTCACTGAGCATAGCAAAATTAAACTACTTCGTCCCGGGACATGGGAACAAGGGGAATTGGTTTCATTCTACCTCATGATACTACTCAAGAACATAACTTAAAGATTCTCCTACTGCATGCATGGTGGGGAGGTATAATTCTAATGCAATAAAATCATAGGTATTGTAATAGAAATCATGATCAAATGACTTGCCTGGCTGACGGTCTTCGAAAGCTAGGGACTCGTGATAGCAAGCTTCGCACTCTGGAAATTCTACCGAATCAAACAATAGCACAAATAAGAATGGCACAATATAACATAACAGCAAGTTGGAAGTAAAACACCCAAGCACTCAAACCAAAATCCAAAGAAAACTCGGAGAAAGCAAAATCAAGGTTTTCACCACATCAAGCAACAACTAAGAAATAGTTTTACACAACTAAAACTTTTTTCTTAAAAGAACCTAAGCATGGGTTTTGCTAACTAACAGAAGGAAAAACATCATACAAACTAGGAGCAAAAAGAATCACATCAAAAGCTATTATAGAACTCCTATTATGCCTATAACAATCCTAGCAAGGAAAAATACAATAAAATTTTTATTCTACTGTAAATAAAAGTTCATCCTCTGTAGCTACAGAAACTAATCTAAAATAAACTATAACATAGTAAAAATAAAATTATTTACTAAATAAAACAATAGGAAAACAGTAGCTAGTTAAATAAATAAGAAACACATGATTTTGTCTAAAACTATTTTTTTATTAAATCTAAAATACCCAAATAAATTGCTACGGTTAGGCAAGGTCAAAACAAAGCAGTGACAAAAAGAATCACTAAAATAAAATAATCCTAACTCATTTTATAGCAGAAATACTAATCTGTCTAAAACTAAAATAAAACAATTTCTAATAATTTAAACATGGCCAAACATATTTTCTACAGAAACTACAACAAATTTGCAAACTAACAAAAAAGAATCAATTAAAAATATTAAGTAACCTAAAAGATATGGATTTTACAAAACTGAAACTATTCTGTTAAAAACAGAAACGAAAATAAAACTAAAAAAGAAAAACTAGCGCTAACGGGCCTATCTAACGCTCAGGCGATTTATAACTAAAACGTGCCCGCGGTTAAACAGAAAATAAACCGATCGGCCGGTCTAACTCAACCGCTAACTAAACCAAATAAACCGTAACTAAAACCGGCTTTATTTAAAATAAACCGTACCCCTTCGCGTCATCTAATCTACGCCCTAGATTCTAGATCGGACGATGGAGGGCGATCCCGGCGACTCACCGCGGTGGCGACGACGGCGACGGTCGGCGGCGGCTCGGGCGACGACGGTGCGGTGGCTCCGGTGGTCGTGGAAGACGGCGGAGGCGTCCGGCGAGTGCGGAGCGAGGAGGTCGAGGTGGAGTCGGTGGAGCTCGGGGAAGTCGTGGCGGCCGGGCTGGCAATAAGCGGCAAGGCGTCGAGCTTCGGCGAGGGATTGCGGGCGAGGGAGAGGGTTTCGTGGTCGGGGAGGGGCGGAACGGGGTGAAGGGGGGTATTTATAAGGGGGGACCGGCTTGGAGGAGGGGGCGGATCGGGGGAGGCGATCCCGAGATCTCCAGCGAGTGCGGCGGCGCGGTGGTTGGCGGCGCGGTGGCGTGGGCGTGGCGAGGAAAGGTGGGGTGGACCAAGGCGTCGATGAGAGGAGGGAGTTTTCGGTCCAGGCGACCGAGGGAGAGGTGGTTCGGGCGGTGGTTCGGGCAGGCTCGGCAGGCGCAAGGCCTGGGCTGCGCCTGGCTCAAGGTGGGCTGTCGCTGGCCGGGCCGGGTTGGCTGGGCGCCTGGGGGTCCTTTCCTTTTTGAATTAGGAGAGAGAGAATATATTAAATATATATATTATTATATAGGACATATATATATCAAAATTATCAGGGAATATTCCTACAATTTGAACATTTTTCGAGGCAAAACTCAAACTTTAAAAAATCATTTTCTAGAAATCCCAAATAAAATCAGATTTGAATTCAAACTTTTTGGCAAAGTTTTCTTCTGACATATTTGGAGTGTCATGTTTACTCCTCTCATACTTTTTCTCAAGTATTTGTCAGACATTGTTTTGAAATAAATTTCAACTGCCAATTTGAGTTCAAATTCCACAAACTCAAAAGCCTCTGAAATAATTCAAATGCCACTCAATTCAAACAATAATGCATAGATGCTTAGCTATAATTGTAAAACATTCCAAATGGGAAATTTGGGATGTTACATGGCCCAACACAAGGGCGGGCGCACAGGCGTCGGACGTCCGACAGGTACCGGACGTCCGGTGGCTCGCGAGGGTCCGGTCGTCCGGTGCATGTCGGACGTCCGGCGATTTGGCTCGGGTGTGGATTTGTCGGATTTCCGGAAGTTGTCGGTCGTCCGGTGGCTGATGGTCGTCGGATGTCCGGCCTTGGTCGGTCGTCCGGAGCCTGGGAGTCGTCGGACGTCCAGTGGCTCCGGTCGTCCGTAGATTCGGCTCGGGTCCTCAGGGGCCGGACGTCCGGGCTGCGCCGGTCGTCCGGTGGCTGTAGCTTCGCGCAACTTCTTCTCTTGGTCCTTTTACTTGGCGTCCTCGCTAACTGTTCCGTTGGATGTGGTGGCTTCGTGGCTTTCCTCCAAGTACCTGATCATGCATAGAACACACGTTGGAGGTAGTAGCCATATCTCACATGTAGAAAGTGATGGTTCGGAGAGGAGCGAGTTCACCTTGTGTCCCATGGCGTATGTTTGAGATCTCGTCATATGTCCACTTGCGTTTTGGAGAGTAGTCGGAGTGTACATGGGGATGAACCTAGGATGCTCCGCATCATAAGGTAGTTGGCCTTGGTAAGGTGGCCATCTCCAATGATAGCTCTATCCAAAATGTCATGCTCGTTGAATCCCTTGGTTATAATCTTCTTCCCGTATCTATACTAGCTGACTTCGGTTTCAATGTCCTATTTATTGAAGTAGATTGCCAAGTGTTTCGAAGAGATAATCATAATATGGTCTTTACCGATATTCGTAGAGGTGATCTATACATTGTTGATTTCACTAAGAGAACTCAACCTCGTACTTGCTTAATTGCTAAATCTTCTAAATGATGGTTGTGGCATAGAATGTTAGGTCACGTGGGCATGCGAAATCTTGATAAGCTTATTAAAGGTGATCATATCCTTGGTGTTAAAGATGTCAAATTTGACAAGGATAGACTTTGTAGTGCTTGTCAAGCAGGAAAACAAGTTGGAGGAAGTCATCCTGTGAAGAACATCATGACCACGGGAAGACCGCTTGAGCTACTTTTTTAGTCCCAACGCCTACAAGAATCTCGGTGGCAACTCGTTCGATTTGGTCATTATTGACGACTTTTCAAGATTTACATGGGTATTCATTCTTGATGATAAATCGCAGGTCGAAAAGATCTTCAAGAACTTTGCTCAGAATTCCCGAAACCAATTTGAAGTGAAGATCAAGAAGGTTCGAAGCAACAATGGAACGGAGTTCAAGAACGCCAATGTAGATACCTTTGTTGACGAAGAAGGGATTTCACATGTGATGAGGACATCAATACCATTGTTACACCCACAGCCCCTGCTGCTATACATACTGGACCAATTACTAGAGCTCGCGCACGCCAATTGAATTATCAGGTACTTTCGTTTCTTGGTAACGATTCCAATGTTCATGAGAATATGATGCTGCCTAAATTGGATACATTTGTTTTGCTTACAAATGAAGGGCCTACCATGGACAAGAAAGATGAACCTTGGAGCAAGTTCAAGCATGGAGATGTTGGCATGCGCAAGGGAAACAAGAACGGAGTTACAAGTGATGATTCCAGGACATTGAAGCCACCCTAATGAGAGCATGAGGCCTTGGACGAAATATACAAGATGCCGCTTCATAATATTCGTCCATAGGCTATTCTAGGTGCTGCGTCACCTTATTATTGGGCCAGGCCCATGTAATTTCGAAATACTTAAGTGTAGGCTGTTTTTAGAGTCCGTATGTGTTGGGAAACAAGAGTTAGGGTGGGTTTTGGACCCCTCCCTCAAGGGCCACGAAATTCCCTCCTCTTTCTCCATATATACAGCCCTTATGGCGTCGTTTAGACTTTGGGTTTTGTTTAGATCAAAAGTTCGCCATAGCTGCAACTTCGCGTACTTCGTTTGTGTTCAACGACCAGACCAAGGCGTCCCCACCTTCATTAATAAAGCTTTCCTCTTATATTCGCAATATCCAGATTGCAATCTTAGTTTCTTGCTTGTTCTTCGTTTGCTCGCAGGAAACAGGCCCTCGTGGTCAGGTTGATCGTGCTCCGGCGTGGTCAATAACCCTCGGAAGTTGGTTTAGCGATTGCTAAGGCGCGACGTCTCGCCGCGACGTAGTCGGATCGTCAAGGTCGACTCCCACGAAGCGATAGCCACCATCTCATCGAAACATCGGGACACCTTTGCCTCTATCAAGTGGTATCAGATTTTCAGGTTGCTCGGTGAGATTTTACAGTTTTTCGTAGATTAGATCGAGTCTGTTCTTCATACCTAAAGTCCACGAAAAAGCCACAAAAAAAATTAGGGTTAGTTCATCATATCCGAACCAATCTGAGCCTTCGCATAATCTTTTTGGGGTTTGTGCTTTGTTGAATTTCCGGTTGCATCGTCGTGTCAAGTTGCTTTGGTCTTAGAGTCTAGTCTTTTAGAGTTTCGAGTTCTGGTCATAAGTTGTCACGCCGCCGCACCATCATCATCGCCTTGCCATCTACCACCCTTCTTATCCACCACCAATCCGTAGCCATATACCACCACCGCTGCCATATACCACCACCGCTGCCATATACCACAACCATATATCCACCACCAATCCGAGTTCTTCTCATATTAGGTTTGTTTTCGAGATCCATCTAGTTTCCGATTCGTGTTTCCTAGCCGGAGTAGGTTTGGAAAAAAAGAAAAAAAAAAAAAAGTCCGGAAACCACCCTCCGTTTAGGCCCAAAATTTTCCGAAAACGCACTTGTCAAAAAAATTTCTGGCTATCCTATTTTTAGGTGTTTCTAAGCGTATTGAGACAGTCGCCATTATAGAAAGTTTTTTTTGACCCGTTTCCAGTTTTTGGGTCCGGGCAGTCGAAAAAAAAAAATTTTTTGGTCGAAAAAATTTCGTGCCCATCCTGTCAGTTTGACCTGGGAAGAGTGTGCTTTTCGCAAAAAAAAGAGCAGCGCAAAAAAAAAAGCAGCGCAAAAAAAAAGAGCGAAATTTTTTTTTCCAGAGTGTGCTTTTCCGTTGTTTCCATGCAGCGCCATGATTTTGTTAGTGTTCTAGGCTCGCGTCTCTAGCACGGTCTAGCCTAGGACCAAAGACAAGATCTGCGTCGTTGAGCGTTTATTCAACTTTGCATCTCGATTTGATTATTCTTGACCCTTTTTGCCACCATATTATAAGCCTTCCCAGCTCCACATACATCTACATCGTGCGTTTGACTCTCCACAGTAATCGCTCTATCCAAGCTTTGAGAGTTTTGACTACATCGGTTGCCGATCACCGCTTTCTTCTGGGTAAGAACTGGTAAGAATTTGAGATTTGCTTGACGGATTTGTGATTGTCCACCACACCACCACCACCACTTCCTAGTAGTCCTGTCGAATCATATTCTTGTGTGTTTCTATTGCTGCTAACCATGGCAGGATCACAAGCCATTTAGACCGACCGGGAGAACATGACAAACAAAGCGCTACATGATAAGTTTCAACAAATGATGAGTGGGCAGGTGGAAGATGTTCTAAATAGATTTGAAGAGGCCATGGAGAAGATAGATGGCATTGAGAAGGCGTTGAAAACAAAGCTCGATAACAAGTTTAATGAATTGCTCGCTGCGTCTACCACCACCACCACCGGCTGCACCTAATGCACCTCTACAACAACAACAACGACTACCTCCACATCATGAAGCAACCCTCCGCCGAGCGAGCCGTGTCCCTCTTGACTGGCCAAGCTGCTTTGGTCTTCTTTGTTGATACTTCCGTGGCTCCTGCTGCTGATGTGGGGAGGATGATTATGTGAGAGAGTACGAGGATGAGGTTGATCAACTTCAGAACTACGTGCAAGTGCAACCACCGGCACCACAACCACCCGGTCGTCCACATGCAAATAATGGCAATGTTAGGGCTCCCCTCAGTGCGAGATCATGACCATCTCCCTAAACTGAAGTTGAATATTCCACCATTTGAGGGTAGATATGTTCACGATATATATCTTACTTGGGAGTTAGAAACTGAACAACGATTTACATGTTTACAATATCCTGAGGAGAGACGTGTTCCCGCTGCTGTTTGTGCTTTCACTAGCTTTGCATGTGTTTGGTGGTCTGAACATTGTAGATTATATCATGTTCCAGGTAATTGGACTGCTTTGAAAACTGCTATGCGTACTCGTTGGGTTCCACCATATTATCAACGTGAATTACTTCAAAAATTGCAGCGCTTAAGACAAGGAAAAAATTCGGTAGAAGAATATTATCAGGAATTACAAACTGGCTTGATTAGATGTGGTATTGTTGAGGAGAATGAAGCTATGCTTGCACGTTTTACGGGTGGATTAAATAGAGATATTCAGACCATTCTAGACTACAAGGATTATACTAATATCACTCGATTATTCCATCTTGCTTGTAAAGCTGAACGTGAAGTGCAGGATCGAGGCGTTGGCGCGGACTAACTTTTCTGCAGGTCGACCTTCATCATGGACACCACGTGCATCATCTACTTCCACACGTTCTACTACACGGCACCTCCGCCGGCTGCCACCTCCAACCGTGATACAAGAAAGCGTGCACAACCACCACTATCCGCCAAGAGCACACCGCTGGGCCTACACAGAGCTCTTCTTCTTCCATGGCGTCAACAGGACACACAAGTGATATTATTTGTCGTCGTTGTAAGGGAAGAGGACACTTTGCGAGAGAATGCCAATCTCGGCGTGTGATGATTGCTACGAGGATGGTGGGTATGAGTCCGCTTAGTGACTATGATGAAGAGACTTTGGCTCTTATTACGCATGAAGAACACGGTGGAGAGGATTACGATCATGAGACGCAATACATGGCTCTTTGAAGATGCCGACAGGTATGAGCGTTTAGTTGCTCAACGTGTTTTGAGTGTGCAGGTTACACAAGCTGAGCAAAATCAGAGGCATAACTTGTTCCATACAAAGGGAGTTGTGAAGGAACGTTCTATTCAGCGTCATCATAGATGGAGGGAGCTGCAACAACTTGGCTAGCATGGATATGGTGGAGAAGCTTTCTCTCACCACAAGACCACATCCACATCCTTACTACATCCAATGGTTCAACAACAGCGGCAAGGTTAAGGTAACACGTCTTTGTTCGTGTGTATTTTAGTATCTCTACATATGCTGATTATGTTGATTGTGATGTGGTACCTATGCAAGCATGTTCCTTATTACTTGGTAGACCATGGCAATTTGATAAAAATTCTGTACACCATGGTAGAAACAATCAGTATACTCTTGTTCACAAGGATAAAAATATTACTTTGCTTCCTATGACTCGATTCAATTTTGAAAGATGATATTAATAGAGCTAATAAAGCAAAACAGGAGAAAAATAAGAGTGAAAAACGGATTTTGTCAAAAGAATTTTAGCAACAAATGAAGCCTAATAATAAACCATCTAATGTTGCTACGAAATTAAACTGAAAAGTGCATGTTTACTTGCCACCAAATCTGATATTGAGGAGCTAGATTCTAGCAAATCTGTTTGCTATGCTTTTGTGTGCAAAGAGGCATTATTTTCATTCGAGGGCGTGCCTTCCTCTTTGCCCCTGCTGTCACTAACATTTTGCGGGGAGTTCACGACGTCTTCCCACAAGACGTGCCACCGGATTACCACCTATTCGAGGGATTGAGCATCAAATTGACTTAATTCCGGTGCATCGCTACCCAACCGTGCACCATACCGGACCCATCCAGAGGAGACGAAGGAGATTATGCGTCAAGTACAGGAGCTGCTCGACAAAGGTTATATACGCGAATCTCTTAGTCCTTGTGCTGTTCCTATTATACTAGTGCCTAAAAAGGATGGTACGTCCCGTATGTGTGTTGATTGTAGAGGCATTAATAATATTACTATTCGTTATCGTCATCCTATTCCTAGGCTAGATGATATGCTTGATGAATTGAGTGGCTCTACAATATTCTCCAAAGTTGATTTGCGTAGTGGATACCATCAAATTCGTATGAAATTGGGAGATGAATGGAAAACAGCATTTAAAACTAAGTTTGGTTTATATGAGTGGTTAGTCATGCCTTTTGGGTTAACTAATGCACCTAGTACTTTCATGAGACTAATGAGCGAAGTTTTACGTGCTTTCATTGGACGATTTGTGGTAGTCTATTTTGATGATATCTTGATTTATAGCAAATCTTTGGAAGAACATTTGGAACATTTACGTGCTGTTTTTAATGCTCTACGTGATGCACGTTTGTTTGGTAACCTTGGGAAGTGCACCTTTTGCACCGACCGAGTATCTTTTCTTGGCTATGTTGTTACACCACGAGGAATTGAAGTTGATAAAGCCAAGATTGAAGCTATTGAGAGTTGGCCGCAGCCCAAAACAGTCACACAAGTGAGGAGTTTTCTTGGACTCGCTGGTTTCTATAGGCGCTTTGTGAGAGACTTTAGCACCATTGCTGCACCTCTCAATGAACTTACAAAGAAGGATGTGCCTTTTGTTTGGGGTACCGCTTACGGGAAGAAGCCTTCACGGTATTGAAAGATAAGTTGACACATGCTCCTTTACTCCAACTTCCTGACTTTAATAAGACTTTTGAGCTTGAATGTGATGCTAGTGGAATTGGATTAGGAGGTGTGTTATTACAAGATGGCAAACCTGTTGCATACTTTTACGAAAAAATTGAGTGGGCCTAGTCTGAACTATTCTACTTATGACAAAGAATTATATGCTCTTGTTCGGACTTTAGAGACATGGCAACATTATTTATGGCCCAAAGAATTTGTTATACATTACGATCATGAATCTTTGAAACATATTAAAAGTCAAGCTAAACTGAATCGTAGACATGCTAAATGGGTTGAATTCATTGAGACTTTCCCTTATGTCATTAAACACAAGAAGGGTAAAGAAAATGTTATTCTTGATGCTTTGTCTCGTCGCTATACTATGCTTTCACAACTTGACTTCAAAATATTTGGTTTGGAGACCATCAAAGATCAATATGTGCATGATGCTGATTTTAAAGATGTAATGCAGAATTGTAAAGAAGGAAGAACATGGAACAAGTTCGTTATTAAGGATGGTTTTGTGTTCCGTGCTAACAAGCTATGCATTCCTCGCTAGCTCTGTTAGTCTTTTGTTGTTGCAGGAGGCGCATGGAGGAGGATTAATGGGACACTTTGGCGTGAAGAAGGCGGAGGATATACTTGCTACACATTTCTTTTGGCCAAAGATGAGGCGGGATGTTGAGCGTTTTGTTGCTCATTGCACTACATGTCAAAAAGCTAAGTCACGACTCAATCCTCATGGTTTATATATGCCTTTGCCTGTACCTAGTGTTCCTTGGGAGGATATATCTATGGACTTTGTTTTAGGTTTACCTCGAACAAAGAAGGGAGGGATAGCATATTTGTTGTCGTGGATAGATTCTCGAAAATGGCACACTTTATACGATGTCATAAAGGCGATGATCTCGTTAATGTTGCTGATTTGTTCTTTCGTGAAATTATTCGCTTGCATGGTGTGCCAAATACTATTGTTTCAGATCGTGATACTAAATTTCTTAGCCACTTTTGGAGATGTTTATGGGCTAAGTTGGGGACTAAACTGCTTTTTAGTACTACTTGTCACCGCCAAACTGATGGACAAACTGAAGTAGTCAATAGAACATTGTCTACTATGCTTAGGGCTGTTTTGAAGAATAATAAGAAAATGTGGGAAGAATGCTTGCCTCATATTGAATTTGCTTATAATCGTTCATTGCATTCTACTACTAAGATGTGCCCTTTTGAAATTGTGTATGGCTTCCTACCTCGTGCACCTATTGATTTGTTGCCTCTTCCATCTTCGGAGAAGGTTAATTTTGATGCTAAAGAACGTGCTGAATTGATTTTAAAAATGCATGAGTTAACTAAGGAAAACATTGAGCGTATGAATGCTAAATATAAACTTCTGGAGATAAGGGTAGAAAACATGTTGTCTTTGCACTGGAGATCTTGTTTGGTTACATTTGCGTAAGGATAGGTTTCTAATTTGCAAATCAAAGCTAATGCCACGTGCTGATGGTCCATTTAAGGTGTTAGAGAAAATTTATTATAATGCATATAAACTTGAGCTGCCTGCAGATTTTGGGGTTAGTCCCACTTTTAACATTGCAGATTTGAAGCCTTATTTGGGTGAGGAAGATGAGTTTCCGTCGAGGACGACTTCATTTCAAGAAGGGGAGGATGATGTGGACATCAATACCATTGTTACACCCACAGCCCCTGCCGCTATACATCTTGGACCAATTACTAGAGCTCAAGACGCCAATTGAATTATCGGTACTTTCGTTTCTTGGTAACGATTCCAATGTTCATGAGAATATGATGCTGCCTAAATTGGATACATTTGTTTTGCTTACAAATGAAGGGCCTACCATGGACAAGAAAGATGAACCTTGGAGCAAGTTCAAGCATGGAGATGTTGGCATGCGCCAAGGGAAACAAGAAGTTACAAGTGATGATTCCAGGACTTTGAAGCCACCCTAATGAGAGCATGAGGCCTTGGACGAAATATACAAGATGCCGCTTCATAATATTCGTCCATAGGCTATTCTAGGTGCTGCGTCACCTTATTATTGGGCCAGGCCCATGTAATTTCGAAATACTTAAGTGTAGGCTGTTTTTAGAGTCCGTATGTGTTGGGAAACAAGAGTTAGGGTTGGTTTTGGACCCCTCCCTCAAGGGCCACGAAATTCCCTCCTCTTTCTCCATATATACAGCCCTTAGGGCGTCGTTTAGACTTTGGGTTTTGTTTAGATCAAAAGTTCGCCATAGCTGCAACTTCGCGTACTTCGTTTGTGTTCAACGACCAGACCAAGGCGTCTCAGAACCCCACCTTCATTAATAAAGCTTTCCTCTTATATTCGCAATATCCAGATTGCAATCTTAGTTTCTTGCTTGTTCTTCGTTTGCTCGCAGGAAACAGGCCCTCGTGGTCGAGTTGATCGTGCTCGGCGTGGTCAATAACCCTCGGAAGTTGGTTTAGCGATTGCTAAGGCGCGACGTCTCGCACGTACGTAGTCGGATCGTCAAGGTCGACTCCCACAGAAACGATAGCCACCATCTCATCGAAACATCGGGACACCTTTGCCTCTATCAACATGAGTTCTCGGCTACGTGCACACCTCAACAAAATGGAGTTGTTGAGAGGAAGAACTGGACGCTTATTGAAATGGTGACAACGATGCTTGATGAATACAAGACGCCAAGACACTTTTGGGCGGAAGCGGTTGAGACAGTTGGTCATGCTACGAATCGATTATATCTTCACAAGCTTCTCGGCAAGACGACATACGAGCTTCTCACCACTAACAAACCCCAAGTTGGATACTTTTGAGGATTTGTCTCAAAGTGTTACATTCTTGATAAGCATGGTCGCTTGAAATTTTCCCCTAAATCTCAAGAAGGTTTCCTACTCGGTTATGGCTCGAACTCTCACACTTAGCGTGTCTACAACAATTTTACACGAAAGGTTGAAGAGATGGTAGATGTGGAGCTTGATGAATCTAACGGCTCACAAGTAGAGCATTTGACAATTGATGTAGGAGACAAAGATCCTTCGGAAGCAATCCAAGATTTTCTATTGGCAAGATTTGCCCAAAATAGGTGATGGAGAGTACATCTTTCGTTCAAGTGGAAGCCTCAACTTCACATCAAGGTGAACCACAAGTTCATTTGGAGGCATCCACAAGTGGAACACGTAAATACGGAGGAAATGAGGAAGTACAACAAGATGAACCACATCGACCTCCCTCTCCAGCTCCAAAAGAGAACGACAACGCCAACACCAATAAGGAGGACAAGAAGAAGAAGAATACAATGAAGAGGATGTTCCACCCCAACCAAAACAAAAGCTCTCACGAGTTAGAGCAAGAGTCACAAGAGACCATCCCGTCGAACAAATCTTTGATGATATTCAAACCCGGAGAATTACTCGCTCTAAAACTTGTTTAGCTAACTTTTGTGAACATTACTCATTCATTTTGAGCATTGAACCTATGAAGGTAGAAGAAGCTCTTGAGGATCCAGATTCGGTGAACGCTATGCATGAAGAGCTACACAACTTCGAGAGGAATCAAGTGTGGACATTTGTTGAAAAGCCCGACGACAACCACAATGTCGTTGGAACCAAGTGGGTGTTTCGGAATAAGCAAGATGAGGATGGACCAGTTGTATGCAAGAAAGCTTGTCTCGTCGCCCAAGGCTACACTCAAGTCGAAGGTATGGACTATGGTGAGATATATGCCCCCGTTGCTAGACTTGAGTCCATACGCATCTTACTTGCTTATGCCAATCACCATGATATCACTTTATACCAAATGGACATTAAAAGTGTTTTTATAAATGGAGAAATTGAGGAGGAAGTCTATGTTAAACAACCTCCCGGCTTTGTCAATCCTAAGAAACCTAATCATGTCTACAAACTTCACAAAGCTCTTTATGGTTTAAACAAGCTCCTAGAGCATGGTATAAATGCTTGACCAAGTTCCTTATTGAAAAAGGCTTTGAAATTGGGAAGATTGATTCTAACTTTTTACTAAAAGGGTTAATGGTGAATTATTTGTGTGCCAAATTTGTGTGGATGATATCATCTTTGGTTCTACTAACCCCCATTTTACTGGAAAGTTTGGAAGGCTAATGTTGGAGAAGTTTGAGATGTCTATGATGAGTGAACTCAAATTTTTCCTTTGTTTGCAAATCAAGCAAACTAAGGAAGGTACCTTTGTTTCTCAAACAAAGTATACCAAGGACCTTTTCAAGAAGTTCAACATGCAAGAAAGCCAAGGTATGAAAACACCCATGCCTACTAGTGGACATCTTGACTTGACTAAGGATGGCAAACCGGTTGACAAAAAGGTTTACCGCTCTATGATTGGTTCATTGTAATATCTATGTGCCTCCCGTCCCAATATTATGCTAAGTGTGTGCATGTGTGCACGATATCAAGCGCCCCCTAAAGAATGTCATCTTAAGGCTGTGAAAAGGATAGTGAGATACTTAATTCATACACCAAATTTGGCATTTGGTATCCAAAGAGGTCATCTTTTGATCTTGTTGGCTACTCCGATTCGGACTATGCCGGTGACGAGATTGATAGAAGGTCCACTTCGGGTACTTGTCAATTTCTTGGTAGATACCTTGTGTCTTGGTCCTCCAAGAAAGAAAACTCGGTATCCTTATCCACCGCCGAAGTGGAATACATTGCCGCCGGATCATGTTGTACTCAATTACTTTGGATGACCCAAACCCTTAAGGATTATGGGATACATGTGAAACATGTTCCATTTATTTGTGACAATGAAAGTGCTATTAAAATTGCTCATAATCCCGTGCAACATTCTCGATCTAAGCATATTGAAGTTCGTCATCATTTCATTCGAGATCATGTTGCTAAAGGTGACATCAATCTTAAGCATGTTCGTACCGATAAGCAATTGGCGGATACACCAAACCGCTTGATGAGAAAGTATTTTACTGTTTGAGAGGTGAATTGAACATCATTGAAACCTCAAACTTGGAGTAGAAACTCCATTTGGATACATGCAAGGCATGAGCCTTTTATGACTAACCCTTGATATTTCTCTTATGATGATGATCATATGTCTTGGATCTATACTTGTACCCTTGCATGTTATCTAACACTTGTAGGTACTTGGATGAGCCCAAATCCAAGAGACTGCAAGTCACTCACATTTTGAGCAATCTCTACATCACCAAGTTCCTACTATATGGTTGTTGAAGTCAAGGAAGCATGAACCCACTCAATATATCCTTTGACAATTTCAACATTTCAAATCTCATTTGGTATCAATTTTCATGATTGTCATTTTGGATACACAAGTGCTTTTCCTTGCAAGACTAACCCATGTAGGAAGATGAACTCAAACTCCAAGTGGTGCTCCCAAACTCTTGATGGACAACATCAACCTTGAGCACCCAACACAAGTTCGACTACATGGTCAAGATCAACACCACAACCCAAGGTAAGGCATTCCATCTTAGAGAAGCTTTTGCCCCAAGTAATGAGTCAAAGCAACTCAACGAGATGTGAATACATAAAAAATGCTTAAACAAAAAATGGTAACCCCATTTTGAGCTTAAACGATGAGTATGACCTACGATCAAATGCTATCACATGACTCCTCAGCCAATATACTCTAACGTAGGTGACTTTTTTGCCAACCCCTTCTAGATGAAGTTCTCTATTGTTCCCTTGCTCCTTTACTTTGTGATCTTCCATATATTTCTTGCTATTTTGTTTCCCCTTCTAAAAATCTTCATCTAGATCTCTTTTCTGATTTTCTTCTGTTACCCTATTGTTAATTCATTGCAAATCTTTCAGTCAATTCCTTGCAAATCCTTGTGAAATTTCATTTACCAAGTAAGCTGAGTTGACAAAATCTTTACTCTAAGTTGAATTCGGTTCCTCCGATCCAAACCTATCGGCTCGACCGAAATGCAAGGACCCCTTGTATAAAGTTCATCGGTACAACTGACATGGACTGAGTCGTTCTCACCGATTTGGACTTTTTGTGACTCTGGTAACTCGGCGTCACCGATGGAAAACAACCGGCGTCACCGATTTCAACTCTGAGAAAATGTTCTGCCATTTCTTATTGCCTATTTTCTCCAGCTCCACTCAATGATTCTATCCTCTATCAGCATCTCGGACCACCTGTTGCTTTGCAAAGACTCTCGAGGACCCCACCTATTTGACTCATAATCCAGAACTGCCTTTCTTGGAAATTGATGTCAAAGGGGGAGAGAGACCATCAAAGCTTATCTAAGCTCTTCTACAGATGCTTGGTGACAAAAGAGGAGAGAAGTCACATGTCTTTAAGAGGGGAAAGACATGTCAACATGTTTGATCTTAGCTATTGCTAATATTCTTGTTACTCTGAATTTTGGTTGATTGTACCATTTCTTCCTCTGATTTTCTCTCTCCCTACCTTCACCCAATATCCAATATCAGATTCAGGGGGCTAAGGAGTCCATGTCTAGGGGAGGAAAATCTTTGGAATTCATTGCATATTTTTAAATCTTTGGGTACATGTCAATATCCAAATGAAGTACTTAGTACTCACTCATTACATGTCATCCCAGTCTTGGTACTATTGTGTCGATGTACTAAAGTAGAGGCACTCCTTTGTACCCCTTTACTTGTGCACGGACAGTCACAGCCGCACCCACGGCCACGCTAAGCAGAACAGAGGAGGGAAACCGGGAAGAATCCAAAGCACAAGACGGCCAGGGCAACACCATGACCAGGAACACAAGAGGGCAAGGAGGTGAGGTAGACTCCCTCGGCAAGGTTCTTGCCGAGGCAGCCTCTGCAGCCCCAGCAAGGGCCCGACGCCAACAGAGCGAGCCTCCCTTGAGCCCACGATTTCCGACCCCACCAATCACATTGGAACCAGGGCTCAGGAGGCACCCCCGTGGTGGCATGCAGATCTTTGTCAAGATCATAAACACACAAGATCAGATGAGGACCGGAAGACAGCGACCCTTGGCGGGATCCTAGCCGAGGAGATCCACAAGACCCCCGGCAGGCGCCTTGCCGGGGACAACTGCGACGCCACGGCAAGACCCTTGTCGGGCCCCCGGAAAGGCCCTTGCCGAGGGCGCCAGTGGGGCCACTGCCAGGCCCGCAACAGCCAAGGCTCCGCCGCCATTCGCATGCAGCTGCCAGCCCAACCAGCTGGGCAAGCACCTCCGTAGCAACACGCGGCTTCCAGACCGACTCAGCAAGCACCTGCGTGGTGGCATGCAGATCTGGATACCTAGAAGGGTATGAGGCGAGGCCAAGACCAAGATTCAGAAAGAACAGGGACGGAAGGCGAGTGACTTACCCGTGCCGGGCTGGGAAGCAGAGGTCCCCTCCCCACCAACATTTGGCGCCGAGGCGAAGCCACCAACGACGGGGTTCTCCTCCTCTTCCTCCGTGTGCATGGGCTCGGTGCTTGGCGCCCTTAACGGGGACGCCCCTCTGGGCGGCGTGGTTGATGGGGGCGGCGTGTTGGGGGTAGCCCTCTGTGGCTCCTCCTGCTGCTGTCCTCCTCCTGCAAGCACAGCAAGGTCAGCACCAAGAGATCATGCCCCCAACACACGTCGACGAGGGGTGAGTGGTGAACTTACGCTGGGGGTTGTGCTGGGGGCTGCTATCCGGGCTGCTCAACACCACCAGCGGTGTACCGGAATTCCTTGCCAGGAGCGGGCCGCTCGCCGAAGCCCTGGCCCTCTTCACCCTTTGGGCCAGTGTCTCCGCATCCCTGACAAGATGAAGACGAATCAAGATAAGTGGCACGATCCGAGGAGACGGAGATGACAGAAAGGGACAAGATACTTACTCGTCCTCCACCTCCTCCTCTGATGCTTTCCTCTTCCTCCTTGGGCTGAGGGACCCGAAGTCAAAGGTGACCTCCGCATCGACGTCTGCCGAAGGAGGGGAGGAGGGCGGAGTCTGGACGCGCTTGGATGAAGACGAGGCAGATGCTTTCTCCTTCGCCACCACGGCCTTCGCCGATTTCTTCGCAGCCGCAACCCTCGTTTGGCGTGCGGACGCCTCCTGAGCTTGCCGGGGCTGCACGACCCTGCCGGGCTGAACCGGCTCGCCAGAGGTGGCCCGCCATAGGACTCGCCCTCTCCCCATGGCCGGAGGGTTGACAGCCTCGGCCTCCTCCTTCGATGACTCGTCGACCACATCTTCGACAAGAGGGGCCCAGTTGCTGGCGCCGCTGGCCTCCCCAGTGGACTCCGCCCACTGGGCAAGCTCCTTCTCCGCGGCTGTCGTAGCCAAGTCCTCTACACCGCCAGCACTGTCGGCCTGCCTGGCAAGATCCACCTCCACCGCACTGGAGGCGGTATAGTCCAGCTCTGCCTGAGTGGTGTCCTGGATAAGCATCGGCTCGTTGCGAACGTACACCTCCGCCAAGCCGTCAAAGAACTCCTGCACCTGCTCCTCCCGCGGCGGGGCCCAATTTTGGACGAGACCATGCATGTTGCAGTCCGGCATCATGGCGATGATGTCGTTCTGGCGTGAGTTGTTGCTCAGTGGGACCACCCCCACCGGCAACCCAAACAAGGGCCCCTTGACGACCTTGCCGGCCTTCGCAGCCTTGCCGGACCTCTCGGCCCAGCCTTCGCGGTTCACGTCGAGTTGAAAGATCCGCTGGCAGAAGTGAGCGTGCGCCATCACCGTGAAGTTGTGATTGAGGCCGGGGCAAAGCCTCATGATATCAGCCGCGTTCTGGAAAAGCCAAGCCGGCCTCCCCTTGTTGTGCAGAGGAGCGATTCAGCGGTGGATGAAATCAGCCCCAATCATCTCCAGGGTAAGCCCGGCGACGGTAAGGCGGTGGATCCTGGTGTGGCGATCTCGATATTGTCGTCCTGGGTGTCGGTGTCGCCCCAGTCGTTCCTGCGGACCGGCGGCACCTGGCGGACCAGGCAAAACTCATGTGGATCGTCCTCCTCAATCCAGCACCACCGGCCCCGCCATTGTTCCCATCTCTCCTTCTGGGCACCCTCCGGGTACGTCCCTTTGGACCTTGGGATCCGGTGGCGCGGCGAAATGGCGCCTCCCTTCTGGATGCGGGGGTAAAAATAATGGCGGAAGAGCGCCGTGTTAGGAAGAACTCCGGCGAAGCCCTCACAGAGGTGGGCGAACAGAGCCATGAACGCGACGGCATTTGGAGTAAAATCCTGAAGGTGGAAGCCAAATGTGTGCATGATGTCATTGAAGAAATCGGAGAAAGGGGGGCAAAGGCCGCAAGAAAAGTAATCGACGTAGAACGAGTACCGATTCGGGGCGGCCTCGGCGCAATTGGCGGGGATGACACGCGTGGATGGATGCCCCATCGTCTCCCCCCATCTTGCACCCCCATAGGGGCTTGAAGCAGTTCCGGAGCTCGAACACGTCGACCGTCGAGGGGAAGTAGGCGAGTTGCATCGGCCGCGCCGCCAACTCGCTCTCCGGCGGCTCGCCCGTCCCCGCGTCCTTGGCCACTCCCTTGCCACTGCTGGTCTTCAGTGCCATGGCGGCTGCGGGTAGCAAGGGACAGAAGACAGCGAAGACACAGCGGCAGCGAGCAAAGGTGAAGGCTTGCGAAGGAAGGAGAAGTGGACGGCGGTTCCGAGATTGGGGAAGGCACGGAGGGTAAATGAGCAGCGTGCCCGCGGTTATTCCTTTTTACGGAGAAGGCGCGGGCCGCCTATTTTAACATTAACTGCGACATGATGCATGCGTGCGGGAACCGCCCCACGCATGACCCCCACATCACACTCAACCCTCCACGTCGCGCGTTCAACGCGGGTCGTGGGGAAGCGCAGCGGGCGAAAAATTACTGCGGTAAAATCCCGCCCCGACTGCCCGCGCACCGTTCTGGGCCTGGCCCAACAACGTGTCGCGCTTATGTGTGGCCCAGGCCCGGGGGCTCCTGTCGGTGTACTAAAGTAGGGGCACTCTGATAAGGGGGTGGCCCGATCTTCTAAGTGAGCGGAGGATGTTGATGTTGAACTTGCAGGATAACTTGTGAGATGCTCTCGAACTCTCCGGTTGTTCCCCCGTTGCGAATGCAACCGATCTTCAACCCTATGGATATTCGCAACACCACACACTTGCGCACGTAGCCGCCCGACCTGAAGCGGTTACGCAATCTCCCAATTTCCAGTGGAATGACAGATAGCACTTGACTTTCAGTAGCAAATACACCCTATCGAAACAAATTTGGTGTAGGTAAATA
Source organism: Aegilops bicornis (assembly GCA_021605145.1). Classification (NCBI taxonomy): domain Eukaryota; kingdom Viridiplantae; phylum Streptophyta; class Magnoliopsida; order Poales; family Poaceae; genus Aegilops; species Aegilops bicornis. Next base: position 362,523,468 of record CM038671.1, read on the forward strand.
TTCCTGATCGATGCAAAGAGGAATATGAGTACAGAGGTATGCTTAAAGCAATCCAGTCTGATATGTGTTTAATCAAAATGTGGTCTAACCTAAAAGCCACGACTTACAAGGGTATATAAAGACCCCTGGGCGTCCAACATAGTGTTGGGGTCGAAATCCAACTTATCTCTAACTTTCCTAACTTAAACGAATCTATCTGGAAAAACTGGCAGAAATAACCGCCGTATTGTTTTGGTGACTGTGACTCGGTCACCGCGAATCGCGGGCTGTGAGTACACTATTTGGAAAGCACACGAGTCAAGCTTTCCAAATTGTATTTAAACGCCTTATTTGGAGCACGGAAACAGATTCTTCATGTATATCAATTGCGGGCCTCCTGGCTGTCAATCCGAGTCCGGTTCTGATTTTCCCTTCTGTTTATGTTGTGCACCTGCCTCCCTCTCCTCCCTCGTGCACTTGCTGATATTAGACATCAATAGAAGTTCTTCTTGCCTCAATTCTTCATCTCCACGTGCCAAGCTTGCCTTCCCTTCAAATCTGATCATACAAATATGCAAAGACTTAGGCAGTATAAAATTCTGATTAACAAAAATGTCAGATTCAACTAAGAGTGAATTCACCTGTTGTTCAAGTAGTTTTGCACGTGCTCTTGTAATTGATCCAATTCTGATTTCATTGGACTTGTCTTGTGCAATATCATCTTTATTTGAAAATGATGGTAAAGGAGTAGGGATGTCCTCATCATCCTCCCCCCCTTGAAAAGGTGTCGAGCGCGACGCACCAAGGTCTTCTCCAAAGATATGGAGTCAAATCAGCTGACGTTGAACGTATTACTCATGCCAAACTCTTGAGTCGGAAGATCAATTTTGTATGCATTATTATTAATCTTGGCAAGCACTTTATATGGTCCATCACCTCTTGGTTTCAACTTGGACTTGCGCCTGCTCAGGAAATCTATCTTTACGCAAGTGTACCCACACCATGTCGCCCGGCTGAAACAACACCTCCTTTCTCTTCTTATTAACACGATCAGCCATGTACTTGCCCTTCTTTTCAATGGCTTCTTTGGTCTTCTCGTGTATCGTCCTCACGAAATCTGCCCTCTTGGATGCATCCATGTTCACTCTCTCTTGAATTGGAAGGGGCATCAAATCAAGTGGTGTAATTGGCTTAAAACCATAGACCACCTCAAATGGACAGAACTGAGTTGTGGAATGTACCGCCCTGTTATATGCAAACTCCACATGCGGTAAACACTCCTCCCATTCACGCAGGTTCTTCTTTATCATGGATCGCAACAACGTGGATAGTGTGCGATTGACCACCTCTATTTGCCCATCTGTTTGGTGATGACATGTAGTGCTGAATAGTAACTTTGTCCCCAGCTTTTCCCAAAGTGTCTTCCAGAAATAGCTCATAAACTTCACGTCACGATCAGAAACAATCGTCTTTGGTACTCCATGTAAGCGCATGATGTCCCTGAAAAACAGTAGCAATGTGCGACGATCGTCGCTTTTGTGGCGTGCAATAAAATGTGCCATCTTAGAAAAACGATCAACTACCACAAAAATTGAATCATGTCCTCTCACGGTCCTAGGCAATCCTAACACAAAGTCCATGCTTATGTCTTCCCATGGTGTAGTAGGAGCAGGGAGAGGAGTATACAAACAGTGAGGTTTCAGCTTAGACTTTGCCTTATTACAAGTAATGCAACGCTTCACAAATCTGTCCACATCATGCCTCATCTTAAGCCAATAAAAGTGATCAGCGAGCTTAAGCAAAGTCTTCTCACGTCCAAAATGACCCATCAAACCGCCAGCATGTGATTCCTGCAACAATAGCAAACGCACGGACGAGTCTGGAACACATAGTTTGTTAGTTCTAAACAAATAGCCATCATGTATGTGATATTTTTCCCATGCTTTTACATCTGAACAAAATTTATATGGTGCTGAAAAATCAGGATCAGTGGCATATAAGTCACGCAAACTCTCTAAACCAGGAACTTGAACATCCAATTGTGTCAACAACATGTTTTTCCTAGAAAGAGCATCAGCAACAACATTTTCTTTACCCTTTTTGTATTTAATGATGTATGGGAAAGATTCAATAAATTCAACCCATTTTGCATGACGTTTGTTCAAATTGGATTGGCTTTTCAAATATTTCAGAGCCTCATGATCAGAATGTACGATAAATTCTTTCGGCCACAAATAATGTTGCCAAACCTCAAGGACACGAACTAGAGCATACAATTCTTTATCATAAACAGGATAGTTCAATTGTGCACCATTAAGTTTTTCAGAAAAATATGCAATCGGTTTACCCTCTTGCATCAACACACCTCCAATACCAATTCCACTAGCGTCACATTGAATCTCAAATTGTTTAGTGAAATCAGGAAGTATAAGCAAAGGTGCAAAGTAGTCAAACGACGTTTCAGCTCATCAAAAGCATTATCTTGGGCTGCGCCCACACAAAATCAACACCCTTTTTGTGAGCTCATTCAAAGGTGCAGCAATAGTACTTGAAATCTTTCACAAAACGTCTATAGAAACCAGCAAGACCGTGAAAGCTTCGTACTTGACTAACATTCAGAGGAGTAGGCCAATTTTTAATAGCTTCTATTTTTGATTCATCTACCTCAACTCCATACTTAGAAACAACATATCCGAGAAATATGACCTTATCTTTGCAAAATGTGCACTTATCAAGATTACCATATAACCGAGCATCACGCAACACTTGCAAAACTTGTTTAATATGATCACTATGTTCAGATTCATTGCGGCTGTAAATAAGTATATCATCAAAATATACAACCACAAATTTACCAATGAAATGCCTCAAAACATGGTTCATTAATCTCATGAAAGTACTAGGTGCATTAGTTAACCCAAAAGGCATGACTAACCACTCATATAAACCAAACTTTGTTTTAAAGGCTGTCTTCCATTCATCTCCTTCTTTCATCCTAATTTGATGATAACCACTACGCAAATCAATTTTAGAGAAAACAGCAGCACCACTCAATTCATCCAACATATCTTCTAAACAGGGAATAGGATGACGATATCGAATAGTCATGTTATTTATAGCTCTACAATCTACGCACATGCGCCATGTACCATCTTTCTTAGGAACCAAAATTACAGGAACAACACAAGGACTTAAGCTCACGCGAATATAACCTTTGTCTAGAAGCTCTTGTACTTGTTTCTGAATTTCCTTTGTTTCCTCGGGGTTGGTGCGGTACGGTGCTCTATTGGGCAGCGATGCTCCTGGTATCAAATCAATTTGATGCTCTATACCTCGCAATGGTGGTAAACCAGCGGGTACCTCCTCTGGAAACACATCGCTAAATTCCTGCAATACATTAGAAACACCAATAGAGAGAGGGGTCATGTCGTTAGAAACCAAAATTTGACCCTTGCACAACAGCACAAGTGATACAGTAGTGGGATCCTCATGAAACTCTCTCAAATCAGATTTGGTGGCTAACATAACTAAGGAATTCACTCCCTCACTTTTATTTTGACCACTCAGATTTGGATTGTGGCTCTCACTCACCGGAAGTGTAGTCTCTCGCCTATCTAATCTCTCACTCTCTTTTTCAAGATTCACTTCAATTTTTTGACGATATTCATTTACAATTTGTTGCGGTGTTATAGGCCTCAAAGTAACCTCCTTGCCACGCCAATTTAAATGATATGTGTTGGCTCTTCCATTGTGGCGGACATCTCTATCATACTGCCATGGGCGTCCCAACAACAAGTGATACACGGTCATAGGAACCACATCACACTCAATGGTGTCTTTATATGGTCCGATCTGAAATTCCACACGCACCATGTGGCTGATCTTCATCTCTCCACTATCACTTAACCACTGAATAAAATATGGATTGGGGTGCGGTAAATATTTCAATTTCAGCTTTTGGCATAACTCCTTACTAGCCAAATTGTGGCAACTACCACCATCAATTATAACCTTGCATGCCTTACCAGGACCAACAACGACCTTTGTTTGAAATAAATTGCACCGCTGTTCTGCAGGACTAGGCGTAACACTTAGCACTTTGGGTGAGTAAACAATTGTAGGATAGTGTGTAGCATAAGCATCTATTGAACCATCTTCATCTTCCTCCCAAATTTCAGAATCAGGGTCAGCATCATCACCGGTTTCATATTCTGTTGTATCCTCATTAATCAACATAACCTTTTATTGGGACAATCTCTCTTAAATGACCCTTCCACCACATGTATGACAACTCATGTCCCTGTTTCTTCTTGTAGAATTAGTAGAACCAGCAGCACTAGCAAAGAAGTTGCGCCGGTTTCTTCGCATTAGAAATCACCGAATCTGATTTGGAAGAAGTATTACCATGAAAACCAGAAGTGGAACTTGGAGTAGGCTCCATACTAGGTGTTGTTCGTGGTGTAAAACGTCCTCTACTCGCTGTTGTGCGAGATGTAAACTTAGCATCCTCAGCCACTTGCAATTCAGGCTCACGTGCTTGGTGTAACAAATTTGTCATGTCATAATATTGCTGAAGACGAACAATACACTTGATGTTATAGTTCAGACCAGAGAGAAATTACTGCATTGTTTGTTCAGGCTCTTAACACACTCTAGCACGCTGCATAATAACCTCCATCTCCTGAAAATATTCATCCACAAAGAAGTACCTTGCCTCAAATTCTGCAATTTGTCATAGAGAGAATGAATATAATTGTGTGGAACAAAGCGAGCACACATCTCTTCCTTCATAGCTCTCCATGTAACAATGGGACGTTCACCATCTTCAATTCTGGACTGTACCATATTATCCCACCAAAGCAAAGCATAGTCATCAAATTCAGAAGATGCAAGTTTTATTTTTCTGTCCTCGGTGTACTCATGCATGTGCCATAATTTTTCCACCTTCAGCTCCCAATTGAGGTACTCTTCAACATCAGTAGAACCAACAAACTTGGGGACAGTGAACTTTGGTTTGCCCAAACCATCATCATCAGGGTTGGCTGGTTGTGCAAAAGCATCATTATCAAATCGACGGCGCGCACCAAGAGGAGCAAATCCACGGCCTACGGGCATTGCAGCAGCACAGCCACCACCACGGCCTCCATTACCATGACCACCATCTTCACCAGCAACAACCGGCTCGTGTGGAGCTTGATGGTCCCGATTAGCTTGCTGTAATTGTGCACGAAGTGCTGCAGCCCCTTATACATTGGCAGCATTAGCAGCTGCAACACCCTCATTACCAGCATGAACACTAGCTTCACCATCATCATCATCACGCTGCTGATTATGTTGGCGATCAACGGACTGTTGTAATGCAGCCATAGCTTGCTGCAAGTTAACTAGAGTCCCCTGAATTTCAGTAACTTGACGTCCTTGAGGTCCAACTCCATGTTCTGCACATTCTCATTTATAGGATCGGTTGCACACTGAATTTGTCGCTGAAGATGATCACAAAGAGCTTCATATTCATTCCAATGCACCACGGATTTAGGGTCCTTTTTCTGCTGTATATCAAAAGACTCGTCGGACATGATTAGGTGATTAGTACTCACAGAAAATATAGTGTATGTGGAAAACTCTCAACTCACTCAAAACCGAAAGAAACAAGGTATCTTACCGTTCCAAAGTGAATTAGAAAAGCTTACCAACTTGTATGGGAAGAACGTGCACGGATGTGATGTAGCGAATACCGAGGGTGAAAACTATCACACAACAAATAGGGTATATGGTGGAGCTTGGTTGGAATACCTATCAACACCAATTCACAAATCCTAGTATTGATCGTATGATAGAGACCCACGGAAACACACACGGTGGAGATAAGTGGGGCAAATGCAACTCTGAAACTGAGCTTAAAATTCTGGAATGTCGGAGTAATGCTCGTGTTGCAAATGCATAGGAGAGACGCTGGCAAATTGCTCAATTTATACGGCCACGAGATTGCTCAATCTACTAGTGCAATGAACGTGGCAGAAAAACTGACAAACTCGCCAAAAATATATGCAACTTCCACGTATAGCTTTCTTTTCTTCCTTCTTTTTTTCGTTTTCTTTTTCTTTCTCTTTTTTTTCGTGTTCTTTTTCTTTCTCTTTTTTTTCTTTTTTTTTGTATCAGTAACCTGAGCAACTAGTAACCAATCTGATTTTGCCAAAACAAAAGATGCACTCTCCAAATTCCTATATGAGCAGCCCGTAGAGCAAAGGATATGCTAGTCTCAATAGGAAAGTGCTATGCAAAAGAAGAAAGGCTAACTAGGATTATCAAAGGAAACACAATATGATTCAGATATTTAATCTAAGCAAACTAATTCTGAATCAGACGAACAGACTTGACAGCAACCAAACGACTCCGACGTGAGAAAAGGAGAACCTAGACAATCTACAATGACTCAGATCAGAAAGTAAGTTACGCAAATAAAAGACTACGATCAGCAACTAAAACTTGGAACCAATGTTATCTAGGTGATGGCAAAAACTCTAAACCCTAGTATTTTTGTATGGCTTTTTCTGTGTAGGACGAAAACAAAAATTAATCCAAGGGATTGGTGGATGCTCACCGAGATAACGCTGGAAATCTGATACCAAGATGATAAGGGGGTGGCCCGATCTTCTCAGTGAGCGAAGGATGTCGATGTTGAACTTGCAGGATAACTTGTGAGATGCTCTCGAACTCTCCGGCTGTTCCCCCGTTGCCAATGCAACAGATCTTCAACCCTATGGATATTCGCAACACCACACACTTGCGCACGTAGCCGCCGACCACGAAGCGGTTCTGCAATCTCCCAATTCCCAGTGGAACGACAGATAGCACTTGATTTTCAGTAGCAAATACACCCTATCGAAACAAATTTGGTGTAGGTAAATATTCCTGATCGATGCAAAGAGGAATATGAGTTCAGAGGAATGCTTAAAGCAATTCAGTCTGTTATGAGTTTAATCAAAACATGGTCTAACCTAAAAGCCACGACTTACAAGGGTATATAAAGACCCCTGGACGTCCAACATAGTGTTGGGGTCGAAATCCAACTTATCTCTAACTTTCCTAACTTAAACGAATCTATCTGGAAAAACTGGCAGAAACAACCGCCGTATTGTTTTGGAGACTGCGACACGGTCACAGCGAATCACGGACTGCGAGTATACAATTTGAAAAGCACACGAGTCAAGCTTTCCAAATTGTATTTAAACGCCTTATTTGGAGTACGGACACAGATTCTGCACGTATATCAATTGCGGGCCTCCTGGTTGTCAATCCGAGTCCGGTTTTGATTTTCCTTCTGTTTATGTTGTGCACCTGCCTCTCTCTCCTCCCTCGTGCACTTGCTGATATTAGACATCAATATAAGTTCTTCTTGCTGCAATTCTTCATCTCCACGTGCCAAGCTTGCCTTCCCTTCAAATCTGATCATACAAATATGCAAAGACTTAGGCAGTATAAAAATCTGATTAACACAAATGTCAGATTCAACTAAGAGTGAATTCACCTGTTGTTCAAGTAGTTTTGCACGTGCTCTTGTAATTGGTCCAATTCTGATTTCATTGGACTTGTCTTGTGCAATATCATCTTTATTTGAAAATGATGGTAAAGGAGTAGGGATGTCTTCATCACACTCCTTTGTACCCCTTTACTTGTGCACGGACAGTCAGAGCCGCGCCCACGGCCACGCTAAGCAGAACAGAGGAGGGAAACCGGGAAGAAGCCAAAGCACAAGACGGCCAGGGCAACACCAAGACCAGGAACACAAGAGGGCAAGGAGGTGAGGTAGACTCCCTCGGCAAGGTTCTTGCCGAGGCAGCCTCCACAGCTCCGGCAAGGGCCTTGCCGGGGTAGCCTGCCTGATGCCAACAGAGCGAGCCTCCTTGAGCCCACGATTTCCGACCCCACAAATCACATTGGAACCAGGGCTCGGGAGGCACCCCCGTGGTGGCATGCAGGTCTTTGTCAAGATCATAAACACACAAGATCAGATGAGGACCAGAAGACGGCGACCCTCGGTGGGATCCTAGCCGAGGAGATCCACAAGACCCCGGGCAGGCGCCTCGCCGGGGACCACTGCGACGCCACGGCAAGACCCTTGCCGGGCCCCCGGCAAGGCCCTTGTCGAGGGTGCCAGCGGGGCCACTGCCAAGCCCGCACCAGCCAAGGCTCCGCCGCCATTCACATGCAGCTGCCAGCCCAACCAGCTGGGCAGGCACATGCATAGCAACACGCGGCTTTCGGACCGACTCAACAAGCACCTGCGTGGTGGCATGCAGATCTTCGTGAAGGCCCTACCATCGCGCCACCTCAGCAGCCTGCCTGCCTACATGGCACCGTACGCATCGCTGGCCTGGGCGCTTGTCGAAGCGAGACGGAGCGGCGACGGACGGGACGGGCCTCGATCCCGTCCGCGATAAAGCTAATGGACACCTAAGTAGCGCATTTAATGTGTTTTGTCCCCTAATGCCAGGCGATAAGCTTGCGCACTGTAGACCTTTTCACCTGTATGCCCCTATGGCAGCCCATTTCGACTATAAAAGGAGGCACGGGGCATACTGGAGAAGGATTCGGCTCTTTGGAACTACGCAACCATCGTAGCTAATTCGAAAGCTCAAGAACACTGAATACATCCACCAAAGCAGGACTAGGGTAAACGATCTTTGTGCTGGCTCCTGGACCTGCTCTTCTCACAACCCCGCGCCCGCCGACCGTAGAAGGGATTCCAGTGATCCCATAGGTGTCGTTCCCACAGACATCTTTTGGTTTCTGAAATTGCTTTAATTAGAGTGTTCTTGTGTTATCTAACCCTGTTTTCTCAAGTCCACTTATTCCAAAGCCAGCTCAAGACCACAAGGTAAGTATATGCATCACACTCATGTGCATGACGATCTCTTGCTAATGTACATATTGCTTGCAAGAAGGACTCATGAACATGGAGGTACACTCCCTAACCACATCATTTGCTCTAATGCGTATAGCCAAGATACATGTAACTCATTACTTGCTTTGTCTTTGTTTGCCAGGTATTGCTTTCTTTATCATGCTTATGCATTGCTTGCTTTGTCATGCTTATGCATTCACATGTTCTTACATTCTATCTTCACATGATTGCATACATGTAGGGGGAGCTTACGTATGTTACATGTCTTTCCAAAGCTTTACCCATTACTCTGCATAACTTTAAATCTAAAGCTTTGATGTATGTTGTCATCAATTACCAAAAAGGGGGAGATGGAAAGCACAAGTGCTCCCTGGGTGATTTTGGTAATTAATTTCAACATATCTCTTGTTGGACTAATACTTCTATCTAGTGTATTTCAGACAAGTTCAACAATGGCGTGGCATAAACAAGAGGATCCGGAACCCCCTTCAAAATGCTAAGGACACATATTGGCAAAAGCTTAAGACTCTTCATATTATAGTGATCCAAGATCACATTGAGTCCATAGGAAAACGAATACTATTAAGAGGGGATGAGGTGTTGCTTAATGTACTACTTGCTCAAAATGCTTAGTGATATTGCTCCAAAGCCCTCAACCACTTTCTCATTTCCAAATATGTCCAAAACCCAAAGTCAAACTTGGCCCCATCGAAATCTTCTATCCGGCGCCATCGAGTTCATTTGACCTAGCCACTGCCAGAAACCCTAACACCTCAGCCACACCGATACGGATCTCGATCTCACCGAGATGGCCCTGCAAACTCTTTGTTTCCCTTTTTTAACATTTCGGTCTCACCAAAATGAGCGATCGGTCACACCGAGTTTGCTTGACCAACTCTCTGTTTGCTCTTTGCTGAAATCTGTCTCACCGAGTTCAAGCAATCGACTTCACTGAGATGAGGTTTTGCCCTAACCCTAGCATATCGGTCCCACCGTGTTGTTCCAATCGGTCCCACCGAGTTGTTCCAGTCAGCCCCACTGAGATTCCTAACGTTCACATTTTGAACTAAATCGGTCTCACCGAGTTTCTATTCGGTCTGACCGAGTTGGGTCAAATGTGTGTAATGGTTGGATTTTGTGTGGTCGCTATATATATACCCCTGATACGTCTCCATCGTATCTACTTTTCCTAATGCTATTTCTCTTGTTTTGGACTCTAGTTTCCATGATTTGAATTAAACTAAAACGGACTGATGCTATTTTCAGCAAAATACCATGGTGTTGTTTTTGTGCAGAAATAAAAGTTCTCAGATTGGAACGAAACTTTGCGAGGATTTTTTATATAAATAAAGAAAAATAATGGAGCCAAGAACCACCAGAGGGGGCCCCCTGGGTGAGCACAACCCACCAGGGCGCGCCCCCTCCCTAAAAAAATACACTTTCGTGATGATACGTGTTTGTCACAGTAGGTCATGTTTTCTGTCATGCATGTACATCCATGACGATTTTATGACAGAATCAAGATAGTCATACCTGTGCTGTCGTAGAAGTGTTCCATGACATTACCAAAATTATCATCAAGGATCATGACGATAAATCACGCGTCATGGAAGTGCTTTCGTCAAGGGTAACCGACACGTGGCATCCACCGTAACAGGTCACCGTTAAGCTATCGGGTTCCGATTTGGATCCGATAACCCGTTAACAGACCCAACCAATGGGGATTTTCCACGTGTAAAATTATCATTGGCTATAGCAACCACGTGTCAGCACCCAAAAAGGACAGGTGTCAACCACCTAATGGACAGGAGGCGCCTATGATACGTCGACATGTGGCAAGGCCTAATAGCGGCCCATTTAGGTTAAAAAGGCCGGTTCAGTCAAAATTAGTGGGCTGGCCCATTAACGACCTAATTACAGACGACCCATTTGCAGTTAAGGCCCCTATGGCTATTGTCAAATTGGACCGTCAATGACCCGTTTTAAACTTGTCATCATCGCGGCCCATGGTCACTTCTGGCCCGTTAACAGTCTGCTAAGTATTTGGGCCGAATTACGGCCCAGTGAGTTTCCAGCCTGTTAAAGGTCCTGCTTCGTTTGGCCCTTGAAACTTTCAGCCCATAAACGACCGTGAAAGATTTGGGTCATATTCGGCCATGTCTGACATACGGCCTGTTAGAGGCCCACTGTAGATTTGGGCCACTTCCAGCCTGTTGTAATTTTCGGCCTGTTAACGTCGGACGAAATCCATGGGCCATATGTGGCCCAACTTCACATCGGGCCTATTAACGGCCCATATAAACTGATACTAATCAAGCCCGACAGAACTTCCGGCCTGTTAAAGGCCCGTGTATTTGGTCGGCGCATTTATGACCCGTCTAAATTTCGTCCTGTGAATGATTCGCATTGTAAATGGGCCACCACGAGCGGAGATATATTTCGGCCTGCTAATGACCAGTGGGTTATTTGGCACAATCAGGGCCCAATCTCACTTTCGGCCTATTAAAGGCCCATGTTATTTATGGGCTCGAGATATTTACACATGTTAACGACCTATTGTTACTGAGGGCCCAAATTATGTTTAGGCCTATTGATGCGAGCATCCCACGTTCATCCCCATGTACACTCCCACTACTCTCCAAGCCCCAAGTGGACATATGACGAGACCTCGAACAAACGGCATTGGACACAAGGTGAACTCGCTCCTCTCTGAACCTTCACTTCCCACATGTGAGACATGGTTACTACCTCAAATATATGTGCTATGCATGACCAGGAACAAGGAGGAAGACCATGGACAAGACGGCGAGGACACCAAGTACAAGGACAGAGAGAGGAAGTTGCCCGAAGCTACAGCCACCGGACGACCGGCCCAGCCCGGACGTCCGGCCCCTAAAGGTCACAACAGCCCAAGGAAACCAGGCCAGCAAATGCTACAGTGGCCGGACGTCCGACCAGGACCGGACGTCTGACGAACTCCAGGCACCGGACGTCCGGACCTTCCCGAGCCTCCGGACGACAGGAACCCTCCGGACGTCCGACGCCTGTCTGCGCACAGTGTATTGGACCAAGTCCATGTATCCCCCACTTACCCCTTCGTGGCCCATGACTATATATACTCCTCCACCTCCTCCTAGTTAGGGTTAGCGTTGATTTAGCTCATTTGTGAGATAGAGCTTCGCTCATCCATATCGGATCTACTCCACGAGAGAGACCGCGGCCCCTCTTCGGAGAAGATCCACCTTGGATTCAAGACCTCCTTTGCGGAGAAGACCATCATCAAGACCTCCTCATGGAGAAGAACGGCTACCGTTTGTATCGTCCTTTGTTGACTTTTGGATCATGTATCTCCCTTTGTGTTCATCGATCTAGCACATGTGTGATTGATCTTGTTGGTTTGAGTGATTCTCTTGTGTTTTCCCCGTGACTTCCCTCGTGCTCTTCCGCTCGTTCTTCGTGTTCCTCGTAGGGATCCTCTCCAAACGTGAAAGGTCATCCACATAGGGTTCCGTCCTACATCATCTTGGTATCATGAGCCATGTTGATCACATTTTTGGAGCCCCTACCCCTTGATTTTGTTGATTTCGTCCTAAATCCGAAAATCCACACCAAAAATAGCCCCAATTTTTATTGTGATTTGTTGGTTTTGATGATGTTTTGTTGATTTTGATCCATGGATCTGCTTGGTTTCGAGTGGATCTAGCATCTCCCCAAGTTTCCCCATCTTTCATCCATGAAATCTCGTCAATTTTGACCACGAAATCTCCATTTTCCGCTCAAAATCGCGCCCCCGAAAGCGCATCTCGCGTTGACCCCGACCCACCGGACGACCGACGCTTTATGGACGTCCGGAGCCCCAGGAACGACCGGACGTCCGACCTTTCCGGACGACCGGAACCCCTAACCAGAGCTGAATTTACGGATTTCCGACTTTCCGGACGTCCGACGCCCCGGACATCCGACCTTTACGGACGTCCGTAACCTGTAGATTCCCACTTCGGCTGATTTTTGTTTTGTCAATAACTAATTCATCCGAACTCCGATTTTGACATTCTTTAGCTTGTTGAAAAGCTCTTGACATCCCCCTTCCAAAAAAAATACCACCACAACAATTTGACTCCATAAAATGTTTGGAACTTTGGCATCTTTGCCTAGGGCTTCCACCACATCATCCGCATAGCCACCACCGACTTCCGCAACCTAACCCATTTTGTTCACCATAGCATTAGTGGTTGCTTGAGTAGTGATTCGAGTCTCCTAAGGTGTTTCGGCTACTTAGGGACAGTTGCTTCTTCATCAACCACCACCGCCACTTTCGCATAGGCTTACCCACCATACACTTCCACCAACCCAACTTAACCCAATTTTGTTTGTGTTGTGAGTTGTGTCTCCTAAGGTGTTTAGGCTACTTAGGTATCGTGCTTCCAACTCCGACACCGTGTATAGTTCACCACCTTCTTACCCTCCACTTCTGCATTGCGTACACCATAACCCATCATTGCATTTCCGCAATCCCATTGAGCTTCCGCAACCACCACCGCATTCCGCTACCACCATTTGACATTTGTCATTTGAGATTTTGAGTTCGCGGTTTTTCCATTTCCTAAGGTGTTTTGGCTACTTAGGGACGAGTCTCCATCATCTTGGTATCTACATCAAGAACACCTCCACTCATCATCTAAAAGGATGGTAACCTCGACGACACCATTGTATATTTCCCTTGCAATTGCATTGATAACCCCTAGCCCATTTTGCGTCACTTTCCTATCGAGACTAGCCATTTGAGTATTGTCGGCAACGTTACTTGTGCACATTAGTGATCATTGATCTACACCATCCATTGCATACATACCATATCATATTGGTATCATATCATCCATTGTGTCACAATATCGTTCCCGCATATACACAATAGCTATCTTGGTTTGTGCATTGTGCAAAGTGGCCATACATACAAAAAAAGAGAATAAGCTTTTAAGCAAATGAGAGAAAGAGCAAAGAAGCTTGTAAGCAAGTGCCATAGCATCATAACCACATTGCACATAAGATTGTCATATCCGATCATCTTGGATCATCTTGAGAAACACCAGGAACCATACATACATAGCATACTTGGAATAGAAAGTTTATCCATTTTGCATCTTATAGGTTGTGCACAAGTGTCGTATCCGCCTATGGAGCCATCGTGCTAGTGTCTCACTTGAGTTGTGCAACACGAGCGTTTTGGTGGATTCCACATTTTGAGCTCATTCCTTGGTTGCACGACCCCATTTATCTATCCGTGTGTGTGTTTCCGTGTGCCATTCTTTGCTATTGGTCTACTTGTTTCTCTTGCGAATTTGTGAATATCTTTCAACATTATTGGCTCTTGCTAACATTTTACATCAATTTTTTGTGCCACTATCCTCACCGAGCTCCACCATAAGCCTTATTTGTGTAGGTGTGAGGAACCGACAAGAATTGGTAGCAATTGTGCTATTTCCTTGTTACACATTTGAGTGATCATTGATCCATCTTCAACATCGGTCAAGGTACATTTGGTCTAGTTCTTCTCTTTCTCCCACTCATATTTGCTCGAGTTTTGTGATGGATAGGCAAGGCATTCCCTCTCCGGTCTTCGACAACAACGACGGCGAGAACAACTACATCACCAAAGCGTCTATCTTCGATCTACAACGACAAGTGCAAGGCGCACAATCTACCTTGCAAGAGCGCATCGAGAACCTCTCCATCGACATTCATCTCTCCGAAGCAAGGAAAAGGGACTACATCGACAAGAAGCTTTCCGCACATAAAGAGGAGCAAGATGCAAGGATGGAGGAGATTAGAGCCTTGATCAAGTCTTCTTCCCCTTCGTCATCTTCAAGGCGGCGACGTTCAAGCCACAAGTCTTCGGAGCGCCCAAGCGATGCAAGCGCAAGTCGTCCACGTCCACATCTCCATGGCGACCACCATCACGTTCGTGATCCACATCGTCATGAAGGGCAAGTCACCTCCAAGCAACATGTGCACGACGACGACGAACGACATCTACTACGAGCTCAAGTGCGACAACGACACCATCATCATGAAGATGCTCGCCAATCGCAAACGTACAAGTCCGAACAAGCCCTACTTCACGCCAAGTCCAAGCTTCATGAGCACAAAAGAAGACTGCGAGACGAGCACCACCACGACGGAGCTACGGCTACACCAACCACTTCGGCATCTTCGCCAAGTGCTATCAAGGCATCTTCGCCTTTGGACATACGGCATCTTCGCCTACTTCCCATGAGTTTGCCTACATCGACATCTTCAACAACAAGGCGACCACCTACGAGCGAGGGCGACACTTCCATCTTCGGAAGCCCCTCAAGGAAGATGGCCGAGCATGGGACATTCCCTTCGGTCATGGAGACGAGCTACGAGGTGCCACATCATATGGGCCTCCAACAACAGGACGGTGACAAGGAGGTTGAGCATGGGACTATCCCTTCAACCAAGGCAGCGATAGGAGTTGAGCATGGAGACATTTGCACCAACATCTCTCCGACACCCACATATCATGAGATGACCCAATTGCCATGTGAGGAGAGCCACCAACCCATGAGTGAGATGAGTGACTCCACCCTATATGACATTGAGTGCATTTCCTATGAGAGGATGAGTGTGACCACCACTAGCCCCACACATGAGAGCATGCCACACATCCTATGTGAGGTTGAGCGCCATTTGAGTGACTCCACCAACCATATGAGTGAGAGCATCCTTGAGGGAGTGAGTGAGCCACAACACTTAGTGAGTGAGGTAGTTGACACGGCATGTGAGGCC
Organism: Aegilops bicornis; assembly: GCA_021605145.1. NCBI lineage: Eukaryota > Viridiplantae > Streptophyta > Magnoliopsida > Poales > Poaceae > Aegilops > Aegilops bicornis. The sequence goes on from CM038671.1 coordinate 362,539,162, forward strand.
ACCATGATTTCTAACGACTTAACCTCTACTCCTAGTGTGTTTTTTTCTTTGGTGCTAGGTCTCCTACATGACGACATGCCTATCCTCGACGAGTCCATCCCTCAAAAGGGAAATACGATGGCCATGATGGACGATGATGAACCCCCCACATGGTACCATCAAGTTGCAACGTCACCTACAACACATGAGCGACGCTCCAAAGGTAACATAGGTGACAATGTTTCTCTTGTCCCACTAGTGGACTATATCACCACTGATTGCTTGCATGAAGTTGATCCACCTATTCCCATGCTTCATGCTAGTGCGACTTCTTCATGTCATGACTTACCTATTTATGATGAATATGATGATGATCATGTTGAGTTGCCTAGTTGTGATGCTATGCTTCATAGTATATCTTGTGAAAATTCTATTGGTCACTTCATGTTTGACAATCCATTGAACTTGTCATATGCTATGAGTTAGATCTCCCATATAGCCTCATTTCAATCTCAACATAGTAACTATGCATGCCCCATTAAAATAAATCCCATTTGCACTTATGGCATAGATGACGAGATGATGGTCATTGGCTTTTGTTTCTCATGTGATGATATTGCCATGCTTCCTTTACATGATTTGCGCAATTCATCTACTATGTCATGCCATGATCACATTGTTCCAAATATGCTTTGTTTTGAATGTTGCCAATATTCTCCATGTGATGTTGCTACTCATGCTCATGAGGATAACCCCATAGTTTCCTCATACATATTCGGAGATTTTGATTCATCCCATCTTTTGCATGATTTCCATGATTGCTTGCACCATATGCATTCCATGAATAACAATGCTCTAGATATTGCTGATGATGCATTACACAATTTGAGTCTCCATTATGCTATACATAACAACAAACCTATCATGATGGATGACATATTTCTATATCACGCATCTCATTTATTTGAGCATTGGATATTTTGTGCTAACCGACACATGCACGTATGCATCATGATGGATGATGCGTACATCTACCACGCACACACAATCTTCCCTTTGTCTTTGTTTTGTGTAGGTACTCATGTATACTCGTCAACCTCTCAATCCCAAGAGTTGATGAAACGAGCTCTTGAGAGCATCGATGCTTTGGGATCTCGTGGACTATCCTTACCACCGTTCTCTTCGCGCAAGGACTACGCTCACCTCTTCTACTTGGCTCTCACACGGCTATGCGCTATATACCATTTGTCCCCTTATGCTCATTTTACCGTGTTCACTTTGCATGTTATACTTGCTTATATGACTTTGCCATGCAATTGTGACCCTTGCTTGCATCTACCCATGATTGACCCTATGTGTATTTGCATGCTTGGTGGAGATCCTTGTTGCTATTGCCATGTTTATCATGTGCCCCATGCTATCGATGCTTGTTATGTTGGGAGAGTCATGATGTCCCATTGCTATTTACATATGGTCTCTCGCCAATACATTGATGCTATTTGCCTCACATTTTGCTTTCATGTTTGTGCTATGTCATGTGATTTACTCATGCCCACTATTTGCACACATGACATGATTGCCATGATTACCTCTAGTATGTTGCATCTTCGCACTACTAGCTTGCTTGACTTGATTGCTATGATTGCTTGCTATGTTGCACCACCCATGTTCCACTATTACTCGCTTTCTTGGGTTGATGACATATATGTTCATGCCTCTCACATGATATATCTTGTTCATTGTCGATTGCTTCCAATTGTTGCATCTATGCTTATTGATCTTGGAGACTTTGACACTTTACTTTTGATGCATGCTTGTTTGATTGAGCCTATTGTATTTGGTTGTTCTCGCATCATATGCCTCCATACTATGAAATGCTTCTTTGTTCTTTCTTATGATGAGCATGATGCATACACTTGTTGGGTATCTTACCACACGAATGTTAGGTTTTGCATTTACGCTAACCTCATTTGTTTTTCCGAGTGTTTGTCATGTTCATATATTCATTTTGAAGGATTCACAAGGCGATACCGTCATGAGACATATTGGTTATGTGAAGGCATACAAGATGTGCAACTCCATCATCCTTGAGAAACTCCTAAAGGTGACCTCCTTCCCTTTGAGCCATCCTCAAATACGCATATTGGATGGGCCATTCTTTCATTGTTGTTTCCTTCTTGTTGTCTACATGATACATCTATTGGATGGGGGACCGGCATTGGAGATGAACCCTATGAACCTTCAAGTTGAGGAGTGCTCGGACTTAGTGGATTCACCAACGGACCACCATTTCCACCACGACATTGAGCTATGGTACAACACCACACATAACAAATTTGCATCTTACACATGGATTGACCCACATTATGATTGCCTTGTTGCATCTTCAATTTCAATGTCATCCATGACATATGAGATCGTGCATTTTCTTAGCAAATTTTCTGTGATCTTTCTTGATGGCATATTCATACGTCGTGATAATATTTCCTATCATCAATTGCATGATATATAACATAATCATATAGAGCATCCATTACCATATTCATGCTATTGATGAACCGTCTCTCTATGACATCATTTTGCACAATGGTAGAATCTGTTGCTTTGTGCACCATGCTTTTGTTCCCATGAATGCTTTGCATCTCATTCTAGATCATCTCGATAAGCTTCATGCGCTTTGTCACGACCAATCTTGCCGCACAGACTCATTCTTACATGATGGACACTTTGTGTGCACTAACAATTGTATTTCCGAGTGTTGCTTGTGTTTGCTCCTTTTGCATGTCTATCACTCCGGCGACACCTTGGACTACTTGGATTGCGCCATATCTTCAACTTCGTCCAACTACAAGTTCGCCTACGACAATTGTTTCCATGGTGATGAGGATCACGATCCGAGGTCGGATCTTTCCCAAGAGGGGGGAGATGATGCGGAGCATCCCACATTCATCCCCATGTACACTCCCACTACTCTCCAAGCCCCAAGTGGACATATGACGAGACCTCGAACAAACGCCATTGGACACAAGGTGAACTCGCTCCTCTCCAAACCTTCACCTCTCACATGTGAGTCATGGTTACTACCTCAAATATATGTGCTATGCATGACCAGGAACAAGGAGGAAGACCATGGACAAGACGGCGAGGACACCAAGTACAAGGACCAAGAGAAGAAGTTGCCCGGCTTCTGACCACCGGACGACCGGCCCAGCCCAGACGTCCGGCCCCTGAAGGTCACAACAGCCCAAGGAAACCAGCCCAGCAAATGCTACAGCGGCAGGACGTCCGACCAGGACCGGACATCTGACGAACTCCAGGCACCGGACGACCGGCCTCCTCCGGACGTCCGATCGAAGCGCACCCGAGCCGAATCTACGGAAGTACGAAGAGCACCGGACGTCCGGACCTTCCCGAGCCTCCGGACGACCGGAACCCTCCGAACGTCTGATGCTGTCTCACAAGACATGTATTGGACCGAGTCCATGTATCCCCCACTTAGCCCTTCGTGGCCCATGACTATATAGACTCCTCCACCTCCTCCTAGTTAGGGTTAGCGTTGATTTAGCTCATTTGTGAGATAGAGCTTCGCTCATCCATATCGGATCTACTCCATGAGAGAGACCGCGGCCCCTCTTTCGAGAAGATCCACCTTGGATTCAAGACCTCCTTTGCGGAGAAGACCATCATCAAGACCTCCTCATGGAGAAGAACGGCTACCGTTTGTATCGTCCTTTGTTGACTTTGGATCATGTATCTCCCTTTGTGTTCATCGATCTAGCACATGTGTGATTGATCTTGTTGGTTTGAGTGATTCTCTTGTGTTTTCCCCGTGATTTCCCTCGTGCTCTTCCGCTCTTTCTTCGTGTTCCTCATAGGGATCCTCTCCAAACATGAAAGATCGTCCACATAGGGTTCCGCCCTACATCACCTATTAAAGGCCCACTAGGTGCACAGGCCTACCAAAAATATGAAAGCTTATGCTGATTTAGGCCCAGATATTTTTAGTGGGCTACATCCAAATTATGACCCATAATCATTTTTAGCCCAATTGGGATGGGCCTAACGAATGTTGGCACGTTGGGCTCCTACAAAGCTTTCAGCCGAATACATTACTAATATAAACCTACACTATACAAAAATAGCGTCGTAATTTCTACAGCCTTTGGCAGCACGATAAATGCTGTATCACAACAAAATAAGTTCCAGCCATACAACAAAAGGCCTGTCGGCATAAAGTTTACAGTCCTTGCAGATAAAAGAACCATCAGATGTATAGAAGCATAGATCATTTGACCTGAGTGCTAATATTTCAGGCTGTAGAATCTAATGGAGCAGCATGATCATCCCCTTTTTTTCGCCATTCCTCTTGAACAACAAAGCAAATGTCTGATAGTCTGGTTTAAAAACCATTCATATCTTAACGACATTTGTCAACCACTATTCTTGTTTCCGAAACGAAGTCCATTAGGGATTGGACTTGTATCTAGAGCACAGATATATCACTCTGTCTAGCCAGAAGATTTTGTTCAGTAGGCGATTTGGTTGAGGTTACCTTGACAACCAACCCAGAATTATGCAGGAAGGTGCTTTTTTGTACTGTTAGTGGAGAGATACTGACGCACTACATCAAGAGGTGACATTGTGCCTATGGTAGCCTCATCACCTTCAGGTGGTTGTGGCTGCTCAATCATTTGTTCCATAGCTTGCTGAAAGTTTGAACTTGTAGATTAGTGTACCAGATAAGTTACTAATGAGACAAAAACAAAAAAATTAGGTTTCACGTTTATACATAACTTATTTGGTTGAACTACTGTAATACATTAGCATGCATTGTAGGATGAACATGTAAGGATAAAGAGACATGGTTTAAAGTAAGATGAACATAGTATGACATCATTCATATCATGGGCAAACATATATAAAACAAACATGCTATTGTATCATTGTGTGGGCACGTGAACATCACAACTAGATTATAGATCAAGACCAAAAGAATATCCTTCATCTCTTTTAAACCGTGGAAGGTGAAATGATACGTCAAAGCAACTGTGTATAAAAGTGAAGTAACTGAATTGGCTGCAAACCCAGCAGTTAAATGAACACGTCATAGTAACAAGCAGTTCAAAGGCAGGAGGAGTAAGGACTTACAACAGCGTCTTGAACTGCTGTGCTCATGCCCTTCATCTTGCTAGTGTGGCAATCCTTGAAGATTTGCACTGCATTCGGTTTAGGTTCTTTTTGGTCCACGCGGGCTTTCCTCTGTATTTGGAACATGTCAATATAGATACGATAATATGGCACAAAAAAAAGAAGGAAGTAGCAGCTATTTAGAAGAGCCTCGCAGTGTGCAATATAGCTACGAGATCCTATTGTCTGTTGGAATTTTTACTTTAGAATGGTTGGTCTTGTTCTTCAAACAGTTAGCCTAGAAGAAGATACACTTGTAAGGCACATACGTAAATACAAGTTCAATATGCGATCTGATCAAATACATATACCCTACCTGATACTTTGGATCAGACCAGTGTTTAGCAAGGGATGTCCAGTCTTCATCTGTAATATATTCCACTAGAGATGTTTGGGCGATTTCATTGTTAGCCTTGCCTTCAAAGTGAGTTTTTCTAAGGTGATACCGATACTGTCGCAGAGCAAACTGAAAAACATGAGTGCATGCTTATTTGGTTGCATCATCTTTCAGATCCAACTTGAACCTCATCTGTTGAAAAAAGAATGTGAGTCTTATTAGGAGGAACCTAGAAAGTACTGGACAGAGCAAGACAATATTAAAAATTGCGATGAATAACATTACTTATGGATAAATGGTCAAGGAAGGTGTTAAACTCGGTATCGTCTTTCTCATTCCTGTACTGGATCCACGTTGGGAGGATACGTGCATGACACCTAACGGCAACGGCTGCCTCTGATACTAACTTGGTTAACTCTGTAGCACCACGTGGCCTTTTTAAACCTGCCTCAAAATGGATCTCCATTCTTCCTCCTTTACATTTTATTAATCTGTCAAGAATTATCCTTAATGTCTGTTTTCGCTTGCGCCGTGGAGCTAGTTCAACAATGAATATGGAAAGTGTTAGTGCACATCAAACTGTGAGAGTACATATAAAGGAGCATGCAACTGCAACTTGACTCGGTCATCTACCGTCTAGGTGTCGATTCTCATGAGGTTCATCTGATCTTTCCAAGTCCTGTTGTGTCAGCAGTGCTTCAGAAGTAGTGTTAGGTGTGAAGGCAGCTTGGAAACTGGCCAGTTGCGGAGCAAACGAATGAGTAACTCGTTGAGATGGAGCAAACGAACGAGTAACTCGTTGAGATGCCAGTACAGTTGAAGCGAATGCTGCAGCTGGTGGAGCAGGTGATACTATGTTTCTAGATTTAGCCGGTGGACTTGGACCTTCTACTGGACTACCAGCAAAATCTCGAGGGCAGATCCTTTTCTGTTGCACCCGACGAGTAACACCATTCCCTACTATATTCTTTTCCTTGCTCTTTTCTGACTTTGCCATGTCAAACCGTACCCACAACACAAAAGAAAAAAACCGCTCTTCAGAACTCATTGATGCATGATACAGACAAGCAATACTTTGACGTAAGACAACCGTATGAGGATGGAATATGTAAGAAAAACATGACGGCGTGACATATTCACAGCTACGATGTGTAAACTAAGCAGAAGGATTTTCAAGAAAATAGAAATAAGGCAAGCTAGACACAATATGAAAGATGCAACCAATATCACTCTGCCAAGTTAAAAGTGTCTTGTCATAAGTGGCATTTCGAAAAATTAGAAGTAGTACAACCTAGAAATCAATGCAAGATGCAACCACTATCAAACTGCCATGTTAAAAGCGTCCAATCATGAGTGACTGATGCGGGATACACAACAGCAGTACTTTGATGTAAGAACATGGTATGATAGATAGATGAAGTGTATTCTAGACACAGAAAGGCATGCCATATGCACATGTATAACGTATATACTCAAAGAGGTGCAATTTAATCAAAATAGAAGAAATACAGGCTATACAACATATGCAACATGAAACCAATTATCACATCACAAATAGAGCAAGCACTGCGATGGTGGAGTCTGTGAGATGAATTCATCATGTAGACTTGGGACTTCAATTGCATTAGCAGTAGCAGTGGCAAATCTAGAGAGTCTCTATTAGCGTCGGTACGGAGGACCACCAACATCCCCTAACTTACTCTTTTCCTTCCTCTTTTCTGATATTGCCTTATGAAGTCAAAACCACAAGAAGATGAATAAAATTAACTCTGCATAACTGGTTGATGCATGATATAGACGAACACTACTTTGATGTAAGGCAAGCGCATGATAGGAGGATGGAATATATAAAAAAGACAACATTGCATGGCATAGCAATTCAAGCAGGGTCAGTCTGCACATGAAATGGCGACACACTTAACAGGACCCCTTTGGCCGACATGTGGCTCATTCACCGTATTGTTCCACGTGCAATGTACCAAACTACAGTTCGGAGCAGCGGTTGTACTTGGAGGCACCCCAGTTGGAGCGCCCCAGTAGTAGTAAATGAGCGATGAGGGGTCAAGTCACAAAGCCCCACCTTTCCCGCATTAAGCTGGACGAACGAAGCAACCATCATATCAGTCTAGGGCGCAAGAGCATAAAGAAAAGAGAAAACCAATGATGAGTGCGGCAGCTACCTAGGGCACCCTAGGGTAGGAGCCTCCACTACAAGTCCGCTTCTCCCTCGTCCTCTTGAAGAAAACCGATGATGAGTGCGACGCGTAGGTTTTGTAGGAGTACTACGGTGTGCGGGGCCACGACTTAGTAAACGGGAGAGGGAGAGGGATTGAGTTTGAGTCGACGCCTTAACACGGGTAGGCCACTTGGTTTTATGAGAACGAGGCAACATTATGGGTTCGGGGACTAGTGGAGATAGACGTAGTACAAAAAAATTGTGGACGTAGGATCGACCGAAAGGCAATGACGCATGGGCCCCGCGTTTTGATATAACCGCGGTCGCATGAAATTTTCTACTCAAATAATGCATAAAAGTTCCTCCAAAAACATCTATAACTAATGGGAAGTGAATGTATGCTTAAAATGAAAATGTAATACAAACAGAAAGAATGAATTGCAGTTAAAAGAATGACATCTCTAACAAAAATGTGAATGCGAACTACATATGTGTGCATGTGACCAACACATACATTGTCAATACAAAATCTAATGCAAGAAATAACTTATGAGTAACATGCACAGATTTCTGATGTGGTGCTTGCATGCATAGAGTACAAAAACAATGTGATTTATGACTTGCATGCATGACGTGTTCTTGTGCCATAGTTGCATGTCCAGGAAGAAATCTACTAGCGGGTTGTACTAGCTATTTAGGAATAGAGAAGATGTATACATGGAAGTTGTAGGGAAAGAGATGGCATATCTCTCAATTCATATGAGTAGGGTTTGGAAAAGAGATATCATTTGGTTCACATCATAGGAACTTTTCTATTGAATCTAGAGATGACATGCATCTCAATTCCTATGAGGAGGGATTATAAAAGAGATTTCATTTGGTTCACATCATAGGAACTTTTCTATTGAATATATGCTATTGTTTATTATCCTTTGAAATTGTGGGAGTATAGGAATCCATTCATATGAACCAAGTGGCTCTAAAGCTACAAAAATGATATCATGTTTATTTTCCTTTGAAATGTGGAGTACATGAATCTGTTCCTATGAACCGATTGGCTCTAAAGGAAAAAATCCTATAAAAATCATATCATATAGAGTTCCTATGATATTCCTCCACACCAAAGGATGGTTGAAATTGCTGCAAGTCATACGACGGTATTTCTTTGTACACTCCTCCCCCATGTTTATATTTACCTCTCGAAGATGAATGAAATGATATATACTGGGTATTCTATATGTGCATTTTGGTATACGAAAACTCGATAAAAGTTTGCGAGGTTCGAATTTTCAATAAAGCTATATGCACTACATTTTGGAACGGAGGAAGGAACATATGGTAGTTGCTAACACTCACGTGGAAGATTTGTGTGTCGGAGGAGTGTTCGTTCTATTAAATGACATGGCAAAACTGACATTGTCGGATGCTGATCTAACGGTTCTACCGGCGTTCGTCAGGAAACAGCTTTTGGCGAATGTATGTCAGATCTGATTTACGGACACATGCATTGCATTGATACATGCCCCCTCTCTCTCACGCACACACGCAGCCTCACGAGTCATGACTCTCCCGAGTCCTCTCGCACCCACCGTCCATCTGTAGGTAGACGTCACACACATATATGCTATTCACACCCTACCCTCAGAACTTCTAAAAAAATAAAAGACGTCGTGCACCTTTTATTTTAACTCACACGCCACACACTTACTATTACTCTTGTGGTGAACGTACTTTGGGCGTAGTATATTGTACTCTCACAAAGAGAAGTTGATGCGGAGCATCCCACGATCATCCCTATGGACACCACTTCAACTATCCAAGCTCCAAGTGCACCCATGACAAGACCTAGGGCTCGTGCTATTCAATCCGAGGTGACATCTCTCCTACTTGAGTTTCCCTCCTCTTCAAGTGAGACATGGTTACTGCCTAAGTCCGAGATGCTATGTGTGATCAGGTACAACACTCAAGACCGGAACCGAGGACTGAGGAAGAAGAGACAGGCGTCAACACTCTGAACAACCCGGACCTTGGCGGCGAGCCGGAACTTCCGGCCCCCGGACCCTCCGGCCAGCCCGGAGCTTCCGGCCTACGGCGTCTTTGACCAGACCGGACCTGCCTACTTTCTGGTTAGCCCGGAACCTGGCCTGGACCTTCCGGCCCCCGGAAGCCAGGCCAGCTTCTCTCACGGCCACACTCGGATTAGGCCAGACCTTCCCCGGAACCTCCGGCGCCTGGAACTTCCGGCCCTGCCTGCGCGCAGCGACTTGGGCCGAGGCCCGTGTACCCTTTCATCACTTAGACTATAAACACTTTCCTCCTACCTACGTTTTAGGGTTAGCATTGGTTTAGCTCATATTTTGTGTGAGAGCCTTGCTCATCCACTTGGTTACTTCTCCTCGGAGCTCACGACCTCTTCGGAGAAGATCCCCCAAGCGGATTCAAGACCCCTTCAAGGGAAGACAATCAAGACCTCCTCACGGAGAAGAACGGCTACCTTTGTATCTTTCCTTTCTTGATTTTGAATCTTGTACTACCTCATGTGTTCGGTGATCTAGCCCTTGTGTGATCAATTACTTGTCGGTTTAGTGATTCTCACATTTTCCCCGTGTTTCCCCTTTGAGTTTTTCCGCGCGTTCTTCGTGTTTCCCCGTAGGATCCACTCCAAACGTGAAAGATCGGCCCCATAGGGTTCCGCCCTACATCATCTTGGTATCATGAGCCACGTTGATCACGTTTTTGGAGCACCTACCCCGTGTTTTCTAGCTTGATTTTCGTCCTAAATCCCAAAAATCCGCACCAAAAATAGCCCCAATTTTTTTTGTGATTTGTTGGTGTGATGAAGTTTTGTTGGATTTGATCCATGGATTTGCTTTGCTTCGAGTGGATCTAGCATCCCTACCCTTCGTCCCCTCTAATTTCTTCTTTTTCCCCTCCGGATTTGGGTTTTTCCCCAAGCTTTTCCGCCCAAATCCACGACCCCGAAGTCTCTGTTCTTGGCAGAATCACGACCACCGGAACTTCCGGCCCAGCCCGGAATTTTCGGACCCCGGACCTTCCGTCTTGCCCGGAACTTCCGGCCTAGACAGAAAGGCTGCGCATCTTCGACGACTCCCGCTACTTCTGCAACTCCGACCAAGGTGCAGCGGCATCTTCGCCAACGTACTGAAGACCGTACATCACATCATCACCCACATTCGCATCCGTTTGGAACCTTCAACCGTAAGCAAGGACGGTAATCTCGACGACATCTTTGTCCAAACCTTGCCATTGCTTGCATTGATAAACATCATAGCCATGTTTTGCGTTGCTTACCCATCGAGACTAGCCATTGAGTATTGCCGGCAACGTGACTTGTGCACATTAGTGATCATACTCCATAGCATACATACCATACCACCGTGGTGCATATCTTGGGATCCACTAGTGTGTCACAAAGTTGTCATAGCATACACAATTGCTATCTTGGTTCGTGAAGTTTTGCATAAGAAAAGAGCTCAAAACTGAAAGAGCCACCAAAGCTTTTAAGCAAAGAGGAAAGATAAGCAAAGAGCTTATGAGCAAGAACCATAGCACCATACTACATTAAGATTGTCATATAAGATCATCTTGGATCATAGCACCGAATACCATACTTATAGCATACTTGGGATAGAGTTCGTTGCATTTTTGCCTAGTAGGTTGTGCACAAGTTCTGTATCCGCCTATTGTGCAATCGTGCTAGCGTCTCTCTAGTATTGTGCAACAAGAGCATTTTCGTGGATTCCTCATTTTGGCTCAATTTTGGTTTGCACAATCCCACTTATCTATTTGCGTGTGTGTTTCCGTGTACCATTACTTGCCTAGTCTACTTGTTGCATTTTCAAATTTGTGAATCTTTTCCAGCATTATTGAAGCTCACTTACAATTGCATCAAATTTTATGCCACCATCCTAACCAAGCTCCACCATAAGCTTTTACTTGTGTAGGTGTGAGAACCGACAAGAATTGGTACCAATAGTGCTATTTCATTGTCCGCATTTGAGTGAACTTGATTCATCATCAACATCGGTCAAAGGTACATTGGTATAAGTTCTTCTCCTTCTACAACTCACATTTTTGCTTGGAATGATGGATAGGCCTAGTACTTCAACCAACCCACTCTTCTTGGAGCAAGACGACGACATGTCATCATATGTCACCAAGAGCCACCTCTTTGGTGCACAACGAGCGTTACATCAAGAGCAACAGGCAATGAACGACTGCATCGACAACCTCGCCACCGACTTGCGACTCTTCGAGCAACGTACAAGAGACTACTTCGACAACAAGCTCGACGCGCACAAGCAAGAGAATGATGCAAGAATGGACGAGATCCACGCTTTGTTGGTGAACCATCCTCCTTCAACTTTTTTATATTCAAGACGGAGCCATTCAAGCGGTCACTCCGACGACTCCTTATCCGGCTCAAATACACCGTCATCGAACACTCTTCGACGAGCCGCGCGTCAAGACTGTCATGCATCCCGCAATCCGCTACACGTCAAGCATTCACGAGCAAGTCGATGAGCAAGTCCCTCGTCCTCACTCAAATCTAGACGCTTTTGCTCAAGCTCAAGAACGACAACGACTACGATGCCAAGAGGAAGAACGAGCGCGTCTACACCAAGAGGAACAAGACGCCGAGGCTCAACGTCTTCAACAACAACAACGAGAAGCGCAAGCTCTTGAGGCGCAACGTGCCCTTCAAGAATCAAGTCGAGCCATCGCCAACCGCAATCGCGAACGGCGCAATCAAGAGGAAGCCCTTCGAGAAGACATCCAAGAGAGGAACTACCAACCACGTGTGCAACGTCAAGTTCCTCAAGCTCCTCCACAAGCTCGTCAAGCTCCACCTCAACCTCACGTTCAACAAGAGCAAGTTGATCATGGAATTCATCCACGCCAAGAGCAACATGAAGATGATTGCCATCCACGTCAAGGGTGTCATCATCACCATTGCCAACAACACAATGAAGAGCAACGCTATGGAAAGGTCAAATTCACCATGCCCAAGTTCAATGGAAGCAATGACCCTGAAGAGTACCTTTCATGGGCATTGAAGGTCGACAAAATCTTTCGTTTGCACAACTATGAGGAAGAGAAGAAGATCGCTATGGCATCACTTGAGTTCCAAGACTATGTGCTCATATGGTGGGAACAAATCCTTGAGCGCCGACAAGCAAGAGGTGAACCTCGAATCACCACTTGGGCTCAAATGAAAGATGTCATGCGAGCACGTTTTGTGCCCACCTACTACAACCGCGACCTCTTCAAGAAACTCCAACTCCTCAAGCAAGGAACAAAGAGTGTTGAAGAATACTACAAGGAAATGGAGATAGCCATGATTTGAGCCAATGTGAAGGAAGATGATGAGCAAACAATGGCACGTTTCTTGAACGGACTCAATCATCCCATCAAGAAGATCGCCGACTTCCAACCCTACTCCAACCTCATTGAGCTCGTGCATCAAGCTACAAAGGAGGAACATCAAGTGCAAGATGACTTCAAGTACGCCAAGTACTCGTCCAAGACCTACGGCTTCTCCAACAACCAATCTTCAACAACTCCTCCAACATCTACATCAACCAAACCCTCTACAAGCAATGACGACAAGTCAACTTACAAGAAAACTTCGACAAGTTCAAGTCGTCCTCCTCCTACTACAAGCAACTTCAAGCCGCGTACTTCATCATCTACTCCGGCCGATGACACCATCAAGACAAGCTCCTTCAAGTGTTTCACTTGCGGCGACCGAGGCCACAAATCCTATGAATGCACAAACAAGCGCACCATGATCCTCAACGACGATGGAACCTATGACTCAATGAGTGATGAGGAGATGGAAGCTCTTGAGCAAGTGGCCATGCACCGGCGAGTGAACGAGGATGAAGATGATCAAATCTTTTGTGATGAGGATTCGAGCCCCGCTCTAGTCGTCTCCAAGGTCTTGACTCTTCAACATCAACAAGAAGAAGACCAACGATGCCACATCTTCCACACAAAGGCCGACACCAATGGAAGGTCCGTCAAGGTCATCATCGATGGAGGTAGTTGCCACAACTTGGCAAGTGAAGAACTAAGCTCCAAGCTTCAATTGGTCAAGAGGAAGCACCCGCATCCCTACAAGGTTCAATGGCTAAGTGACTCCGGCACTATACGAGTCAAGCATACGGTCCAAGTCTCCTTCAAAATTGGTGCATATGAGGACACTTTGGAGTGTGATGTGGTCCCAATGACCGTTTGCCACCTCCTTCTTGGTCGACCATGGCAATTCGACCGTGGTGTCTTCCACAACGGGCGTACCGATCACTATAGCTTCAAGATGAAAGGGAAGGAATATGTGCTACGACCTATGTCTCCTAGTCAAGTGATAGCCCACAAGCAAGCCACCCATCATGGAGAGAAGAGTGAGAAAGTGCTCCACCAAAAAGTGAGTGAGAGCCACAAGCCAAACTTGAGCGCCTCTTCGCCTAGAGAGAAAAACCTCATACTATTTGCCACAAAAAGTGAGATGAGAGAAGTGTGTGAGAACCCATCGAGTGTGATACACTTTGTCCTTGTGTGCAAGGATGGGGAACCAAAAACTAACACCTCTCACGAGCTACCTTTAGTGTTTCAATCTCTTTTGCAGGAATTCCAAGATGTTTTCCCCGATGAGCTACCTCCGGGTCTACCTCCTCTTCGAGGCATTGAGCATCGAATCGACCTCATTCTCAGAGCACCTCTCCCAAACAAAGCTCCATACCAAGTCAATCCTGAAGAAACCAAGGAGATTCAACGGCAAGTACAACAACTCATCGACAACGGTCATATACGTGAAAGCCTAAGCCCTTGTGCCGTTCCCATTATACTTGTGCCTAAGCCTGATGGAAGTTTCCGCTTGTGTTCCGTTTGTAGACCTATAAATGCTATTACCTTTCGCTATATGCATCCCATTCCTCGCTTAGATGGTATGCTTGATGAACTTAGTGGAGCCAACTTTTTCTCAAAAATTGATCTTAAAAGTGGCTATTATCAAATCCGCATACAAGAGGGTGATGAATGGAAAACTGCTTTCAAAACCAAATTTGGCTTATATGGGTGGTTAGTGATGCCTATGGGTCTATTGGAGGCTCCCGGTACTTTCGTACGCCTTATGCATTATGTGCTTCGCCATTATATTGGAGTCTTTATTGTGGTTTACTTCGATGATATCCTTGTGTTTAGCAAAACCATGAAAGAGCATCTTAATCATGTTAGGGCTGTTTTGCAAACCCTTCGCAAGGAACGTCTTTATGCAAACTTGAAAAAATGCACGTTTGGTGTTGACAAAGTGGTTTTCTTGGGTTTTATTGTCTCTTCCAAGGGTGTCCATGTTGATGAATCTAAAATTGAAGCAATTAAAACTTGGCCCCAACCCACCAATTTGCAACAAGTGCGTAGCTTTCTTGGTCTTGCGGATTTTTATCGTCGCTTTGTGAAAGATTTTAGCACTATTGCCGCTCCTTTGCATGCATTGAGTAAGAAGAATGCTCCTTTCGTTTGGGGATCTTTGCAATTCACCGCTTTTGATGAGCTCAAGTCTTTGCTTACTCATGCTCCCATTCTTGCTTTACCCAATTTTGACAAAATCTTTGAGGTTCATTGTGATGCAAGTGGTACCAGAATTGGCGGAGTTTTGATGCAAGAAAAACGAGCCATTGCATATTTTAGTGAAAAACTCTCCGGTGCTCAACTTAACTATCCCATATATGACAAAGAATTGTATGCTTTAGTACGTGTGCTACATGTTTGGGAACCTTATCTTAGACCTCATGAGTTTGTCATACATACCGATCATGAAACGCTTAAGTACTTAAAAGGTCAAACTGAATTGAACAAGCGTCATGCCAAATGGAGTGAATTTATTGAATCCTTCCCCTATGTGATCAAGTACATTAAGGGTAAAGAAAATGTAGTCGTCGATGCACTTTCACGCATATGCACGCATGTCACTAAACTTGAGTTGAATGTTATTGGCTTTGAGCACATAAAATACTTGTATGCTAATGACCCATCTTTTGCGACTCCTTATGCTAAATGTTTGACGCATACATCTTGGGAACAATATTACATCAAGGATGGTTATCTTATGAGAGCTAACAAACTATGCATTCCCGAGTCTTCTCTTTGTTTGCTCCTTTTGCAAGAGGCTCATGGAGGCGGACTCATGGGACATTTTGGACGTGACAAGACATTCGCCACTCTCTCCAAGAACTACTTTTGGCCCAAGATGTTTTGAGCCATCTCACGCTTCACCAACCGATGTTCTACATGTCGCAAAGCTAAGTCTAAAGCTCAATCTCATGGCCTTTACATGCCACTTCCAATTCCATATCAACCATGGGAAGATATTAGCATGGATTTTGTGCTCGGTTTACCTAGAACTAGAAATGGAAAGGATTCCGTTTTTGTTGTAGTGGACCGATTTTCCAAAATGGCACATTTCATTCCTTGCAACAAGATAGACGATGCTTCACATGTTGCCAATCTCTTTTGTAGGGAAATCTTGCGACTTCATGGAGTGCCAAAGACAATTGTCTCGGACCGCGACGTCAAGTTCTTGAGTTACTTTTGGAAGACCTTATGCGCCAAGCTCGGAATCAAGCTACTATTCTCCACGGCATATCATCCACAAACCGACGGCCAAACGGAGGTGACAAACCGTACGCTCTCTAGCCTTGTTTGCGTGCTAATCAAGAAGAACATCAAGGAGTGGGAAGAGTGTCTACCCATCGCCGAGTACGCCTAATCATGCAAGACATTCAACTACCGGCAAGTCCCCCTTCGAGGTCGTCTACGGCTTCAACCCGTTGTCCCCATTGGACATTCTTCCTCTTCCACTTCAAGAGCGCACCAACATGGACGCGACTGCCCGAGTCAACCACCTCAAGAAGATGCATGAAGATACAAGGCACAACATCGAGCGCCAAGTACAACGACTCGCGACCAAGCTCAACGTCAACAAGCAACCCATGATATTCAACATCGGAGATCTTGTGTGGCTACACCTTCGAAAGGAACGATTCCTGAATGAACGCAAGTCCAAACTCCTACCTCGCGCCGATGGACCCTTCAAGGTGCTAGCACGCTACAACAACAACGCTTACAAGATCGACCTTCCGCGCGATAAGTACACCTTGAGAGCGACATCTTCAACATCAAGGACCTTTCGCCATACCATGGTGATGAGGATTTCGATCCGAGGTCGGATCTTTCCCAGGGGGGGGGGGAGATGATGCGGAGCATCCCACGATCATCCCCATGGACACCACTTCAACTATCCAAGCTCCAAGTGGACCCATGACAAGAGCTAGGGCTCGTGCTATTCAATCCGAGGTGACATCTCTCCTACTTGAGTTTCCCTCCTCTTCAAGTGAGACATGGTTCACGCCTAAGTCCGAGATGCTATGTGTGATCAGGTACAACACTCAAGACCCGGAACCGAGGACTGAGGAAGAAGAGACAAGCGTCAACACTCTGAACAGCCCGGACCTTCCGGCCAGAGCCCGGAACTTCCGGCCCCCGGACCCTCCGGCCAGCCCGGAGCTTCCAGCCTATGGCGTCTTCGACCAGACCGGACCTGCCTACTTTCTGGTTAGCCCGGAACCAGGCCCGGACCTTCCGGCCCCCGGAACCTCCGGTCAACCCGGACCTTCCGGCCCCCGGAAGCCATGCCAGCTTCTCTCAGGCCCACACTCGGATTAGGCCGGACCTTCCCCGGAACCTCCGGCGCCCGGAACTTTCGGCCTCACCCGGAACTTCCGGCCCTGCCTGCGCGCAGCGACTTGGGCCGAGGCCCGTGTTCACTTTCGTCACTTAGACTATAAATACTTTCCTCCTACCTACGTTTTAGGGTTAGCATTGGTTTAGCTCATATTTTGTGTGAGAGCCTTGCTCATCCACTTGGTTACTTCTCCTCGGAGCTCACGACCTCTTCGGAGAAGATCCCCCAAGCGGAATCAAGACCCCTTCAAGGGAAGACAATCAAGACCTCCTCACGGAGAAGAACGGCTACCTCTGTATCTTTCCTTTGTTGATTTCAAATCTTGTGCTACCTCATGTGTTCGGTGATCTAGCCCTTGTGTGATCAATTACTTGTCGCTTTAGTGATTCTCTCGTTTTCCCCGTGTTTCCCCTTTGTGTTTTTCCGCGTGTTCTTCGTGTTTCCCCGTAGGATCCACTCCAAACGTGAAAGATCGGCCCCATAGGGTTCCGCCCTACATCAGAAGTGCTGCACGCACGCACTAGTTTGCTCACACCCACTCGCGGTTACATGTAGGAGCGCATTTTTTTGAAGCTAGGAGCGCATTTGTTTAAAAGAGGCATCCCAATTGACATTTTGACTAGTCTAGTTTTCAACTTGATGGAGGGTCGGGGACTGCATATGAATGATACAGTATTGTGCGTCCTGGACGCGGTGGCACATTATTAAACAAGTTTTATTTTTACTTGAACTTTAAATGAAAATAGTGGTTCGTGCGTATTCAATTTAATAACGGCTGGTACAACAAAATCACTCCACTATATATATATATATAACCAGGAGCCTCGGCGCTTGCTTTACTTTTCACTCTGTCATGCTCTCCAGATCTAAGCAAGACATAGGTGGACACACCCTCTCTGCTCACGGCTGGTCACAAATCCGGCCGGACCACCTCAATGGGGGCAAGGGTGTAGGTGCATCGTTCCCGCGGTCGGCAGCGGTGAGGGAGGAGACCAACAGCTTCCCGTGCATCCCGATCGGCGGCCGTGCCCTTCTATCCAAGACAATGCCGGCTCGGGAGGGCCTCCGACCTCTTCTTCCTCCCTGCGGTATTATGGCCATGATGCGACCTCCTAACGCCGTCTTTGCCACATGCCAACGACCCTTAGGTATATATTCCTTTGAAACTTGCCTTGCTCTACTCCCCAGCTCCCCACATGTCTGCGTGTGGATCTTTTTCTACTTCTGTCGGCTGTTCCAAAGCCACCTAGACTTTTACTATTACTAGAGGTAAAGCTAGTTCATACAGTCGAATCTAAGAGTTGGTTCAAACAGGGAAGAAAGTGGGAAAGCTGTAGCATGAATCTAGGACTTGGTTCTAAGAGGAAACGGGGGAAAGTAGTAGATACTAGCTGCCCAACCGGTCTCTTGGCTGAAAAGGCGAAGAAAGCATGGTGGATGGCAAAGGGTGGGGGGAAGTGGACATGTCTCTTGGTCGAAAAAGGAAAGAAAGTGAGGGGTGTTGGGGGACAAAGCAAATGAGAACGAGCAGGTCTAGATTTCCTGTGCTCACATAGGAAAATGTTGCCGAGGAGATAAAAAATGGGACAAATGCAGACACGTGACATGGAAAGCTTCATTTATTAGGTTATAGACTCATATTGCATTGGGACATAAGCAAATTTGCTGAGTTGCACTCGCTGTTACTGCTGAAGTTACTCCCACTGTGGCTAGTCTTAATCTAGTTGCAGTGTTGATGTGATGTGATGCTACTTACTTAAGGGCACTTTCAAACTGTCAATGTAGTGCCAATTATAACACAATAGATGCTGCTGTTACCCATATGCCACTGCAAATAACTGTCACTATTTAAATAACCGTATTTCATATTTGCGCAAATAGGGATGTCTGTCTCCATATCATTTCTATCTGCGCAATCAAAAGTACACACCTCAATTTAGTAGAACTGCACAAAATGAGATTGCTATTCCTAGCCGCCATCCTCTAAACACCTGTCTTCCAGGTATTCCTAAATTGGTAGTAACTAGGTAGAATGAGCAACACAATCTAAAAGAAGTTGATTCATACGTTTTACTTCCTGACTGTAGTGCAGGGACGAGCAAAAACAACTGCATCGTAGTAGGGAGTTCCCTTTCTCCCAATTCATCCATGGACCAAGGACTAGCTGGCACAGCTGCACGAAGGTTTTTGGAACAGGTGCGCGGACAAGAGGCATTGTGGTCTGCTTATTTCTGTAAATAGCGGTGCTTAAATTTAGTGGAACTTCACAAGAAGTTTAGATGGTCAGTACACTACATGGTTTAGTTCAGCATTCCAACCGAGAACACAATTATAATTGGTTATTCTGGAATGAGAGAACCTAACCATGGATGGTGGCAACAAGAAAAACCAGAGTGAACTCCAGGAAATTAAAGCCTGCCTAAGGAGGCCCTTTGCTCAGAGAAGCCTTGCTTGATTTTTCCTGATTTTTAAACCTTCTCACAAGTTTGTCTTTTGTTGTGAACTAGTATATGTTTGTTATGTTCTACGAATCATTGAGATGTATAAAATTTCTTAACTTATGCTTTTCAAGTATTTTATGAAGCCGAGTTTAATGTTAATGTTCCACATGAATGCTGGACTAGTGTGTGCATGTTTGGAATTTACATTGTGGCCTCAGTTAACTGCATGAACCACTGTAACAAGATACGTAGTTGCTTATATGTCAAACAGTAGATTATTGATTGTTAGTTGGTCGATAGCCGACTTTTCTAGTGTTGAAGCGAGCTGAGCCAATGTGCCATGCTTTGCACAACTGCTTACAAGTGGGGTAGAACCAACAGTGTTTACAAGTACTTAACCAGCCTTACGTACCCTATGTATACGTCAGCGCACAGTTCTCGAACGAGTACTCTATTTCATCAAACACACACTGCTCATATGATAAACCGTGCCAACTTATGTCTTACCATGCCATATTCATGAAAAAACTAGTGAGGACGCATCTGTTTCAGCAACAATTAGGATGGTTCTCACATGATTCACGGGCACCCAAAAGTAGCTGCAGTTTCCATAGACAGATTCAAATAGAGTACTAGCCCCAGAGGGCTCGATAATAGGCAAGGTTCGGATAATTAGACACAATCCAAACTACTATTAAACACTAGTTGGGGCAACTATTTCATGCCTCGATCTAATTTGGGATGGACACAAGGCGGACCTTGCCATGAACATCATCGAGGACGTTTGGCAGCAGCTCAATCCTGTGAACCTTCCTGAAGATAACCTTGTGGCCTTGCCACTCATAAACTTGTTTGTGGAGGCATGCCACATCATCTTCCTGCGTAAGCTTGACAAGAACAGTATGCCTCACAAACGAAGGAGTAGCTTTGAACTTCTTGTGCTTCAGCACACCCTGGACAACACGCCTGACAACAGTGAGGCTGGAATACATCTCGACATTTGTATAAGTGCAAATGGCTTCCAGGATCCAACAGCCTAAGAACGCTGTTTTCCTAGTGCGTATATTCTGGTCATCCGCCTCATAGCGAGTGACATGTACAACCATACAATCCTTGCCTACATCAGGGCTCTAATTGAAACAGAAACAAATTCTGAATTACTTTCCAATATAAGAAATACAAGTTATTTAAACCACTATGTAGAGTCAAAAGTATGCATGACAGGGAATGTAGCATGGCATCAAAGTTAATAAAATTTTGCATTATTTATCACCAGATACTTCGATGAAAAACCACAATCGAGATCGGCAATGAAGAAAATCACCTTGGGAAGCTCAGCAAGGGGGGGGGGGGAGGGGGACACATCCTTGAAGGGGGAAAACTGCTCCTGCAGGGCCATAGGGGCTGTAACCTTAAACAGGGCGTTGACCATCTCAGTAGTGGCCGTGAGCGTGTCTTGGATCGGCTCGGTGGCTACCTCCATCTTCTTGGAGCTCTCTGTCTCCTGGGGATCAGCCTCTCGCGTCTGCTCCAACATCGGCAGATCTTTGCTTGGTTCTCCTTGGTCCATCATGAAACTAACAAATACTAGGGGACCACTAGAAAGGAAAACACAATCACAATGACGACAATGAAACAAAAAAGAGAGTGAGGATCGGTTACTGCTTTGCAAAAGTTCTTTTTTTCTGAACGAAAATATACCAACATCACTGATCCGCTCGCCTTCCCTTCATTGGGAGAGAAGAACAGTGGCAGATGCGAGTGTTGGCTTTCTTGAAGACGGTGAGGAGAAGGGGATTCAACGAAGAGTGAAATGATGGTTGCCTCGTCCGTCAAACTTAGACTGCGGTGAGGTGGGGTTTTGTGATACGATGGCTCGTTACTGCCGCGCTACGACCGGGGTGACTCTCCACCTGCATACTGCCTTCTAATTTGGAGGATGGCATTTGGGCCCGTGCGCTGCACGACTCACATGTCGGTGAACTAAATTAAAACAACATTCAGTAGAGGGAGATGTTTCGATGACCTCGGAGGAGCCAAAAGTGGTAGTGTATCCACTGTACTAGTAGTAATTGTTTTTCTGGGTAGATGTAGAGTGTCTCCACTGTACTAGTAGTAATCGTTTCTCTAGGCCCAAGACAAAACAACCCATGCACCCTAGTAAATAATAAAATCAATTCAAAAGCCCATATATTTACTTAATGAGAGGCACTACCCACACCCAGCACACCACACCCCAAAAAAACATGGGTGCTCTTCTTCCTCCTCACTCCCACACACCTCACGTCAGCTCGCTCCACTCATATCCCCAAATTCCTCACCTCACTCCTACAGAAAACCCCAGCTCCCCTTCTTCCTCACTACTATAGAAAAATCCCTGCTCCCCTTCTTCTTCACTTGCACTACAACCAGGCTCGTCATTCGTTACTCTGCTCAAATCTGTGAGCTTGACGCGACGTCCTCGAGGAAAATGGAGTCGGCCAACCCCAGCGCCAAGAAGATGAGGCTCCTGCCAGCGGCGACGCCTGTTGTAGATCCCGCACCCGGCAGTGCAGGGAGAAGCGGCGAGCCCGCCCCCACCGGATCCCAGGAACTCGTAGAATCTCGGGTGGACCGCATCAGCAATCTCCCGGACGCCATCCTTGGGGAGATCATCTCGCTTCTCCCCACCAAGGATTGCTGCAGCACCCAAGTCCTCACAATTTGGTGGCGCCCTCTATGGCACACCGTGCCCCTTAATCTCGATTGTTGTCCGCTGTCTCTCTTTAATGATTTTGAACTCCCTAGAGCCATCATCTCCTCCCACCAGGGCTCCGTTCAAAGCCTCTACATCCCATCATGCTATCGGAGCAAGCATACCATGCCCTACACGGTGGACGCCTGGCTGAAATCCCCTAAATTCACAGAACTACAACTGCTTGAGTTCTTGTATTCCCCAGGAAATCACCTACCAGATACCGAACGCGATGTACTTGTGCCCTCAGCACCGATGTCCATCTCACGGTTTTCCTCCTCTCTCCACACCACCACCTTTGCACTATGCTACCTACCAAACAATCTGGTACTAAACCTTCGACTCCCATTTCTCAAAAAACTTTCACTTGTGTGGGTTCATATATCGGAGGCCTCATTGCACAACATCATCCACTCCAGTTGCCCTCCCCTGGAGTGCTTGGTGCTTGTTTTCACAGTTAGAATTGGTTGTCTCCAAATAAAGTCGCCTAACCTTGTAAGAATTGGAATTTCTTTTGACGGAAGGCAGCTCATCATCCAAGATGCCCCTTCACTTCAAAGGTTGATCCTTGATTCTAGTTATTCACCATCACCAATAGTCGTCCTCTCTGCACCTAAACTGGAGACCTTGGGTGTAATACATGATCTCTGTGCTCATTTCAAGATGGGGTTTGGCTCCACAGTTCTTCAGGTACTGTATATTATCATCAACAGTTGTAACCATAAGCTGCATTTTATATTTCTGTGCATAAGTTATATGTCATCTTGGAGTACACATTTGGTACTAATATTATGTTCTATGCTCAATGAAGAGTATCTCCATGGATAGCCTATCAATGGTGCTGGATTCTGTCAAGATCTTATATATCCAAATGAATAGTTTTGATCTGAACAAGATTACTGGCTTGTGTAGGACCGAAAGTATGTCTAGAGGGGGGTGATTAGACTACTTGACCAAATAAAAATCTATCCTTTTCCCAATTTTAAGTCTTGGCAGATTTTAGCAACTTAGCATAAGTCAAGCAATCAACCTACACAAGCAAGTCTAAGAGTATAGCAGCAGGATATAAAAACATTGCACATGAAGGTAAAGGGAGGAGCTTGGAGGGAGCAAACACAATGTAGACGCGGAGATTTTTTCCGCGGTTCCGATTGGTGGTGCTATCGTACATCCATGTTGATGGAGACTTCAACCCACGAAGGGTAACGGCTGCGCGAGTCCACGGAGGGCTCCACCCACAAAGGATCCACGAAGAAGCAACCTTGTCTATCCCACCATGGCCATCGCCCACGAAGGACTTGCCTCGCTAGGGTAGATCTTCACGAAGTAGGCGATCTCCTTGCCCTTACAAACTCCTTGGTTCAACTCAATCTTGTCGGAGGCTCCCAAGTGACACCTAACCAATCTAGGAGACACCATTCTCCAAAAGGTAATAGATGGTGTGTTGATGATGAACTGCTTGCTCTTGTGCTTCAAATGATAGTCTCCCCAACACTCTAGTCTCTCTCACGGATCTGGATTTGGTGGAAAGATGATTTGAGTGGAAAGCAACTTGGGGAAGGCTAGAGATCAAGATTCTTGTGGTTGGATTGGAATATCTTGGTCTCAACACATGAGTAGGTGGTTCTCTCTCAGAAAATGAATGCTGGAAGTGTAGGCACATTCTGATGGCTCTCTCCACGAACGAAGAGTGGGGGGAGTGTATATATAGCCTCCACACAAAATCTAACCGTTACACACAATTTATCAAACTTGGTGAGACCGAATCATGAAACTCGGTCAGACCGATTTGGTTCAAAATGTGAACGTTAGGCTTTTCGGTGGGACCGACATGTCAACTTGGTGGGACCGATTTAATTAGGGTTAGGGCATAAGGTAATATCGGTGAGACCGATGACATAAACTAGGTAAGACCAATTTCTGTAATAGGCAAACAGAGAGTTGGTCAGGCAAACTCATTGGGACCGAATCGCTCATTTTGGTGAGACCGAAATGTTACGAAAGGGAAACAGAGAGTTTGCATTGCGAACTCGATGGGACCAATTGCTCATCTCAGTTAGACCGAAATGTTACAAAGGGAAACAAAGAGTTTGCAATCCCATATCGGTGAGACCGAGATCCTATCGGTGAGATCGAACTGACTAGGGTTTTTGGCAGTGGCTATGTCATGTGAACTCGGTGGCTCCAGATAGATCAAAGCGGTGGTGCCGAGTTTGACTTTTGGTTTGGGACATATGTGGATATGAGAAAGTGGCTGAGGGCTTTTGGAGCATATCACTAAGCATTTTGAGCCAGCAAGCCATTAAGTGATGTAGGGCGGAACCCTACGTGGACGATCTTTCACGTTGGAGCGGATCCTACGGTGAATCACGAAGAACACGCGGAAGAACAAGAGGGAAACACGGAGAAAACAAGAGAGAATTCACTCAACCGACAAGAGATCAATCACACAAGTGCTAGATCGATGAACACAAAGGGAGATACATGATTCAAGGTCAACAAAGGACAATACAAACGGTAGCCGTTCTTCTCCGTGAGGAGGCCTTGAGGGGTCCACCCTAGAAGGGGTCTCGAATTAAGCTTGGGGGATCTTCTCCAGAGGTCCTGATCTCCGAGGAGAAGTAGCCAAGTAGATGAGCAAAGGCTCTCACACAAGAATATGAGCTAATCCAATGCTAACCCTAGAAAGAGGAAGGGGATGGAGTATATATAGTCTAGGGGGGCGAAGAGGTACATGGGCTTCGACCCTTTACTGTGCGCAGACAGGCGGAGCCGGATGTCCGGGCGTCGGGCCGGATGTCCGGGGTTTCGGGAGATGCCGGATGTCCGGGCTGGGGCCGGATGTCCGGGCTGGCGGTGCAGACTTCTGTAGGTTCGGGTGCGTGTCGCCAGATTTCCGGGCGAGTGGCCGGATATCCGGGAGCCGTGGGGGCGGATGTCCGGGGCCTGGGGGCCGGATGTCCGGGCCCTGTAGTTTTCCTGGCAGGGCTGCAGCTGCTGTGTTGGCATCTCCAGGGGCCGGATGTCCGGGGTCTTGGCCGGATGTCCGGGGCCTGGAAGGTGAACTTGCCCTTTTTCCGTGCTACTCTTCATCCTTGTACTTGGGGACTTGTCCATCATTCCGAGCATCTCCGAGAGGGTCTCCTTGGTACCTAGGCATGCATAGTGTCCTTGCATTAGGTAGCAACCATGTCTCACACGAATGGAAAGGGAAGCATTTAGGAACGGGTTCACCTTGTGTCCAATGGCGAATAGTCGAGGTCTCATCTTATGTATCCTTGGGGCTTGGAGGGTAGTCGGAGTGTACATGGGGATGAACGTGGTATGCTCCGCATCATCTCCTCTCCCTTGGGAAAGATCCGACCTCGGATCGTGATCCTCATCACCATGGAAAAGGTTGTCGTGGACGGACTTGTAGTCGGACAAAGTAGAAGGCATGGCGCAATCCAAGTACTCCGAGGTGTCTCCGGAGTGGTATACATGCAAAAGGAGCAAACACAAAGTACACTTGGAAATACAATGGTTAGCGCACACAAGGTGTCCATCAAGTAAATATGAGTCCGTGCGGCAAGATGGTGCATGGCAAGACACATGATGCTTATCAAGATGATCTAGAATGATATGCAAAGCATTCATGGGAGCAAATTCATTCGAGGCATGCATAAAGGTGTTGTGGATATGATGAATGTGACCATTGTGCAAAATGATGTCATAATGGGATGGTGCATCAAAAGCATGAACATGACAATGGATGCTCAATATGTATATGTTATCATGCAATTGATGATGGGCAATATGATCATGATGTATGAATATGCCATCAAGGAAGATCACAACAAATTTGCTAAGGAAATGCACAAGCTCATATATCATGGATGACATGGGAATACAAGATGCAACAAGGCAATCATAATGTGAGTCAATCCATGCATAGGGTGCAAACTTGTGGTGAGTATGATATGTCCATCGAGCACGAGTATGAGCACAATCAACAAATATGGAGGTGTTGGTATACCAATGCTCGATGTTGTGGCAAGAGTGGAAAACCGAAGGTGCATCCAATAATTCCAAGCGCTCCTCAATGTGAAGGTCCATAGAGTCGATCTCCAAGGTGGGTCCTCCATCCAATAGATGTATCATGTAGACAATAAGAAGGAAACAACAATGAAAGAGTGACCCATCCAATATGCAAACTTGAGGATGGCTCAAAGGGAAGGAGTTCACCTTTAGTAGATTCTCGCAAATGATGGTGTTGCACATCGTGTATGCCTTCGCATGACCAAGTTGTGGCATAACGGCATCGCCTTGTGAAACCTCCAAAATGAAAGAACATGACAAACACTCGGAAAAACAAATGAGGTTAGCGGAAATGCAATCTATCATTCGAGTGGTAAGATACCCAACAAGTGTATGCATCATGCTCATCATAAGAAAGTACAAGGGAGCGTTTCATAGTATGGAGGCATATGATGCAAGAACAACCAAATGCAATAGGCGCAATCAAACAAGCATGCATCACAAGTAACACTACTGGAAACTGGGAATTTGCCATCTGCCAGCTCTTTGCCATCTGCCAGCTGATGGCAAAGAACATCTTTGCCATCTGCTTATAAAAAACAGATGGCAAAGAACTGACAGATGGCAAAGAACATGGTTGCCATCAGCCAATTCTTTGCCATCTCGCTAGTGGATGGCAAATAATCTTTGCCATCCGCCGAGATGGCAAAGAGGTGGGTAGGGTCCAAAGGTCGCAGCGGCTGTCAACCCACCTCTTTGCCATCCGCCGGCCAGATGGCAAAGAATCTTTTCCATCTGTTGGCAGATGGCAAAGAAGTGGGTGGAGCCCAATGGGCAACGGCGTTATAACGGCCAGTAGCCCCACCGCGGTGCCCTCTGCCAGCGGATGGTAAAGGCCCATATCTTTGCCATCACCCGGGTGGGCGGATGGCAAAGAGGTCACCCTCTCTCCCAGCCCGCCCCTCCCTCTCTCTCTTCCACCCGGCCCCACCCCTCTCTCTCTCTCTCTCCCAACCTCACCCACCCACCAGCCAACAGAGCCCGACCAAGGCCCGACGACCCTGGCCACGGCTGCCACCGCCGCCCGCCCCTCCCGCCACCGCAAGCCTCCTCCGCCCCTCCCGCCCCTCCCCGCCACCGCAGCCCTCCCCGCCACTCCCCGCCTCCCCGCCTCCCCGCCAAGAGCCCAAACCCTAGCTCAGACCGATCCCGTCGCACCTTCCCTAATCTCCTCGGCCGTCGCCCCCTCTCGATCCACTCCTCTCCCCGCCTTGCCCCTTCCTCCTCACCCACCGCCCGACCTCCGCTCCGTCCGCTCCGGGATCCATCCACCGACCCAGGCTGTCGTCATCCTTGGGTTCCGGCACACGCACCTCGCCCCCTGCCTCTCCACCCACACGGCCATGCCCTACCTCTCCTTCGTCGCAGACCTAGACCTCGACAACTTCGCCAAGATCTCGCAGCAGCCCATGCTCCTCGTCGTCCTCATCTCCCGGATCCCTGCCAGATCCCGCGTCGGTGGCCATGGAGAACCTGATCTCGCTCGTCAACAAGCTGCAGCGTGCCTGCACGACGCTCGGTGACCACGACGACGATAGCGCCTCCCAAAGCAGCAGCGAAGAAAGACACGATGAGCGGCGCGAGGTGCTGGGCGGCGGCAATACGAGGAGCCGGAGCAGAAAGCGCCATCTACAAGTACCTCGTCACCGGCGTCCCCGTCCCGCCGGATCTCCGCCTTCCCATCCGCCGCGGCTTCGACTCCCTCGCCTCGCGCTTCTACCACGCTCGTACGTTCTCCTACCTCGGCAGAGTATTTCTTCTATAATCCACACACACGCTTTTTGCATTCGCCCGTGCGATTTGCTCGGCTTGATTACTGGGATCGAGAGATTCAGGTGTAGTCGACCCCCCTAGGTCGTCTCTTTGTTAATTGCTCCTAGTTATTTGTTAATCCTCCTGGATTTGGTGGCGAAAGATCTCATTATTACGATTCAAGAAGCCCGTGATCTGTTCCAGATTTTCTCCTACCACCTACTACTACCATCTAGCATCTCCTGTCTTGGTGGGTCTTTTTATTTATTTGTTTGATTCAAGAAGCCTCATGTGGTTCTATTTGATTAGATGGCCTGCGTTAGTTGATTTTGAGTCTTTGCTTGGCCTGTGCTAAAAAAGTAGAGGAGGTGGGTTGGGTTAGTTTATTGGTCCTTCCTTGTCATGGGGGTTATTCTGTGCTAGTTGATCGGATGATATTATGATGTGCATCTCATTCGAGACTAGATTGCTTTTCCCTTTATTTAGTGTTCTGTGCAAAACTTGCTTTGTCACCAACGTTGTACATACATCTATCGTGAATCGATTTACTACATTACACGGAGCACAAGTATAGTGCGTAACAAAGATATCATCTATGGTTTGGTTCAAACTTGATCATATTACACGATGAGTGCTTTGTTTGTAATGATTGGGAAATGGCAGTTGGCTCTGAATTTTTTCATCTGAACCGTGAGCTTTATAGCAATGATTGGGAAATGACAGTAAGATGAGTGCTTTGTTTGTAATATTTTATATGGTCATCTTGTAAACACAGAGATTTTGTATGCACTTCTACCTGATCTATACATTTCACATATGTGTCCTATCTTTGAAGCTCTACAATGCTTCTGAGATATCAACAGGACCTCTGGTCGGTACCGCGTCGAATCGCAACCACGACCAAGGTATGGAAACATGGACATCTCCTCGACTTGTCAAGCTCGATGAGCCTTCCCCGATCGAGGCCATATAAGGTCATCGCCGACGGGCGTGGAGCCGGGCGTGGGAGTGCTTGGTCAAGGACTCGCCCGACCTCCGCGCCGTCGTCGATGTCGCCCGTAGTCTCTTCTTGTCACACACCGCCTGATCCGGATGGACGAAGCGGCTGATTTGTTAGCGCATCATCGATGTCGTCTTTGTATTTCTTCTTGCTCCATGAATTATCCGGCAATATGGTGCATAGATAAAAATTTCTCATTGATCACGGTGTCGTGCTTGCACCTTTGGTCCGCATGGTTTTTGTGGGGATATGGTACCGGACTAGAGCGTAGAGGCCGATGATTTCGGATGCATACAGATTGTGGATGCCATGTCCGAAACTGTTCAATTTTGGATGACTCAAACCGGCTCTAGCTAGCAATCTCTCTCTCCATCTCTTTGTATGTGGCGCTGTGCATCCATTGCATGTAAAATCACGTTTTCAAACTCTTCTCTTGTCGGATAGACTTACCTTGAATGCACCAACACATTGTGTCGGGCTTTTCCATGCTCATCTAGTACTAGTTCTTAACTTCCGATACATATAGGAGTAATGCTTGCTTTGGTTGCCAAACCAAAATACCATGGTGGGTGACGTCAAATGCATCCCGGGTTACGTTAGCATACTAGTACAACACAGCTAGTCATAACAAGGTTAGTTCATCATATACCGCGCTTGATATAAATGTTTGGGAATAAATTCTTCCATCGCTTTAATATGATTTACATTGATAGATTTGTCTAGAACTATTGAAATTGTGATCAACACAAGATTATGTTGGGTTCTTACCCATAACATGAGGATATCTGTTTTTTAAATGTGGAAGCCATCATAACATCACCTGGTCATAGTTATACGCATTGTTTAACTTTTTCTTCTTTGAATTTCACATTGCAGTTCTTTGTTGTAAGATAACTTTTTCTTCTTGGTGATAACAGTCGGATGTCGGCTGTCGATGCACCGGGCGCTGCAGGAGGTTGAGAATGTCTGCACCACCCTCGTGCGCAAGAAGGCAAGCAACACGCTCTTTCCATCCAAAAAATGTGATTGACCTAGCCCAATACAAATGCAAGCTGCCCGTTAATCTGCTTTGCTTTTTGTACTCTACAACCGGTTTTTCATAGGAGCGACGAGGTTGGCGTTGTCTGCTTTGGAACTAAAAGGACTATTCCTGCATTTGTGGTAACAGAACTTTGCGTGTACATTGGGACTTCAAATATTGCGGGTCCATCATGTGACTAACTTCTACTTATTAGTTTTTTTCCTGTTAACTAGAAAACCTTTTCTTGTTTTCTTGTTCACTCCAGTATATAGTAGGTTTTAATGTATTGGTGAACTGAATGTAACTTCTATTTCTAGCGGCTTGTATATGTATGGTCCTGATTAATGTCACTCCAAGGAAGCCTTACATTACATATTTTTGCACTGAACAAGTGTATTTATTGTTCATAATGGAAAACAATCAAACAAGTTATTGTTTTCCTCCATAGCATGCATCTAGTCTTTGGGGAATATTTGTTCAAGTCATTATCGCACTATGTTTAGCTATGCCATCCCAAAGTGCTTGAGTCTGATAACATCCAAGAACAAAGATCTAGGACTGGCTTGCATTTATGCTTCTTAAAATTGAAAACTGTGCTACTTAACTTTTTACCCGATGTGACTAGCTTCCTACTTATCAATTTTTGCCTGTTAATAACTAGAAAACCTTTTCTTGTTATTTTCACTACAACATGTAGGTTTTAATGCAATGGTGAACTGAATGTAACTTCTATTTCCAAGGGCCTGTATATGTTTGGTCCTCATTAATGTCACTTCAGTGGAAGCCTTACAGTACATATGTATGCACTGAACAAGTGTACATATATAATTTCCTAGTATATGTGAACTACACATCAGCTTACATGCTTGTGTTTTCAGTTATACATGATTAAGTAGACCAGCTTGACACAAGCACATAAGCAAGGAGAAATATGACTAGATTGGCAGGAATAAGACTTGGGCATAAGATGCCTGGTAGTGTGTCGTTATAGTATGCTCAAAAATGACATAATAACCATACTTAGCTCCAAAATGACCTATTTTACGGATATAAGTTGCATCATAATAATCTTCACATTTTAGTTGCATCATAATAATCTTCTTCTTCTAACTTTCTTCTTTCCCATTTTACTGATTTGCTTAAGATCATGGAAGCTTGGGTTGATGGAGTGCTTGTATTTAGTTTTTGTTTTGACCTTGTGAAACTTGCTACCTATGGATGAAACTGTAATATTGATGAAACTATGTATTTGTACGGATGAAACTTGCTACTATTGGTAACATGTGTTGGATACATATGTGTTCATGACTATTGGTAATATGTGTTGAATATGCTATATTGGTCATATAAATATATTTGTGTTTGATTTACGTGAAAATGAATTGATATAAGAAAAACAAAATTAAATGGGGCAATATAGTCACTTTGCCATCTATTTGGTCGATGGCAAGAAACTAAACCTTTGCCATCTCATTTGGTCGATGGCAAAGAGCTCAGACCTTTGCCATCTACCGGTGGTCGATGGCAAAGAGCTTCGCCTTTGCCATCTGCCGGTGATGGCAAAGTATGCCGTTAACCTCTCGACGGAGCTAACCCCGTTAAGAGGCTTTGCCATCTGCTAGCAGATGGCAAAGTTGACTCTTTGCCATCACCAAATAGATGGCAAAGTTACGACTCTTTGCCTTCAGCCAGCAGATGGCAAAGAAGCCTTTACCGGCAGGGTTTCAGACGACCTGTTTGCCATCTGCTGGCTGATGGCAAAGCCTTTACCATCCGCCGAACATGCCTTTGCCATCTGCCATGGCAGATGGCAAAGTGCCAGATTCCAGTAGTGTAATATGTCAAAGTCTCCAAGATCAATAAGCATAGTATGGTTGCACTCAATACAAGTGGATATGAGAGAGGCAACTAATGGACACAAGAGACAATGATCAAGATATATCATGTAAGAGGCATGAGCATATATGTCATCAACCCAAGAAAGCAAGTAATAGTGGAACATGGGTGATGCAACATAGCAAGCAATCATATCAATCAAGTGAAGCAAGCTAGTAGTGCGTAGATGCAACGTACTAGAAGGAATCAAGGCAATCATGACATGGGTGCAAATAGTGTGCATGAATACTTCACATGACATGTCACAAGCATGAAGGCAAGATATGAGCAAAATAGCATCAATAGCATGGGGCACATGATAAACATGGCAATAGCAATAAGGATCTCCACCAAGCATGCAAATACGCATAGAAGTGGCATAATGATGAAACATGGGTAGATGCAAGCAAGGGTCACAATTGCATGGCGAAGGCATAGGAGCAAGCATAACATGCAAAGTGAACACGATAGAATGGGCATAAGGTAACAAGTGATATATAGCCAAAAGCCGTGTGAGAGCCAAGTAGAAGAGATGCGCGTAGTCCTTGCGCGAAGGGAACGGTGGTAAGGATAGTCCACGGGATCCCAAGTCATCGTTGCTCTCAAGAGCTCGTTTCGTCAACTCTTGGGATTGAGAAGTTGACGAGTATACATGAGTACCTACACAAAACAAAGACAAAGGAAAAATTGTGTGTGCATGGTATATGTACACATCATCCATCATGATGCGCACATGCTTGTGTCGGTTAGCACAAAATATCCAATGCTCAAATAAATGAGATGTGTGATATAGAAACATGTCATCCATCATGATAGGTTTGTTGTTATGTATAGCATAATGGAGACTCAAATTGTGTAATGCATCATGAGAAATATGTAGAGCTTTGTTATTCATGGAATGCATAAGGTGCAAGCAATTATGTGAATCATGCAAAGTATGGGATGAATCAAAATCTCCTAATATGTATGAGGAAACTATGGGGGTCTCCTCATGAGCATGAATAGCAACATCACACGGAGAATATTGACAACATCCAAAACAATGCATATTTGGAACAATGTGATCATGGCATGGTATAGTAGATGAATTGCCCAAATCATGTAAAGGAAGCATGGCAATATCATCACATGAAAAACAAAAGCCAATGACCATCATCTCGTCATCTATGCCATAAGTGCAAATGGGATTTATTTTAATGGGGCATGCATAGTTACTATGTTGAGATTGAAATGAGGCAATATGGGAGATCTCACTCATAGCATATGACAAGTTCAATGGATTGTCAAACATGAAGTGACCAAGAATTTTCACAAGATGTCCTATGGAGCATAGCATCACAACTAGGCAACTCAACATGCTCATCATCATATTCATCATAAATAGGTAAGTCAAGGCATGAAGAAGTTTCACTAGCATGAAGCATGGTAATAGGTGGGTCAACATCATGGGAACAATCGATGGTAAGAGAGTCCACTAGTGGGACAAGAGAAGCACCATCACCTATGTTACCTTTGGAAGGTCGCTCATGTGTTGTAGGTGAGGTGTCAACGATCCATTCGTTGTCATCTTCATCTTGATGGAACAATGTGTGTGGTGTATCAAAGTCCACAATGGCCATCGACGTATCCAATGTAGTGATGTACAAGTAGAGGATAGGCATGTCGACATGTAGGAGAACTAGAACCAAAGAAGAAAAAACACTAGGAGTAGAGGTTAAGTCGTTAGAAATCATGGTGGCCTCATGTGCCGTGTCAACTACCTCACTCACTAAGTGTTGTGGCTCACTCACTCCCTCAAGGATGCTCTCACTTTCGTATGGTGGGTGGAGTCACTCAAATGGCGCTCAACCTCACATAGCATGTGTGGCATGCTCTCATGTGTGGGGCTAGTGGTGGTCACACTCATCCTCTCATAGGAAATGCTCTCAATGTCACGTATGGTGGAGTCACTCATGTCACTCATGGGGTGGTGGCTCTCCTCACATGGCAATTGGGGCATCTCGACATATGTGGGTGCCGGAGAGATGTAGGTGCAAATGTCGCCATGCTTGTGGTCGCGTAGCTTGACTCGGAGTATGAGTCCAATGTGGGCGTCGTCTTCATGTTGTTGAAGAGGTCCGCGCTCGTCGCCGTGGTCGAAGGGGATGGCCCTTGCTCGACTGTCTTGTCACCGTCTTGGTGTTGGAGGCCCATTTGATGTGGCACCTCATAGCTCGTCTCCATGACCGAAGGGAGTTTCCCATGCTCGGC
This sequence comes from Aegilops bicornis, assembly GCA_021605145.1. Classification (NCBI taxonomy): domain Eukaryota; kingdom Viridiplantae; phylum Streptophyta; class Magnoliopsida; order Poales; family Poaceae; genus Aegilops; species Aegilops bicornis. The sequence goes on from CM038671.1 coordinate 362,573,754, forward strand.
CATCTTCCTTGAGGGGCTTAGAAGATCAAGTGTCGCCCTCGCTCGTGGGTGGTCGCCTTGGACTTGATGAAGTCGATGTAGGCGTACCTGCGTGGGAAGTAGGCGAAGATGTCGTGACGTCCAAAGGCGAAGATGCCTTGAGAACACTTGGCGAAGATGTCAAGTGGTTGATGTAGCCGTAGCGCCGTCTTGGTGGTGGTCGTCTCGCGGTCTTCTCTTGTGCTTATGAAGCTTCGACTTGGCGTGAAGTAGGGCTTGTTGGGACTTGTGCATTTGCGCTTGTGGAGCATCTTCATGATGATGATGTCGTTGTCGTGCTTGAGCTCCTTGGCGTTCGTCGTCGTGCAGATGATGCTTGGACGTGACTTGCCCTTCATGACGATGTTGATCACTTAACGTGATGGTGGTCGCCATGTAGATGTGGACGAGGACGATTTGCACTTGCGTCGCTTCCGCTCCGAAGACTTGTGGCTTGAATGTCGCCGCCTTGAAGATGACGAAGGGGAAGTAGACTTGATCAAGGCTCTAATCTCCTCCAGCCTTGCATCTTGCTCCTCTTTATGTGCGGCAAGTTTCTTGTGAAGTAGTCCCTTCTCCTTGCTTCGGAGTGATGAATGTCGATGGAGATGTTCTCGATGCGCTCTCGCAATCTTGATTGTGTGCCTTGCACTTGTCGTTGTAGATCGAAGATAGACGCTTTGGTGATGTAGTTGTTCACGCCGTACATTGTCGAAGACCGGAGATGAAATGCCTTGCCTATCCATCACAAGACTCGAGCAAATATGAGTGAGAGAAAGAGAAGAACTTATACCAATGTACCTTGACCGATGTTGACAATGAATCAAGTTCACTCAAATGCGGACAATGAAATAGCACTATTGGTACCAATCCTTGTCTGTTCTCACACCTACACAAGTAAAGCTTATGGAGGAGCTCGGTGAGGATAGTGGCACAAAAATTTAATGCAAAATGTTAGCAAGAGTCAATAATGTTGAAAGAGATTCACAAATTCGCAAGTGAAACAAATGGACCAATAGCAAAGAATGGCACACGGAAACACACACACGGATAGATAAATGGGGTCGTGCAACCAAGGAATGAGCACAAAATGTGGAATCCACGGAAAACGCTCGTGTTGCACAACTCAAGAGAGACGCTAGCACGATTGCTCAATAGGCGGATACGACACTTGTGCACAACCTATAAGATGAAAAATGGATAAACTTCTATCCCAAGTTTGCTATGTATGTATGGTTCCCGGTGTTTCTCTCAAGATGATCCAAGATGATCGGATATGAAAATCTTATATGCAATGTGTTATGATGCTATGGCACTTGCTTACAATCTTCTTTGCTCTCTTTGTTTTGCTTAAAAGCTTTTTTTCTATTGCAACTTTTCAAAATTCACAAACCAAGATAGAATTTGTGTTTATGCTGGAACAAACTTGTGAAACAAGATATGATACCAATATATGCACCACAATGATATGGTATATATGCTATGGGAATTATGATCACTAATGTGCACAAGTAACGTTGCCGGCAATACTCAAATGGCTAGTCTCGATAGGCAAGTAACGCAAAAGTAAGACTAGGGGTTAACAATGCAATGGCAAGGGGAATATACAATGGAGGGATACGACGATACCAAGATGATATGGAGGTTACCGTCCGGCGATGATGAGTAGCGGTGTTCTTGATGTAGATACAAAGATGATGGAGACTCGTCCCTAATTATACTAAACAATTTTGTAAACGGAAAAATCGCGAACTCAAATTCTCAATCGTCAAATGTCAAAATTGTGGTAGCGTGAATGCGGTTGTGGTTTTCACTTTTAAATGCGGAAGTGTAATGATGGGCTATACACGTGTCGGAGTTGAAGTTGCCGTCCCTAAGTAGCCGAAACACCTTAGGAGACACAATCCACAACTCGAAAAAGTTCAATCAACAATTGGGTTAAGTTGGGTTGTCGGAAGTGTATGGTGGGCAAGGTTATGTGGAAGTTATGGTGGTGGTGGTGGTTGATGAAGATGCAACCGTCCCTAAGTAGCCTAAACACCTTAGGAGACTCGAATCACTACTCAAGCAACCACTAATGCTATGGGGAACAAAATGGGTTAGGTTGCGGAAGTCGGTGGTCGCTATGCGGATGATATGGTGGAAGGCCTAGGCAAACTTGCCAAATTTTGAAAAATTTGATGGAGTCAAATGATGTTGGTGGTATTTTTGTGGGATGGGGGATGTCAATAGCTTCAAAACGAGCTAAAGAACGTCAAAAACGGACTCCGGATGAATTAGTTATGGACAAAACGGTGAAACGGGAAAGCTGAAATGTACAGGGGTCGGATGTCCGGGGTGGAGCCCGGATTTCCGGGGCTGTCTGTCCAGAACCGAGCAGATTTGGTGCTCCAGGACCCGGATGTCCGGCTTGGGGCCCGGATGTCCGGCGGATGGTCGGATGTCCGCCCGAGGTCCGGATGTCCGCCCGATTTAATCCAGATCTCGTTTGGGGCAGAAATTTTCGAATTGGGGGCGGAAATTGATGATTTCGGGGGCAAAATTTGATGGATTTCATGGAGGAAAGATGGGGAAACTTGGGGAGATGCTAGATCCACTTGAAACCAAGCAAATCCATGGATCAAAATCAACAAAACATCATCAAAACTAACAAATCACAAAAAATTTGGGGCTATTTTTGGTGGGGATTTTCGGATTTAGGACGAAATCAACAAAATCAAGCTAGAAAACACGGGGTAGGGGCTCCAAAAACGTGATCAACGTGGCTCATGATACCAAGTTGATGTAGGGCGGAACCCTACATGGACGATCTTTCACGTTGGAGCGGACCCTACGGTGAATCACGAAGAACACGCGGAAGAACAAGAGGGAAACACGGGGAAAACGAGAGAAAATTCACTCAACCGACAAGAGATCAATCACACAAGTGCTAGATCGATGAACACTAAGGGAGATACATGATTCAAGGTCCACAAAGGACGATACAAACGGTAGCCGTTCTTCTCCGTGAGGAGGCCTTGAGGGGGTCCACCCTAGAAGGGGGTCTCGAATCCGCTTGGGGGATCTTCTCTGTAGAGGTCCTGATCTCCGAGGAGAAGTAGCCAAGTGGATGAGCAAAGGCTCTCACACAAGAATATGAGCTAATCCAATGCTAACCCTAGAAAGAGGAAGGGGATGGAGTATATATAGTCTAGGGGGGCGAAGAGGTACATGGGCTTCGGCCCTTTACTGTGCGCAGACAGGCGGAGCCGGATGTCCGGGCATCGGGCCGGATGTCCGGGGTTTCGGGAGATGTCGGATGTCCGGGCTAGGGGGCCGGATGTCCGGGCTGGCGAGGCAGATTTGTGTAGGTTCGAGTGCGTGTCGCCGGATTTCCGGGCGAGTGGCCGGATATCCGGGGCTTCGTGGGAGGCCGGATGTCCGGGGCCTGGGGGCGGATGTCCGGGCCCTGTAGTTTTCCTGGCAGGGCTGCGACTGCTGTGTTGGCATCTCCAGGGGCCGGATGTCCGGGGTCTTGGCCGGATGTCCGGGGCCTGGAAGGTGAACTTGCCCTTTTTCCGTGCTACTCTTCATCCTTGTACTTGGGGACTTGTCCATCATTCCGAGCATCTCCGAGAGGGTCTCCTTGGTACCTAGGCATGCATAGTGTCCTTGCATTAGGTAGCAACCATGTCTCACACGAATGGAAAGGGGAAGCATTTAGGAACGGGTTCACCTTGTGTCCAATGGCGAATAGTCAAGGTCTCATCTTATGTATCCTTGGGGCTTGGAGCGTAGTCGGAGTGTACATGGGGATGAACGTGGTATGCTCCGCATCATTAAGCAAGACCTTATCCCCTTTTAATAGTATTGGCTTTTCCTAGGGACTCAATGTGATCTTGGATCAATAAAATGAAAATGTAGAGTCTTAAGCTTGAGCCAATCCTTTGTCCTTAGTATTTTGAGGGGTCCACATTCCTAGTCCATCCCGTGCCAATCATTGAACTTTCTGAAATGGTCATCTTGAAAGAGCATTAGTTCAATGAGCTATATGTTGTTAGGAATTACCAAAACCACACAGGGATAGTTGCACTTTCAATCTCCCCTTTTTGGTAATTGATGACAACATATAGATCAAAGCTTCGACAAATGATAATCAGATTGAAATGCATCGTCGCTTTGAGAAGTATGTGATAAGTAAGAGCTCCCCCTAAATTTGTGCATTATTTAAATTTACTTTTGAATGCAAATGCACAATCGATTAGGATCATGGCTTACTCTTCCATGTCACATACATCTTGGTGGAGTGCGCAAAATGATAGAGTAAAAACATGCACTCATCACCAAGGCAAAGTGAATGATCATATAAGAGATTTAAAAGATAACATCATTCAAGCATAAGCATTAACATGTGATATGATCAAGCACATGATCAAATAAGTATCTCACACACATAAATATAAAGTATCAAGCAAGCACACAAAAGTATCAAGAAAATAGCAGAAGAGACAAAAGAAGCAAAAACACTCTCTCTTGAAGCCTATGATCTATACATTTCTCCCCCTTTGGCAACAAGTTAACAAAAAGTTTGAAAATGCATAGTGCTATGCGTCTCTCTAGGCTTGATCTTCGGGAGGTGGTGTTGAGAGGACTCCGAGGATGAATGCATCTATGGAGGTTGATGGAGCTGGTGGAGTGGCAACTGGAGGTGGCACTGATGTTGTGGCTGCAGGTGCTGATGAAGTTGCTCTTGTGTCAGCCATGGGCACTGCAGCAGATCTCTAACCTCTTGGCACTCTTTGAAAGGCATCTGTGGTAGCCTGCCCTTTCCTCTCCTCAGCTTCTTCCTGGTGCTGCTCAACTCTTGTCTGCATCTCTGTCACTTTTAGATCGAGATCATAGAACTTAGTCTCAATGATCCTTTCCAGGCTCTCTTGGTTTTGAGTCAGGGTGGCCAATCCTTTCTCAATTCTCAAGGTTGCTTGAATCAGATATGCAAGTTGATCTTGTTTGGTCTTGAGAAACACTTGAGATGCCTCTTCAACAATTGGTATCTTTGCAGCTTTCTCAGTCTTTGCTTTCTCTCTCTTTTCTTGTGCCTCTATAGATGTGGGATCATCTTCATTCATTACAATAGGTTGTCCTCAAAATCTGGTCTAAAGGGTTGATGCTCCTTATCTAACAAGTAGGTACCTGTGCCCATCTTGGAGTTGATGAGCATTTGAATATGTGGAGCATACCCACATGATCTCTTCTGATCTGCAGCTGTCCTCTTGATGGTTTCCACAATCATGCTCATGACTTTGAATTTTTGGGGCACATCAAGCAATTGCAGCAAGTTGATGGAATGGCCTCTGATCATCTTGTGATCTCCAGATTTGGGCAATAAGGTATGCCTCAAGATGGTGTTAATTGTGGCCAAACCAGATAACAGATAATGAACAGAGCCTAGCTTATGAGTTTCCAAGGCTTTGTTAGGAATCTCCTTTGTACATGTTGGCCATTGAGTTGTGGTATTTCTTCTTCTTGGCATAGACATCCAAGTCATCCTCATGCTCTTCAGGGGCATTGATCAATTTGGCCCACTCAGCAACTGTTGATTGGTACCTTGTACCCTCAGACATCCAAATAATTCTACCATCAGGATAGAAATGAGCTATAGAATAGAATTGCATAATGAGCTCATCATTCCATTTGGTCAACTTCTGACCCACAAACTTGTCCACTCCACATAGCCTAAAGATCTCATGCACACCTGGAAGATGATCTTCATTCTCATCAATGTATTTCCAATCTGCCCACTTCATATCACAAACAATGGGCTTCTTATCAAGCAAGATGGTTTCATAGAAGTCCTGCTGCTCCTTGGTGTGGAACCTGTAATCCACAGCAGTCCTTCTCCTCACAACATATGGATCAGTTTGTCTCCAAAGTCTAAGACTTGCATCCTTCCTAACGTTCATTTCTTCTGCCACTGGATGACTATCATCATGGTCAGGGATCTTGGGCTTGAGCTTCCTAAGCACTTGGGCTTCAGCATCTTCTTCATCAATCTCAGGCACTGGGGCCTTGTTCTTTTCAGCAGCTGGAATATTCCTTGTGCTCCTCTTGGGTGCAGTCTTTGGAGCTGGAGTAGAATCTTTGGGGGCAGTCTTGGGCTTGAAGGGGCATCCCCATACTTGATGGCATCCCCCATCAGCTTTTGAGACTTTGATGCTGGTGCAACATCTTCTTCCTCTTCTTCTTCATCATCCGAATCTCTTACCATGGTTGATGTTCCAAGTACTTTTGCAGTTGCGGTTCTTGCCCTTTTCTTCTTCTTGCCAAGACCACATCATCATCCTGATCGTTTCTATAGTGAACTGCATGGTTTCTCCTATTGGAACTTTTCTTGGCTTGGATGTTGGCACCCTTCTGGCAGGAGTTTTCTTCTTCATCCCTGGCTTGATAGTGGCAGTTGTACCATATTCCTTTTTCAGCACTTGCTTCTTGGAGCTGAGTTCTTCCTCGGCAGCAACATAATCCTCATCTTCTGAGTCAGAGTTTCTCTTCCTCCTTATCCTTGTAGCTGCTTTGGGCAAGTTGCTTGGGGTACTCCTGCTGCCCTCTTCATAGCTGCTAGAGGGACTAGTGCCCTCACTCAGGTTCACCCGCTCTTCTGACTTGTTTTGGCTATCACTCTGATCAGACATACTAGCACTGAAAGGGTTACTGCTGACCCTATGAATAGTTATTGATGAGATAGAGTGGATGAGCATCACAAAGTGCAGAGTTTTTGCAAAACAAATGAGTCAAAAACGTAGTTTTAGTTTTCCACATAAAGCATTTCAAAGCTACCGATTTGTTAAACTCGATGACACCGAAGCAACTTTTGGAGTCTAAACTAGTGAAATCGGTCAGACCGAGACACAGTTCGGTGGCTCCGATATTGCTAGGGTTTCTCTGAGAGTTGAACTCGGACACACCGATTCACAAGTTTTGGTCAGACCGAAAAGTGCAAGTGCAATGGCCAAATCGGTGGGCCCGATTTCCACAACTCGATCGGTCTGAGATGAGTTCGGGGGAAACCTAACCCTAAATTTTTGAATCAAATCTAATCTAAAGGATGCTTTTGTTGGACAAGATGATCTCATATGTGGTAAAGAACATTTCATTTGCTTTGTGCTATGAATCGAAGTAAAGGAACATCACAAAGGTTCGAACTCATACCCTAGTACGGTGATGAGCTCGCTACGGTGGCAACGGCGGGGTTGAATTATGTTGACGACGACGGCGACCAGCGGCGTGAGGTCGTTGGCGATGAGAGGACGATCCGAAGACCCGAGGCGGCAGAGCAGGACACGCGCGGGCTGAGGGGTTTTGGAGAAATTTCCAAAATTTGACCCGTTGGTATATATATCCTGATCCTGTCGGTGTGACCGAGTGGAACAACTCGGTGGCACCGAGATAGCAGAATGCAAGCGGCTACTGCAACTCGGTGTGACCAAAAAGTTCTAATCGGTCACCGAGATTGAAAACCTAGATCAACTCAGTGAACTCAGTCAGACCGAAAAGGATGAATCGGTCCGACCGAAATGCACAGAGAGGTTTTGGAAGTTTAAGTCTATGACGAATCGGGGACTCCGAGTGCTCCTCACACAGAGTGTTCGAATCTGACTTGATCAAACTTTGTGATGTAGCATGAACAGAGTTTTAGACGAGAAAATTATAGATAGCTTGAGGAGGTTCTTAGGCATTCTTATCCATTCAGTTGGCAAAAGAAAAAGGGCCAAACAATCAAAACAACAAATGGATGTCCTCGAATGAGTAAAATATGCAACCAACATGCTCACACAATAAAATGGCAAATGAAATATGTTACAAAGCATGCACAAACACTCTAGCATCTATCAAGCAATTGGCGATGACTAGGTCATCTATATAGGTCATACTCATCATTTAAGCACAAGTGGGGTTACCACTTTACATAAAGCATTGTTGTTTTCACACCATTAGAGTTGCTTTAGCTCAATATTTTGAGTAAAGCTCCCCCTAGATGTGATATCCCCGCTAAGAGGGATGAACTAACCTCGGGTTTTGTCGATGATGACTTCATGTAGATGTTGAAGATTTGGATGCTCAAGGTTGATGTAGATCATTTGGAGAAATCCATTGGAGTGAGTTGCACTTTCAATACCTACACGGGTTAGTCCCACAAGGAACAAACAAACATATCCATGGACATAGAATGAAGTTCATACATGATGATGTCCATGAAAGCATTAGGTTACCTTGTCCCTTGTCTTACCAATAAGAGGGTTTGTGACTCCTTGAACTAGTGCAAGATGTGGAAGTTGTTTGCACTTTTCCTCGCCAAGATGATATGAATGAAGTATGTTGGCGGAGTCACCCTCAAGAACTCTCTAGTTCTTCTTCTTCGGGATCCACATCAACTTGATGGGAATCCTTGGAGTTGTAGCCGTACTTGATGAAGTAGAACTTGATGTAGTCTTGGGAATCCACTTGACCAAGGCCTTGGGAGCTTCTTCAAATGCATCAATCTCTTCTTGAAGCTTGTCCTTGCCCTTTTGCTTGTGGTCTTGTGGTGGAAGATCATCTTGAGCTTGTGTCCCCTTGAAACAAGTAGGATCATACTTCTCTTGTTGAGGAACAAATTTCATCTTGGGGTATTGATCTTCTTCCCACTCAAGTCCATTGGCATTGAACTTTCGTTCAAAACCAACACCTTGATTCTTCCGGTGTCTTCCTTGCATGCGTACAATTTCCTCAATTTGCTTACTTCCGGCAAGGCTCTTGTAAACACCTGTCTCTATAATTCCCTTCAATAAGCTATTTTCTTGCTCAAATGTAACTTGGCTAAGAGAATCATTAGTGGAATCAAGAGAACTACTAGAAGCAACAATATTGGATTTAACATGATCATTGTTACTACTAGAAAAAGAATCTTTCTTACTCTTTTTGCTAGATTTTACTTGTGGCATGTACGTAGACAAGAGTAAACGCTTGGCAATGTAAGAAGAACTTTTCTTGCGAAGATCATCATTGATTGCTTTTAAGAACCCATGCTCTTGCTCAAGGTTGAGCTTTTCAAAGCATAGCCTCTCATGAGTCTTTAAAAGTTCTCGAAGATCTTCCAAGGTAGTTTCATGAGCTAACTTAAGAGTGTTTAGTTCTTTAGTTAGACGCTCAATCTCCTTCTTATCATCGTCATTCGTTTTATATTGATTAGCATGATTAATAACAATATCATCATAGTTTTCATCACTAGAGTTGTCAACAAGTAAATCATCATCACCTAGCGAATCATCTTCATCACTATTGAAATCAACATATTCAGGGTGTGACACCTTTGGGCCTTTAGCCATGAAGCATCTTCTAATTCCTTCATTTGGTGAGTCAAATATGTCGTAGGAGTTGGTTGACACAAGTGCTAGACCGGCAACACCTTCATCTTGAGTATATTCGGAGTCCGAGTGATAACTTCTTTTGGAGTGATGGTCGGAGTCGGAGCCGGATACCCATTCACTAATGTTGTCGGCGTTCTGCAAATGGGGGTCCCCAGACTTGCCTGCCTGCGGCCCTCGGCGTGGCTCCACTCGAGGCCCAGTACGGCCCATCTTCACCAACAAGCATTCAAGACCCTTGCGGGGGGCCAAGCCTCACGAGGCGGACGACACAAGACCTCCTCGGGAGCGGCCTCACCAGGCTGGCTCGCGAGGGGCAGAGAGATCAAGGCAAGGCGAACCTCGCGAGGTTCCTACGACGTCAGCCATGACGACCAAGACCAAGTGGGCGCCAGGTGGGCGCCAGCGCGCACAGTATCCTCGTTTCCTCTTTGGTGCTAAGGAGGCAAGCGCAGGCGAGGAGTACCGAGGCATCAGGCAAAGGTTTCCATATCGGTGCAACATGACAAAGACCAGCAGGACGGCTGGACGGAGGTCACCGTGGAGCCCAAGACGGCGTCACTACCAGAGCCTTTGGCAGACGAAGTCTTGTTTTGTCAGGATAGCTTGTACTAGGTGTCTCCCTTCAAACTGGCTGTTGTGGAATCCCTTCCCGCTCAATATTTGGGGAGAGGACCAGGGCCTCTATAAATAGGATTAGCCACCATAGTAGGAGGGGGATCATCTTGAGCCATCCTCACCCAAAACACATTCACCAAGCACAAGAACACCTCTCCTCAGGAGGCTGTTCTTCCCTTGTATCTTATTCATCACCACCCGAGAGGCAATCCACCACACACCACCTTTGGAGTAGGGTATTACACCACAACGGTGGCCCGAACCAGTATAAATCTCGTGTCTCTTGTGTTGCGAGTTCGTCGAGCTAGGCCTTGAGATCGCGGTGAGGCTGAGGGCGTGATTAGGTACGGGAAAATCTTCGTGCACACCCAAGTGTTCGAACCTCTAGGGTTTTGCTGGAACCCGAAATCTGACATTTGGCGTGCCAGGTAGGGGTGCGTCGGAGTTTTCCTTCCGCCAGTTGATCCGCTGACACTCCGCGTTTCCAATGTCCGGTGACACGAGGACAAGCGCCGACCGCTGGGCAGCACCGCCTGCCCAAGAAGACCTCAACCCCGCGCCCCAGGCAGCATGCGCACCGCCAAACGCTGCGGGGCGCGGGCGGCGCGGTAACACACCGTCCGCCCTTATCCCAAGAAAAGTGCGGCCAGCCACAAGGGCCTCGAGCCACGCCACGGCCATGGCGCCACACACCCGACAGGAACAAGCAAACATGAGGGCCGCGCTCACGGTGGCCCGGGAGCTGCTGCGATGCCGGTTGATGGAGAGCTGCCGGGATGCGTTGCTGGAGCGCGTCGCCGAGCTCCTGGACGCCGCGGCCTCGGGAGCACCACCCTTCTGCTCCATTCTTGCACCTCAGGACGCGGCCGGATCACATGGCGGGCCTCGCCACGCCCGCGTGCCTCCAGGCGCACCTTGGGGCTGCATCGACACCGGCGTGTCCAACGGCACCGGAGGCCTAGTCGCACCCGCGCCACCCCCAATAAGCGCGGTTACGAGCATTGCCACCTACGGCCCCGGCAAGATGCCGCCCTACCATCCTCAGGGCGGCGCGCAGGGCTGGGCAACATGGAGCGTGGGGCACTACGGCGAGTTCATTGAGGCGGCGGCCTCGGAGGCCTACGTGCCCCGCATGGTGGACCAGAGTACGCTACTGAAGGCGACTCCCAGCCTGTTCCTCGAGCTGGCTGGGAGGAGGAGGCGCCAGAAGCCGAGACCTTCCAGGAGCCTCTCGGAAGCCTCACCAACCGCGCCGGCGACAACAGCTACAGAGTACCACTAATTTCTCAGGAGCAAGCTTACGCTAACCATGGGTCGCAGGAGGGCAGGTCACAGCAGCGGATGGCGTCCCCAGCTTAGCAGCTTCCCTTCCGCCAGGAGGAGCGCACTGGGGGTTGCAGGAGAGGGGCCAGGAGCAAGGCCCCTCCCCGTGACGCATAGAGCAGGGAGTCCCTCGGAGGTAGGCGCTCTGCCGGGGAGGCGCAGGAGAGCCTTCCCCCCGGCAGAGGACCCGTGGTCGCTGAGGGCGCCGCTGGCGTCCCTTTGCCCCTTGGTGACGTCCTTGTTTCCGGTCGCCCCCAACGGTGGTCGAGGGCGGCGCAAGGCGGGGCCCTCATCTGGCGATATGAAGTAAGGCTCGCGCCTGTGAAGTTCTCCGCTCGTGACATTCTCACGTAATAATGAGTGGGGCTGTACACGCCCCGGAGTCTTAGGAGTGCCGCCCTCGGGCCTTGGGGGCTCCCTCCCACGTCCTAGTGGCAGCAGTTAGCTCCGCGCTGGTGAGAAGACAAGAAGACTAGGCTAGGTGCCGGACGCGGCCATTTGCTTTTAACCTCTTTTCTGTAGCCTTGCTTTCTGGCTTTGGATTTAACTTGAAGTTGAACTTTCGTTGATGTGCTCGGGGGGTGCCTTTTCTCGTTCTGCGATTTCTCGCAATTTGGTTCCTTCCTTGATTCAGAGTTTGCACCTACTGCCTCCTTCTCGTGAGCCCCTCGCGAGCGGGGCTGGGCATGGTACGCGAGCGTTGACGCATGCCCTGCCATGGCTGGCGCTTGCCTCTCACGAGGCCTCCTCGGGCGGATCGGCAAGCTCCTCACAGGCTCCTCATGAACTCGCGACCCCACAGGCCAGCTTGGGGCCTCACCAGGCTAAGGTAAATTACAAACAACCAACTCGCCATAGGGTTGACGGGTTCGTGGAGACATATATTCAGCTCCCCTCCCAAAAGAGATAGAGACCGCAATCTGTTTACATGAGGGGCTTCCCCTCCCAAAATGCTCTTACAACCTCCAGGGCCGTGCCCGAGTTTTAGCATGCAGGATAAACAGCTGGGAAGCACGGGTTCGGCTGGACATGTCGCTCACGGCGTCACCCGGGTCGCCCTCAGACGCGTCACTGGCGTCGCCGTCACCGTCACCGGCGCTGCCCTCGCCGTTGTCGACCACGTCGCCTTCGTCCGTCGCGACCACCACCGCATCGTCATCAGAAGTGAAGGCCCTGACCAGCGCGTCCACATTATCCTCCACCCATCGTGCCAGGTCACCTCGGATGGCCTCGGGTACGGGGGCAATGGCGGCGTCAAAATCAAAGTTGGGGTAGGTGTTTTGGAGATGGCTGAAGACGCGGCAGAATGCGCGACCGAGCAGGCCACGGCTCCTCTCTTCAACAAGCTAGCGAGCTCTCTCGGAACGATTCTCCAGGTGCGTCACCACATCGGTGAAGAAGCAGAGGTGGCTGGCGCAGTCGTTCGCGTGTGGATGAGGGGCATTTTCATCACAGATGTGGCCCAGCGTTACGTTGGCCCTATTCCAGAGGCCCTCGAGCATAGGGGCGTGCACGCGCTCGAGCGTCCGCCGCTGAAGCACTTCCTACTTGTTTTGCTGCGTTATGAACTCGGTGCTGGTGACCCGCTCCTGAAGAGGAAGCAGCTCTACATGGGTAGAGGCCATCTCAGCCTGCGCCGAGGCCAGGGAGGCTGAGGTGGCCTCCTCGCGCCGTTCCGCCTCAATAAGCCTGGACTTAAGGGTAGCAGTCCTGCCCGCAGCCTCGGCCGCTACAAGCTCCTGCTTCAGGTCGTACCTGCCCATAAGGTCCGCGCGAGCCTCGGGCACCCGACGGTCAACATCCTCCTGGGCTCGGGCCTCGCGCGTGCCGACGGCATCCTCCGCTAGAGCCACTTGGCACTCCCTCATCTCCAGCCGCTCGAGCTCAAGGCTGCGCTCCATGGCTTCCAGCGCCAGCGCTTCTTCGCCCTTCAGGATCTCTTCCTCCTCGGCAGGGGGCTGGGGGTTGCCCCCCCCCCCCCCCGATGGCTGGCCAGGCCCCACAAGGGGCCCGGATAGGCGTAGACCCGCTGCTTGAAGGAAAGCCCAAGATGGAAGCCATCCAGCCACTGTCTACGACCAGGGGAGGAGCCCTTGGCACACTGGACGCACCCCAAGCAAGACCGCGGAGGAGAGGTGGCAAGGGCACGGGCTCGAGGCGCGTTGCAGGCAGGCTCGCCTCTCCAGCCGACTCCGCGCCGGAGGCGGCACACCGGCTTGGGGCGCTCAAGGCTAGCGATGAAGGTGAGGCAGGAGGAGGTTGCTCCTCAGGAGGCTCCACGGCCTTAGCGGAAGGGATCCTGAAGAGCCAGCGTCAAGAAGGGAAGCAGCACTTGAGGAAATTACGAAGATAAGGTACTTACTCATCTATGGCGATGTACTTCCTATGCTTCAATGGCCGGACAGTGCTACTGATGGAGCTTAAAGACCCCTTCCTCTTACGGAGCGCCTCGAAGTCCACGCGGAACTGGCCCAAGCGTTGTACATGGCGGCCAACACGGTGCGCGACTGGTGAAGCACCCAAGGAGACGACCTCGGGAGCGCCGGGCTGAAGAGAGCTGTCGGGCTCCGCCTCGCGACGACCTGCCGAGGCCTCAGGAGCTTCAGCCTCAGGAGTAGAGGGCTGCATCACCCCCTCAGCTGCTGCCCCAGGGTGAGAATCACGGAAACCCGAAGATGACACCTCGGGAGCCCCAGGCCGCATCGACACCTCGGCGCCCGCGCCTCCGGTCTCCAACGATGCTTGCCTCTCCGCATCCACTCTTGGGGCAAGCTTGGCACCGGTGACAAGGAGAGGAACCACGGTGACGGGATTCTCATGAGGCCCCACAAGGCTGACTGGACGCATCCCCCATTCATCGAAGGAGGGCATCTGCCCCGCGAACTCCACCCTGTTTTAGAAGTTGTACAAGCAACAACCCCCCTGCGACAAGTCACCCCGCGAGGGGTCACCGGCCAAGGCTTTGACCACCGTCCTTCGTGCCTCGGCCGGAAGCCCCAACTCCTGAAGCCTCATGCGATCCTGGTCGCCGGTCAAAGCCCACATCGGTTGGGAATGGCGCTGGAGTGGGGCGATACGGCGCCGGAGGAACTCTTTCATCACCTTGGGCGCGATCACACCAAGATCCTTCAGCCTCCTCAGCCAGAACCAGAGGAAGGAGAGACGAGAGCTCACGAGCTCCTCGTGACCCCAGCCAGAGCTAGGGACGGTGGGGGACGACGGAGGCGAGAGCAGGGGACTGAGTACTCTGACATCAACATACACCCACCGCATCCGAAACTCGCTCATAGACGGCGGGAGATCGAAGTCAATCCCCGAGCTGGCTGTCGCCGCCACGGCCTGGAAGCTCAGGCACCCCGAGCACTGCCGAGGGTCGGTTAGGTGCAGCGAGAAGAAATGGTGCAAGAGGGCCATAGAAGGAGCAATGCCCACCATGGCCTTGCAGACGAAGGCGAAGACGGCGAGAAGGGCAACAGATTGGGGATCAAGATGCAGCATATGGATCTGATAATGGGAAAGCACGACATCGAAGAAGGCGGAGAAGGGAGGAACCAGGCTAGCCCACAGGGCGTCGACGAAGAACTGGACCTCGGTGGCCGTCCTAACAATGGAGGCTCGGGACGTAGGCCAGACCACCGTCCCTCCCCATTCGTTGAAGCTGGTAGCAAGCGTAGGGTGGACCTTATCCATGGCCTCCTGGTTGAGCACCCGCGATCGGCCGACGGCGGGCTCAGCGGCCGGAGGTGAGCTGGCTGAGGACAAGGGCTTCTTCCCTTTCTCCACCTGGTTCGGCGCCATGGCGATTGAGAGGCTAAGCTCGAGTCAGATTGGAAGAGGAAGCAGAGGTACGAGGAAGCGAGGAAGTTGGGGAGTGCGTTGCCAGCAATGGGGAAATAACTGTGTAGGATGCCATGGCCGCCTAGCCAGGCGGATTTAGGGGCTGCGTGGGAAAGCGGCGATGCCCACGTCCAATCAGTCGCTACGCATCGACCAAGGCCGCAGGCTGTTGGGGCTCGTGGCGCTCCGCACTTGCCCTTTGGCTTTGTCCCGAAGCCAAGTCCGAGCGTGCCTTGGGCCCGGGGGCTACTGTCGGTGTTCTGGGAACGCGGGTCCCCAGACTTGCCTGCCTGCGGCCCGCGGCATGGCTCCACTCGAGGCCCAGTACAACCCGTCTTCACCAACAAGCATTCAAGACCCTCGCGAGGCGGACGACACAAGACCTCCTCGGGAGCGGCCTCACCAGGCTGGCTCGCGAGGGGCGGAGAGATCAAGGCAAGGCGAACCTCGCGAGGTTCCTACGACGTCAGCCATGATGACCAAGACCAGGCGGGCGCCAGGCGGGAGCCATTGCGCACAGTGTCCTCATTTCCTCTTTGGTGCTAAGGAGGCAAGCGCAGGCGAGGAGTACCAAGGCATCAGGCAAATGTTTCCATATCGGTGCAACGTGACTAAGACCAGCAGGACGGAGGTCATCGTGGAGCCCAAGACGGCGTCGCCACCAGAGCGTTTGGCAGGCGAAGACTAATTTTGTCAGGATAGCTTGTACTAGTTGTCTCCCTCCAAACTGGCCATTGTGGAATCCCTTCCCGCTCAATATTTGGGGAGAGGACCAGGGCCTCAATATATAGGACTAGCTACCATAGTAGGAGGGGGATCATCTTGAGCCATCCTCACCCAAAACACATTCACCGAGCACAAGAACACCTCTCCTCAGGAGGCTGTTCTTCCCTTTGTACTGTTCATCACCAGCCCGAGAGGCAATCCACCACACCACACTGGAGTAGGGTATTACACCAAAACGGTGGCCCGAACCAGTATAAATCTCGTGTCTCTTGTGTTGCAAGTTCGTCGTGCTAGGCCTTGAGATCGCGGTGAGGCTGAGGGCGTGATTAGGTAGGGGGAAATCTCCGTGCGCATCCGAGTGTTCGAACCTCTAGGGTTTTGCCGAAACCCGAAATCTGACAAACCTGAGCTTGATGTCTTTGTTTTGTGTAGCTCATTGATGACTTGTCCTTCCTTTCCGAATCCTTGCGTCTCCGAGAGGTTCTTCGTTCATAACGATCATCTCTACTCCTTCTATATCTTGGAGGTGATACTTCTCTTCTACTTGTCCTTTTGGGTGAATCTTCTCTTCTTTTGTAGGGAGCCACACACTCATTGGAGTAGTGTCCGGGTCTTCCACAATTGTAGCAATTACGCTCATGACTTGAAGATATTTTGTCATTGTAGGACCTTGACTTGGAACTTCTTTCCTTACTTCTACTCTTGTAGAATTTGTTGAAGTTCTTCACCATTAGGCTCAATTCCTTATTGAAGGTTTGTTTCTCACTTGATGATGTAGCATCACATGAGGCTTTGTAAGCACCACTTGACTTGTTGTGAAGCTCTTCCTTATCCTTGAGTGACATCTCATGAGCAACAATTCTTCCAATGACTTCCGTTGGCTTGAGATCTTTGTAGTTGGGCATCATTTGGATCAATGTGCACACGGTATCATATTTTCCATCCAAGGCTCTTAGGATCTTGTTGATGATGAATCTATCGGTCATCTCTTCACTTCCTAAGCCGGCAATCTCATTTGTGATGAAAGCAAGCCTAGAGTACATTTCAGCGACACCTTCACCATCCTTCAATTTGAACTTGTCAAGTTGACTTTGAAGCACATCCAATTTGGATTCCTTGACGGAGTCGGTACCCTCGTGCATATCAATGAAAGCATCCCAAATTTCCTTTGCATTCTCAAGACGGCTGATTTTGTTGAATTCTTCGGGGCACAATCCGTTGAAGAGGATATCACAAACTTGAGCATTGTATTGCAGCATCTTCAACTCTTCCGCGGTAGCTTCACGGTTCGGTTCTCTCCCATCAAAGAATTCACCTTGCAAGCCAATACACACAATAGCCCATACAGCGGGGTTATGTCCAAGAATATGCATTTTCATCTTATGCTTCCAACTAGCAAAATTAGTACCATCAAAGTAAGGACCTCTACGGTGGTAATTTCCCTCGCTAGATACCATACTCTCCTAGGTTGTGAAACCAAGGCGATGATCACCAAAGCTACGGAAATCAAGGCAAATGGAGACCAAAGCTCTGATACCACTTATAGGATCAAAAGTATGTCTATAGGGGGGTGATTAGACTACTTGACCAAACAAAAATCTATCCTTTTTCCAATTTTAAGTCTTGGCAGATTTTAGCAACATAGCACAAGTCAAGCAAGCAACCTACACAAGCAAGTCTAAGAGTATAGTAGCGGAATGTAAAAACATTGCACATGAAGGTAAAGGGAGGAGTTTGGAGGGAGCAAACGCAATGTAGATGCGGAGATTTTTTCCGTGGTTCCGATAGGTGGTGCTATCGTACATCCACGTTGATGGAGACTTCAACCCACGAAGGGTAACGGCTGCGCAAGTCCACGGAGGGCTCCACCCACGAAGGGTCCACGAAGAAGCAACCTTGTCTATCCCACCATGGCCATCGCCCACAAAGGACTTGCCTCAGTAGGGTTGATCTTCACGAAGTAGGCGATCTCCTTGCCCGTACAAACCCTTGGTTCAACTCCACAATCTTGTCGGAGGCTACCAAGTGACACATAACCAATCTAGGAGACACCACTCTCCAAAAGGTAATAGATGGTGTGTTGATGATGAACTCCTTGCTCTCGTGCTTCAAATGCTAGTCTCCCCAACACTCAACTCTCTCTTACGGATTTGGATTTGCTGGAAAGATCATTTGAGTGGAAAGAAACTTGGGGAAGGCTAGAGATCAAGATTCTTATGGTTGGATTGGAATATATTGGTCTCAACACATGAGTAGGTGATTCTCTCTCAGGAAATGAATGTTGGAAGTGCAGGCATGTTCTGATGGCTCTCTCCACGAATGAAGAGTGGGTGGAGGGGTATATATAGCCTCCACACAAAATCTAACAGTTACACACAATTTATCAAACTCGGTGAGACCGAATAATGAAACTCGGTCAGACAGATTTGGTTCAAAATGTGAATGTTAGGCTTTTCGGCGGGACCGACATGTTAACTCGGTGGGACCAATTTCATTAGGGTTAGGGCATAACGTAATCTCGGTGAGACCGATCACATAAACTTGGTTAGACCGATTTATGTAATAGGCAAATAGAGAGTTGGTCAGGCAAACTCGGTGGGACCGAATCGCTCATTTCGGTGAGACCGAAACGCTACGAAAGGTAAACAGAGAGTTTGCATTGCGAACTCGGTGGGACCGATCGCTCATCTCGTTAAACCGAAACATTACGAAGGGAAACCGAGAGTTTGCAATCCCATCTCGGTGAGACCGAACTGACTAGGGTTTTTGGAAGTGGCTATGTCAAATGAACTCGGTGGCGCCGGATAGATCAAATCGGTGGGGCCGAGTTTGTCTTTTGGTTTGGGACATATGTGGATATGAGAAAGTGGTTGAGGGCTTTTGGAGCATATCACTAAGCATTTTGAGCAAGCGAGCCATTAAGCAACTCCTCATCCCCTTTTAATAGTATTGGTGTTTCCTATGGACTCAATGTGATCTTGGATCACTAAAATGAAAATGTAGAGTCTTGAGCTTGAGCCAATATGTGTCCTTAGCATTTTGAGGGGTCCACATTCCTAGTCCATGCCATGCCAATCATTGAACTTTCTGAAATGATCATCTTGAAAGAGCATTAGTTCAATGAGCTATATGTTGTTAGGAATTACCAAAACCACCCAGGGATAGTTGCACTTTCAGCTTGCTGCAATGCTTTCCATGTCTGGAGAAGTTGTATATAAAGGTGATAATTTCATGCACATTAAAAGCCCACATATAGTGTACTAGAATTAACAGTTCAGCTGTTGCTCTTTCGTTTAATTAAGAGTGACATATTGTAAAAAATCCCAACCAAGGGAAATGACATCAATCTTGCCGGCTGCTTGAGCTCACTAGGCATTACAGAACCCAAGTGATTAGCCCACACCAGCACCCACAAACTTATTTTTTACTAGCACACCAAATGGGGTGTAAATTTTCATAAGAAAGGCTGCATGACCGTGAGATATTTGGATTCTGACATTTCGGACCCACGAGGAAAAAGCCTATCCAAGGTGGTGTCGACTTACTAGCTAGTCAAGAAACGATTCTGCCTACCAGCCATTGGATTGACATCCAACATCTGTCGTGTATCTTCTATCTATTGTCTTCTTCATCCAGCCACCCAAACCAAACCACCCCGCCGGTTCCTCCTGCTCCCGCCTCCCATGGCTGGCTGCGCCTCTGCTGCCCTACTGTACCCTCCAACGTTGGCCAGTCCCTCCCACTATTCCCCTACATGTCCTATTATTCTCAGGCGACGTCAGCCCCAACACGCACCGGCACCCGAACCAGTCAACCCTGTACTCCCCTCCGCCGGCGACTGGACCGATGCATCTTCCACGGCTCCTGTTCGTTCCGTCCGAGGCCTCGCCATCATCTTCCTCCTTGGTTCGCTCATCGTGCGCGGTGCGCTGCCCTCTCGCGTTGTCAACATCATCAACAACCGAGAGGAACAAGGAGATGACTGTACGTGGAGAGGATGATAGTAGGGACCCACCAGGGTCATGGTGGTGCACAAGCAAGTGCCTCATTATTACAAGCCCAGAAAATGGTTCCTCCTAATGGTTGGACATCTGGGGGCCCACGCCATTGTCAATGTAGTCAATAAATGAGAGAATAACACAACGAGCGGGTGACACCAGGGATCCAGCAGGTCGGACAATTGTTATTTAATTTTTTTGAGGAGCAAGCAATTGTTATTTATACTAGTTTTAGAGACGGATCAGGGTAACAATGGGCTAAAGGGGTCTGGGGTCCGTCTAGCTGTGAGGTTTTATTTATGTTTACCACATCTTGAGCCCAGTTGTGTTTTTTTCTTGCTGAAAATGGCTAGCCCAGTTCTACTTTTTTTAAGAAATACCCAATCGAGGCCTACTTGCTTTGTCAGCCCTGCTGGGCTGCAAATCTTTCAAGACGAGGAGAGTTTCATTCGGCTTGCCCAAAAAATGGGCTATCAATAATGAGAAATGGGTTGTGCATTTATAAAACACATCAAACTAGGAATTAGTTTCAATTTTTTTAATTTCACGATTTTAAATTCCATTGATTTTTATGCGTGGACAATTATTTGGATTTTATATTTATATAAATTTATTTTCAAATTAGTTTGAATGTGAATCAAAATTTCGGGATTAAAAACAGTTGGCCGCACTGAAATATGCCAAATTTCGTATAATTTTTAACCATGGCCACAATATGGGCTGTAATGCTAACATAAAAAAAAACAAAAACAAGACGTGCTCCAAAAAAATCCTTCAGAATTAGCAAATGGGATGTAAATTATTATAAATAATGGCACATGGGATGTATGCTGTTTTCCACACATTTGAGGCTGACTTGTGCACCTACTATAGGTTGACGCGTACGCTTTCCTAAGAAAAAGGTTGAAGCACACGCAACGCCATGTCAACTTAGTCAACACACGAGAGCAGTGACTGTTGGATGTCCATCCAATGGCCGTCATGCTTCTTCAATCTATGCTCTTCCTGCTCCAGCCGCTCAAACAAGTGCCGGCGGGACTGCCTGCTCCGTCCTCCCATGGCCGGCTGTGCTGCCGCGTAGTCCTCACAACCCCACCGTACGCCCATCGCTGGCCTAGCCATCCCTCTACTCACCCGCACCTGCTATTATTCTCCAGCGATGGCAGACGAACCAGTAAACACTTGTACTCCCCTCCGCGTGGGAAACAACAGCCGAGTCTTCCCTGGCTCCATGTCGTTCCCTTCCTAGGCCTCGCCCTCGTCCACCGCCCTGGTGCTCTCGGCGCGACATGGTCAACGTGGTCAACAAACGACATCCATCGGAAGTGGACTATACGTGGAGAGGCTGACAGCTGGGTCCACGGCCACATGCAAGGAAATGCCTCCTTATTACGTGCAAAATAATGATTCCTCCACCTGATAGCTAGGACCCACTAGAAGGGCCTCTATATTTCGAGAAAAAAATGTTCCCCCCACTAACAGCTCGGACCCACCAGCTATATCTTCGCACGCAAGGAAGTGCCTCCTTATTACGCACAAAAAATGAATACCCCCTGCTAGCTGGGACACACCATAGTGGGAGGCTGACTTGTGGGCCTACTAAGTTGACGTGGACAGAGGGATTTGTCAACTTAGTCGATATGAATGATTCTAGCTCCAGTGACTGTACAATGTCCATCCAACGGCCGTAGTGCTTCTTCAACCTCTGGTCTTCTTGCTCCAGCCACCCAATCCAACGCCGGTCGTGCCGCCTTCTCCTGCCTCCCGTGGCCGTCTCTGCTGCCGCGCAGGCCTCACCGCCCCACCCTACTCCAACCTCTGGCCAGGCCATCCCTCTACTCACCCACAACCCTGTTATTCTGCGGCGACGGCAGCCTCACACCGCAGCCGAACCAGTCAACCCTCGTACTCCTCTCCGCATGGGCATCCACTGCCGCATCTTCCCCGACTCCATGTTGTCCCCTTCCTAGGCCTCGCCGTCGTCCACCACCTTGGTGCTCTCGGCGTGGCATGGTCAATGTGGTCAAGGAGGACTTCCATCGGAAGAGGAATGTATGTGGAGAGGCTGACAACTAGGTCCACGACCGCAACAACGAAGTGCCTCCTATTATGCGCAAATTAATGATTCTCCACCTGACGGCAGGGACCCACCGGACGGGCCATCGTATTCAACAAAAATAACGTTTGCCCCTGACTGCTGGGACCCACCAGCTACATCTTCGCACGCAAGGAAGTGTGTCCATATTACGGGTAAAAAAAGATTCTTCCCCTGATAGCTGGGACCCACCAGCAATAACTTCGCGTGCAACGAAGTTCCTCCTTATCCTCCCTGATAATCGGGACCCGCCTGGTCGAAGCGTACGTAGCGTTGTCATTCTGGTCGCGAACATGTACATACATACTAGTCGATCGGCCTGTATGCAGGCTACAGCGATGAACCGTGATCGAGTAAGGAAGGGCACGTGTCGTAGTAGAGGCGCGGACGTAGCATGTCACGCAGTCCCGTCATTATCATGTACACGTACGTACAACCAGGGTGCAAGAAAGTAAATATGACCATGTACGTACATACGAGCGGGGTTTCGAACTCCTACTCGCGCATACATACGACCAGGGCTCGTGTACATGGAGAGGCAGCGGAGAGCAGCAGCAACGTCCTGTTCATCCGTAGCCAACCGGCTAGGTCGGAATGGAGAAACTGCATTGTCGTGTTCATCGGGAGGCAACGGAATGCGTCGTGTTCATCGGGAGCCAACCGGCTTGGACGGAACAGCCGAAACGAGGCCTGGCGTACCACAGAACGGAGGAAACGGCCTTGTGTTCGACCGCCTACGGTCGAAATGGGATCCTATTCACTGGGAGGGGTCTAGCGTACCGCAAAATGGGGGAAACAGACTTCTCTTCGACCTCCTATAGTCGAAATAGGGTCCTGTTGATCGGGAGGGGTGTGGCATACCGAAAAACGGAGGAAACAAACTTCTCTTCGACCTCCTACGGTCGAAACGGGGGTCCTGTTCATCGGGAGGGGTGTGGCGTACCACTAAACGGGACTGCACGGGCTACTGTTCATCCACCATCTACTGCTTCGCTCCAGCCTCTATGGGCTACTGTTCATCCACCGTCGACCTCCTCCAGCCTCCACCTATGGTTGTTCATCCACGGCGTCTCCCTCCTGCCTCCACCAGCTATTGTTCATCCAGCCTCCACCGGCAACTTTTCAAACAACCCTCTCCATGGGGACCTGTTCAACCAGCCCTCCATGGGCTACTGTTCATCCAGCCCTCCACCGGCTACTGTTCAACGAGCCCTCCACCGGCTGCTATTCAACCAGCCCTCCACGGGGTCCTATTCATCCACCCCAACCGGCTCGTTCGGGTCTTGTTCATCCAGCAGCAACTGCCTCTACTACCACGGGATCCTGTTCATCCAACCCCACCGGGAACTGTTCATCCAACCCCCACCGGGAACTGTTCATCAAGAGGCAGCTTCGATCGGCTTCGATTAGCGACAAGGGATCGATCGTGGTTCGGTAACGTAGCTAGTGCAATCACTCTAGTTCAGTTAGAGCCCAACACCTCGCTCGGGTTCAGTTAAAGTGCAAAGCCTCGCACACGCGCGCGTACGTGTACAAGAGAAACGCACAAACCTCCGTGCATCGCTCAGACCCGACCACGCACCATAACTGGGAACTCCCCGAAATTTTCCTCGCCCTCGCTTCTACCATGATTTTTTCCGTCATGGGCGGCCCAAAGAATGTCATGCAGGTGCTTCTCCGGCCCGCCCAGGACGAAAAGCCCATTTTCTGTCATGATTATTTGACACAGAAGTAGGAGCCGACCACATCTATGATGATACCGGGTTTTGTCACAATTATCGTCATAGAAGTGTCATAAGCATGACAGAAAAAATTTCTTTCGGCCCAAAGTGGCACGGATATGTCTCTTTTTGTAGTGCCACCAGGCGTGCCCAGGTGGGTATGCCCACCTGGTGGCCCCAGAGACCCTAGCTCCGACGCTATAAAATCCTATTTTCGGAGAAAAAATCAGGGAGGAAGAACTATGTCGTTTCACGATATAGAGCCGCCGCCACCTCCCGTTCTTCATCAGGAGGACAGATCTGGAGTCCGTTTGGGGCTCCGGAGAGGGGATTCTTCGGTCTTCGTCATCACCAACCCTCCTCCATCACCAATTCCATGATGCTCTCCACCGGGATTGAGTAATTCCTTCGTAGGCTCGCTGGTCGGTGAGGAGATGGATGAGATTCATCATGTAATTGAGTTAGTTTTGTTAGGACTTGATCCCTAGTATCCACTATGTTCTAAGATTGATGTTGTTATGACTTTGCTATGCTTAATGCTTGACACTTTGAGCCCGGGTTCCATGAATTCAGATCTGAACCGTTTATGTTATCACCCTTATATCTATGTTCTAGATCCGATCTTGCAAGTCATAGTTATCTATTACATGTTATGATCCGTAAACTGTAGCGATCCGATCTCAGACGGTCAAATCTCTGTGCATAAATGTCATCCCTGGATCGGTAATACTGACACACACAATACTCGAGGATTTATAACAGAGTGCAATCACACACTTATTACTCGAATATCTCAAAGAGAGTACTATTACAATAATATGGCTAAAGGCCATCTAAATACTACGGAAGCATCGAAGATAAATGAGTCCATCAACTCCAACGGCATAACTGAGTGCACGACAAAGACCTAGCGCGCCTTATTCTTCGTCTAAAAATTCTGCAACATGATACGTTGCAGCCGTGTAGGTCAGCACATGGAATATGCTGGCAAAATAACATTGTAGAAGAATAGGATGCAATAATAGCTATAACTACATGCATATATTGGCTGGTGGAGGCTCTAGGTTTAGTTTTTTTTCATAAAGCCAAATTTTCCCTAAAACAAAGGAATATATTTTATTTCACTACAAGTTGGTTGATAAATATTGAGAAGGTTCCTCCAACTCAATCCCAAAATAGTAATCATTAACCCAAACAAATTAATTTAAATAAAGTGTTGAAATCAACATGATAATCCAAATTCCAGAGACTCAAGATGTCCATAGCCGGGGACACGGCTAACCATGATTAGTTTGTACACTCTACAGAGGTTTGCGCACTTTTCCCCACAAGACTCGATCTCCTCCGTTGAATTTCTCGCACTACATGATGTTTGAGAAACGGATGACCGAGACACAGTCTTTCAGAAGCATTAAGTCTTTACTCTGGGTAGACAGTACCACCTACATCCCCTACATCTGCTAGCCTACCAATGGAAGAGGTCACACAACATACTCAACTATGCCAGAGCCCATAATGGCTTGTGGATGCACACAGAAGTTTCTAGCATGAATAATCTTATGATATCTTTGAGCTTGGGTGGCAATCCATAGGATGATCACACGGGTACTCCGGGATATCCTAGGACAACACTGAATTGCTCCAGGTGCCCTGCAACCAATCCACCTAGATGTGTATTTAAGTAGCCACCTTAAGTTTCCATAGTTAAATAATAGCTCTCACATCTTGCATGAATCTCAACCAAACCACGTCTACATGCATAGCATAACAGTAATAGCATAACATAGCAACTCTCAGGGTTTGAATATAAGATAGTAGGTTCACCTCATCAACTACTTCCCAATACCCACATGTTAATCAGATCCTACTCATGCAATGTTTGAGGGTTGAAACTAATGCATAAAAACTGGGTAATAAAGGGATATGATCAAAGTGTTACTTGTGTTAGTGACGATCTGAAAACCCTAGTAACTCGTAGTAGCAAGCCTCGCACTTCGCAAACTCTATTGTGAACAAACAATAGCATACATAAGCACTCAAGCATAAGATGCAAGGGTAAAACTCAAGAGAAAAGATCTAGGCTGAAAGTTCAACTGAAGAGCTTCGATTTGTGAAAAGAATCAATCAAATCGGAGTTATGAAACTCAAACTACGATCATAAGAAGTTTGAATTCAAATCTGCTTGAAACCAAATTTTAATTTGTCAAAACCATGTTCAAGTTGATTATCTGGAAAGAGGGGAACAGGATGAAGATTTTGGCGTTGGTTTCACTGGATTTGGATAAACGAGCAAAACGTAACGAGGGTTTGAAGATCGGGGACTAATCTGTGACAAAAGTATTCGCGGATACGTCCCTGGCCGAAAATAAACAGAAAAAGAAAAAACTAATGAACGAACGTTCGCTAACAAAACTAAACGAACGAATACGTTCGTTAAAACAATCTAACGGGTGAACTTCCGTTAATTAACAAACTAAAATAAAAACAGATCTAATCTAACTAACCGAAAAAACCGAAAGAATCGGAGAAAAACCGAACGGTTTTCTACCGGTCAAAACGGGCGGCGAGGTCAATGGCGGGGTCGGCTTCGGCGGATCGGGGCGGCGGCTCTTGCGCGGGGCGGTGGCAGTAGCAAGCGGCGGCGGCGGCAAAATGCGGCGGCGGTCGGTGGAGGCGGCGCGACGCAGGGTTGCGGCGGCTTGTGGGGAGGAGGCGGCGGCGGGCTCGGCTGATAAAGGCCCGAGGGCCTCGGCTAGGAGGCGCGGCGGCGTTGGTCCGACCGGACTCCTCGCTGGAGTCGGCGCACAAGACAGGCGGCGTTGGCGGTTGGCGGCGGCTAGGCTTGGCCTCGGCTCAGCTGGGCCTTAGGCCCAGTCGGGTGAAGAAGTTTTTTTAAAGAAATTTACCCGAAAGAAAAATAATCCTAATAAAATATTAAAAAATCTAAAAAATACCAGAAATAATTTTCATCGTCCGAACCTAATATTTACGACAAGGTGAACATTTTCCTGGCCTAAAGTGCAATTCTCAAAAATGCATTTTTTTCTAATTTAAATAAAATACGAATGAAATAATAAATTTGATTTTAAAATTTCTTCTCCAATATTCCTCTCCTTTGAAGAAGTCATTTTATCTCTGCTCAATTATTTTTGTTATTGGAAATAATTGGAGAGAAAAATATTAAAATCAAATCGATCCTCTTTTCAAATTTGAAAAAATTCAAATATGAAAATAGGTGAAATCTCCAACTCTCTCCTTGCCTTGAGTTGCTTAAGATTTCTAGGATCACAACGAAAATGCAAATAAAATATGATATGCATATGATGACCTATGTATAACATCCAAATATTAAAATCAAATCGATCCTCTTTTCAAATTTGAAAAAAATTCAAATATGAAAATTGGTGAAATCTCCAACTCTCTCCTTGGGTCCTTGAGTTGCTTAAGATTTCTAGGATCACAACCAAAATGCAAATAAAATATGATATGCATATGATGACCTATGTATAATATCCAAATTGAAAATTGGGATGTTACAAACCTACCCCCTTAAGATGAATCTCATCCTCGAGATTCGGGTTGGCTAGAAAATAGGTGTGGGTGCTCTTTCCGTAGGTCGTCCTCTCTCTCCCAGGTGGCTTCCTCCTCGGTATGGTGGCTCCACTAAACTTTGCAAAACTTGATGACCTTGCTGCGTGTAACTCGGCTGGCAAACTCGAGAATCTTGACAGGCTTCTCCTCGTAGGTTAGGTCACTATCCAACTGAATTGCTTCCAGGGGAACTGTATCTCTTAGAGGAATATCGGCCATCTCTGCATGGCACTTCTTCAACTGGGAAACGTGAAACACATCATGAACTCCTAACAATCCTTTGGGTAACTCCAACTTGTAGGCCACTTCTCCCATACGGTCTAGAACTCGATATGGTCGTACAAATCTAGGAGCTAACTTTCCCTTCACTCCAAATCATTTAACTCCTCGAAGCGGTGACACACGAAGATATGCTCTGTCTCTGACTTCATAGACGACCTCCTTGCATTTAGTGTCGGCATAACTCTTTTGCCTGGACTGGGCTACCTTCAGTCTATCACGAATCAACTTAACCTTCTCTTCAGACTCCTTGATTAAATCTGGTCCAAACAACTGACAGTCGCCAACTTCATCCCAGATCAACGGTGACCTGCACCTCCTTCCATACAAAGCTTCAAAAGGGGCCATCTTCAAACTAGCCTAATAGCTGTTGTTGTATGAGAACTCCACGTAAGGCAAATTATCATCCCAACTAGATCCATAATCTAGCGCACAAGCTCTCAACATGTCCTCCAGAATCTGGTTTACTCTCTCGATGCATCCATCACATGCTGCGGATGAAAGGTCAGATCTTGAACTCTAGCCTGGTACCCAAAGTCTGGTGCAACTGATTCCAAAACTTCGAGGTAAACTGTGTTCCTCTATCTGATACGATGGTCCTCGGAACTCCATGCAGACATACGATCCTGGTCATATATATCTTGGCCAACTTCGCGCTCGTATAAGTGGTTTTCACGGGGATAAAGTGAGCCACTTTGGTCAAGCGATCAACTACTACCCAAATGGAATCATATCCTGATCGTGTCCTGGGTAATCCTGTGATAAAGTCCATGCCAAGTTTATCCCACTTCCATTCGGGTATCGGCATAGGCTGTAATAATCCGTCTGGCTTCTGGTGTTCTGCCTTAACTCTTTGACATACATCACATACTCGGTAATATCCTTCTTCATACCCGTCCACCAGAAACGTTCCTTCAAATCCAAATACATCTTGGTGTTTCCAGGGTGAATTGAGTATGGCGAGTCATGAGCTTGCTGAAGTATTTACTTCCTGATCTCCGCATTATTGGGCACATATACACGGTCTGCAAACCATAAAGTTTCTTGCTCATCCTCACGAAAACCCTTGGCTTTTCCTTTGCTCATCTTCTATTTTATCTCAGCAATTTCCTTATCATCCTTCTGAGCTTCTCGAATCTTTCCCAATAATGTGGATTGAACTTCCATTGTTGCAACAAAATCTCTTGGAACTATCTCCAAACGAAGTTCCTTGAGATCGTCGGCTAACTCCCGCGGTAATCCTCCGCTTACGAGGGTATTGACATAACTCTTGCGGCTCAAAGCATCGGCTACGACATTGGCATTTCCTAGATGATAATGCAGCTTCATATCATAATCCTTTATGAGCTCCAACCATCCCCTTTGCCTGATATTCAACTCCTTCTGCGTGAAGATATACTTCAAACTCTTATGATCCGTGTATACATCACATCGGTTTCCAATGAGAAAATGTCTCCAGGTCTTGAGCGCATGCACTACGGCTGCTAACTCCAAATCATGCGTGGCATAATTCAACTCGTGAGGTCGAAGCTGACGTGAGGCATATGAAACAACTCTTCCATCTTGCATAAGTACACCTCCAAGTCCCAAGAGAGAAGCGTCACAATACACATGGAAATCCTTGCGTATATCCGGAAGAATTACCACTGGGGCTGTAACTAAACGTTTCTTCAACTCCTGAAAACTGGCCTCACATTCCTCGGTCCATTTGAATTTGGTATCCTTCTTCAACAACTCCGTCATGGGTTTCGCAATCTTGGAAAAATTCTCAATGAATCTCCTATAATATCCTGCAAGTCCCGGAAAACTGTGGATCTCTCCAACTGAGGTGGGTGCCAACCACTCAGTGACAAACTGAATCTTGGCAGGGTCTACAGCTATACCTTCTCCTGATATAACATGTCCAAGAAAACCAACTTCCTTCAGCCAAAATTCACATTTGCTGAACTTGGCATATAGCTGATGTTCTCTGAGCTTCTCGTGAACTAAGCGCAAATGCTCCTTGTGCTCCTCTTCATTCTTCGAGTATACCAAAATATTGTCAATGAACACCACAACAAACTTGTCCAAAAACTCCAAGAACACCTTGTTCATCATACTCATAAAATAGGCAGCGGCGTTAGTCAATCCAAAAGACATAACGGTGTACTAGTATAGCCCATACCTTGTGGTAAAAGTTGTCTTGGGTATATCCTGTTCTCGGATCTTCATCTGGTGGTATCCTGATCGAAGATTGATCTTGGAGAATACTTTAGCTCCTTGCAGCTGGTCAAATAAATCGTTGATCATCGGTAGTGGGTACTTGTTCTTGATTGTCACTTCATTCAATGCCCGATAATCAACAACCATTCTCAATGATCCATCCTTCTTCTCAACTAAGAGCACTCGGGCTCCCCACGGTGATGCACTTGGTCGAATGTAACCTTTCTCCAATAACTCCTTAACCTGCTTCTTAATTTCCTCCAGATTATTTGCGGGCATCCGATACGGTCTCTTCGATATTGGCCCGGTGCCTGGCAACAGCTCTATCAAAAACTCTATGTCTCGATCTGGTGGCATGCCTGGTAATTCCTCTGGAAATACATCCGGGTAATCCTTCACTACAGGCAATTCCTCCTAAACAACTCCCAAGAGGGAATTTACTTGAGTCCTCCTTGGCACATGCCTAGACATATACTTGATCCTCTTTCCCTCCGGGGTGGTGAGTAAAATTGACTTACAAGCACAGTCGATGTTACCCCCGTACTTCGATAGCCAATCCATGCCTAGTATTATATCCAATCGTTGTGTCTCCAAAATTATTAGGTCTGAGGGGAAAACATGGCTACCAATGGTTAATGGTAACCGATCACACCATCGGCTAGCCATATACTCTGGTCCTGGCGAGCTTACTAACATGGGTGGCCTAAGGGCTAGGGTTGGCAACTTAAACTTGTCCACAAATCCCCCTGATATGTATGAATATGATGCACCAGTGTAAAAAAGAACAAGAGCGGTAAATGACTTAATCAAAAACTTACCAATAACTGCATCAGGCTGTTCCTCAACTTCCTCCACGTTGATGTGGTTCACCTGACCTATGGTAAATGGGTTTGGCTTATTCCCTGAGCTTATGTTACCATTACCATTCTTTGCTTCAGGACAATCGGTGGCGTAATGTCCAGTCTTCCCGCATTTGAAACATGTAATGTGACTCAGATCTTTCTTAGCGGGTGTAGTGGGGTTGGAAGGGTTCTAATTGTTGTTTCCTCCACTCCCATTGCCATTCTTAGGGAAATTGTGGTTATGTGAGTGAGTTTCCTCCATTATGGGAATAGCCTCCATGGTTATGTTCTCCATGGGTATGAGTGTGTCCTCCCAAGTATGGGGTATAGCGAGGTTTCTGCTGAGCTCCAGAGTTGTACTTCCCTTGTCCATACTTCCTCCTGTGGCTCTCTATCTGTTGCTGTTTGTTTTCAATCATGAGGGCCCTGTCTACCAGCTCCTGATAGTTGGTGAATGTCGCCACCATCAACTGCCTACTCAGCTCATCATTCAGTCCCTCCAGAAATTTCTCCTGCTTCGCGGCATCTGGGGCCACATCATCTGGGGCATAGCGAGCTAACTTGCTGAACTCATCCACGTACTGCCCCACAGTACGATTCCCTTGGCGTAAGTTGCGAAACTCACGCTTCTTCATACTCATAGCTCTGGTTGAGACATGTGCAGTGCGGAATGCTTGCTAAAACTGATCCCAAGTGACATTTTCCACGGGGAAAGTAGTAGTGTAGTTCTCCCACCATGAGGCTGCGGGTCCATCCTTGGTGTGCGGCAAAGCACACCTTCTCACCATCTGTGCAACCTGCGGTGGTCAGCTCCCTTCCAATCCTGTGGAGCCAGTCATCAGCAACAATTGGCTCGGTGCTACTAGAGAACACCGGCGGATTCAACCTCAGAAAACGGGCTAAGTTGTCAACTGGAGGTGGTGGTGGGTTGTTGTTGTTGTTGCCTTGGTTCTGGACTAGCAACTGCATCAAGGCATTCTGCTGTTGGATCAACTGAGTGAACTCCGGTGGGAAGACAAATCCGGGGTCACGTCTCGGAGGCATCTGACAGGTTTAGAGGGGTGAGAATAGAATAGAGAAATGTCTAAGGAGAAAATCACTACCCATATGCACATGAGACAAACACATTCATTTCACACCACTCAATTCAAACAAGGCATACAAACGATCTAATCTACCGTTACAAAATACTCGGGCTATTACTATATACATGGGGGAATACTACTGATAATTTGGGGGTCGACTAGAAATTTTGATCGGTGGAAGAATCCATGATATCTGCTCCAACTTCGTCTTCATAATCATCACTATCATCATCGCTGTCGGGATCGGAGTCGTTGTCATTGATTATGA
This sequence comes from Aegilops bicornis, assembly GCA_021605145.1. Taxonomy (NCBI): domain Eukaryota; kingdom Viridiplantae; phylum Streptophyta; class Magnoliopsida; order Poales; family Poaceae; genus Aegilops; species Aegilops bicornis. Next base: position 362,605,740 of record CM038671.1, read on the forward strand.
TGTAGTCTTAAGAACGGATGTCCTCCTCAGGCTCGGGATCTCCCATGAATATTCCTAGCTTCTTCTTCAGGTCTTCATTCTTCTGCAGTAGTACTGCAATTTCCTCTTCGTATCCATCACGCGTAGACTTGAGTTCCTCTTCAAGCTCCATGTTCCTAGTCATCACTTTCTTCATGCCTATCATGCTGGCTGATACGTCCATTTTGCATCATGCTTTTATATCAATATTATTGCATTATGGGCTATTATTACACATTATGTCACAATACTTATGCCTATTCTCTCTTATTTTACAAGGTTTACATAAGGAGGGAGAATGCCGGCAGCTGGAAAAGGAGCAAATATTAGAGACCTATTCTGCACAACTCCAAAAGTCCTGAAACTCCACGAAAGTTATTTTTGGAAATAATAAAAATACTTAGCGGAAGAAATACGTCAGGGGGGCCTCCACCTGTCCACGAGGGTGGAGGCACGCCCTACCCCCCTGGGCGCGCGCCCTTGCCTCGTGGGCCCCCTGTTGGCCCTCCGGTGACCATCTTCTGCTATATGAAGTCTGTCGTCCGAAGAAAAATCATAAGCAAGCATTTGGGACGAGACTCCGCCGCCACGAGGCGGAACCAATCTAGGGCTCTGGCAGAGCTGTTCTGCCGGGGACACTTCCCTCCGGGAGGGGGAAATCATCGCCATCGTCATCACCAACGCTCCTCTCATCGAGAGAGGGCAATCTCCATCAACATCTTCACCAGCACCATCTCCTCTCAAACCCTAGTTCATCTCTTGTATCCAATTCTTGTCTCCAAGTCCGGGATTGTACATGTAGGTTGCTAGTAGTGTTGATTACTCCTTGTAGTTGATGCTAGTTGGTTTATTTGGTGGAAGATCATATGTTCAGATCCTTTATGCATATTAATACTCCTCTGATTATGAACATGAATATGCTTTGTGAGTAGTTACATTTGTTCACGAGGACATGGGAGAAGTCTTGCTATTAGTAGTCATGTGAATTTGGTATTCGTTCGATATTTTGATGAGATGTATGTTGTCTATCCTCTAGTGGTGTTATGTGAACGTCTACTACATGACACTTCACCATTATTTGGGCCTAGAGGAAGGCACTGGGAAGTAATAAGTAGGTGATGGGTTGCTAGAGTGGCAGAAGCTTAAACCCTAGTTTATGCGTTGCTTCGTAAGGGGCTGATTTGGATCCATCTGTTTCATGCTATTGTTAGGTTTACCTTAATACTTTTGTTGTAGTTGCGGATGCTTGCAATAGAGGTTAATCATAAGTGGGATGCTTGTCCAAGTAAGGGCAGCACCCAAGCACTAGTCCACCCACATATCAAATTATCAAAGTACCGAACGTGAATCATATGAACGTGATGAAAACTAGCTAGATGATAATTCCCATGTGTCCTCGGGAGCGCTTTTCTCTATAAGAGTTTGTTTAGGCTTGTCCTTTGCTACAAAAGGATTGGGCCACCATGCTGCACTTTATTTACTTTTGTTACTTGTTGCTCGTTACAAATTATCCTATCACAAAACTATCTGTTACCTATTATTTCAGTGCTTGCAGAGAATACCTTGCTGAAAACCGCTTATCATTTCCTTTTGCTCATTGTTGGGTTCGACACTCTTACTTATCGAAAGGACTAAGATAGATCCCCTATACTTGTGGGTCATCAAGACTCTTTTCTAGCGCCGTTACCGGGGAGTGAAGCGCCTTTGGTAGGTGGAATTTGGTAAGAAAAAATTGATATAGTGTGCTGAAATTTACTGTCACTTGTTACTATGGAAAGTAATCCTTTGAGGGGCTTGTTCGGGGTATCTTCACCCCGACCAGTAGAGCAAAGAGTTGCTCCTCAACCAACTGAACCTACTGATAATGAAAATGTCCACTTGGAGATTCCTTCGGGTATGTTAGAAAAACTACTAGCTAATCCTTTTGTAGGAGATGGAACAAAGCATCCTGATGAGCACCTAATATATGTGGATGAAGTTTGTGGATTATTTAAGCTCGCAGGTGTGCCCGGTGATGTTATTAAGAAGAAGGTCTTCCCTTTATCTTTGAAGGGAGATGCATTGACATGGTATAGGCTATGTGATGATACGGGGTCAGGGAACTACAAGCGATTGAAATTGGAATTACATCAGAAGTTTTATCCTATGCATCTTGTTCATCGTGATCGCAATTATATATATAATTTTTGGCCTCGCGAAGGAGAAAGCATCGCTCAAACTTGGGGGAGGCTTAAATCAATGTTATATTCATGCCCCAATCATGAGCTCCCAAGAGAAATAATTATTCCAAGTTTTTATGCTCGGCTTTCTGATAACAATCGCACCATGCTCGATACTTCTTGTGTTGGCTCTTTTATGATGAAGACTATTGAATTCAAATGGCATTTATTGGAAAGAAATAAACGCAACTCTGAAGATTGGGATCTCGACGAAGGTAAGGAGTCAGGTATGAGACCTAAGTTTGATTGTGTTAAATCTTTTATGGATACCGATGTTTTCCGTAAATTTAGCAGTAAATATGGACTTGACTCTGAGATAGTAGCTTCTTTCTGTGAATCTTTTGCTACTTATGTTGATCTCCCCATGGAGAAGTGGTTTAAATATCATCCTCCCATAGAAGTAAAAGTAGCTGCACCTATTAAAGTTGAAGAAAAGACTATCACTTATAATGATCCTATTGTTCCTACTTCTTATGTTGAGAAACCACCCTTCCTGTTAGGATAAAGGATCGTGCTAAAACTTCAATCGTGGTCCATAAAAGCAATATTAGAACTTATACACCTCTGAGGAAATTAAAGTTGAACCTAATATTGCTATTGTTAAAGATCTCTTGTCGATAATATCGATGGGCATGTTATTCATTTACGTGATGAAACTGCTAGAATTGCCAAACCTTGTGCTAAAGATAAACATAGACCTGTGGTAGGCATGCCTGTTATTTCTGTTAAAATAGGAGATCATTGTTATCATGGCTTATGTGATATGGGTGCTAGTGCTAGTGCAATACCTTTTGACTTATACAAAGAAATTATGCATGATATTGCACCTACTGAGATAGAAGATATTGATGTCACAATTAAACTTGCCAATAGAGATACTGATGAGGACATCAATACCATTGTTACACCCACAACCCCTGCTACTATACATACTGGACCGGTTACTAGAGCTCGCGCACGCCAAATAAATTACCAGGTACTTTCGTTTCTTGGTAATGATTCGAATGTTCATGAGAATATGATGCTGCCTAAATTGGATACATTTGTTTTGCTTACAAATGAACTGCCTAGCTTGGAGAAGGATGAACATTGGAGCAAGAACAAGCATGGAGTTGATGGCACGCGCAAGGGAGACAAGAACAGAGTTTCAAGTGATGATTTCAGTACCTTGAAGCCACCATAATGAGTGCATGAAGCCTTGGACGAAATATACAAGATGCCACTTCATAATTTTCATCCAGAGGCTATTCTAGGTGCTGCGTCACCTTATTATTGGGCCAGGCCCATGTAATTTCTAAATACTTAAGTGTAGGCTGTTTTTAGAGTCCGTATGTGTGGGGAAACAAGAGTTAGGGTTGGTTTCGGACCCCTCCCTCAAGGGCCACGAAATTCCCCCCCTCTTCCTCCATATATACAACCCTTAGGGCGTCGTTTAGACTTTGGGTTTTGTTTAGATTAAAGTTCGCCATAGCTGCAACTTCGCGTACTTCGTTTGTGTTCAACGACCAGACAAAGGGGTCACAGAACCCCACCTTTGATTAATAAAGCTTTCCTCTTATATTCGCAATATCCAGATCGCAATCTTAGTTTCTTGCTTGTTCTTCGTTTGCCGGTAGGAACAGACCTTCGTGGTCAGGTTGATCGTGCTCCGGCGTGGTCAATAACCTCTCGGAGTTGGTTTAGCGATTGCTAAGGCGCGACGTCCTCGCACGTTCGTAGTCGGATTGTCAAAGTCGACTTCCTCCAAAGCGATAGCCACCATCTCATCGAAAGACGGGACACCTTTGCCTCTATTAGATACTATTTCACCAATGGGAATTGTTAGAGATATTGAAGTCTTGTGTGGGAAAACAAAATATCCTGCTGATTTTCTTGTTCTTGGTTCCCCACAAGATAGCTTTTGTCCCATTATATTTGGTAGACCCTTCTTGAACACTGTTAATGCTAGGATAGACTGCGAAAAGGATGTTGTTACTATTGATCTAGGTGATATGTCTCATGAGTTTAATTTTTCTAAATGTCGTAGACAACACCGTGAAGAGGAATTACCTAGTAAGGATGAAATTATTGGTCTTGCTTCTATTGACGTGCCTCCTAGTGATCCTTTAGAACAATATTTGCTAGACCATGAAAATGATATGTTTATGAATGAAAGAAGGGAAATAGACAAAGTATTCTTTAAACAGGAACCCATCCTGAAACACAATTTGCCTATTGAAATCCTATGGGATCCTACTCCACCCAAGGGTGATCCCGTGTTTGAGCTTAAACCGTTACCTGATACTCTTAAATATGCTTATCTTGATGAGAAAAAGATATATCCTGTTATTATTAGTGCTAACCTTTGGAGCATGAAGAAGAGAGATTATTGAAAACTCTGAAGAAGCACCGTCTGCTATTGGATATACTCTTGATGATCTTAAGGGCATTAGTCCCACTCTATGTCAACATAAAATAAATTTGGAGGAAGATGCCAAACTAGTTCGTGATCATCAACGATTTGAATCCTAAGATGAAGGAAGTGGTAAGAAAAGAAATACTAAAGCTCCTTGAGGCAGGTATAATTTATCCCGTTGCTGATAGTCAGTGGGTAAGTCCTGTCCATTGTGTCCCTAAGAAGGGAGGTATTACCGTCGTTCCTAATGATAAAGATGAGTTGATTCCGCAAAGAATTATTACGGGTTATAGGATGGTAATTGATTCTCGCAAATTAAATAAGGCTACTAAAAAATATCATTACCCCTTACCTTTTATCGATCAAATGCTAGAAAGATTATCCAAACATACACATTTTTGCTTTCTAGATGGTTATTCTGGTTTCTCTCAAATACCTGTGTCAGCAGATGATCAATCAAAGACTACTTTTACTTGCCCTTTTTGTAGTTTTGCTTATAGACGTATGCCTTTTGGTTTATGTAATGCAACTGCTACCTTTCAAAGATGCATGATGGCTATATTCTCTGACTTTTGTGAAAAGATTTGTGAGGTTTTCATGGATGATTTTTCCGTCTATGGATCCTCTTTTGATGATTGCTTGAGCAACCTTGATCGAGTTTTGCAGAGATGTGAAGAAACTAATGTTGTCCTGAATTGGGAAAAGTGCCACTTTATTGTTAATGAAGGTATTGTCTTGGGGCATAAAGGTTCTGAAAGATTTATTGAGGTTGATAAAGCTAAGGTTGATGCAATTGAAAAGATGCCATGTCCTAAGGACATCAAAGGTATAAGAAGTTTCCTTGATCACGCTGGATTTTATAGGAGGTTCATTAAGGACTTCTCAAAAATTTCTCGGCCTCTGACTAATTTATTACAAAAATATACACCATTTGTCTTCGATGATGATTGTGTAGAAGCATTTGAAATACTTAAGAAAGCATTGATTTCTGCACCTATCGTTCAGCCACCTGATTGAAATTTACCTTTGAAATTATGTGTGATGCTAGTGATTATGCTGTAGGTGTTGTTCTAGGGCAAAGAGTTGATAAGAAATTAAATGTTATTCAATATGCTAGTAAGACTCTAGATAATGCTCAGAGAAATTATGCTACTACCAAAAAGGAATTCTTAGCAGTTGTATTTGCTTGTGATAAGTTCAGACCTTATACTGTTGATTCTAAAGTAACTATTCACACTGATCATGCTGCTATTAAATATCTTATGGAAAAGAAAGATGCTAAACCTAGACTTATTAGATGGGTTCTCTTGCTACAAGAATTTGATTTGCATATTAAAAAGGAGATAAGAACCCCGTTGCAGACAACTTGTCTAGGTTAGAAAATGTTCTTGATGACCCACTACCTATTGATGATAGCTTTCCGGATGAACAATTAAATGTCATAAATGCTTCTCGTATTGCTCCATGGTATGCTGATTATGCTAATTATATTGTTGCTAAATTTATACCACCTAGTTTCACGTACCAGCAAAAGAAAAAGTTTTTCTATGATTTGAGACATTACTTTTGGGATGACCCACATCTTTATAAAGAAAGAGTAGATGGTGTTATTAGACGTTGTGTACCTAATCATGAACAGGAATAGATCCTACGCAAGTGTCACTCCGAGGCTTATGGAGGACACCACGTTGGAGATAGAACTGCACATAAGGTATTGCAATCCGGTTTTTATTGGTCTACTCTCTTCAAGGATGCCCGTAAGTTTGTCTTATCTTGTGATGAATGTCAAAGAATAGGTAATATTAGTAGACGTCAAGAAATGCCTATGTATTATTCACTTGTTATTGAACCATTCGATGTTTGGGGCTTTGATTATATGGGACCTTTTCCTGCCTCTAATGGATATACACATATTTTAGTTGTTTTTGATTACGTTACTAAGTGGGTAGAAGCTATTCCAACTAGTAGTGCTGATCATAACACTTCTATTAAAATTCTTAAAGAAGTTATTTTTCCGAGGTTTGGAGTCCCTAGATATTTAATGACTGATGGTGGTTCACATTTTATTAATGGTGCTTTCCGTAAAATGCTTGCTAAGTATGATGTTAATCATAGAATTGCATCTCCTTATCATCCATGATCTAGTGGTCAAGTAGAATTGAGTAATAGAGAGCTCAAATTGATTTTGCAAAAGACTGTTAATAGATCTAGAAAGAATTGGTCCAAGAAACTTGATGATGCATTATGGGCCTATAGTACCGCATATAAAAATCCTATGGGTATGTCTCCGTATAAATTGGTTTATGGAAAAGCATGTCACTTACCTCTCGAACTGGAACATAAGGCATATTGGGCTATTAAAGAGCTCAATTATGATTTCAAACTTGCCGGTGAGAAGAGGTTATTTGATATTAGCTCACTTGATGAATGGAGAACCCAAGCCTACGAAAATGCCAAGTTGCTTAAAGAAATAGTTAAAAGATGGCATGACAAAAGAATACAAAAGCGTGAGTTTAATGTAGGTGATTATGTATTGCTATACATCTCTCGTTTAAGATTTTTTGCAGGAAAACTTCTCTCTAAATGGGAAGGCCCTTACGTTATCGAGGAGGTCTATCGTTCTGGTGCCATAAAAATCAACAACTTCGAAGGCACAAATCCGAAGGTGGTGAACGGTCAAAGAATCAAACATTATATCTCAGGTAATCCCATAAATGTTGAAACCAATGTTATTGAAACCGTAACCCCAGAGGAATACATAAGGGACACTTTCCGGAACGTTTCAGACTCCAAAAATGAATAGGTATGTGGTACGCTAAGTAAACCGACTCCAAAACAGTTCTAATGGCAATATTTCTCCGTTTTGGAATATTTAGAAAAATAGAAAAATAAGAAGCAGTCCGGGAAGGACACGAGCCTCCACGAGGGTGGAGGGCGCGCCCTACCCCACTGGGCGCGCCCCCTACCTCGTGGGCACCTCGTGCGCTCTCTGGACTCTGTTTTCTTGCACGATACATATTTTGGTCGGTAAAAAATCATTATATAATCTCCCGAAGGTTTTGACTCATGTATCACGCAAATATCCTCTGTTCTTGTTTCGAGCTGTCCTGCTGCAGATTAGAGCAACATGTCGTCCCACGATTCGGAAGGAGAAAGCTATGTGGCTGATTACCTTGCAGATCCTAAGGTCTATGGAGATGTGGAGCATTGTGGTTGGACTACGGAGGAAGAAGAGGACTATGAACCCAAGAGGAAGGAGGAGACGAGCTCAGATGAAGATGAAGTCCCATTACCTCAACCTGGGGACATGCATGTGGAGTTCAAAAAGTCAAGCCTCCGTGATAGGGCAAAGAAACTTAAGGTCGAGTTTATCCCTTTTCGTCTCTTGCAGGAAAACAAGCAGGAACTATGCAAAAAGATATTAATCCTGGAGCAGGAGATCGATGACTTGAGGGATCAAAATTATGTCCTCAAGCGCAAATTAAGGGAGAAGCCTACGCCATCAACTAAAACATCACCTCCACCTTCTTCACCAGCAAAGGAGACATGATCACATGGGTATGGGCACTCCCCTTGGCAACTGCCAAGCTTGGGGGAGGTGCCCTGCATCGTATCACCATCACACTCCTATCTTTACCGTTTTTCTTAGTTCGATCCTATTAATAGTATCTTGATCTAGTAGAATAAAGTTTTGGTATGATCTAGTTTTGAGTTTTGCTTTATGATCTCTCTATGTAATCGAGTCCGTGAGCTATATAATAAAGATTAGTGTTGAGTCAAGGGCTTGATTATTTTGCCATGATCTGTAGTGAATAAAAATAAGAGAAAAGGATTAAAAAGAATAAAGAGATCATATTGATCTTATTGAGAGTAATGACTTCACATAGAAAGAGTATGCTGATTAAAAATTGTTGGGAGTTGGCAAACATAGCTTTGGTCATCGTTGCAATTAATAGGAAGTAATAAAGAAAGAGTGGTTTCACATATAAATATACTATCTTGGACATCTTTTATGATTGGGAGCACTCATTAAAATATGACATGCTAAAGAGTTGATGTTGGACAAGGAAGACAAAGTAATGGGTTATGTTTTCTTATATCTGAGATAAAGTATATTGTCATGGATCATCCAACATGTTGAGCTTGTCTTTCCCCCTCATGCTAGCCAAATTCTTTGCACCAAGTAGAGGTACTACTTGTGCTTCCAAAAACCCTTAAACCAGTTTTGCCATGAGAGTCCACCATATCTACCTATGGATTGAGTAAGATCCTTCAAGTAAGTTGTCATCGGTGCAAGCAATAAAAATTGCTCTCTCAATATGTATGATTGATTGGTGTGGAGGAAATAAGCTTTATACGATCTTGTGATGTGGAAGAAATAAAAGCGACGGACTGCATAATAAAAGTTCATATCACAAGTGGCAATATAAAGTGACGTTCTTTCGCATTAAGATTTTGTGCATCCAACCCTGAAAGCGCATGGCATCCTCTGCTTCCCTCTGCGAAGGGCCTATCTTTTATTATTACCTTCTACCTTATGCAAGAGTCATGGTGATCTTCACTTTTCCTTTTTATATTTTATCCTTTGGCAAGCACATGATGTTGGGAAAATCCTGATATATATACCTAATTGGATGTAGGGTAGCATGAGTTATTATTGTTGACATTACCCTAGAGGTAAAAGGTTGGGAGGCGAAACTATAAGCACCTATCTTTCTCTATGTCTGGTTAAAACTCTGTAACCACATGTGTTGCGTGAGTGTTAGCAATTATGAAAGACTAAATGATAGTTGAGTATGTGGACTTGCTAGAAAGATCCGACATAGACTCTTTCTGATGTTATGATAAATTGCGATTGCTTCAATGACTGAGATTATAGTTTGTTAGTTCTCAATAAAGTTTCGGATTCATACTTTGCATTGTGAATAGATTATTACTTGAGCATAGGAAATCATATGACAATATCCATATATGTTGCTGTTATGAGAATAATCATGATGCCCTCATGTCCGTATTTTATTTTATCGACACCTCTACCTCTAAACATGTGGAAATATTTATCGTTATCGGCTTCCGCTTGAGGACAAGCGAGGTCTAAGCTTGGGGGAGTTGATACGTCCATTTTGCATCATGCTTTTATATCAATATTTATTGCATTATGGGTTGTTATTACACATTATGTCACAATACTTATGCTTATCCTCTCTTATTTTACAAGGTTTACATAAGGAGGGAGAATGCCGCACACTGGAATTATTTGGAAAAGGAGCAAATATTAGAGACCTATTCGCACAACTCCAAAAGTCCTGAAACTCCACGAAAGTTATTTCTAGAAATAATAAAAAATAGTGAGCAGAAGAAATACGTCAGGGGGGCCTCCACCTGTCCATGAGGGTGGGGGGCGCGCCCCCTGCCTCGTGGGCCCCCTGTTGGCCCTCCGGTGTCCATCTTCTGCTATATGAAGTCTTTCATCCAAAGGAAAATCATAAGCAAGCTTTCGGGACGAGACTCCGACGCCACGAGGCGGAACCAATCTTGGGCTCCGACAGAGCTGTTCTGCCGGGGACACTTCCCTCCGGGAGGGGTAAATCATCGCCATCGTCATCACCAATGCTTCTCTCATCGGGAGAGGGCAATCTCCATCAACATCTTGACCAACACCATCTCCTCTCCAACCCTAGTTCATCTCTCGTGTCCAATTCTTGTCTCCAAGTCTGGGATTGGTACCTATAGGTTGCTAGTAGTGTTGATTACTCCTTGTAGTTGATGCTAGTTGATTTATTTGGTGGAAGATCATATGTTCAGATCCTTTATGCATATTAATACTCCTCTGATTATGAACATGAATAGGCTTTGTGAGTAGTTACGTTTGTTCCTGAGGACATGGGAGAAGTCTTGCTATTAGTAGTCATGTGAATTTGGTATTAGATCGATATTTTGATGAGATGTATGTTGTCTATCCTCTAGTGGTGTTATGTGAACGTCGACTACATGACACTTCACCATTATTTGGGCCTAGAGGAAGGCATTGGGAAGTAATAAGTAGATGATGGGTTGCTAGAGTGACAGAAGCTTAAACCCTAGTTTATGCGTTGCTTCGTAAGGGGCTAATTTGGATCTATCTGTTTCATGCTATGGTTATGTTTACCTTAATATTTTGTTGTAGTTGCGGATGCTTGCAATAGAGGTTAATCATAAGTGGGATGCTTGTCCAAGTAAGGGCAGCACCCAAGTACCGGTCCACCCACATATCAAATTATCAAAGTACCGAACGTGAATCATATGAACATGATAAAACTAGTTTGACGATAATTCCCATGTGTCCTCGGGAGCGCTTTTCTCTGTAAGAGTTTGTTCAGGCTTGTCCTTTGCTACAAAAATGATTGGGCCACCTTGCTGCACTTTATTTACTTTTGTTACTTGTTGCTCGTTATAAATTATCCTATCACAAAACTATCGGTTACCTATTATTTCAGTGTGTGCAGAGAATACCTTGCTGAAAACCGCTTATCATTTCCTTCTGCTCATCGTTGGGTTTGACACTCTTACTTATCGAAAGGACTACGATAGATCCCCTATACTTGTGGGTCATCACTGGCGCACATCTGGTTCTCGTGACAGTGAATGTGCTGGTTTAACTCCTGGATGTAGGCTGCAATGGATTTATCCCTCCTGGTGCTGATCATTTCCCATTGCTCATCTCGGCGCCCGTATATCTGGTAGATGGTGTCCTTAAGATCCCTATTGTAGACTTCGCCAATGCATCCCATGGCGATGTGGGCGGCCATGCTCTTTCCTAGGCTCCAGGTTGGTGCATCAAAGGAAAACTCTATGGGATCGGTAGCTGGCGCGAACGTCCTTCCGGGAACATGAACTCGAATCATCCAGCGCTCCTCTTCTGGTAAAGTGGTGGTGCAGGTCCCGGTGAAGCTTGGTATTCCGATGTTCAGGTACCTAGTGACTTACTTCAAGTGACGTCCAAAAGTTGTGTCTTCATCCGGTTGAGCAAACTTGTTCCTCGGGTCCGCCATCTATAGAGTAGAAAATGGAGGAGAGTCAGAAATGAGTAGAGAAGAGTATCATGTGGCTTATCCTAGTGGTTGTGTCCTATAGTCAGCGTGTGCTCTAATACCATCTTGTAGCGATCCGACCTCAGACGGTCAAATCTCTATGCATAAGTGTCATCCCTGGATCGGTAATGCTGACACACACAGTACTCGAGGATTTATAACAGAGTGCAATCACACACTTATTACACCGAATATCTCAAAGAGAGTACTATTACAATAATATGGCTGAAGGCCATCTAAATAAGATAACTACGGAAGCATCGAAGATAAATGAGTCCATCAACTCCAACGGCATAACTGAGTGCACGACAATGACCTAGGGCACCTTACTCTTTGTCTGAAATTTCTGCAACATGATACGTTGCAGCCATGTAGGTCAGCACATGGAATATGCTGGCAAAATAACACTGTAGAAGAATAGGATGCAATAATAACTATCACTACATGCATATATTGGCAGGTGGATGCTCTAGGTTTAGTTTTTTGCATAAAGCCAAATTTTCCCTACAACAAAGGAATATATTTTATTTAATACAAAGTTGGTTGATAAATATTGAGAAGGTTCCTCCAACGCAATCCCAAAATATTAATCATTAACACAAACAAATTAATTTAAATAAAGTGTTGAGATCAACATGATAATCCAAATTCCAGAGACTCAAGATGTCCATAACCGGGGACACGGCTAACCATGATTAGTTTGTACACTCTGCAGAGGTTTGTGCACTTTTCCCCACAAGACTCGATCTCCTCCGTTGAATTTCTCGCACTACATGATGTTTGAGAAACGGATGACCGAGACACAGTCTTTCAGAAGCATTAACTCTTTACTCTGGGTAGACAGTACCATCTACATCCCCTACATCTGCTTGCCTACCACTGAAAGAGGTCACACAACATACTCAACTATGCCAGAGCCCATAATGGCTTGTGGTTGCACACGGAAGTTTCTAGCATGAATAATCTTATGATCCCTTTGAGCCTGGGTGGCATTCCATAGGATGATCACACGGGTACTCCGGGATATCCTAGGACAACACTGAATTGCTCCAGCTGCCCTGCAACCAATCCATCCATATGTGTATTTAAGTAGCCACCTTAAGTTTCCCTTAGTTAAATAATAACTCTCACACCTTGCATGAATCTCTCAACCAAACCACGTCTACAAGCATAGCATAATAGTAATAGCGTAACATAGTAACTCCCATGGTTTGAATATAAGACAGTAGGTTCTGCCCCATCAACTACTTTCCAATACCACATGTTAATCAGATCCTACTCATGCAATGTTTGAGGGTTGAAACTAATGCAAAAAAACTGGGTAATAAAGCGATATGATTAAAGTGTTACTTGCCTTGCTGACGGTCTGAAAACCCTAGTGACTCGTAGTAGCAAGCCTCGCACTTCGAAAACTCTATCGTGAACAAACAATAGCATACATAAGCACTCAAGCATAAGATTCAAGGGTAAAACTCAAGAGAAAAGATCTAGGATAAAAGTTCAACTGAAGAGCTTCGATTTGCAAAAAGAATCAATCAAATCGGAGCTACGAAACTCAAACTATGATCAAAAGAAGTTCAAATTCAAATATGCTTGAAACCAAATTTTAATTTTTCGAAACCATGTTCAAGTTGATTATCTGGAAAGAGGGGAACAAGACGAAGATTTTGGCATTGTTTTCACTGGATTTGGATAAACGAGCAAAAAGTAGCGAGGGTTTGAAGATCAGGGACCAATCTATGAGAAAAGTATTCACGGATAGGTCCCTAGCCGAAAATAAACAGAAAAAGAAAAAAACTAACAAACAGACGTTCGCTAACTGAACTAAATGAACGAGTACGTTCGTTAAAACAATCTAACAGGTGAACATCCGTTAATTAACGAACTAAAATAAAAATTGATCTAATCTAACTAACCAAAAAAAATCGAAAGAACCGGAAAAACCGAACGGTTTTATACCGGTCAAAACGGGCGGCCAGGTCAACGGCGAGGTCGGCGTGGGCGGATCGGGGAGGCGGCTCTAGCGCGGGGCGGCGGCAGTAGCAAGTGGCGGAGGCGGCAAACGGCTGCGGCGGCAACGGCTCGGCTCTGGCCGGTGGAGGCGGCCTTGGCCAGCGAGGTTCTGGCTTGTGGGGAGGAGGCGGCGGGCTCGACTTATAAAGGCCCGAGGGCCTCGGCCATGAGGGGCAGATGGTGGCGCGGGTCCGACCCGGATTCCCCTCGCCGGAGCCCGGCGCTAGCACGGGGCGACCTAGGCAGTTGGCGGCGGCTGGGCTTGGCCTTGGCTCGGCTGGGCCTTCGGCCTAGTCGGGCGAAGAAGTTTGTTTTTATAAATAAATTTCGCCCGAAAGAAAAAAAATCCTAACAAAATTTAAAAAATTCAAAAAAAAACCAGAAATAATTTTCTCCATCCAAACCTAATATTTAGGACAAGATGAACCTTTTTCTGGCCTAAAATGCAATTTTCAAAAATGCATATTTTTTTCTAATTCAATTAAAATACAAATGAAATAATAAATTTGCTTTGAAAATTTCTTTTCCAATATTCCTCTTTTTTAGAAGTCATTTTATCTCCTCTCATTTATTTTTGTTATTGGAAATAATTGGAGAGAAATTTTTTAAAATCAAATCGATCCTTTTTTCAAATTTGAAAAAATTCAAATATGAAAATTGGTGAAATCTCCAACTGTCTCCTTGGGTCCTTGAGTTGCTTAAGATTTCTAGGATCACAACCAAAATGCAAATACAATATGATATGCATATCATGACCTATGTGTAACATCCAAATATTAAAATCAAATCTATCCTCTTTTCAAATTTGAAAAAATTCAAATATGAAAATTGGTGAAATCTCCAACTCTCTCTATGGGTTTGAGTTGCTTAAGATTTCTAGGATCACAACCAAAATGCAAATAAAATATGATATCCATATTTTGACCTATGAATAACATCCAAATTGAAAATTGGGATGTTACATAAACCCTGTAGTGACAATATGCGGGATACTTTCCGGTGATGACCGTAATTTGAGAAGTTCATGTATTCACTATGTGCTAGTGCTTTGTTCCAGTACTCTATTAAAAGGAGGCCTTAATATCCATTACTTTCCTTGTTGACCCCGCTGCCATGGGAGGGTAGGACAAAAGATTTTATACAAGTTCTTTTCATAAGCACGCATGACTATTTTCGGAATGCATGCCTACATTATATTTATGAAGTGGATCTAGTGCCGTATTGCCCCAGGTTGTAACTGTCAGATGATGAATATAATCCAACAATTCACCGATCCAATGCATATGATTTTCCTACATATTGATCTTGCTAAGTTACTACTGCTGCTGTTACTATTGTCACTGCTACAAAACAATTACTATCACTGTTACCATTACTGTTGCTGCTACCACTACTATCAAAGCTATCATATTACTGTGCTACTAATCACTTTGCTGCAGATAATTAATATCTAGGTGTGATTAAATTGACAACTCAGTTGCTAATACTTGCAAATATTCTTTGGCTCCCCTTGTGTCGAATCTATAAATTTGGGTTGAATAATCTACCCTAAAAAATTGTTGCGATCCCCTATACTTATGGGTTATCAAGACCTTTTTCTGGCACCATTGCCGGGGAGCATAGCTATATTGGTTGAGTCACTTGGGGATTATTTTCAAATTATTACTATGAAGAATCTGAAGGACGCTAAGACTAAGATTTTTTCCCTCTAGGACGAGGGGAGGTAAGGAACTGCCATCTAGCACTGCACTTGATTCACCTTCTGTTATAAGTAGATTTGCAACACCACCACATGCTAGTAATCTTGATATGTCACACGTTATTGATGATGCTACTTCTGCTATGAACGATATTTATGATGATGCTAGTGCCTTGCTTGATGATAATGTGCCACTAGGTGAATTTCTTGATGAACAACTTTCTAGAACTAAAGCTTTTGAGAATGTTGACACTGATGAAGAGCTTGGAACTGAAAAATCTTGAAACACCTATTAGAAGTAGCCCTCCTAGATATGAATTGCCAAAGGTACCAGAAGGTTATGTTATGGATGAGGAGGCAACTAGGGATATTCTTGCTTGTAAGGACAGAGATGATCTAGAAAAATTATTATGCAAGTATAAAGAAAAGACTTTGAATGCTAAAACGAAATGTGATCCTCAGTTTGCTGCTTCACCCATCTTTTTTGATGATAAGGATTATGAATTCTCTGTCGACCCAGAGTTGATTACTTTGCTTGAATCTGACCCTTTCCATGGTTATGAAACTGAAACTATTGTGGCACATCTTACTAAGTTGAATGACATAGCCACCCTTTTTGCTCATGATGAGAAAATTCACTATTATTATATTCTCAAATTATTTCCGTTCTCATTAAAGGGTGATGCTAAAGCTTGGTACAATACTCTTGCTCCTAGTTGTGTGCGTAGTCCCCAGGACATGATTTATTACTTCTCTAAAAAATATTTCCTTCCTCATAAGAAACAAGCTGCCTTACAGGAAATATTTAACTTTGTGCAAATTGAAGAAGAGAGTCTCCCACAAGCTTGGGGGAGGCTTTCTCCAATTGCTTAATGCTTTGCCGGATCATCCTCTTAAGAAGAATGAAATACTCGATATCTTCTATAATGGACTAACCGATGCTTCTAGGGATTTAATAGATAGTTGTGTTGGTCGTGTTTTCAGGGAACGAACTATTGGGCAACTGAAGAATTATTGAATAACATATGGAAAAATTATGATGATTGGACTCTTCTCGAGCCACCGTCTAAACCCACTCCGAAGAAGAGGGGTATCTTATATCTCAGTCCTGAAGATATGCAAGAGGCGAAGAAATCTATGAGAGAAAAAGGTATTAAAGCTGAGGATGTCAAAATTTTACCTCCTATTGAAGAAATACATGGGCTTGATACACCACCCTGCCTAAGGTGGTAGAGGTAAATTCTCTAATGAAATTCAACAATAATGATAATCCTCACAATATGCACCCTAGCGAACGCCTTTATGAGTTTGAAAATTACAATAAAAAAGCAAGATCATTTCAATGAAAATGTTATGAAACAATTGAAATACAATTCTGATATGATTGCTCGCGTGAGTGACTTGTTATTTAGAATCTCAAATGATGTTAGAGGTGTGGGGAAGCATGCTTCTATGGTTAAAACTCAGTTAGAACAAGTTGCTAAATCTCAAAGAGAGTTGTTAGATGATATGAATAATAATATCAATGACCATGCTGTTAGAGTAATGACTAGAGGAGGTAGGATGACTCAGGAACCACTTTATCTTGAGGGACACCCAAAAAGAATTGAACAAGACTCTCAAAGGGTTAACACTGATGCACATAGTCCTTCTAAAAACAAAAAGAAGAACAAAAATGATAGGACTTTGCATGCCTCTAGTGAACCTGAAGTAGAAAAACCTCCTAATAATGATAATGAAGTTTCTATCTCTGATGTTGAAACTCAATCTGGTAGCGAGCACTCACCTTCTGATAATGAAAAAGATAATAATGAGGTTCGTGAAGATACTCAAACAAATAATAAAGAACCAGACAATGATGTTGAGATAGAACCAGCAGTTGATCTTGATAACCCACAACCCAAGAATAAAAGATATGATAAAATGAGACTTTGTTGCTAGAAAACACGGTAAGGAAAGAGAACCATGGGTTCAAAAACCTATGACCTTTCCACCTAAGTCAACTAAAAAGAAAGATGATGAAGAATTTGAACGCTTTGCTGAAATGATTAAGCCAGTCTTTTTGCATACTTGCTTGACTGGTATCTTAAAAATGCCTCCTTATGCAAAGTACTTGAAAGACAACATCACCAATAAGAGAAAAATACCGGAAGCTAAAATCTCCACCATGCTTGCTAATTATACTTTTAAAGATGGAGTACCTAAAAAACTTGGAGATCCGGGAATACCAACTATACCTTGCTCCATCAAAAGAAATTATGTGAAAAATGCTTCATGTGATTTGGGAGCTG
The DNA here is from genome assembly GCA_021605145.1 of Aegilops bicornis. NCBI lineage: Eukaryota > Viridiplantae > Streptophyta > Magnoliopsida > Poales > Poaceae > Aegilops > Aegilops bicornis. Next base: position 362,623,445 of record CM038671.1, read on the forward strand.
GTGTAGACATGATTTGAATAAACTCACACCTATTGAAATATCTTTCCAAATGGCTGATAAATCAACTGCCATACCTATCAGTATTTATGAGGATGTGCTCGTTGTTATTTCTAATGTTACTATTTTGACTGACTTTGTTATACTTGAGATGCCCGAGGACGACGACATGTCGATTATCCTTGGTAGACCCTTCCTGAATACTGCAGGGGCTGTTATTGATTGCAATAAAAGCAAGGTCACTTTTCATATCAATGGTAATGAGCATACGGTGCACTTTCCGAAGAACAATTCCATGTGAATGGTATTAATGTTATTGAAAAATCGCTGACAATCACTATTGGAAGTTTTCAACTACGTCTACCTACTGTTAAAAAGAAATATGAAATGCTTATTGTTGGGGGCATTTATATCCCCGTTGAGGTAACTTAGTGATTTACCAAAGTTCTTCGGTTTCATGCTAATTGAAAGTGGTTGTTAATAAGACTTGATCAACTTATTAATTGATCATTTTTGAGAGGTATGAAGTTGATGAATTTAGTGAGCACTACCTTTTGTCTCTACCTTTTGTTTTTTGTTTTTATTAGTTAAATAAAATAAAATGCCATGTTTTATCTGTTTTCTGAATTTTTAGTGTAATAAAAGTTGACCCAAAATGAAAGTTCTCATAATGCTCTGAAATTTTGATATGATTTTTTCTGTTTATTTAAGAATTTTTGGTGTAAATAACATCAGAGGGAGGTGCACCAGGTGGGCACAACCCACCTGGGCGCGCTAGGACCCCAAGGTGTGCCCTGGTGGGTTGTGGTCCCTACGTGGGCCCCCTCACTTATCTCTTCATCCCACATCACCACCTACCTCTAGAAAAAATCACCATTGCTCTCTCTCTCTCTCTCTCTCTCTCGTGCTCTTGCTCCCAAACCCGCGGATTTCAATCTCTTTGCTCGAAGCTCCATTTCCGAAATTGTTTCGGGGGATTGTTGCTTGGTATGTGACTCCTCCGTTGGTCCAATTAGTTTTTGCGTTAGTGGTTTGTATTTTGAATAATTAGTTACTCTTGGTGCTGCTGTAGATGAGCTTGCATGTTGAATTCTTAGAGTTCTAAGTAGTTTGAATGCTTGCTATGGCCTCTATCATCCTTATGAGTAGTTGCTTTCAATCTTGTGAAGTTTTGTTGAGAAACATTTTGTGGACTAACAATTTCAGAATTTTGTTCATAGGAAAAAGATGAGTATCTTTAGGAAGTTTGCTTCCAAGAAGAACTCCAAGGGAGTTATTGGGGAGTCATCTAACAGTGATCTCCATACCCGGAGAATGGTGGAGGTACGGCCGTGCGAACGGCCGCATAACCTGTTCATGGAAGGGGCCGGAATCCTTTAGTAGTTTCCACAATATGCTGCTAATGTCGGCCTCACCGACTTCATCGCAGCTGAATGTGAACAATATCATCTCCTTACAAATTCCTTTGTGCAAAGTTATAGTTTCTTGAGTAGGAATAATCCCCATGAGGTGCAGTTTAACTTATATGCTGAACCCCATTAGATACCGCTTACTGAATTTTGTGACATATGCTTGCTTCCTTCTGATGGTGTTTTAGTAGAGCCTAGGCCCACGGAGTTTGATGGGTTTTACCGTACTCTGACAGTGGGGGATGAGAGAGGGGTATAGGGTGTCACTGCCACTAGCTTACACTTTCTGGCTGTACATTATTTTTCTCTATTCATTATGCAGTGTTTGCTTGCTAGAGAGAAGGTAGGTGCGCTCAGTGCTCTAGACTTTGCTGTTTTACGTCATGCACTTTACGGCAACAACACTTATAGCTTGGGAGCTATTGTGGGACGTCGCCTCGACATTAATAGATCCAAGGGCAAAATACATGGTGGTATTTACCGTACTTGCTTGGCGACTCACTTTAACATTCAGATACGCCAGCATGATTATCCTTTGCCCAAGGTTTACCTAGATCACGCGGCTATGGCACACCAGCACTTTATTGATAGCGAGAACACAACTATTAATGTTCCATATAACTTGGTCTTTAGTGAGATTACTCGTGATGTTATTCCTTTGCCTGCACCTGCTTTGTTTGATCCTATTGCCAGGGGCGGATACAGGATTATGCCTGAGGACATTGTCGCCTACCGGAACAACCTGGCTGTGGCAGAGGAAGAGCCTCAGGAGTGGGACCCTCAGGTGCCCGCTCCTTAGCATTTTAGCATAGTACCCCATGTTTTCTTCGAGTGGTGATTATCAAGTTAGGCCAAAAGCCTAAGCTTGGGGGAGTACGTATTTCCACCGACATTACATTCATGTTTACACATTTCATCTCAGTCATCGGTGTCCACACTCTTTCATTGTGTTATCCATGCTAAATTTATTTTCTCGCTTTCTTCTTGTGTGTTTGAAAAACTTTGAGAAAATCCCAAAATATATTTGTTGCTTCTTTTTGGTTTTTCTTCCTAGTTTAATTGTTGTAGCACTAAAAAGAAAACTCAAAAAGATTTCCTTATTCTTCTTTTACTTGTTGGGAGCTTTCTCGTGTAAATAGTCTTTCTCGTTTTTGTTTTCCCATTTTATTTGGCCGTTCAAGAAAAACCAAAAACTCCAAAAATTAGTGTGTTTCTCTGAATTTCTTTTTATTTCTATTGAGTCATACCGAGGAGAATACCATGATGGAAATGTTGAGTGGCTCTCATATGCATTATTGTTGATCTAACAAAGAGCCCATATTACCTTGTCTTCTCCTTTTGAATAAAGTGTTTGCAGATTCTAGCTTAGTCCACGGCACTCTTGCACTATTATTATTTTCATATCGTTTAGTCGTGCAAGTGAAAGGCAACAATGACGATATTTGATGAACTGGTTGTGGCAGAGAGAAACGGGTATGAACTCGACTTGTTCTGTTTTTGTAAATATGTTTAACATAGTATCCATGATTCAGCCTATTATGATCAAACATGTTTGCAATGAAAATTAGAGATTATAGTTTCTCATGCCATGCATAAGTAGCTAGGAGTGGATAATGATTTATCTTGGATTTCAACATTGCGTTAAAATGATTGTGATGTAGTATGATGATATGGTATCCTCCTCTGAATGTTCGAGTGGCTTGACTTGGCACATGTTCATGCATGTAGTTGAATCAAAACCAACATAGCCTCAATGATATTTATGTTCATGGTGTCCATATCCTACTCATGCTAATATCCAATGTCTATTACCCATAATGTATGATCATGACCATTGTTGCTCTCTAGCTAGCTGCTTCCCAACCTAATTGCTAGCCTTAGCCTGTACTAAGCAGAAATACTGCTTGTGCATCAAAATCCTGAAACCCAAGTTATTCCAGATGAGTCCACCATACCTACCTATATGCGTTATTACCCTGCCGTCCTAACTAAAATTGCATGTGCCACCTCTAAAACTTCAAATAAATATCCTATTTGTGTGCCTGGATTTTTCACAGAGTGACAGGAGGTAGTCAGTATCTTCCATTATAAACGGGTTATTCTCATCACGAGTGTTTATTAACTTGTCCTTGCACGAGAGGGGTGGTAATTGGGATTCCCAGTCCCAATTGCAAAAAGAAAAGAGCTTACAAATAATCAAACAAAAACTCCTACGGAGTAATAACCTTTACTTTATCGCATGGGAACCGCTAGTAATGTGTTTAGCATGGAAGATATTGATAACTGATGGTCGCAAAGTAAATATGAAGGGTGCATCTCTCAAAATTACATTTTCTCTGTTTTAAAACCTTGAGCTCTGGCTGTCGGATTCAGCGCTCTGCAGACCCTTGAGAGGTTCGAACTCTGGGGTGCACAAGAAGGACTCTCCCTCGCCAGCCTGCCTACCAAACGATTCCATGGCCTAGCTCGACCAACCCAAAGAACACGAGACACAGAGATTTATACTGGTTCGGGCCACCGTGTGGTGTAATACCCTACTCCAGTGTGGTGGTGGTGGATTGCCTCGTGGGTTGAGGATGAACTAGTACAAGGGGCGAATAGCCTCCGGAGGAGAGGTGTTCTTGAGCTCTATGAGCTGGTGAGGATCGTCTTGGTGGAATGGATCCGGTCCAATATGAGGTGACCCCCCCCCCCCCCCCCCGCCTGCGATGGTGGCTAGTCCTATTTATAGAGGCCCCGGTCCTCTTCCCAAATGTAGGCGGGAAGGGATCCCACAACGGCCAAGTTTGAAGGGAGACAACTAGTACAAGCTATCCTGACTAGAGTAGTCTTCGCCTGCCAAAGGCTCTAGTGGTGACGCTGTCGTGGGCTCCGCGATGACCTCCGTCCTGCCGTCCTGCTGGTCTTGGTCTCGTTACACCGATATGGAAACCTTTGTCTGATGCCTCGGGACTCCTCGCCTACGCTTGCCTCTTTAACACCAAAGGGAAAACCAGCACACTGTGCCCGCTGGCGCCCGCCTAGCCTTGGTCGTCACGGCTCACGTCATGTGAACCACGCGAGGTGCCCCTTGCATAGATATCTCCGCTCCTCAAGAGTCAGCCTAGTGAGGCCGCCCCCAGGGAGGTCTTGGTGTCGTCTGCCTCGCGAGGCTTGGCCCCTCGTGAGGGTCTTGAGCTGTTGTTGTCGAACCTGGGTCGTACCGGGCCGTTGGTGGAGCCATGCAGTGGGCCGCAGGCAGGCAAGTCTGGATACCCCCGTTCCCAGGACGCCGACAGTAGCCCCCGGGCCCAAGGCGCGCTCAGACTTGGCTTCTAGGCAAAGCCATGGGGCAAGTGCGGAGCGCCACGGGCCCCAACCGCCTGCGGCCTTGGTCGACGCATGGCGATTGACAGGACGTGGGCGCCTCCACTTCCCCACGCTGCCTCGGCAACTGTCCTTGACTGACAAAAGGCTGGTGCGTGCCGTAGAGCTTTAATTGCCTTCCTCCGCCTTGCTCCAGATCCCCTTCCTCCGTCTCACCCCCAAAGACTCCCGATCTGCCGGAACCCCCTCCCCCCCCCCCCCCGAGCTCGCATCTGATGGAGAACCTTTCCACTGCGCGCCGAATGACGGCGGGCGGTGACAACGAGGAAAGAGAGGCCGCGCTTCAGGCTGGTTCCACCAAGCCTAAGTCTCCGGGCAGTACCTTCCATCCCTTCTTCTTGAACGGTGTCTTTGCCGGACTGGTCCCTCCTTTCTCTGATTTTTTCTATGCCGTGCTTAGCCACTACAATCTCCATGCTCTCCATCTTCATCCCAATTCCATTCTCCTCCTGTCTATCTTCGCCTTTTACTGCGAGGCATTCGTGGGGGTGATGCCCTCCGTGGCACTGTTGCACCACTTCTTCTACCTCCGGAACAAGGATGGCCATTTGATGTAGGGTGGAACCCTAGATGGCCGATATTTCACGAAAGGAGCGGATCGCTACGAAGGACGTGATGAACACGAGGGAAAACACGAGGGAAACACGAGGGGAACATGAGAGAAATCACTCAACCAACAAGAATAGATCACAAATGTGCTAGATCGATGAACACAAAGGTAAGATACAAGATCCAAATCCAACAAAGGACGATACAAAGGTAACTGGTTCTTCTCCGTAAGGAGGTCTTGATGGGGCCACCCAAGAGGGGGTCTTGAATCCAAAGGGATCTTCTCCGTAGAGGGGCCGCGGTCACTCTCGAGGATACAATCCGTATGGATGAGCAAAAGCTATCCTCACATATGAGCTACTACTTTGCTAACCCTCAAATGGAGGAGGGGGAGGAGTATATATAGTCTAAGCCATGAAGGGGTAAGTGAGGGGCGAAGGGGTACACGGGCTTCGGCCCAAGTCACATTCGCAGGCAGGGTCCGGATGATCCGGATGGTGGCCCGGATGATCCGGGTGTCGGGGGTCCGGATGATCCGGGTGGCCGTCCGGATGATCCGGCTTCGTCGAGCAGGCTTCGGGTGTCTTCGGGCACATTACCCGGATCATCCGGGTGGGCGTCTGGATCATCCGGGCTTGGTCCGGATCGTCCGGCTGGGGATCCAGATGATCCCGGTAAGTCCTGTCTTGCTCTGTTCTTCTTCTTCCTTCTCCTCTTCCATGCTTGGCCTTGGTCCTTGGATCCTCCATGGTCATCACGGTTGTACCTGAGTGTATGCAAGGTCGATGCTTGAGGTAGTAGCCATGTCTCATATGTGGAAAGTGATGGTTCGAAGAGGAGTGAGTTCACCTTGTGTCCAATGGCGTATGGTCGAGGTCTCATCGTATGTCCTCTTGGGGCTTGGGGAGTAGTCGAAGTGTACATGCGGATGATCGTGGGATGCCCCGCATCATCTCCGCCCCCTTGGGAAAGATCTGATCTCGGATCGTGATCCTCATCACCAAGGAAACCGTTGTTGTGGACGGACTTGTAGTTGGACGGAGCTGAAGACATTGCACAATCCAAGTACTCCAAGGTGTCACTGGGGTGGTATACATGCAAAAAGAGCAAACACAAACAACACTCGGAAATACAATGGTTAGCGCACACAAAGTGTCCATCATGTAAGAATGAGTCCGTGCGGCAAGATTGTTCGTGAACAAAAAACACATGAAGCTTAGCAACAGGATATGGAATGAGATGTAAAGCATTCATGGGAGCAAAAGCATTCATTGTGCACACAAATGTATTGTGAATGTGATCAATGCAACCACGGCGCAAAATAATGTCATAGTGAGACGGTTTATCAATAGCATGAATATAGCAATGGATGTTCAATATGAAAAAGTTATCATGCAATTGATGGTAGGAAATATGATCATGATGTATGAATATGTCATCAAGAAAGATCACAACAAATTTGCTAAGAAATGCACAAGCTCATATATCATGGATGACATAGAAATGCAAGATGCAACAAGGCAATCATAAGGTGAGTCAATCCATGCATAAGATGCAAATTTTCTATGGGTATGATATGTCCATCGAGCATGACATATGGGAACACAATCAACAAATATGTATGTGTTGGTGCAATGTGTCAAAGGAGTGTTGATGTACCAATGCTCGATGTCGTGGCATGAGTGGAGGTTCGAAGGTGCATCCAATAAGTCCGAGCGCTCCTCAATGTAAAGGTCCATAGATCCAATCTCCAATGTCGCTCCTCCATTCGCGAGATGTATCATGTAGACAACAAGAAGGAAACAACAATGAAAGAGTGACCCAACCAAGATGCGTATTTGAGGATGGCTCAAAGGGAAGGAGTTCACCTTTATGGGAAGGCCGAAAATGTTGGTGTCGCGCATCGTGTACGCCTTCACATGACCAAGTTGTCTCATGACGGTATCGCCTTGTGAATCCTTCAAAATGAAAGAACATGACAAACACTCGGAAAAACAAATGAGGTTAGCGGAAATGCAAAACAGATCATTCGTGTGGTAAGATACCCAACAAGTATATGCATCATGCTCGTCATAAGAAAGGACAAGGGAGCATTTCATAGTATGGGGGCATATGATGCAAGAACAACCAAATACAATAGGCTCAATCAAACAAGCATGCTTCACAAGTAATATGTCCAATTCTCCAAGATCACTAAGCATAGAGGCAACTATTGAAGGCAAGCAACAATGAACAAGATATATCATGTGAGAGGCATGAACATATATGTCATCAACCCAATAAAGCGAGTAAGAATGGAACATGGGTGATGCGACAAAGCAAGCAATCATATTGATCAAGTTAAGCAAGCTAGTAGTGCAAAGATGCAACGTACTAGAAGGAATCATGGTAAGCATGTCATGTGCGCAAATAGTGGGCATGAATATTGCATGTGACATATCACAAGCATGAAGGCAAGATATGAGCAAAATAGCATGAATAGCATGAGGCACCTGATAAACATGGCAATAGCAACAAGGATCTCCACCAAGCATGCAAACACACATAGAAGTAGCATAATTGTGAATCATGGGTAAATGCAAGCAAGGGTCACAATTGCATGGCAAAGGCATAGAAGCAAGCATAACACGCAAAGTGAACACGGAAAAATAAGCATAAGGTAACAAGTGATATATAGCCCATAGCCATGTGAGAGGCAAGTAGAAGAGATGTGTGTGGTCCTTGCGCGAAGGGAATGGTGGTAAGGATAGTCCACGGGATCCCAAATCGTGGTTGCTCTCAAGAGCTCGTTTCTCAACTCTTGGGATTGAGAGGTTGACGAGTATACGTGATGATGCGGAGCATCCCATGTTCATCCCCATGTACACTCCGACTACTCTCCAAGCCCCAAGAAGATATATGACGAGACCTCGAACATACGCCATTGGACACAAGGTGAACTCACTCCTCTTCGAACCGTCACTTTCCACATGTGAGACATGGCTACTACCTCATGCATGGACCTTGCATATACTTAGGTACAACCGAGACGACCATGGAGGATCCAAGGCCCAAGGCCAAGCATGGAAGAGGAGAAGGAAGAAGAAGCAGGAACAAGCTTCTGGAAAGCCCGGAACTTCCGTCCTCTGCACGAAACTTCCGGCCCCCGGGCCTTCCGGCCTGCCCGGAACCTCCGGCCCCCAGAGTCCAGGCCAGCCCCGAGCGCGCCAACTCTCTGGATAGCCCAGAACCTGCCCGGAACTTCCGGAGCCCGGAACTTCCGGCCCTGCCAGGAACTTCCGGCCTGCCTGCGTGCAAAGACTCGGGCCGAAGCCCATGTAACCCTTTCCCACTTACCCCTTCATGGCTTAGACTATAAATAGACCACCACCCCCTCCTCCTAGTTAGGGTTAGCAATGGTTTAGCTCATATTTTGTGTGAGAGCCTTGCTCATCCACTTGGTTACTTCTCCTCGGAGCTCACGACCTCTTCGGAGAAGATCACCCAAGCGGATTCAAGACCCCTTCAAGGGAAGACAATCAAGACCTCCTCACGGAGAAGAATAGGTTACCTCTTGTATAGTCCTTTGTTGATCGTGGATCGTGTATCTCTCCTTGTGTTCATCGATCTAGCGCATGTGTAATCGAATCTTGTTGGTTTGAGTGATTCTCTTGTGTTTTTTCCGTGATTTCCCTCGTGCTCTTCCGCTCGTTCTTCGTGTTCCTCGTAGGGATCCTCTCCAAACGTGAAAGATCTTCCAGATAGGGTTCCACCCTACATCATCTTGGTATCAGAGCCACGTTGATCACGTTTTTGGAGCCCCTACCCTTTGTTTTCTAGCTTGATTTTGTTGATTTCGTCCTAAATCCGAAAATCCCCACCAAAAATAGCCCCAAAAAGTTTTTGTGATTTGTCGGTTTTGATGATGTTTTTTTGATTTTGATCCATGGATTCGTTGTGTTTCAAGTGGATCTAGCTTTCCCCCATCATTTCCCCCTTTCCATCCACGAAATCTCCCCAATTTTGACCTTGTCAATCGAGTTTTTCCGCCCCCGTTCTCAGATCTGGAATTTAGGGTTCGTCCCGGACGAAATTCCACGACCCCCGGAACTTCCGGACTCCCCGGGAACTTCCGTCCGAGCCCCGGAACTTCCGGGCTAAACAGAAAGTTTACCCCAAATCCCCCTGACCTCAAGACTTTTTCCGCGACTTCAAAACTTCCGGTTACCCCGGAACTTCCGCCCTAACCGGAACTTCCCGCCTAACCAGAGACATTGCATGTAATTTCAGCATCAGCCTTCTTCACCGTTTTCATCATATCTTTTCGCTCCGAACTCCGATTTGAGTGTTCTTTGGCTCATTTTGAAGCTATCGACGTGCCCGAGGTCCTCACCTTGGTTTCACCACCTTTTGACACCATAATTGTTTTGGTACTTTGGCATCTTTGCCTAGGGCTCCCACCATATCATCTGCAATACCACCATAGCCTTCCGCAACCTAACCCATTTTGATCCCCATAGCATTTGAGGTTGTTTGAGTAGTGACTTGAGTCTCATAAGGTGTTTAGGATACTTAGAGACGGTTGCTTCTTCATCAACCACCACCATAACTTCTGCATAGGCTTGCCCACCATACACTTCCGCCACCCAAACTTAACCCAATTTTGTTGTGTTGAGAGTTGTGTCTCCTAAGGTGTTTCGCCTACTTAGGGACGGCAACTTCAACTCCGACACCGTGTATAGCCCATCATACGTTTCCACCACCATAACCCGATCAACTTCTGCTACTCGGGTTTCCACCAATACTTCCGCAACCACCACCGCATTCCCGCTACCACCATTTGACATTTGCCTTAGGAGATTTTGAGTTCGCGGTTTTTTCCGTTTCCTAAGGTGTTTCGGCTACTTAGGGACGAGTCTCTATCATCTTGGTATCTACATCAAGAACACCGCCACTCATCATCGCCATTGACGGTAACCTCTATATCATCTTGTTATAGTGGTATGCCTCCATTGTATATTCCCCTTGCAATTGCATTGATAACCCCTAGCCCATTTTGCATCACTTGCCTATCGACACTAGCCATTCGAGTATTGACGGCAACGTTACTTGTGCACATTAGTGATCATACTTCCCATAGCATACATACCATATCATCGTGGTGCATATATTGCTATCATATCTTGTGTCACAAGTTTGTTCCCGCATATACACACTTGCTATCTTGGTTTGTGCATTTCGCAAAGTGGCCATACAAAAAAAAGAGAATAAAGCTTTTAAGCAAAGTAAAAGAAAGAGCAAAGAAGCTTGTAAGCAAGTGCCATAGCATCATACCACATTGCATATAAGATTGTCATATCCGATCATCTTGGATCAAACACCGGGAACCATACATACATAGCATACTTGGGATAGAAAGTTTATCCATTTTGCATCTTATAGGTTGTGCACAAGTGTCGTATCCGCCTATTGAGCAATCGTGCTAGCGTCTCTCTTGAGTTGTGCAACATGAGCGTTTTGGTGGATTCCACATTTTGATATCATTCCTTGGTTGCACGGCCCCAGTTATCTATCCGTGTGTGCGTTTCCGTCTGCCATTCATTGCTATTGGTCTACTTGTTTCACATGTGAATTTGTCAATCTCTTTCAACATTATAGACTCCTGCTAACATTTTGCATCAAATTTTTGTGCCACTATCCTCACTGAGCTCCACCATAAGCTTTTACTTGTGTAGGTGTGAGAAACCGACAAGAATTGGTACCAATTGTGCTATTTCCTTGTTACACATTGAGTGATCATTGATCCATTTTCAACATCGGTCAAGGTACATTTGGTCAAGTTCTTCTCTTTCTCCCACTCATAGTTGCTCGCGTCTTGTGATGGATAGGCAAGGCATTTCCTCTCCGGTCTTCGACAACGACGACGGCGTGAACAACTACATCACCAAAGCGTCAATCTTCGATCTACAACGACAAATGCAAGGCGCACAATCAAGATTGCAAGAGCGCATCGGGAACCTCTCCATCGACATTCATCTCTCCGAAGCAAGGAAAAGGGACTACAACGACAACAAGCTTTCCACACATAAAGAGGAGCAAGATGCAAGGATGGAGGAGATTAGAGCCTTGATCAAGTCTTCTCCCCCTTCGTCATCCTCAAGGCGGCGACATTCAAGACACAAGCCTTCGGAGCGCAGAAACGATGCAAGTGCAAATCGTCCTCATCCACATCTACATGGCGACAACCATCACGTTCGTGATCCACATCGTCATGAAGGGCAAGTCACCTCCAAGCAAAATGTGCACGACGACGAACGCCATCGAGCTCAAGTGCGACAACGACACCATCAACATGAAGATGCTCCACAAGCGCAAACGTACAAGTCCGAACAAGCCCTACTTCACGCCAAGTCCAAGCTTCATGAGCACAAGAGAAGACCGCGAGACAAGCACCACTACGAGGACACTACGGCTACTACACCAACCACTTCGGCATCTTCGCCAAGTGTTCTCAAGGCATCTTCGCCTTTGACGACAAAGATCTTCGCCTACTTCCCACGCAGGTACGCCTACATCGACTTCATCAAGTCCAAGGCGACTACCTACGAGTGAGGGTGACACTTCCATCTTCGTAAGCCCCCCAAGGAAGATGGCCGAGCATGGGAAACTCCCTTCGGTCATGGAGACGAGCTACGAGGTGCCACATCATATGGGCCTCCCACACCAAGACGGTGACAAGAAGGTTGAGCATGGGACTATCCCTTCAACCAAGAGGGCGATAGGAGTTGAGCATGGAGACGTTTGCACCAACATCTCTCTGACACCCACATATAAAGAGATGACCCAATTCCCATGTGAGGAGAGCCACCCCACCATGAGTGATATGAGTGACTCCACCATATGTGACATTGAGTGCATTTCCTATGAGAGGATGAGTGTGACCACCACTAGCCCCACACTTGAGAGCATGCCACACATCCTATGTGAGTTTGAGAGCCATTTGAGTGACTCCACCAACCATATGAGTGAGAGCATCAACCATATGAGTGAGAGCATCCTTGAGGGAGTGAGTGAACCACAACACTTAGTGAGTGAGGTAGTTGACACGGCATGTGAGGCCACTATGATTTCTAACGACCTACCCTCTACTCCTAGTGTGTTTTCTTCTTTGGTGCTAGGTCTCCTACATGACGACACGCCTATCCTCGACGAGTCCATCCCTCCAATGGAGACACCGATGGCCATGGTGGATGATGATGCACCCCCCACATGGTTCCATCAAGATGAAGATGATAACGAGTGGATCTTCAACACCTCACCTACAACACATGAGCGATGCTCCAAAGGTAACATAGGTGATGGTGCTTCTCTTGTCCCACTAGTGGACTCTCTTGACATTGATTGCTTGCATGATATTGATCCACCTATTCCCATGCTTCATGCTAGTGCGATTTCTTCATGTCATGACTTACCTATTTATGATGAATATGATGATGAGCATGTTGAGTTGCCTAGTTGTGATGCTATGCTCCATAGGATATCATGTGAAAATTCTTTTTGTCACATCATGTTTGATAATCCTTCGAACTTGTCATATGCTATGAGTGAGATCTCCCATATTGCATCATTTCAATCTCAACATAGTAACTATGCATGCCCCATTAAAATAAATCCTATTTGCACTTATGGCATAGATGACAAGTTGATGGTCATTGGCTTTTGCTTCTCTTGTGATGATTTTGTCATGCTTCCTTTACATGATTTGCGCAATTCATATACTATGTCATGCCATGATCACATTGTTCCAAATATGCTTTGTTTTGGATGTTTTCAATATTCTCCATGTGATGTTTCCATAAATGCTCATGAGGAGACCCTCATAGTTTCCTCATACATATTAGGAGATCTTGATGCATTTCATACCTTGCATGATTCCCATAATTGCGTACACCATATGCGTTCCATGAATAACAATTCTCTAGATATTTCTCATGATGCATTACACAATTTGAGTCTCCATTATGACATGCATAACAGCAAACCTCTCATGATGGATGACATGTTTCTATATCGTGCATCTCATTTATTTGAGCATTTTCTATTTAGTGCTAACCAACACAAGCACGTGCGCATCATGATGGATGATGTGTACATCTACCACGCACACACAATTTTACCTGTGTCTTTGTTTTTATGAGGTACGCATGTATACTCGTCAACATCTCAATCCCATGAGTTGACGAAACAAGCTCTTGAGAGCAACGATGACTTGGGATCCCGTGGAATCTCATTCCCACCATTCCTTCTGCGCAAGGACGACGCGCATCTCTTTTACTTGTCTCTCACACGGCTATGGGCTATTTACCACTTCTCACCTTATGCTCATTTTACCGTGTTCACTTTGCATGCTATGCTTGCTTCTATGCCTTTGCCATGCCATTGTGACCCTTGCTTGCATCTACCCATGATTCACCATTATGCTACTCCTATGTGTATTTGCATGCTTGGTGGAGATCCTTGTTGCTATTGCCATGTTTATCATGTGCCCCATGCTATTAATGCTATTTTTCTCATATCTTGCTCTTATGCTTGTGAAATGTCATGTGCATTATATATGCCCACTATTTGCACACATGACATGTTTGCCATGATTCCTTCTAGTACGTTGCATCTTCGCACTACTAGCATACTTGACTTGACCACTATGATTACTTGCTTGGTTGCATCACCCATGTTCCACTCTTACTCGCTTTCTTGGGTTGATGACATATATGTTCATGCCTCTCACATGATATATCTTGTTCATTGTCGATTGCCTCCAATTGTTGCATCTATGCTTATTGATCTTGGAGACTTTGACACTTTACTTGTGATGCATGCTTGTTTGATTGAGCCTCTTGTATTTGGTTGTTCTCGCATCATATGCCTCCATACTATGAAATGCTTCCTTGTCCTTCCTTATGATGAGCATGATGCATACACTTGTTGGGTATCTTACCACACGAATGATAGGTTTTGCATTTCCGCTAACCTCATTTGTTTTTCCGAGTGTTTGTCATGTTATTTTGTTTTGAAGGATACACAAGGCGGTAACATGATGAGACAACTTGGTCATGTGAAGACGTACATGATGCGCGACATCAACATTTTCGACATTCTCATAAAGGTGAACTCCTTCCCTTTGAGCCATCCTCACATATGCATATTGGATGGGTCATTATTTCATTGTTGTTTCCTTCTTGTTGTCTACATGATACATCTCGCGAATGGAGGAGCGACATTGAAGATGGACCCTTTGGACCTTCAAGTTGAGGAGCGCTCAGACTTCTTGGATGCACCTTCGAACCTCCACTCATGCCACGACATCGAGCATTATTACATCAACACTCCTTTGACACATTGCACCAACACATACATATTTGTTGATTGTGCTTCCTCATGTCATGCTCGATGGACATATCATACTCACCACAAGTTTGCACCCTATGCATGGATTGACACTGATTATGCTTGTCTTGTTACACCTATTTCCATGTCATCCATGATATATGAGCTTGTGCATTTCCTTAGCAAATTTTTTGTGATCTTTCTTGATGGCATATTCATACATAATGAGCACATTGCCTACAATCAATTGCATGATAACATAATCATATTGAGAATCCATTGCCATACTCATGCTATTGATAAACCGTCTCACTATGACATCATTTTGCACCGTGGTTGCCTTGATTATATTCACAACACATTTGTGTGCACAATGAATGTTTTTGGTCCCATGAATGCTTTGCATATCATTCTATATCATCTTGATAAGCTTCATGTGCTTTATCACGAACAATCTTGTTGCATGGACTCATTCTTACATGATGGACATTTTGTGTGCGCTAACCATTGTATTTCCGAGTGTCGCTTGTGTTTGCTCTTTTTGCATGTCTATCACTCCGGTGACACCTCGGAGTACTTGGATTGCGTCATGCCTTCAACTCCGTCCAACTACAAGTCCGTCCATGACAATCGTTTACATGGTGATGAGGATCACGATCTAAGGTCGGATCTTTCCCAAGGGAGGGGAGATGATGCGGAGCATCCCACGTTCATCCCCATGTACACTCCGACTACTCTCCAAGCCCCAAGAGGATATATGACGAGACCTCGACCATACGCCATTGGACACAAGGTGACCTCACTCCTCTTCGAACCGTCACTTTCCACATGTGAGACATGGCTACTACCTCATGCATGGACCTTGCATATACTTAGGTACAACCTCTGTTGGAAAAGGCAGTGCCTAGGAGGCGCTTAGGCACGCCTAGGCGCTAGGCAATGGCCAAACGCCTCGCCTAGGGCATAAGCAGAAGTCTAGGCAGAGTAAGTAATAATTTTTCTACCCAAGCGAGAAATCATGCCATATTGCATTGATATGCCAAAAGGGCCATATTCCAATGGTAGTAGCTGGTAGGTAACATACTTATATGCTCTAAATTAATAAAATATAGATATAATAATCACATATACACCCTGATAGTAAAAAGTATTTAACCGCCTAGGCTGCGCCTAGAGCGCTTAAGCACCGCCTAGGCACTAGGCGAAGGCCAACCGCCTCGCTTACGCCTACCGCTTTTTCCAACCTTACAACCAAGACGACCATGGAGGATCCAAGGACCAAGGCCAAGCATGGAAGAGGAGAAGGAAGAAGAAGCAGGAACAAGCTTCTGGAAAGCCCGGAACTTAGTCATCCGCCTGAACTTCCGGCCTCGGCCTTCCGGCCTGCCGGAACCTCCGCCCCGAGTCCGTGCCAGCCCCGAGCGCCAACTCTGGATAGCCTGAACCTGCCCGAACTTCGGAGCCGGAACTTCCGGCCCTGCCCGGAACTTCCGGCCTGCCTGCATGCAAAGACTCGGGCCGAAGCCCATGTAACCCTTTCCCACTAACCCCTTCGTGGCTTGGACTATAAATAGACTACCCCCTCCTGCTAGTTAGGGTTAGCAATGGTTTAGCTCATATTTTGTGTGAGAGCCTTGCTCATCCACTTGGTTACTTCTCCTCGGAGCTCACGACCTCTTCGGAGAAGATCCTCCAAGCGGATTCAAGACCCCTTCAAGGGAAGACAATCAAGACCTCCTCACGGAGAAGAATCAGTTACCTCTTGTATCGTCCTTTGTTGATCGTGGATCGTGTATCTCTCCTTGTGTTCATCGATCTAGCGCATGTGTAATCGAATCTTGTTGGTTTGAGTGATTCTCTTGTGTTTTTCCCGTGATTTCCCTCGTGCTCTTCCGCTCGTTCTTCGTGTTCCTCGTAGGGATCCTCTCCAAACGTGAAAGATCTTCCACATAGGGTTCCACCCTACATCACGTGAGTACCTACACAAAACAAAGGCAAAGGAAAAAATGTGTGTGCGTAGTATATGTACACATCATCTACCATGATGCGCACGTGCATGTGTTGGTTAGCACAAAATAGCCAATGCTCAAATAAATGAGAAGCGTGGTATAGAAACATGTCATCCATCATGAGAGGTTTGTTGTTATGTATAGCATAATGGCGACTCAAATTGTTTAATGCATCATGAGAAATATTTAGAGCATTGTTATTCATGGAATGCATATGGGAATCATGCAAAGTATGGAATGCATCAAAATTTCCTAATATGTATGAGGAAACTATGGGGGTCTCCTCATGAGCATTAGTAGAAACATCACATGGAAAATATTGACAACATCCAAAAGAAAGCATATTTGGAACAATGTGATCATTGCATGACATAGTAGATGAATTGCGCAAATCATGTAAAGGAAGCATGGCAATATCATCACATGAAAAACAAAAGCCAATGACAATCATCTCGTCATCTATGCCATAAGTGCAAATGGGATTTATCTTAATTGGGCATGCATAGCTACTATGTTGAGATTGAAATGAAACAATATGGGAGATCTCACTCTGATAGAGGCAAAGGTGTCCCGATGTTTCGATGAGATGGTGGCTATCGTTTCTGTGGGAGTCGACCTTGACGATCCGACTACGAACGTGCGAGACGTCGCGCCTTAGCAATCGCTAAACCAACTTCCGAGGGTTATTGACCACGCCGGAGCACGATCAACCTGAAAATGAGGGCCTGTTTCCTGCGAGCAAACGAAGAACAAGCAAGAAACTGAGATTGCAATCTGAATATTGCGAATATAAGATGAAAGCTTTATTGATCAAGGTGGGGTTCTGTGACGCCTTTATGCAGTCGTTGAACACAAACGAAATGCACGAAGTTGCAGCTATGGCGAACTTTTAATCTAAACAAAACCCAAGGTCTAAACGGTGCCCTAAGGGCTGTATATATGGAGGAAGAGGGGGAATTTCGTGGCCCTTGGTGGAGGGGTCGAAATCAACCCTAACTCTTGTTTCCCCACACATACGGACTCTAAAAACAGCCTATACTTAAGTATTTCGAAATTACATGGGCCTGACCCAATAATAAGGTGACGCGGCACCTAGAATAGCCTATGGACGCATATTATGAAGTGGCATCTTGTATATTTCGTCCAAGGCCTCATGCACTCATTAGGGTGGCTTCAAAGTCCTGGAATCATCACTTGTAACTCTGTTCTTGTTCTCCTCGCGCATGCCAACATCTCCATGCTTGAACTTGCTCCAAGGTTCATCTTTCTTGTCCATGGTAGGCCCTTCATTTGTAAGCAAAACAAATGTATCCAATTTAGGCAGCATCATATTCTCATGAACATTGGAATCGTTACCAAGAAACGAAAGTACCGATAATTCAATTGGCGTATGCGAGCTCTAGTAATTGGTCCAAGATGTATAGTCACAGGGCTGTGGGTGTAACAATGGTATTGATGTCCTCATCATCCTCCCCTTCTTGAAATGAAGTCGCCCTCGACGGAAGCTCATCTTCCTCACCCAAATAAGGCTTCAAATCTGCCTTTGTTAAAAGTGGGACTAACCCCAAAATCTGCAGGCAGCTCAAGTTTATATGCATTATCATTTATTTTCTCTAACACCTTAAATGGAACATCAGCACGTGGCATTAGCTTTGATTTGCGCAAATTAGGAAACCTATCCTTACGCAAATGTAACCAAACAAGATCTCCATGTGCAAAGACAACATGTTTTCTACCCTTATCTCCAGCAAGTTTATATTTAGCATTCATACGCTCAATGTTTTCCTTAGTTAACTCATGCATTTTTAAAATCAATTCAGCACGTTCTTTAGCATCAAAATTAACCTTCTCCGAAGATGGAAGAGGCAACAAATCAATAGGTGCACGAGGTAGGAAGCCATACAGAATTTCAAAAGGGCACATCTTAGTAGTAGAATGCAATGAACGATTATAAGCAAATTCAATATGAGGCAAGCATTCTTCCCACATTTTCTTATTATTCTTCAAAACAGCCCTAAGCATAGTAGACAATGTTCTATTGACTACTTCAGTTTGTCCATCGGTTTGGGGTGACAAGTAGTACCAGAAAGCAGTTTAGTCCCCAACTTAGCCCATAAACATCTCCAAAAGTGGCTAAGAAATTTAGTATCACGATCTGAAACAATAGTATTTGGCACACCATGCAAGCGAATAATTTCACGAAAGAACAAATCAGCAACATTAACAGCATCATCGCTTTTATGACATGGTATAAAGTGTGCCATTTTCGAGAATCTATCCACGACAACAAATATGCTATCCCTCTCCTTCTTTGTTCGAGGTAAACCTAAAACAAATTCCATAGATATATCCTCCCAAGGAATACTAGGCACAGGCAAAGGCATATATAAACCATGAGGATTGAGTCGTGACTTAGCTTTTTGACAGTAGTGCTGTGAGCAACAAAACGCTCAACATCCCGTCTCATCTTTGGCCAAAAGAAATGTGTAGCAAGTATATCCTCCGTCTTTTTTGACGCCAAAGTGTCCCATTAAGCCTCCTCCATGCGCCTCCTGCAACAACAAAAGACGAACAGAGCTAGCAGGAATGCATAGCTTGTTAGCACGGAACACAAAACCATCATTAATAACGAACTTGTTCCATGTTCTTCCTTCTTTACAATTCTGCATTACATCTTTAAAATCAGCATCATGCACATATTGATCTTTGATGGTCTCCAAACCAAATATTTTGAAATCAAGTTGTGAAAGCATAGTATATCGACGAGACAAAGCATCAGCAATAACATTTTCTTTACCCTTCTTGTGTTTAATGACATAAGGGAAAGTCTCAATGAATTCAACCCATTTAGCATGTCTACGATTCAGTTTAGCTTGACTTTTAATATGTTTCAAAGATTCATGATCGTAATGTATAACAAATTCTTTGGGCCATAAATAATGTTGCCATGTCTCTAAAGTCCGAACAAGAGCATATAATTCTTTGTCATAAGTAGAATAGTTCAGACTAGGCCCACTCAATTTTTCGTAAAAGTATGCAACAGGTTTGCCATCTTGTAATAACACACCTCCTAATCCAATTCCACTAGCATCACATTCAAGCTCAAAAGTCTTATTAAAGTCAGGAAGTTGGAGTAAAGGAGCATGTGTCAACTTATCTTTCAATACCGTGAAGGCTTCTTCACATGCGGTACCCCAAACAAAAGGCACATCCTTCTTTGTAAGCTCATTGAGAGGTGCAGCAATGGTGCTAAAGTCTCTCACAAAACGCCTATAGAAACCAGCGAGTCCAAGAAAACTCCTCACTTGTGTGACCGTTTTGGGCTGCGGCCAACTCTCAATAGCTTCAATCTTGGCTTTATCAACTTCAATTCCCCGTGGAGTAACAACATAGCCAAGAAAAGACACTCAGTCGGTGCAAAAGGTGCACTTCCCAAGGTTACCAAACAAGCGTGCATCACGTAGAGCATTAAAAACAGCACGTAAATGTTCCAAATGTTCTTCCAAAGATTTGCTATAAATCAGTATATCATCAAAGTAAACTACCACAAATCGTCCAATGAAAGCACGTAAAACTTCGTTCATTAATCTCATGAAAGTACTAGGTGCATTAGTTAACCCAAAAGGCATGACTAACCACTCATATAATCCAAACTTAGTTTTAAATGCTGTTTTCCATTCATCTCCCAATTTCATACGAATTTGATGGTATCCTCTCATAAATCAACTTTGGAGAATATTGTAGAGCCACTCAATTCATCAAGCATATCATCTAGCCTAGGAATAGGATGACGATAACGAATAGTAATATTATTAATGCCTCTACAATCAACACACATACTGTGACGTACCATCCTTTTTAGGCACTAGTATAATAGGAACAGCACAAGGACTAAGAGATTGGCGTATATAACCTTTGTCGAGCAGCTCACATTTGACGCATAATCTCCTTCGTCTCCTCTGGATTGGTACGGTATGGTGCGCGGTTGGGTAGCGATGCACCGGGAATTAAGTCAATTTGATGCTCAATCCCTCGAATAGGTGGTAACCCGGTGGCACGTCTTGTGGGAAGACGTCGTGAACTCCTGCAAAATGTTAGTGACAACAGGGGGCAAAGAGGAAGGCACGTCCTCGAATGAAAATAATGCCTCTTTGCACACAAAAGCATAGCAAACAGATTTGCTAGAATCTAGCTCATCAATATCAGATATGGTGGCAAATAAACATGCACTTTTCAGTTTAATTTCAGAAGCAACATTAGATGGTTTATTATTAGGCTTCATTTGTTGATTAAATTCTTTTGCCACAATCTGATTTTCACTCTTATTTTTCTCCTGTTTTGCTTTATTAGCTCTATTAATATCATCTTTCAAAATGGAATCAGGAGTCATAGGAAGCAAAGTAATATTTTTATCCTTGTGAACAAGAGTATCTTGATTGTTTCTACCATGGTGTACAGAATTTTTATCAAATTGCCATGGTCTACCAAGTAATAAGGAACATGCTTGCATAGGTACCACATCACAATCAACATAATCAGCATATGTAGAGATACTAAAATACACACGAACAAGACGTGTTACCTTAACCTTGCCGCTGTTGTTGAACCATTGGATGTAGTAAGGATGTGGATGTGGTCTTGTGGTGAGAGAAAGCTTCTCCTCCATATCCATGCTAGCCAAGTTGTTGCAGCTCCCTCCATCTATGATGACGCTTGAATAGAACGTTCCTTCACAACTCCCTTTGTATGGAACAAGTTATGTCTCTGATTTTGCTCAGCTTGTGTAACCTGCACACTCAAAACACGTTGAGCAACTAAACATTCATACTGTCGGCATCTTCGGCAGCCATGTATTGCGTGTCATGATCAGAATCATCTCCACCGTGTTCTTCATGTGTAATAAGAGCCAAAGTCTCTTCATCATAGTCACTAAGCGGACTCATACCCACCATCCTCGGTAGCAATCATCACACGCTGAGATTGGCATTCTCTCAAAATGTCCTCTTCCCTTACAATGACGACAAATGATATCACTTGTGTGCCCTGTTGACGCCATGGAAGAAGAAGAGCTCTGTGTAGGCCCAAGGTGTGCTCTTGGCGAGATAGTGGTGGTTGTGCCTGCTTTCTTGTATCACGGTTGGAGGTGGCAGCCGACGGAGGTGCGGTGTAGTAGAACGTGTGGAAGTAGATGATGCACGTGGTGTCCATGATGAAGGTCGACCTGCAGAAAAGTTAGTTCGGCGCCAAGGCCTGTCGATCCTGCACTTCACGCTCAGCTTTACAAGCAAGATGGAATAATCGAGTGATATTATTATAATCCTTGTAGTCTAGAATGGTCTGAATCTCTCTATTTAATCCACCCAGAAAACGTGCAAGCATAGCTTCATTCTCCTCAACAATACCACATCTAATCAAGCCAGTTTGTAATTCATGATAATATTCTTCTACCGAATTTTTTCCTTGTCTTAAGCGCTGCAATTTTTGAAGTAATTCACGTTGATAATATGGTGGAACCCAACGAGTACGCATAGCAGTTTTCAAAGCAGCCCAAGTAGCTGGAACAGGATATAATCTACAATGTTCAGACCACCAAACACATGCAAAGCTAGTGAAAGCACAAACAGCGGCGAGAACACGTCTCTCCTCGGGATATTGTAAACATGTAAATCGTTGTTCAGTTTCTAACTCCCAAGTAAGATATATATCAGAACATATCTACCCTCAAATGGTGGAATATTCAATTTCAGTTTAGGGAGATGGTCATGATCTCGTACTGAAGGGGAGCCGAACATTGCCATTATTTGCATGTGGACGACACGGTGGTTGTGGTCTTTGGTGGTTGCACGTAGTTACGATGTTGATCAACCTCATCCTCGTAATCTCTCACATAATCATCCTCCCCACCGCAGCAGCAGGAGCCATGGAAGTATCAACAGCAGCACCAGCAGCTTGGCGGTGAAGAGGGACACGGGAAGCTTCGGCGGAGGGCTGTTTAGCGATGTGGAGGTAGTCCTTGTTGTTGTAGTAGAGGTGCGTTAGGTGCCGCCGGTGGTGGTGGTGGTAGACGCCATGAGCAATTAATTAAACTTTGTATCGAGATTTGTTTCGAACGACTTCTCAATGCCATCTATCTTCTACATGGCCTATTCAAATCTATTTAGCACATCGTCCACCTGCCAACTCATAATTTGTTGAAACTTATCATGTAGCGATTTGTTTGTCATGTTCTCCCGGTCGGTCTAAATCGCTTGTGATCCTGCCATGGTTAGCGACAATAGAAACACACAAGAATATGATTCGACGGACTACTAGGAAGTGGTGGTGGTTGTGTGGTGGACAGTCACAAATCCGTCAAGCAAATCTCAAATTCTTACCGGTTCTTACCCAAAGAAGCGGTGATCGGCAACCGATGTAGTCAAAACTCTCAAAGCTTGGATAGAGCGATTACGAGGGAGAGTCAAGCATACGATGTAGATGTATGTGGAGCTGGGAAGGCTTATAATATGGTAGCAAAAGGGTCAGCAATAATCAATTCAGAGATGCAAAGTTGAATAAACGCTCAACGACGGTACTGTGTTGGTCCTAGGCTAGACCGTGCTAGAGACGCGAGCCTAGAACACTAACAAAATCACGGCGCTGCACGTAAACAAGGGAAAAGCACACTCTGGATTTTCTTTTTCGCTCTTTTTTTTTTGCGCTGCTCTTTTTTTTTTTTTTGCGAAAAATCACTATAATGGCGAGTGTCTCAAAACTCTTCCGAGGTCAAACTGACAGGATGGGCACGAAATTTTTTTCGACCAATATTTTTTTTTTGACTGCCCGGACCCAAAAACTGGAAACGGGTCAAAAAACTTTCTATAACGTGTTGTCTCAATACACTTAGAAACACTTAAAAACAGGATAGCCAGAAAATTTTTTGACAAGTGCGTTTTCGGAAAATTTTGGGCCTAAACGGAGGGTGGTTTCCGGACTCTCTTTTTTTTCCGAAACCTACTCCGGCAAGGAAACACGAATCGGAAACTAGATGGATCTCGAAAACAAACCTAATATGAGAAGAACTCGGATTGGTGGTGGATATATGGTGGTGGTATATGGCAGCGGTGGTGGTAGCGGTGGTAGTATATGGATATGGATCGGTGGTGGTATATGGACACGGATTGGTGGTGGTATATGGATACGGATTCGAGCGGTGATGGTAGGTGGCGAGGCGATGATGATGATGGTGGGGTGGCGGCGTGACAACTTATGACCAGAACTCGAAACTCTAAAAGACTAGACGCTAAGACCGGCAACTAGACACGACGATGCAACCGCAAATTCAACAAAGCAAAACCCTAAAAAGATTATGCAAAGGCTCAGATTGGTTCGGATATGATGAACTAACCCTAATTTTTTTTGTGGCTTTTTCGTGGACTATAGGTATGAAGAACAGACTCGATCTAAACTACGGAAAATTGTAAAATCTCACCGAGCAACCTGAAAACCTGATACCACTTGATAGAGGCAAAGGTGTCCCGATGTTTCGATGAGATGGTGGCTATCGTTTCTGTGGGAGTTGACCTTGACGATCCGACTACGAACGTGCGAGACGTCGCGCCTTAGCAATCGCTAAACCAACTTCCGAGGGTTATTGACCACGCCGGAGCACGATCAACGACCACGAGGGCCTGTTTCCTGCGAGCAAGCGAAGAACAAGCAAGAAACTGAGATTGCAATCTGAATATTGCGAATATAAGATGAAAACTTTATTGATCAAGGTGGGGTTACGTGGCGCCTTTATGCGGTCGTTGAACACAAACGAAATGCACGCGAAGTTGCAGCTATGGCGAACTTTTAATCTAAACAAAACCCAAGGTCTAAACGGTGCCCTAAGGGCTGTATATATGGAGGAAGAGGGGAATTTCGTGGCCCTTGGTGGAGGTCCGAAATCAACCCTAACTCTTGTTTCCCCACACATACGGACTCTAAAAACAGCCTATACTTAAGTATTTCGAAATTACATGGGCCTGACCCAATAATAAGGTGACGCAACACCTAGAATAGCCTATGGACGCATATTATGAAGTGGCATCTTGTATATTTCGTCCAAGGCCTCATGCACTCATTAGGGTGGCTTCAAAGTCCTGGAATCATCACTTGTAACTCCGTTCTTGTTCTCCTCGCGCATGCCAACATCTCCATGCTTGAACTTGCTCCAAGGTTCATCTTTCTTGTCCATGCTAGGCCCTTCATTTGTAAGCAAAACAAATGTATCCAATTTAGGCAGCATCATATTCTCATGAACATTGGAATCGTTACCAAGAAACGAAAGTACCTGATAATTCAATTGGCGTGCGCGAGCTCTAGTAATTGGTCCAGTATGTATAGCCGCAGGGGCTGTGGGTGTAACAATGGTATTGATGTCCTCATCACACTCATAGCGTATGCCAAGTTCAATGGATTGTCAAACATGAAGTGACCAATAGAATTTTCACATGATATCCTATGGAGCATAGCATCACAACTGGGCAACTCAACATGTTCAACATCATAGTCATCATAAATTGGTAAGTCATGACATGAAGAAGTCGCACTAGCATGGCAATAGGTGGATCATCATCATGCAAGCAATCATTGGTAAGATAGTCCACTAGTGGGACAAGAGAAGCACCATCACCTATGTTACCTTTGGAGAATCCCTCATGTGTTGTAGGTGAGGTGTGGAAGAACAAGCTGTTGTCATCTTCATCGTGATGGAACCATGTGGGGGGTGCCATGTCCATCGTCTTCTCCATTGGAGGTATGGACTCGTCGAGGATAGGCATGTCATCATGTAGGAGACCTAGCACCAAAGAAAACACACTCGGAGTAGAGGTTAAGTTGCTAGAAATCATAGTGGCCTCACATGCCGTTTCAACTACCTCACCCACTAAGTGTTGTGGCTCACTCACTCCCAATATGATGCTCTCACTCGTATGGTTGGTGGAGTCAGTCAAATGGCTCTCAACCTCACATGGCATGTGTGGCATCCTCTCTTGTGTGGGGGTGGTGGTGGTCACACTCATCCTCTCGTAGGAAATGCTCTCGATGTCACGTATGGTGGGGTCACTCATGTAACTCATGGTGGGTTGGCTCTCCTCACATGGAAATTGGGGCATCTCTTCATATGTCAGTGTCGGAGAGATCTTGGTGCAAATGTCTCCATGCTCAACTCCTATCGCCGCCTTGGTTGAAGGGATAGTCACATGCTCAACCTTCTTGTCGCCGTCTTGTTGTTGGAGGCCCATATGATGTGGCACCTCGTAGCTCGTCTCCATGACCGAAGGGAATTTCCCATGCTCGGCCATCTTCCTTGAGGGGCTTCCGAAGATGGAAGTGTCACCCTCGCTCGTAGGTGATCGCCTTGTTGTTGAAGTAGTCGATGTAGGCGAACTCATGGGAAGTAAGCGAAGATGCCGTACGTCCAAAGGCGAAGATGCCTTGATAGCACTTGGCGAAGATGCCGAAGTGGTTGGTGTAGCCGTAGCTCCGTCTTGGTAGTGCTCGTCTCGTGGTCTTCTCTTATGCTCATGAAGCTTGGACTTGGCGTGAAGTACGGCTTGTTCGGACTTGTACGTTTGCGCTTGTTGAGCATCTTCATGTTGATGGTGTCGTTGTCGCACTTGAGCTCGATGGTGTTTGTCGTCGTTCACATGATGCTTGGAGGTGACTTGCACTTCATGACGATGTGGATCACAAACGTGATGGTGGTCGCCATGTAGATGTGGACATGGAAGACTTGCGCTTGTATCGCGTGGGTGTTCCGAAGATGATCGACTTGCTCATCGCCGCCTTGAGGATGATGAAGGGGAAGAATACTTGTAGTCGGCCACCATGTCTCGTAGTTGATCCTTTAGCTCGCCCAACTTGGTGTCGATGTAGTCCCTTTTCCTTGCTTCAGAGTGGTGTATGTCGATGGCGAGGTTGTCGAGGCGCTCTCGCAAGGTAGATTGTGTGCCTTGCATTTGTCATTGTAGATCGAACATGGACGCTTTGGTGATGTAGTTGTTCACGCTGTCGTTGTTGTCGAAGACTGGCGATGAAATGCCTTGCCTATCCATCACAAGACTCGAGCAAATATGAGTGGGAGAAAGTGATGGTTCGAAGAGGAGTAAGTCCTGTCTTGCTCCGTTCTTCTTCTTCCTTCTCCTCTTCCATGCTTGGCCTTGGTCCTTGGATCCTCCATGGTCATCACGGTTGTACCTGAGTGTATGCAAGGTCCATGCATGAGGTAGTAGCCATGTCTCATATGTGAAAAGTGATGGTTCGAAGAGGAGTGAGTTGACCTTGTGTCCAAAGGCGTATGGTCGAGGTCTCATCGTATGTCCTCTTGGGGCTTGGGGAGTAGTCGAAGTGTACATGGGGATGATCGTGGGGATGCCCCACATCACCATTGCTCGGGTTGTGCTAACTTCGTCGCGGCTAACGGGACCAACGCGATCTCGAAGGCTGGGAAGAAGGCCGAGGGCTTCAGGAACATATGGGTCCTCATGGATGCCAGATGCTCCTACCCTCGGCTGACGCTGCCGACGAGGATGCCTTCGCCTCATGAGGGTTGACTCAGCGCAAAGCTCGCAGACCCCTGGGCGAAGCATGTGCTGGAAAAGATGACCGCAGACTTAAAGCCTGACGACCCGAAGGCGGAGAAGCTGACGGGGGCCATGATACTCAAGAGTTCCTGGCGCAGCGCCTGGCCCCGCTCCAGGCGCGCTCGCGCCCCTTGTGGAAGCTTGAGGACGAAGGGGGCGAGCTTCGTTTCCGCACGGACCCTTTGTCCGACGAGGAGCTGGACGCAACCCTCCACCTCCTGGTTGGGGAGGATCAGGGGTACCCGTTGGACTCGCATCTTCCGCTGTACCGCTACCCTCATGGGGCAGAAATCGTTGCCGCCATGCCTGTTTTCAACGAGCACGGGCTCGTGCCGCCGGTGCCCGCCGAGGCCCCGGTGGTGTTGTCCTCCGGCGACTCCGGCGAGGTGGAGGAGCCGAACTCGGAGGCGACCCGGGAGGGGGCAGGGGAGACTTCAACTCCGCGCATGACAGATCTCCTCCGCGCCTTCCCCGACGACGACGCCGATGACCATACGGCGAGGGAAGCCCTGCCCCCCGCTGGGGTCACCACGAGGTCCAGGGTCACTCCCTCGAAGAAGCCGCCGGCTGTGGTCTCGATGAAGAACAGGTCGGCGCTGATCTCCCGAGGTGGCACCCCTGCTCTGACGTTGACCAGTGCTTCTTCCTGCCCAGTTGCTGCTCACTCATCCGCTCTTGGAACCCGCACGCCTACGCCCCAAGCAACGAAGCCTTCGGGCTTCGTGCTTAAGAAGAGGCCGAGGGATTACACCGCCATGGACCAGTAAGTGTCCTATCCTAATTTTCTTCCTGCTTCTGCCGCTACTTCTTGACGCTTTTCCTTTGAATCACCAGGCCAACACTGGCGGCGAAGAATAAGAGAGAGGGAGCGTCCGCACCCTCTAGGACCCAATAGCCTACCACGACCGCACCTTCCCTGGCGCGGAAGGGCGGCGACGACGCTCGTGCCTCCCCGGCCCGGTCATCCTCGCGAGGCCCGGAGGACCAACCTCAGGAGAAAGCGACCTCCACAGCCAAGCCGGCTCAGGAGGCGCCCGCTCCCAGCTCGCCTACCGAGGCCCCAAAGGTTCAGGAGCCCCTAGTTTCTTCTTTTGCTACTACCAACTCACAGGCCTTGGCGATGACGCTGTCTCCTCCTCCTCCCATTATGCCGCTGCCTCATGATCCTTCTGCTTTGCCTGATGCTATGGAGGAGGCTCTTTCTGTGCTGACCCGACTTCAGGAAGACCTCCAAGGCCCCGACCGCCGCCTGGCGTCAGGACTCCTGGAGCTGATTTCGGGGTGGCTGCGTTCTGATGCATCCGTTAGGGAAGCATGGAGCTAGGCCGTAGCAACTTCCAAGGAAGGGGAGCGGGCCACTGGTCTGGCCCCTGTCGCCCGTGACGCGGCGCAGAACGATGCCGAGGCCACTAAGGAATGCTGCCGATTGGTGGAGGCCGAGCTGGAGACCATGCGCAACGAGCGCGCGGCCGAGGCTCATGATCACAAGGCATGGGAGGAGAAGATGAGGGCCCGAGAAAACGCGGTCGCCAGTCGTGACGCCGAGCTAGAGCAGTCGGCGAGGGCGCAGGCCATAGAACGCAGCCACTGGAGGAGCTGGAGAAGAAGGTGGAAGCGGAGAAGGTCCAGCTGGAGGCCAAGGCGAAGGTTCTTGCCGAGTGATATGTCTCCAACGTATCTATAATTTTTGATTGTTCCATGCTATTTTATTATCAATCTTGGATGTTTTATATTCATTTTATAGTCATTTAATATCATTTTTTGGTACTAACCTATTGACATAGTGCCAATTGCTAGTTGCTGTTTTTTTCCATGTTTTTTACATCGCAGGAAATCAATATCAAACGGAGTCCAAATTCCACGAAACTCCACGATGATTTTTATGAGCCAGAAGGAAGGCAATGGGCCCTGGTTGCACCTGGGGAGTGCCTCGAGAGGGGCACAACCCATCAAGGCGCACCAGGAGGCCTAGGCGCGCTCTGGTGGGTTGTGCCCACCTCGGGTGCCCCCCAGACCGTCTCTTTGCTCTATAAATACTCCAAAAATACCAGAACCCTAGAAGCGCCGACGAAATATTCCTCCAGCCGCCGCAGAGTCCAGAACCACCAGATCCAATCTAGACAACATCACGGAGGGGTCCACCACTTCCATTGGTGCCTCTCTGATGATGCGTGAGTAGTTCTTTCATCTTTGTAGACCTTCGGGTCTGTAGTTAGTAGCTAGATGGCTTCCTCTCTCCCGCTGAATTCTCAATACAATGGTCTCCTAGAGATCCATATGATGTAACTCTTTTTGCGGTGTGTTTGTTGGGATCTGATGAACTTCCAGTTTATGATCAGTTATATCTTTTTATATCCATGAAGTTATTTGAGTTTCTTTGACCTCTTATATGCATGATCTCTTATAGCCTCGTATTTCTTCTCTGATATTTGGGTTTTGTTTGGCCAACTTGATCTATTTATCTTGCAATGGGAAGAGGTGCCCGGTAGTGGGTTCGATCTTACGGTGCTTGATCCCAGTGACAGAAAGGGAACCGACACATATGTATCGTTGCTACTAAGGATAAAAAGATGGGATCACTATCTGCCGCAATAGATAACGGATCTTGTCTATATCATGTCATCGTTCTTATTGCATTACTCCGTTTTTCCATGAACTTAATACACTAGATGCATGCTGGATAGCGGTCGACGTGTGGAGTAATAGTAGTAGATGCAGGCTGGAGTCGGTCTACTAATCTTGGACGTGATGCCTACGTAATGATCATTGCCTGGATATCGCCATAATTATTTGAAGTCTATCAATTGCCCAACAGTAATTTGTTTACCCACCGTTTGCTATTTTCTCTAGAGAAGCCACTAGTGAAACCTACGGCCCCCGGGTCTTCTTTCTCATATATTTGCCTTGCGATCTACTTTTCCTTTGCGTTTTTATTCAGATCTATTAATCCAAAAATACAAAAATACCTTGCTGCGTTTTATCTTTATTTATTTTATTTGGCGTTCGATCTATCAATCTACTACAATTTACCTCACGTTCGTTTGCCTATCTTGAGGCGCCGTACCCCGGAAGGGATTGACAACCCCTTTAACTCGTCGGGTTGCGAGGTGTTGTTGTTTGTGTGCAGGTGTTGTTTACGTTGTGTTGCTTGGTTCTCCTACTAGTTTGATACTATGATTTCATTACTAAGGGAAATACCTACCGTCGCTGTGCTACATCATCCCTCCCTCTCCGGGGAAATACCGACATAGTTGTAGCAACCATCACCGAGGATCGCGTGGCCTTCAAATCTCTTGAGCTGAGGAGCTCTACGAGAAGGGCTTGGAGAAGCCGTTGGCGACTGATGATGAGGGGCCCGTCCAGCTACTCCCTCAGCTTGTCACGACGCTCGAGGGCGTCATCAACGGGATCGGCCCTATGGTGGAGGGGGAAGCCCACGCGCTCTCCTCATCAGCCGGACAGCGTCTTGACCACCTTCATCTTAGCGACCACGATGCCGGTAGCCGATTGTCGAAACCGGCGGATCTCGGGTAGGGGGTCCCGAACTGTGCATCTAAGGTCGATGGTAACAGGAGACGGGGGACACGATGTTTACCCAGGTTCGGGCCCTCTTGATGGAGGTAATACCATACTTCCTGCTTCATTGATCTTGATGAATATGAGGATTACAAGAGTTGATCTACCACGAGATCGTAATGGCTAAACCCTAGATGTCTAGCCTGTATGATTATGATTGTTCCTCTACGGACTAAACCCTCTGGTTTATATAGACATCGGAGGGGCCTAGGGTTGTACAGAGTCGGTTTACAGAGGAAGGAAACTTCATATCCGAATGCCAAGCTTTCCATCCACACAAAGGAGGGTCCCCACCGGACATGGGAGGAAGTCTTCTATCTTATATCTTCATGGCCCATCAGTCCGGCTCTAGCGATCTGACCTCAAACGGTCAAGTCTCTGTTCTTCTGTGTCATCCCTGGATCGGTAATGCTGACACACACAGTACTCGAAGGATTTATAACAGAGTAGCAATCACACACTTATTGCATCGAATGTTTCAAAAGAGAACTTATCACAATAAATATGGCTTAAGGCCATCTAAATAAGATAACAACGGAAGACTTGGAAGATAAGTGAGTCCACCAACTCCAACGGCATAGCTGAGATGCACAACAACGACCTATCGCACCTTTACTCGTCGTCTGAAAAGTCTACAACATGATACGTTGCAGCCCGAAAACGGGTCAGCACATGGAATATGCTGGCAATATAACACAGTAGAGCAAGAACAGAAATAATGCTATCACTATGTGCATATTTAGCTGGTAGAAAGGCTCTATGGCTATATTGTTTTGCGAAAAGCCAAATTTTTTTCCTACAACAAAGGAATATATTTTATTTAACTATCATGGTGGTTGAACAACATTGAGAAGGTACCTCCAACTCAATCCCAATTAAAAGTAATTATCAACCCAACAAATTAAATTAGAGTGATGAGATACATATGATAATCCAGGTACTAGATACTCAAGATGTCCATGACCCAGGACACGGCTAACCATGATTAGATTGTACACTCCGCAGAGGTTTGCCCACTTTTCCCCACAAGACTCGATCTCCTCCGTTGGATTTCTCGCACTTCATGGTGTTTGAGAGACGGATGACAGAGACATAGTCTTTCCGAATCATTAACTCTAACCCCGGGTAGACAGTACCAACCTACATCCCTCTACATCAGCTAGCCTACCACTGGAAGAGGTCATGCAACTTACTCAACTATGCTAGATCCCATAATAGCTTGTGGCTGCACACGGAAGTTTCTAGCATGAAATAACTCAGATCCCTTTGAGCCTGGGTGGAAGACCGTAGGATTATCACACGGGTACTCCGGGATATCCTATGACAACACTGGATTCTCTAGGTGCCCAAAACAAGCAATCCACCCACATGTGTATTAAAGTTGCCACCTTAAGTTGAACCACTAAATAATAATCTCACATCTGTCATGGATTCACTCACCCAAACCACGTCTACGAGCACAGCATAGCAGTATAAGCATAACGTAGAAGTAACTCCCAAGGTTTGGTAATGAACAGGGCAGTAGGTTCTACCTCATCATCTACTTCCCAATACCCACAAGTTAATCACATCCTAATCATGAAGTGTTTGAGGATTGAGTCTAATGCATAAAAACTGGGTATGAAAAGAATATGATCAATACTTGCCTTGCTGACGATCCGCAAAACCTAGAGACTCGTAGTAGCACGCTTGGCACTCCAGGAATTCTATCGCAAACAAACAATAGCATACATAAGCAATCAATCAAAGATGCACGGGTAAAACTCAAATAAGAAGATCGAATCTGAAACTCAACTAAAGAGATTCGATTTGCAAAAAGAATCAAATCAAACAGAGCAACGAAACTCAAACTACGAAAGAAACAAGATATGTTTACTAATCTGGACTAAAGTCGAATTTTACAGTACCAAAATCTTGTTCAAGTTGGTTAAACATAAAGAGGGCTTCGAGACGAAGATCTAGGTGCTTGAATCGCCTGATTCCGATAAACGAGCGAAAAGATAAACTAAAACAAAAATTGGGTCAGAAATCGCGATCGAAAACAATCGCGGAAAAACCCTGAAAAAAGAAAAAACTAACGAACAGGCTAACGAACGAACGTTCACTGTCTGTGACTAACGGGTGAACGGCGTTCGTTAAAATGAACGTACAGACGAACGTCCGCAAAATAACTAAACCGCAGGAAAAAAACCGAACCGATCTATTAAAAAAAACAAATCTAGGTTTTAAAAATACGAACGGCTTTTCAACGAAAACCGGCGGCGGCCGCTACCTCCGGCGAGATCGACAGCAGCGACGGGATGGTTGCGCGAGACGACAAGGCGGCGTGGCGGGCTACGCGGCGACGCAACGCGGTCGGGCGGCGCGAGGCGGCGCAGCGGCTCTCGAACGGGGCTAGGGTGATAGAGGCGAGGTGTCCCGATCTTCGATGAGATGATAACTATCGATTTGGTGGAGCGACTTTGACGATCCGACTACAAGCGTGCACGGCGTTGCGCCTTAGCAATCGCTAAACCAACTCCGAGAGGTTATTGACCACGCCGAGCACAATCAACGACCACGAAGGTCTATTCCTGCAAGCAATCGAAAAACAAGCAAGAATATGATAAAGCAATCTGAATATTGCGGTATATATGAAGTATTGATAAAGGTGGGGATCCGTAAGCGGTCTTGGTCTGGTCGTTGGACACAAACGAAGTACACGAAGTTGCAATGGCTAACTTTTAACTAAACAAATCTCAAGCAAAAAGCTACTAGATGGATCTACTTATATAGGATCAAGGGGTGGCGGCCAAGGAGGTGGTAGGACGTCCCAAGGCAGCCTAAAACTAACCCTAGGTCGCATAAGGCCAATGGGCCCAAGCGGAGGTGACGTAACACCTTTGGACTTGTAGTTTGACTCGGATTCTGCTGCAAAGCATCAGATTGTTTCGTCCATAACTCAACGCTCCGGACGAATTTGAAGGTGAATCCAATTGGGTTGGAAGGTGCACGAAATCTATTTTCCAACAAAAAAGAATCACCCAATTTGGAGTCCGGATGAAAAGTTATTGACGTTTTGAGTCAGGTATGTCTGCAGTAGTCCGAATCTGAGTCCGTAACGTGAGAGACTTGGACTCTATCTTCTCTTGGCCCAAAAGTGACGTGAGAGGACTTTTGAACAGCACCTAAACTTCTCCTTTTCCCTTATCTTCATATGTGTATTGTACAAATGTCCCATACACCTACAATTAGACAAAACACAAAAGTATGTGATGTATTTTTGTTCGGATAACATAAATAGATTATTGAATAGTTTGCACTAGAAATCACACGACAAATATGCATGTATGCAATATTTTTGGTCTTATCCAAGGTAGTCATGTCCTCATCATCCTCCACTTCTTGAAAACAAAGCCGTCCTCGGCGGTTCTTAGTCTGAAATGTGGCTAACAAAAGAGACAAGGTGTACATGTTGTATATGTATATGTCATCCATTTTTATTTCCCTTGATTTTTGCACATATGACACATAAATAGATGAGTAACTTGCATAGTTCATAAAATCTAAAGCCAAAACATTATCACAAGAAGTAGAAGGCATGAAAATATTGCAACTCAGTTTGCACATATAAGTGAAGCTCTTATTCATTTCAAAAGATTGACAATGTTCATCATTAAACCATCCCAACATTGGTGAATAAACCTTACTTGCATCAAGTTTACATGCTACAACATGCTTAAATAAGTAAACATGCAATAAGTCATTCGACACAGAATCATCACCAAGATTAGAGGTCATATCAAAATGATTAAATATTGATTCTTTTGCATCAACAATTAATTCAATGGGTGCACTCAAAATTGTTGGTATTTCAGTTGTTTGATCACATGGCAAAGTCAAATTATCAATATAATCCTCTAAAATAGGTGGTGTGATCAAAGTAGTGGGTAGCTCAACACATGATGTATTCAAGTTAACTAGGCATGCATCATTCTCATGTAAAAGTGGAAAATCTGTACCTTTGTCATTACCTCTTATAGTCAACTCAGATGATGCAGGCACTCTCGATGATGATGTGTCACATGGTGGAGATGATGTAGTCCTCGCAACAACGGATGTGGTTGTCATAGTACGCCTAGTAGTTGAATAAACATCTGTATCAACAGTTGGAATGTGCACCGTGGCGCTTGTTCTCCTTGTGGGCAACACGTCGTTTTATTTCCTGTTCAGCTTTGCAAGCAAGACGAAACAAATGGTCCATAGGATAACACTCTTCATGAATTAGTATCTCCTGAATATTATGGTTTAATCCTCCCCAAAATCTATCCATAAAATCTTCTTCACTTTCTTCTAAAAATGAGTGCAACAAGGTAGTTTGTAAATCATCATAATATTTTGTTACGGTGTCACTACCTTGTTTTAAATGTTCCAGTTTTTTAATCATGCCACGAGTATAATAAACATCGCATTTAATCTATCTCTCATGACATGTTTTAAATCATCCCAAGTATTAGGTACATAAACAGGGTGTAACCGACAATATTCACTCCACCAAACTAGAGCATAACCAGTGAAAGAACCAACCGCAACCATAACTTATTACGTTCATCAAAATTATGGGAAGCAAATATATTATTTATGTCTAACTCCCATTCAATATATAAAGGAGGTCTAAAACGGCCATTAAATGGTGGTATAGAAACATGAACCTGATCATGTGCATTTGGATGTTTGTGCACCTCTCGTGACGGTTGTGGTATTTGCATAGGTGGTGGCATGTCTCCGCGATCGACAAAGCCCATGAATTGACTCTGGATCCTGTCATGATTAGTAGAACAAGAAACAAAATCCAAAAATAATGTTTCTATAACTACTAGGATGTGGTGGTAAAACGCTCACAAGAAAGCAAATATCAATGTCTTACAAGTTCTTACCATGCAAAGAAAGGTGACAGGCAACCAGCGGTGTCAAGTAACTCGATGATTGTTTAAAGAGATTGCCTGGGGAGCGTACGTATACACGGTGTAGAAATATGTGGAGCTGGGTTGGCTATATATGGTAGCAAAAGATTAGCAATAATCAATTCAAAGATGCAATGTTGAATAAACGCTCAACGACGGTACTGTGCTGGTCCTAGGCTAGACCGGACTAGAGACGCGAGCCTAGAACACTAATGAGGTCACGGCGTAGCACAACTAGCATCAATGAAGGATAATGAGTAGCTCTAGACAGCAAGATATAAGTGAAGAGCACAACGGCAAGAAAGATAATGATGAAAAACAACTACCAAGCAGGATATACAACAACTCTCTCTCCAGTTTTCCTCTTGAAAAGTTTGAGCCAATTTTCTGATAACTTTTTCAAAGAATGCTACTAACTCAAGCTTTCCAATGCAAAAGAATCACTCAATTCCGAGTTGATATGAGGAGTCAAAAAATTCTAAAACTGATTTGAAAAACTGGAATAAGCTGTGTTCACGAACTTCGGAGGGCAAAAAGACCTATTTAGGAGCCGATTTTGAGGTGACAAATATTGAACTAGCTTCTGCAACTATTTAGATGCGGCTCGTCTCTAGCTTTAATTTGAGTACTCGCGGAGCCAAAACGGACTTCGTATGAGGAAGTTATGCCTGTTTTACTGAACAGTACACAAAACAGATTCCAATCCGAATTCAGCTACGAGATTGAGTCTAGATAGATCCGAACTTTGTTTTTTTTCTTCTCTTTTTTTTCTCACACTTTTTTCCTTTTTCTTTCTCTCTTTTTTCTCTGACTTTTTTTATTTTTTTCTCTTTTTTCTCTTTTTTCTCTTTTCCAAAACAAACTAGATAAGATGCAGATTGGATCAGCGAAGATGTGAATGACCTCAACTATGATTATGACAATGAATAGTGCGAGTACGTGGTGGAAATAGATGGATGGTATGGTGGACAGCGGAAGGGATAATGATGCAGCGGCGGCGTGACTAATGTGAATGTAACTCGAAACTCTAAAGGAACTAGACACTAAGACCGACAACTCGACACCCGATGCAACCGATAATTCAATAATGCAAACAATGAAAAGAAAATTGCAAAGGCTTGGACTGGCTAGGACAAATGATGAATAGATCTAACTTTTCTAGTGGCCTTTTCTTGGACAATAGGTAAGAAAATTAATCGAATCTAGGGATAACTGGAAAATCTCACCGAGCAACCTGAAAACTGATACCACTTGATAGAGGCGAGGGTGTCCCGATCTTTCGATGAGATGATAACTATCGATTTGGTGGAGACGACTTTGACGATCCGATCCGACTACAAGCGTGCACGGCGTTGCGCCTTAGCAATCGCTAAACCAACTCCGAGAGGTTATTGACCACGCCGAGCACAATCAACGACCACGAAGGTCTATTCCTGCAAGCAATCGAAAAACAAGCAAGAATATGATAAAGCAATCTGAATATTGCGAGTATATATGAAGTATTGATAAAGGTGGGGATCCGTAAGCGGTCTTGGTGCAGTCGTTGGACACAAACGAAGTACACGAAGTTGCAATGGCTAACTTTTAACTAAACAAATCTCAAGCAAAAAGCTACTAGATGGATCTACTTATATAGGATCAAGGGGTGGCGGCCAAGGAGGTGGTAGGACGTCCCAAGGCAGCCTAAAACTAACCCTAGGTCGTACAAGGCCAATGGGCCCAAGCGGAGGTGACGTAACACCTTTGGACTTGTAGTTTGACTCGGATTCTGCTGCAAAGATCAGATTGTTTCGTCCATAACTCAACGCTCCGGACGAATTTGAAGGTGAATCCAATTGGGTTGGAAGGTGCACGAAATCTATTTTCCAACAAAAAAGAATCACCCAATTTGGAGTCCGGATGAAAAAGTTATTGACGTTTTGAGTCAGGTATGTCTGCAGTAGTCCGAATCTGAGTCCGTAACGTGAGAGACTTGGACTCTATCTTCTCTTGGCCCAAAAGTGACGTGAGAGGACTTTTGAACAGCACCTAAACTTCTCCTTTTCCCTTATCTTCATATGTGTATTGTACAAATGTCCCATACACCTACAATTAGACAAAACACAAAAGTATGTGATGTATTTTTGTTCTGGATAACATAAATAGATTATTGAATAGTTTGCACTAGAAATCACCTGACAAATATGCATGTATGCAATATTTTTGGTCTTATCCAAGGTAGTCATGTCCTCATCATAGGGTTTGGGGCGCGGGGCTGGGCTGGGGCGGCTCGGCGCCTCGGGCTTTAAAGGCCCGGACGGGTCAGTGTCCCAGGCGGACACGGCCCATTAAGGTCGGTTCGTTTTTTTTTAAATATTCCGAGACGCGGAAAAACGAAGAAAAGAAATACTAAACGGACAACAAAAATCCTGAAATAAATTTTCCCCGTCCTCTGAAAATCTACCAGACAAGGTGAACATTTATTTAGGACTCTAATGTAAATTTTGAAAAATGCATATTTTCCTAACTCAAATACAATAGCAATAAAATCCAAATAAAAATGTTTATTTGTTTTTCATATTTTTTCTCCAATATTAATTATTTTGGGGAAGTCATATTATCCCCTCTCATATATTTTTTTTACACGAAATATTTTTGGAGAGAAAAATAATTAAAACAAATGACCCTTGTTTCAATATTTGATAAAATTCAAATATGAAAAAGGTGAAATCCCCAACGCTCTCCGTGGGTCCTTGAGTTGCTTAGAATTTCTAGGACCGCAAAGAAAATATGCAAATGAAATATGATATGCATGAATGATCTATGTATAACATTCCAAATTGAAAATTTGGGATGTTACACTGGCCCTCGTCACATAGGCCAGACTCCCGAGGACCCCTGAATCAGGCTCCAATGACGATGTGTCCGGCGCGCAAATTGTCTTCGGCATTGCTAGGCGGGTTCCTCCTCCGAATACCTCAAAGTAGTCCTCGAACATAGAAAATGTGTTCGGCTCTACAAAACAAGCTCCACGTACATCCGCAAAGAGTATAATATGAAACAAGTCCCATCTACTGATATCTTTTGTAGTGAGACGCCACGTCTCTGCACAGTCATTATTTCGAACAGTTTTTCTAGCTTCCTGCTCCATGTTTCGAGATGCGGTTTCCATTGGCACGTCTTGTCGAAGCAGAGATCGTGTCCCCTTATAACGGGATTCTCATCAATATGGATGTGGGTAATCCAACCGTGTTGTTTGGCGATCCCTTGGGAATAGGCGAGCTTTAAGGCCCGTGAGGAGGCGTTCGATATTCCTTCGACTTTATAAAGGGGCGTAGATCTATCTTTCTCCCCTGCGCCTACCTCTTCCTCAACCTCCCCAACCCCAGGCACCAACACCCAGGATTCGATTTCTTCCATTGTTACCAGGCTCTCTAGTTATGTCCGGATCTATCTCCCCAGGTAGGTGGGCAGCCTCCTCGGTCACCGAGGAGGATATCGCGAAGCTTCGGAAGGCGAGGTACCTGACTGCGGAAATCCCCCACAGGATCCCTACTAAAGGTAAGGTCATCCCCACACCAAAATCCGGCGAGAGCATTGTATTCATCTCCCACTTCCTCCCGGGGCTAGGGTTCGCTCTTCACCCCTTCGTTCACGGCCTCATGTTCTATTATGGGCTAGATTTTCACGATCTAGCTCCGAACTCTTTCCTTCACATCTCGGCGTTCGTCGTCGTGTGTGAAGCCTTTCTCCGCATCCCCCCACACTTCGGCCTATGGCTCAAGACTTTTAATGTGAAGCCGAAGGTAGTTAACGGGGAATAAGCAGAGTGCGGCGGTGCTATGGTGAGCATGCTTGCCAATACTATCTGGCCAAAAGGTACCTTCGCGGAAACCTCCAAATTATGGCAGCAGGAGTGGTTCTATATCACCGAACCTCAGCGGCACTAAATGGGCCGCCACGGCGGCTCGATTCGGCCCACCATTGCGGCTCGCATCATGGATAAATAAGGAGCTAGACTGGGGATCAGCTGCTGAAGTACAGACGCTGCAAAGTTGTATCCGGAGTATCCTCGATAGGGATGTTGGTCTTATCAATGTGATCCAAGTGATGCTAGTCCGCCGGTTCTTTGACGGCCGGATAATTAGGCTATAGTAATCCCACGTTAATGACGCTACGTCACCACGGTTACTGTTGATAATCTCGCGTTAGTTCGAAACAGGTTTGAATTCAAATTCATAATATAGGCAAACAACAAAAGTTTTCAAATATTAAAACTAAATTGCTCGGGTTGTGTCAAATAATGCATATGTAATTATGATGGAGAAACCACATTTTATAAAAGCTTTAAATGCACTTTAGTAATTAAAATAGTAGGTAAACCAATTAAATAAATGCATTCTGGATTTTATAAAATACTAAACTATTTTGTTCAGGAATAAAACCTTTTGTGGCAGTAGTTAAAATTGTAACTCTATTTTGGGTATGGATTTCACTTTTTGTAAAACTATAAACTATTACATAAGTAAAAGAAAACAGAAATAAGAAAATAAATAAAAAGAGAAAAATAGAAATAAATAAAAAGAAAGGAAACATAAACT
Source organism: Aegilops bicornis (assembly GCA_021605145.1). Taxonomy (NCBI): domain Eukaryota; kingdom Viridiplantae; phylum Streptophyta; class Magnoliopsida; order Poales; family Poaceae; genus Aegilops; species Aegilops bicornis. Next base: position 362,663,847 of record CM038671.1, read on the forward strand.
AACCTACTATGCACCTGGGCCTTGATGTTAACAGGCAAGGCCCAGCCCACCTGGAGCTCGTCCCCAACCTCTCTGTTCATCAGAGGCTGGGTGGACGCCGCGCCGTCATCCGTGGCCATGGATGGCCACGTGCCGAACATCCACCCCCACCCCGGCGTTTATAAGGCCCTCCTCGACCCCGTACGCGAACCCTAGCCCCCCTAATCTCACCCTCTTGCGCCGCCATCATCGTTTTTGTTCGCGCCCGAGCGGCTGCCTGCCATGGCCATCGTCGTAGCTGCGGCCAGCACGCTCGCTGTCGCCTGAGAAGATGTGCAGGAGGACGGACATACTCCTCTACTTCGTCTACCCCACCGGATCGACGTCGTAGAACTCTAATGTCGCTGCCCGCTTCATCTTCTTCCTCGGACGCCGCCGGACCTCCTCGTCAAATTCGCCGCCGTCTGCCGCTCCTAACCTTCCATCGGCCTTTCTTGTGCCCCGCGGTGAGCTCCTCGGCGATTCCCCCTAATTTCCCCGTCGATTCCATGATGTATCACCGCTCCCCGCAAGAGCCGAATCTCACCGTCGCCGTGGACGGCGTGCCTCTCGTTGCCCAGCTCTCTGAGCCTCCCAGTGTCTTCCGTCATGCATGTAGTGACCTATAGTTGCTTCCTAGATGCTCCTTTTGCTCACCCTCGAGCTGCAGCCGACCCGCCGTAAACACCATGCTCCGACCGCCGTCGCGGCGCCGCGTGCTTGTTCCCGTCGAGCTCCGGCGCCTCCCGCGATCTGACCGCGCGTAGCCATGTTCGGTCGCACCTTGTCGCCACTCGCCGTGCCAGCACACACTGCCTGCTACTGCTGTTGCCGCTTTCTACTATCTGCCGCTGCTGTTTTGCTGTTCTGCTGCCGCTGCTGCCTTGCTCTTTGCTGCTGCTACTCTTGCCGCAGTTGCTGCTCCTTGCTATTGCCGCTGCTACCTGCTCTCGCTGTAGCTGCTATTGCTGGCCATGGCCTTGACCATGGCCAAGAGCACCATGCGCGTTCTCTCTGTGTGTGTGTGTGTGTGTGTGTGTGTGTGTGTGTGTGACCGGCTGGGCAATTGCCATGGAGAACGACCCTGATTAGATTACTGACTAAGCCCCCTCTAGTACTAACCCACCCCACTTTGAGTCTATTACGTACATGGGCCCCCACTAGGTAAATTGTTTAACTAAGATAATTTTAACACATGTCCCACTGACATATGGGTCCCACTGCTAAATAAAACCAATTAGTTAAAATAGTTTAGCACCAGTCCATGACATGCGGGCCCTTTGACCATGTTGACGGTCAACGCCGATCGAGTCAATCACGATCAGGTAATGCTGAGTTTCACCCTGGCCCATTGTCAGCCACACATTACACCCCTGGGTACACTTCTCTGTGTACTCACAGCATTTAGTATTTATTTGAATTTCGAATTAAATAAAATAATAATTTTAGAAAATGTTTAAAACTTTGGAATTTAATATAAAATAATTCGTAACTCGGATGAAAACACTTTGTACATGAAAGTTGCTCAGATCGACGAGACAAATCCGAATACGTAGCCCGTTCGTCCGCCACACATCCCTAGCATAGCGAACACGCAACTTTCTCCCTCTGGTACATCTGTCCAAAAACGCGAAACACCGAGGATACTTTCCCGGATGTTTCCCCCTTCGTCGGTATCACCTCTTACCATGTTAGGGCACACCTAACACCGTTGTTTGCTTTGTCATGCACCGTTATGCATCTGTTTGCATTGTATTCATTGTTTCTTCCGCCTCTTCTCTCCGGTAGACTACGAGGCCGACGCCGCTACTGGTGCACCGACCGACTACGCTGTTGACGACCCATCCTTCTTGCCAAAGCAACCAGGCAAGCCCCCCCTGATCACCATATGATGCGGAGCATCCTTCGGTCATCCCCATGGACCTTCCATCGACTATTCAAGCTCCAAGTGGACCCATGACAAGAGTAAGAGCTCGTGCTATTCAATCCGAGGTGACAACGCTCCTATTTGAGTTCCCCTTTTCTTCCAGTGAGGCATGGCTACTACCTAAGTCCGAGACGCTATGCGTGACCAGGTACAACGTTCAAGCCAAGGAGCCAGGAGATGAAGAAGAAACAACAGGCGTCAACTCTCTCGACAGCCCGGAACCTCCGGCCACAGCCCTGAACTTTGAGCCCCCGGAATGTCCGGCCTACCCGGAGCCTCCGGCCTCCGACGACATCGACCAGCCTGGGCGTGCCAACTCTCTGGTTAGCCCGAAACCTGCCCGGAACCCGTCCCGGACCTTCCGGCCCTCGGAACCTCCGGTCCGCCCGGACCTTCCGGCCCCCGGACGCCAGCCCAGCTCCACCCGCGCCAACTCTCTCAGTTAAGCGGACCCTGCCGGACCCTCCGGGCGCCTGAACTTCCGGCCTGCCTCAGGCAAGACCACTTGGGCCGAGGCCCATGTACCCTTTCGCCCCGTAAACTATATATACTCCTCGACCTCCTCCTAGTTAAGGTTAGCATTGGTTTAGCTCATATTTCCTGTGAGAGCCCTTGCTCATCCACTTGGTTACTTCTCCTCGGAGCTCACGACCTCTTCGGAGAAGATCCCTCAAGCGGATTCAAGACCACCTATAGGGTGGCCCCATCAAGACCTCCTCACCGAGAAGAACGGCTACTCGTGTATCTTTCCTTTGTTGATTTTTGAATCTTGTGCTACCCTATGTGTTCGGTGATCTAGCCCTTGTGTGATCGATACTTGTCGGTTTAGTGATTCTTTCGTGTGTTTCTCCTTGTGTTCTTCCGCCCGTTCGTCGTGTTTTCCCCGTAGGATCCCCTCCAAACGTGAAAGATCTCCGATTAGGGTTCCGCCCTACATCGTCTTGGTGTCATGAGCCACGTTGATCACGTTTTTGGAGCCTCTACCTCGTGTTTTCTAGCTTGATTTTGTTGTTTTCGTCCTAAATCCCGAAAATCCCCACCAAAAATAGCCACAAATGTTTTTTGTGATTTGTTGGTGTGATGAAGTTTTGTTGGATTTGATCCACAGATCTGCTTTGCTACGAGTGGATCTAGCTTCCCCTCCCTTCTTCCCTTCTAATTTATTCTTTTTCCCCTCCGGATTTGGGTTTTTCCCCAAGTTTTTCCGCCCAAACCCTCGATCCCGAAGTCTCTGTTCTTGGCAGAATCACGACCACCGAACCTTCTGGCCCAGCCCGGACCTTCCGGCCCCCGGACCTTTTACTTGTGTAGGTGTGAGAACCGACAAGTATTGGTACCAATAGTGCTATTTCATTGTCCGCATTTGAGTGAACTTGATTCATCATCAACATCGGTCAAAGGTACATTGGTATAAGTTCTTCTCCTTCTACCACTCACATTTTTGCTGGGAATGATGGATAGGCCAAGTACTTTTACCAACCAACTCTTCATCGAGCAAGACGACGACATGTCATCATACGTCACCAAGAGCCACCTCTTTGGTGCACAACGAGCGTTACACCAAGAGCAACAAGCAATGAGCGACCGCATCGACAACCTCGCCACCGACTTGCGACTTTCCGAGCAACGTACAAGAGACTACTTCGATAACAAGTTCGACGTTCACAAACAAGAGAATGATGCAAGAATGGACGAGATCCGCGCCTTGATGAGGAACCGACATCATTCCACTTCTTCATCATCAAGATGGAGCCGCTCGAGTCGACACTCCGACGACACCTTCTACGACTCATGTACACCGTCATCGAACACTCTTCGACGAGCCAAATGTCAAGATCGTCATGCATCTCGCAACCCGCTACATGACATGCATTCACAAGAGCAAGTCATGAGCAAGTCCCTCGTCCTCAATCAAACCAAGCGGCTTTTGCCCAAGCTCAAGAACGACAACGACTATGGCGCCAAGAGGAAGAACGAGCGCGTCTAAACCAAGAAAAACAAGACGCCGAGGCGCAACGTCTTCAAGAACAACAATGAGAAGCGCAAGCTCTTGAGGCCCAACGTGCCCTTCAAGAATCAAGTCGAGCCATTGCCAACCGCAATCGCGAAAGGCGCAATCAAGAGGAAGCCCTTCGAGAAGAAATCCAAGAGAGGAACTATCAACCGCGCGTGCAACGTCAAGTTCCTCAAGCTACTCCACAAGCTCATCAAGCTCCACCTCAACCTCAAGTTCAACATGAGCAAGTTGATCATGGACTTCCTCAACGCCAAGAGCAACATGAAGATGATTGCCATCCACGTCAAGGGCGTCATCATCACCATCGCCAACAACACAATGAAGAGCAACGCTATGGAAAGCTCAAATTCACCATGCCCAAGTTCAATGGAAGCAATGACCCCGAAGAATACCTGTCATGGGCATTGAAGGTCGACAAAATCTTTCGTTTGCACAACTACGAGGAAGAGAAGAAGATCGCTATGGCATCACTTGAGTTCCAAGACTATGTGCTCATATGGTGGGAACAAATCCTTGAGTGCCGACAAGCAAGAGGTGAACCTCCAATCACCACTTGGGCTCAAATGAAAGATGTCATGCGAGCACGTTTTGTGCCCACTTACTACAACTGCGACCTCTTCAAGAAACTCCAACTCCTCAAGCAAGTAATAAAGAGTGTTGAAGAATACTACAAGGAAATGGAGATAGCCATGATTCGAGCCAATGTGAAGGAAGATGATGAGCAAACAATGGCATGTTTCTTGAATGGACTCAATCATCCCATCAAGAAGATCGCTGACTTCCAACCCTACTCCAACCTCATTGAGCTCGTGCATCAAGCTACAAAGGCGGAACGTCAAGTGCAAGATGACTTCAAGTACGCCAAGTACTCGTCTAAGACCTATGGCTTCTCCAACAACCAACCTTCAACAACTCCTCCAACATCTACATCAACCAACCCTTCTACAAGCAACGCATTTACAAGTCAAGTTACAAGAAAACTTCGACAAGTTCAAGTCGTCCTCCTCCTACTACAAGCAACTTCAAGCCGCGTGCTTCGTCATCTACTCCGACCAATGAGACCGTCAAGACAAGCTCCCTCAAGTGTTTCACTTGCGGCGGCTGAGGCCACAAGTCCTATGAATGCACCAACAAGCGCACCATGACTCAATGAGTGAAGAGGAGATGGAAGCTCTTGAGCAAGTGGCCATGCACCTGCGAGTGAACGAGGATGAAGATGATCAAGTCTTTTGTGATGAGGATTCGAGCCCCGCTCTTGTTGTCTCCAAGGTCTTGACTCTTCAACATCAACAAGAAGAAGACCAAAGATGCCACATCTTCCACACAAAGGCCGACATCAATGGAAGGTCCGTCAAGGTCATCATCGACGGAGGTAGTTGCCACAACTTGGCAAGTGAAGAACTATGCTCCAAGCTTCAATTGGTCAAGAGGAAGCACCCGCACCCCTACAAAGTTCAATGGCTAAGTGACTTCGGCACTATACGAGTCGAGCATACGGTCCAAGTCTCCTTCAAAATTGGTGCATATGAGGACACTTTGGAGTGTGATGTGGTTCCAATGACCGTTTGCCACCTCCTTCTTGGTCGACCATGGTAATTCGACCGTGGTGTCTTACACAACGGGCGTACCAATCACTATAGCTTCAAAATGAAAGGGAAGGAGTATGTGCTACGACCTATGTCTCCTAGTCAAGTGATAGCCGACAAGTAAGCCACCCATCATGGGGAGAAGAGTGAGAAAGTGATCCACCAAAAAGTGAGTGAGAGCCACAAGCCAAACTTGAGCGCCTCTTCACCTAGAGAGAAAAACCTCATACTATTTGCCACAAAAAGTGAGATGAGAGAAGTGTGTGAGAACCCATCGAGTGTGATGCACTTTGTCCTTGTGTGCAAGGATGGAGAGCCAACAACTAACACCTCTGATGAGCTACCTTTAGTGTTTCAATCTCTTTTGCAGGAATTCCAAGATGTTTTCCCCGATGAGCTACCTCCGGGTCTACCTCCTCTTCGAGGCATTGAGCATCGAATCGACCTCATCCCCGGAGCGCCTCTCCCAAACAAAGCTCCATACCGAGTCAATCCCGAAGAAACCAAGGAGATTCAACGGCAAGTACAACAACTCATCGACAATGGTCATGTATGTGAAAGCCTGAGCCCTTGTGCCGTTCCCGTTATACTTGTGCCTAAGCTCGATGGAAGTTTCCGCTTGTGTTCCGATTGTAGACCTATAAATGCTATTAGCTTTCGCTGTAGGCATCCCATTCCTTGCTTAGATGATATGCTTGATGAACTTAGTGGAGCCAACTTTTTCTCAAAAATTGATCTTAAAAGTGGCTATTACCAAATCCGCATTCAAGAGGGTGATGAATGGAAAACTGCTTTTAAAACCAAATTTGGCTTATACGAGTGGTTAGTCATGCCTATGGGTTTATCGGAAGCTCCCGGGACTTTCGTGCGTCTTATGCATTATGTGCTTCGCCCTTATATTGGAGTCTTTGTTGTGGTTTACTTCGAAGATATTCTTGTGTTTAGCAACACCATGAAAGAGTATCTTAATCATGTTAGGGCTGTTTTGCAAACCCTCCGCAAGGAACATCTTTATGCAAACTTGAAAAATGCACGTTTGGTGTTGACAAAGTTGTTTTCTTTGGTTTTGTGGTATCCTCAAAGGGTGTCCACGTTGATGAAGCTAAAATTGAAGCAATTAAAACTTGGCCCCAACCCACCAATTTGCAACAAGAGCATAGCTTTCTTGGTCTTGCGGGTTTTTATCGTCGCTTTGTGAAAGATTTTAGCACTATTGCCGCTCCTTTGCATGCCTTGAGTAAGAAGAATACTCCTTTTGTTTGGGGATCTTTGCAATCCACCGCTTTTGATGAGCTCAAGTCTTTGCTTACTGATGCTCCAATTCTGACTTTGCCCAATTTTGACAAAACTTTTGAGGTTCATTCTGATGCAAGTGGTACCGTAATTGGCGGAGTTTTGATGCAAGAAAAACGAGCCATTGCATATTTTAGTGAAAAACTCTCCTGTGCTCAACTTAACTATCCCACCTATGACAAAGAATTGTATGCTTTAGTACGTGTGCTACATGTTTGGGAACATTATCTTAGACCTCATGAGTTTGTCATACATACCGATCATGAAATGCTTAAGTACTTAAAAGGTCAAACTAAGTTGAACAAGCGTCATGCCAAATGGAGTGAATTTATTGAATCTTTCCCCTATGTGATCAAGTACATTAAGGGTAAGGAAAATGTATTTATGGATGCACTTTCACGCATATGCACGCTTGTCACTAAACTTGAGTTGAGTGTTATTGGTTTTGAGCACATCAAAGACTTGTATGCTAATGACCCATCTTTTTCCGCTCCTTATGCTAAGTGTTTGACGATACTTCTTGGGAACAATATTATATCAAGGATGCTTATCTTATGAAAGCTAACAAACTATGCATTCGAGTCTTCTCTTCGCTTTGCTACTTTTGCAAGAGGCTCATGGAGGCGGACTCATGGGACATTTTGGTCGAGATAAGACATTCGCCACGCTCTCCAAGAACTACTTTTGGCCCAAGCTGTTTCGAGACGTCTCACGCTTCACCAACAGATGCTCTACATGTCGCAAAGCAAAGTCTAAAGCTCAATCTCATGGTCTTTACATGCCTCTTCCTATTCCTTATCAATCTTGGGAAGACATTAGCATGGATTTTGTACTTGGTTTGCCTAGGACTCAAAATGTAAAGGATTGTGTGTTTGTTGTTGTGGATAGATTTTCTAAGATGGCACATTTCATTCCTTGCAACAAGATAGCCGATGCTTCACACATTGCAAATCTCTTTTGTAGGGAAATCTTGCGACTCCATGGAGTACCAAAGACAATCATCTCCGATCGTGACGTCAAGTTCTTGAGTTACTTTTGGAAGACCCTATGCGCGCCAAGCTCGGAATCAAGCTCTTGTTCTCATCCGCATACCATCCTCAAACCGAAGGCCAAACGGAGGTGATTTAACCGACGCTCTCCACTCTAGGTCGCAGATTGATCAAGAAGAACATCAAGGAGTGGGAGGCATGTCTACCCATCGCCGAGTACGCCTACAATCGGGCAAGACATTCGACTACCGGCAAGTCCCCCTTCGACGTCGTCTACGGCTTCAACCCGTTGTCACCATTGGACATTCTACCTCTTCCTCTACAAGAGCACACCAACATGGATGCGAGTGCACGAGCAAGCTGCATCAAGAAGATGCATGAGGATACAAGGCACACCATCGAGCTCCAAGTACAACGACTAGCGACCAAGCTGAACGTCAACAAGCAACCCATGGTCTTCAACATTGGTGATCTAGTGTGGCTACACCTTCGCAAGGACCGCTTCCCCAACGAGTGCAAGTCCAAGCTTCTCCCTCGGGCCGATGGACCTTTCAAGGTACTCGCTCGCTACAACAACAACGCCTACAAGATCGACCTACCACGAGACAAGTAAAAATGTGAGCGACATCTACCACGAGATGAAGCTTCTATTCCGAGGTCGGATCTCTCCCAAGGGGGGGGGGAGATGATGCGGAGCATCCTTCGGTCATCCCCACGGACCTTCCATCGACTATTCAAGCTCCAAGTGGACCCATGACAAGAGCAAGAGCTCGTGCTATTCAATCTGAGGTGACATCGCTCCTATTTGAGAGGCATGGCTACTACCTAAGTCCGAGACGATATGCGTGATCAGGTACAACGTTCAAGCCAAGGAGCCAGGAGCTGAAGAAGAAACAACAGGCGTCAACTCTCTCGACAGCCCGGAACTTCCGGCCCCCGGAACGTCCGGCCTACCCGGAGCCTCCGGCCTCCGACGACATCGACCAGCCTGGGCGTGCCAACTCTCTGGTTAGCCCGGAACCTGCCCGGAACCCGTCCCGGACCTTCCGGCCCCCGGACGCCAGCCCAGCTCCACCCGCGCCAACTCTCTGGTTAAGCCGGACCCTGCCCGGACCCTCCGACGCCCGGAACTTCTGGCCACTCCCGGAACTTCCGGCCCTGCCTGTGCGCAGCCACTTGGGCCGAGGCCCGTGTACCCTTTCGCCCCGTAAACTATATATACTCCTCCACCTCCTCCTACTTAGGGTTAGCATTGTTTTAGCTCATATTTCCTGTGAGAGCCCTTGCTCATCCACTTGGTTACTTCTCCTCGGAGCTCACGACCTCTTCGGAGAAGATCCCCCAAGCGGATTCAAGACCCCCTCTAGGGTGGCCCCATCAAGACCTCCTCACCGAGAAGAACGGCTACTCGTGTATCTTTCCTTTGTTGATTTTTGAATCTTGTGCTACCCTATGTGTTCGGTGATCTAGCCCTTGTGTGATCGATACTTGTCGGTTTAGTGATTCTTTCGTGTGTTTCTCCTTGTGTTCTTCCGCCCGTTTGTTGTGTTTTCCCCATAGTATCCCCTCCAAACGTGAAAGATCTCCGATTAGGGTTCCGCCGTACATCACCATATATCGCATATTCTTCTCTATACTGCTTGCATTAGAATAGTGTAGCATGTTACTGCTTTCCGTTAATCCTATTCTGTTGCATAGCCTATTATTGTTGCTAAAGTTGGTACCCTTACCTACTATCCTACTGATTAGTATAGGATGCTAGTGTTCCATCAGTGGCCCTACACTCTTGTCCGTCTGCCATACTATACTACTGGGCCGTGATCACTTCGGGAGGTGATCACGGACATATGCTATATACTTTATACTGTTATACATTACTTATGATACTGTTCGGAGATGGGGGCTGAAGGGGCAGGTGGCTCCATCCCGGTAGAGGTGGGCCTGGGTTCCCGACGGCCCCCGACTGTTACTTTGTGGCGGAGCGACAGGGCAGGTTGAGACCACCTAGGAGAGAGGTGGGCCCGGCCCTGGTCGGCGTTCGCGGATACTTAACACGCTTAACGACATCTTGGTATTTGATCTCGAGTTCCGCCACCGCCTATACGCACTAACCAGCTACGCGGGAACAGTTATGGGCACTGGGCGTCGTGGTATCAGCCGAAGCCTTCGTGACGTCAGCGACTGAGCGGCGCGTGCCAGAGTGGAACGTAAGCCTGCTCTTGTATTAAGGGGGCTAGTTCTGCTTCCGGCCGCCCTTGCAACGTGCATGTGTGCAATGGGCGATGGGCCCAAACCCCTGCGCCATAGTATTTAGACCGGCGTGCGGACCTCTCTGTTGTGCCTAGGTAGGGCTGCGATGTGTAGATCTTCCGCGGCCGGGCATGACCGAGAAAAGCGTGTCCGGCCAAATGAGATCAAGCGTGTTGGGTTATGTGGTGCACCCTTGCAGGGAAGTTTATTTATTCGAATAGCCGTGATCTTCGGTAACAGGATGACTTGGAGTTTTACCTTGACCTTATGACAACTAGAACCGGATACTTCATAAAACACACCCTTTCAAGTGCCAGATACAACCCGGTGATCGCTCTCTCACAGGTCGACGAGGATAGGATCGTCGGGTAGGATTATGCTATGTGATGCTACTTGGTGAACTTACCATCTACTTTCTTCTACATGCTGCAAGATGGAGGTGGCCAGAAGCGTAGTCTTCGACTGGACTAGCTATCCCCCTCTTATTCTGGCATTCTGCAGTTCAGTCCATCGATATTGCCTCTTTACACATATACCCTTGCATATGTAGTGTAGATCCTTGCTTGCGAGTACTTTGGATGAGTACTCACGGTTGCTTTTCTCCCTCTTTTCCCCCTTCTCTTCTACCTGGTTGTCGTAACCAGATGCCGGAGCCCAGGAGCCAGACGCCACCATCGACGATGACTCCTACTACACTGCAGGTGCCTACTACTACGCAAGCAAGCCGACGACCACTGTGAGTAGTTTAGGAGGATCCTGTGCAGGAGGCCCGCGCCTCTTCGATCAGTATCCCGCTTTGTGCTAGCCATCTTATGGCAACTTGTTTAACTTATGTCCAGATTTCAGATATTATTGCTTCCGCCGACTCGTCTATGATCAAGCACTTGTATTCGAGCCCTCGAAGCCCCTGGCTTGTATTATGATGCTTGTATGACTTATTTATGTTTTAGAGTTGTGTTGTGATATCTTCCAGTGAGTCCCTGATCTAGATCGTACACGTTTGCATGCATAATTAGTGTACAATAGAATCGGGGGCGTCACAAGTTGGTATCAGAGCCGACTGCGTGTAGGAATCCCCCTTCCAAACTCCTTGGCCTAAGTTGAGTCTAGACTTTACAAAACTTTTACTAACAAGGCTGTGCGATCCATGGGCCCACGTCGCCATTGGGTGGTATTAGGATCTTTTATTCCTCATCTATACTCTGGGATTCTAATCTCTCTTCTATTCGTGTTAAATGATTTTCAAAAATCTAACTTTAGGTTCTCGAAAATACTTCCTCCCGGAGAGCCCCTTCAGGCCAGATGATCGCCTGCTGCACCAGAAGATTCTGAATACACTCTCTGATTCTTTCCCGAGACCCTTGTGCCCTTCACCGTTGCGATCCCTACCACCGATAAATCTTTATGGATAACTACATACTTTTGTCGTTCATACCTTCATCCCCAGTTGCCCTTGTTATTACAAGGTGCCCTCAAATACTCTCCGATGTTCGAAGCATCCTTTATGCTTACTACCCCGTAGTTCCTTGCCGCATGAATACCCCTGCGAATAATTCTTCACCCTTATCGAGGACCTGTTCATTTCTAGTTGATCATATGATCCACAAGGTACATTGATATACTATCCGGTCTTCCGGTAATTCCCTGCCAGCTGTTGCTGTGCAAATACTTGTCTGCTTGCATTATGGTTGTGTTCCATATGTCTAGCAATATTCATTAGTATCCCTCGTCATCATCATTTTCAACCTTTGATTTGATATGTGCTGAATGCTCGCAATCCTCAGTCGAAATCTTAGAATTCATACTTCCGGATTAGACGTCATTTTAACATGAACTGGTTCTCGACCAACCGAATTGCCGTCGAATGTACCCCTAAGTCTATTCAACTTATCCATCCTTAATCAGAGCGTTTGCTTCTGATCCATTGATTTGGAAATCGCAATTCCTTTGCATTTGATACTTGAATTAGTTAGTTATTCCCATAATCTGATGCCTTTGCATTCTTTCTTCCCCCATTGCTGGGTTGTTATCCGATGGTATCATTCACATTCAAATCTTATGAGTTCTTTCCCTGATGCATAATGCTTTGACAACCATGCTATACTTTCGAGCTTGTGTTAATTACTCCTAAAAATTTGTGGTATATGTTTCTAAGATGCCCCGATGGGTTGAACCTATGCCTTCCTTAATATGTGTGAACTCAAAAGTTTTCACGAGTCATATTCTCCTGGTGATTTACCAGATAAAATTTTAACACTACAACTCCATCGAAAATGAGATGTGAATGATAGGTTATGCATTGAAGAAGTGAGAGTCGACCTTGAACTTTGTGTTCATGCCCATGGACACGATGTAGATCCTATCATGGAAACTTCTTGTAATAATAACTATTTTCTTGATAAATATCATCTGGTATCTGTGAATTGATCCTTTGCAACCGTGGTTCCGGCCATGATTGTTCTTCTTTGATCCATTTCTTGGACAAGTTAAAGCACTTGTCTTGTACAGATCAATATGCTTGCCCAACCTCTATTTTGATCTACCTTCAAGTATTACCCCTGGTATCTCGAGGATATCATGCCATTGCACTACATCTTATGAACCTTTGATGAAGTACTACCTTTCCCTGTCAATGTCTCTTCATGGGTTCTCGGTTGTTGGTCCACCGAGAACACCGATAAGTGGATCGATTCCGCACTCTGATTCAATAACTCTAAGTAACTTTCATTGCTTATGAGTTTAATAATCCTTCAAGTTATTCATAGCTTGATCGTCTATATCATGATCGTGCTAATTTTAACTATGCTACCTGGTCCTTATTCCCGGAGCACAACTTTTGACAATGAGCCAAGCTTATGTCGATCTTCCTCGTCTTATCATTTCGCCTTGAACATCAAGCTTGATTTCGAGTGTGTGTCGTATTCGTGGTTCCAATGACCCTTCGCTTCACCATTGCTTTTTCTTGATGTCATCGCTGTTCGATTGCTTCTTCGTGAAATCTCTCGACAATTGTGTCGTGATCATCATCAACATTTTGAGCTCTTCCAGGATATCAATTGAACTCATGAAGAGAAATACCATCCTTGCCCTCAATGATTTGTGTTAACATCGACCACTTTATTGCCTTCCCACCAACACAAACTTGTTCATGTTTGCTGTTATACCTTGAGTTCCTTGCTATCCAGCAATTGTTCTTCTTTACCTTGGAATATTACCATCTGTATGTCGAGGATGTTGTGAAAATTGTTCCACCTCTTGAGAATTCTTGACATAGTAGTACGTCTCGCCATCTCCGTTAATTCCTAGTCCCCGTGTTGTTTCTAACCGGAAAACCGATAATTGATCTATGACATGCGAATTCGAAACTTCTAGCAAGCCTATTGCTTTGAAGTTATTGTTGACATTTCATTCTTAGACAATTGGTTATCGAATCACCATTCTAACATTTATCATGCTACCTATGCCCACATTTCGGGTGCACCTTTTCAACCAATGTTTAATTGTGTATGTTTTCCTCGAGCATACGTCATTATATCATTTGATCTGACTAATGTTATCTCCTTGTTCATATGATTGTGGAAATCCATCATTCTGGAAATTTCGATGGATTGTCGCTGAGTCCATCAGCCACCTCCTCATCCTCTCCTTGGTTTAATGATGAACTCTTGTTTCGGAACTCGCTTCCATAGTTCATTTCCCGAGGATCTTACATTGGCATCTCGTCAATTTGTGTTGCACCTTTTCTTCTCAGGCATCCCAAGTCTGAGGTATCCTGGCACTAATCAGATCCGAATCTCGGTCAGATACGATGGTTGGGACATATTTCCAAGAGTTATAACATTGGTCTTTATATGACCCGGTAGGGTGATGTCATGCCTAGCACAACTGGCCGGAGGACCTATTGTTATAGTTTCCATTTTAGCAAGGTTAACCATTCTTCCATGAGGAAATTGTAAGACTTATTCTATAAGTTGTTCCTGATGAGTCCTTTGTGTTTCCAAAGTCTGATCTTCACCTGATGACCATGTCAATGCTATCTCGCACCATGTCTACGGTACTCCGATTTTCAACAAGAACATTTGAAGCCCAATGCAAAATATTTCCTGCTCAATTATCCAAACATCGCTGTCATGAAATTTCACTACCCTTACCTAAAGAGTTTTCTACATTATATCCTATCATGGATATCATGCTCTGCTTGTCCTTGGGAAGGATATAATCTTGAAATATGTGTTTAAACACATTTTCCTTTCCATTGATCTGTTTAATCTAATAACCATATTTTCCTTTCCATTGGTTTATTTAACGTTTCTTGTGATCTATATGATCTAAGCAGCAATATTCTCCTGCTTATGTAAACACCTCGGTGTACAATTCTGTCCGCAAGACCCTGTTAATATTGTTGATGACATTCAGGTAGCCGCCGATGGATGAGAACTTTGCCTATTGGTCCGCCTCGTTCAACGAGCAGGAAAATGGTTCTCTTCGTCCCTCGCCCTTGGTACCGACATTGTTGCTGACATAACTAATAGGCTACACTTTGACATGTCTTGCTATCATGACCGTGCAAGATGTCAACACCCTTCCTACTTTTAACCACATGGTGGGCCCATAACCCATAGGTCCCAGGATCGAAACCCGACTCTTCTATACATCCCTGATCCCAAGGTTATTCCTCACGCTTGGTTTCGTGTGTAATTCACGAGCCACCTTCTTAGTGATCAAATCTGGTATCAGACATAATACTTATTCCCGTTGCTTTGAACCCTTTCACGCCATCTTTCAGGCATCGAACGATTGCCTTCCCGCTCGAAGCTTTCCATGATACCTCCTTACTTTGCTCTCTATATTTTCTTAAGTGTCAATTCGAGTGTTTCTTTCCACCACCTTCCCCGATGTTATCGATCAGATAGTCCACCTTGCAGAGGTCCGTTCTTCTGGAATACCCACCCTTTATTCTTTCGTAAGTACAATGGAGTTCCCGAGGAAAAGATCCGACTTCATCACGATGACCTGAAGAAGAGAAATTAAGACATCAACATAATGGATCGACCTCTTCGAGAAGAGCAACCAAGACCGAGAAGATTCGTTATAATTTCGTAACCAGACCTTTCCCCCTTACTCCCCCTCTTAAATCTCGGGACGAGATTTCTTGTAGTGGAGGACAATTGTGACGCCCGGTTAATTAGGCTACAGTAATCCCACGTTAATGACGCCATGTCACCACTGTTACTGTTGATAATCTCGCGTTAGTTCGAAACCGGTTCGAATTCAAATTCAAAATATAGGCAAACAACAAAAGTTTTCAAATATTAAAACTAAATTGTTCGGGTTGTGTCAAATAATGCATAGGTAATTATGATGGAGAAACCACATTTTATAAAAGCTTTAAATGCACTTAAGTAATTAAAATAGTAGGTAAAACAAATAAATAAATGCATTCTGGATTTTATAAAATACTAAACTATTTTGTTCAGGGATAAAACCTTTTGTGCCAGTAGTTAAAATTGTAACTCTTTTTTGGGTATGGGTTTCACTTTTTGTAAAACTATAAACTATTACATAAGTAAAAGAAAACAGAAATAAGAAAATAAATAAAAAGAGAAAAATAGAAATAAGGAAACATAAACTAACCTACTATGCACCTGGGCCTTGATGTGAACAGGCAAGGCCCAGCCCACCTGGAGCTCGTCCCCAACCTCTCTGTTCATCAGAGGCTGGGTGGACACCGCGCCGTCGTCCGTGGCCATGGATGGACACGTACCGAACATCCAGCCCCACCCCAGCGTCTATAAGGCCCTCCTAGACCCCGTACGCGAACCTTAGCCCCCCTAATCTCACCCTCTTGCGCCGCCATCATCGTTTTTGTTCGCGCCCGAGCGGCTGCCCGTCATGGTCATCGTCGTAGCGGCGGCCAAAGACGTCATTGCCGCTCGAGAAGATGTGCAGGAGGACGGACGTACTCCTCTACTTCGTCTACACCACCGGATCGACGCCGTAGAACTCCAACGCCGCTGCCCGCTTCATCTTCTTCCTCGGACGCCGCCGGACCTCCTCGTCAAATTCGCCCCCGGACCTCCTCGTCAAATTCGCCGCCGTCTGCCGCTCCTAACCTTCCACCGGCCTTTCTTGTGCCCCGCGGTGAGCTCCTCGGCGGTTCCCCCTAATTTCCCCATTGATTCCATGATGTATCACCGCTCCCCGCAAGAGCCGAATCTTGTCGTCGCCATGGACGGCGTGCCTCTCGTTGCCCAGTTCTCTGAGTCTCCCAGTGTCTTCGGTCGTGCCTGTAGTGACCTATAGTTGCTTCCTAGATGCTCCTTTTGCTCACCCTCGAGCTGCA
The DNA here is from genome assembly GCA_021605145.1 of Aegilops bicornis. Lineage (NCBI taxonomy): Eukaryota > Viridiplantae > Streptophyta > Magnoliopsida > Poales > Poaceae > Aegilops > Aegilops bicornis. The sequence goes on from CM038671.1 coordinate 362,680,270, forward strand.
GCCGACCCACCGTAAACACCATGCTCCGACCGCGTCGCGGCGCCGCGTGCTCGTTCCCGTCGAGCTCCGGCGCCTCCCGTGATCTGACCGCGCGTAGCCATGTTCGGTCGCACCTTGTCGCCACTACGCGGCGCTGCACACCGCCTCGCCCAGGTTGCTTGTTGTGCGCTTTGCGTCTTGGCGCTTCTTGCTACACCGCCATCTTGTTGCCGCTTTTCTACTACCTGCCGCTGATGTTTTGCTGTTCTACTGTCGCTGCTGCCTTGCTCTTTGCTGCTGCTACTCTTGCCGCAGTTGCTGCTCCTTGCTATTGCCGCTGCTTGCCGCTGCTACCTGCTCTCGCTGTAGCTGCTATTGCCATGGCCTTGACCATGGCCAAGAGCACCATGGGCGTTCTGTGTGTGTGTGTGTGACCGGCTGGGCAATTCCATGGAGAACTGCCCTGATTAGATTAGGGACTAAGCCCCCTCTAGTACTAACCCACCCCACTTTGAGTCTATTACGTACATGGGCCCCCACTAGGTAAATTGTTTAACTAAGATAATTTTAACACATGTCCCGCTGACATATGGGTCCCACTGCTAAATAAAACCAATTAGTTAAAATAGTTTAACACCAGTCCATGACATGCGGGGACATTTGACCATGTTGACCAGTCAACGTTGACTGAGTCAACTGCTGACTGTGCATTGTTGACTTTCACCCTGGCCCATTATCAGCCACACATTACACCCCTGGGTACAATTCTCTGTGTACTCACAGCATTTAGTATTTATTTGAATTTCGAATTAAATAAAATAATAATTTTAGAAAATGTTTAAAACTTTGAAATTTAATATAAAATAATCTGTAACTCAGATGAAAACACTTTGTACACGAAAGTTGCTCAGATCGACGAGACGAATCTGGATACGCAGGCCGTTCCTCCGCCACACATCCCTAGCATAGCAAACACGCAACTTTCCCCCTCTAGTACATCTGTCCGAAAACGTGAAACACTGGGGATACTTTCCCGGATGTTTCCCCCCTTCGTCGGTATCACCTCTTACCACGTTAGGGCACACCTAACACCGCTGTTTCCTTTGTCATGCATCGTTATGCATCTGTTTGCATTGTATTCATTGTTTCTTCCCTCTCTTCTCTCCGGTAGACTACGGGACCGACGCCGCTACTGGTGCCCCGACCGACTACGATGTTGACGACCCCTCCTTCTTGCCAGAGCAACCAGACAAGCCCCCCCCACCTTGATCACCAGATATCGCCTATTCTTATCTATACTTATTGCATTAGAATAGTGTAGCATGTTACTGCTTTCCGTTAATCCTATTTTGTTGCATAGCCTGTCATTGTTGCTACAGTTGTTACCCTTACCTGCTATCCTACTGATTAGTATAAGATGCTAGTGTTCCATCAGTGGCCCTACACTCTTGTCCGTCTACCATGCTATACTACTGGGCCGTGATCACTTCGGGAGGTGATCACGGGCATATGCTATATACTTTATACTGTTGTACATTATTTATGATATTGTTCGGAGATGGGGGCTGTAGGGGCAGGTGGCGCCATCCCGGTAGAGGTGGGCCTGGGTTCCCGACGGCCCCCGACTGTTACTTTGTGGCGGAGCGACAGGGCAGGTAGAGACCACCTAGGAGAGATGATGAGGACATGACTACGTTGGATACGACCGAAAATATTGCATACATGTATATTTGTGAGGTGATTTCTAATGCAAACTATGCAATAATTTATTTATGTCATCCAGGACAAAAATACTTCACAAACTTTTGTGCCATATCTAATTACAGGTGTATGGGACATTTTGTACAATCCACATATGAAGATAAGGGAGAAAGAGATGTTTACTTGCTGTTCAAAAAGTTCTATCACGTCACTTTTGGCCCAAGAGAAGATAGAGTCCAAGTCTCTCACGTTCTGGCCTCAGATTCGGACTGCATTGCACATACACGACTCAAAACGTCAATAACTTTTTCATAAGGACTCCAAATTGGGTGATTCTTTTTTTTTGGAAAATAGATTTCGTGCACTTTCCAACCCAATTGGATGCACCTTCAAATTTGATGAGGACATGGCTACCGCTGTTACACCCGTAGCCCCTGCTGTTTTACCTCTTGGAACAATTGCTAGTGCTTGCATACGCCAATTAAATTATCAGGTACTTTCGTTCCTACGTAATGTTTCTAGTGTTCATGAGAATATGATGCTGCCTAACTTAGATACATTTGTGTTGCTTGCAATTGAAGGGCCTAGCACGGACAAGAAGGATGAGCATTGGAGCATCGTCAAGCACGGAGATGAAGAAGCATGCCAAGAGAACAAGAACAGAGGTTCAAGTGGAGATTTCCGGACTTTGAAGCCACCATGATGACATACAAGAAGATGGACGAAATATACAAGACGACCTTTCATAAATTTCGTCCATAGCTTATTATTGGTGTTGCGCCACCTTACTTTGGGCCATGCCCATGTAATCTATTTTTAGAGTCTAAATTGTAGGGGAAATGACCTAGGAGGTGTTTTCGTCCCACCTTGCCAAGGGTGGACAAAATCCCCTCTCTTTTCCCTATAAATATAGCCCTTAAGGCATCGTTTAGACTGGGGATTTGTTTAGTTGAAAGTTAGCCATTGCAACTTCGTGTACTTCGCTTATGCCCAACGACTGCACCAAGACCGCTTACGGATCCCCACCGTTATCAATACTTCATATATATTCGCAATATTCAGATTGTTTTATCATACTCTTGCTTGTTCTTCGATTGCTTGCAGGAATAGACCTTCGTGGTCAGGCTGACCGTGCTTCCGGCATCGTCAGTAACCTAAGGATATTGGTTTAGCGATTGCTAAGGCGCAACGTCGTGCACGTTTGTAGTCGGTTCATCAAAGTCGTCTCCACCAAATCGATAGTTATCATCTCATCAAAAGATCGGGACACCCTCGCCTCTATCAAGTGGTATTAGTTTTCAGGTTGCTCGGGGAGAATTTCCAATTATCCCTAGATTAGATTTATTTTCTTACCTATTGTCCAAGAAAAAGCCACAAAAAAGTTAGATCTATTCATCCTTTTGTCCAAGCCAGTCCGAGCCTTTGCAATTTTCTTTTCATTGTTTGCATTATTGAATTATCGGTTGCATCGTCGTGTCGAGTTCTTTGGTCTTAGTGTCTAGTTCCTTTAGAGTTTCGAGTTCTGTTCACATTAGTCACGCCGCCGTTGCATCATTATACCTTCCGTTGTCCACCATACCATCCATCAATTTCCACCACGTGCTATGCACTATTCATTGTCATAATCATAGTTGAGGTCGTTCACATCTTCACTTGATCCAATCTGCATCTTATCTAGTTTGTTTGGAAAGAGGAAGAGAGAAAAAAAGAGAGAAAAAAAGTAAAAAAAAAAGTCAGAGAAAAAAAAGAAAGAAAGAAAAAGGAATAAAAGTGTGAGAAAAAAAAGAGAGAAGAAAAAAAAACAAAGTTCGGATCTATCTAGACTCAATCTCGTAGCTGAATTCGGATTGGAATCATTTTGTGCAATCGCTCAAGAAAACAGGCATAATTTCCTCATACAAAGTCCGTTTTGGCTCCGCGAGTACTCAAATTAAAGCTAGAGACGAGCCGCATGTAAATAGTTGCAGAAGCATGTTCAATATTTGGCACCTCAAAATCGGCTTCTAAATAGATCTTTTTGCCCTCCGAAGTTCGTGAACACAACTTATTCCAGTTTTTCAAACCAGTTTTAGAATTTTTTAACTCCTCATATCAACTCGGAATTGAGTGATTCTTTTTGCATTGGAAAGCTTGAGTTAGTAGCATTCTTTGAAAAAAGTTATCAGAAAATTGGCTCACACTTTTCAAGAGGAAAATTGGAGAGAGAGTTGTTGTATATCCTGCTTGGAAGTTGTTTTTCATGATTATCTTTACTGTGGTTGTGATCTTCACTTATATCTTGCTGTCCAAAGCTACTTATTATCCTTCATTGATGCTAGTTGTGCTACGCCGTGACCTCATTAGTGTTCTAGGCTCGCGTCTCTAGTCCGGTCTAGCCTAGGACCAGCACAGTACCGTCGTTGAGCGTTTATTCAATATTGCATCTCTGAATTGATTATTGCTAATCTTTTGCTACCATATATAGCCAACCCAGCTCCACATATTTCTACACCGTGTATACAGACGTTCTCGGCAATTGCTTTACACAATCTCCGGAGTTATTTGACACCGCTGGTTGCTGTCACCACCTGCCGCATGGTAAGAACTTGTAAGATATTGATATTTGCTTTACTGTGAGCACTTTACAACCACATCCTAGTAGTTCGTCGGAACATTATTCTCGAATTTTGTTTCTTGTTTCTACTAATGATGACAGGTTCCGGAGATAGAAATTCTTGGACGACGGACACATCATCACCATCACGAGAGTTGGGACAACACACACAAGCACATGGCCAGGTTATCTCTGTACCGTCATTTGAGGGTAGATTTAATCTTGCTATTTATCTAGCTTGGGAGCTTGAAGTAGAACAAGTTTTTAGTCACCATTACTTTTCTAAACTTGAGCGAGTACGAGCTGCCACTAGAGCATTTACTAGTTTTGCTTCTGTTTGGTGGAATGTGCATTGTAAGAAAAACATTGATAACAACCCCACAACTTGGAAAGATTTGAAACATGTAATGAGACAACAATTTTTCCCTCCGTACCATCGTCGTGAATTTCTTAACAAATTTGAACAATTTAAACAAGGCAACAACACTGTTCATTCTTACTACCAAGAGTTCAAATCTTATATGCATCATTGTGACATAGAAGAATCTGAGGATGATACAATGAATAGATTTTTTGGTGGTGTGAACCATGATATTCAGGCAAGACTTCGGTATATTCCTCGTTGCATTACTGGTATGTATGTTCGTGCTTGTAACTTTGAGAGACGATTCTACAGGAGGATGCCTTCGGTGACTACAACAACTACTATTCCAATTCATGCTCACTACCATCGGTTGATTCCTCCACTGTTGCACCTACTAGAGCAGCCACACCTCAGATTGTGAGTGCGACATCATCTCAAGTGTATGGTACATTGTCATTGTCCATACCTACATCAACTACGTCTTTGCGACAAGGTAACAGTAAAGGTATTGATGATATAACTTCACATGAGAATGATGCACCCCTAATAAACTTAAATACATCATGTGTTGAGTTACCTGTTGATTTGACCTATTTTAGAGAATCATGTTACTATCATGAATTCATCATGTGATCAAACAACTGAAATACCAACAATTTTGAGTGCGCCCATTGAATTAACTGTTGATGTCAAAGAACCATGTGAATTAGGAAATAAATCAGATTTGGATCAAATACAGTTTAAAATAATTGTGCCAATGTTTAATCATTTTGATGAGCATTGTCAGTCTTTTGAAATGAATAAGAGCTTCACTTATATGTGCAAACTTAGTTGCAATATTTTCATGCCTCCTACTTATTGTGATAATGTTTTGGCTTTAGATTTTATAAACTATGCAAGTTACTCATCTATTCATGTGTCATATGTGCAAAAATAAAGGGAAGTAAAAATGGATGACATATACATATACAACATGTACACCTTGTCTCTTTTGTTAGCCACATTTCAGATTAAGCAACGCCGAGGACGGCTTTGTTTTCAAGAAGGGAGGATGATGAGGACATGACTACCTTGGATACGACCAAGAATATTGCATACATGTATATTTGTGAGGTGATTTCTAATGCAAACTATGCAATAATTTATTTATGTCATCCAGGACAAAAATACTTCACAAACTTTTGTGCCCTATCTAATTGCTAGTGTTCCATAAGTGGCCCTACACTCTTGTCCGTCTACCATGCTATACTACTGGGCCGTGATCACTTCGGTAGGTGATCACGGGCATATGCTATATACTTTATACTGTTGTACATTACTTATGATATTGTTCGGAGATGGGGGCTGAAGGGGCAGGTGGCGCTATCCCGGTTGAGGTGGGCCTGGGTTCCCGACGGCCCCCGACTGTTACTTTGTGGCGGAGCGACAGGGCAGGTAGAGACCACCTAGGAGAGATGATGAGGACATGACTACCTTGGATACGACCAAAAATATTGCATACATGTATATTTGTGAGGTGATTTCTAATGCAAACTATGCAATAATTTATTTATGTCATCCAGGACAAAAATACTTCACAAACTTTTGTGCCATATCTAATTACAGGTGTATGGGACATTTTGTACAATCCACATATGAAGATAAGGGAGAAAGAGATGTTTACTTGCTGTTCAAAAAGTTCTATCACGTCACTTTTGGCCCAAGAGAAGATAGAGTCCAAGTCTCTCACGTTCTGGACTCAGATTCGGACTGCACAGACATACCTGACTCAAAACGTCAATAACTTTTTCATAAGGACTCCAAATTGGGTGATTCTTTTTTTGTTGGAAAATAGATTTCGTGCACTTTCCAACCCAATTGGATGCACCTTCAAATTTGATGACATGGCTACCGCTGTTACACCCGTAGCCCCTGCTGTTTTACCTCTTAGAACAATTGCTAGTGCTTGCATACGCCAATTAAATTATCAGGTACTTTCGTTCCTACGTAATGTTTCTAGTGTTCATGAGAATATGATGCTGCCTAACTTAGATACATTTGTGTTGCTTGCAATTGAAGGGCCTAGCACGGACAAGAAGGATGAGCATTGGAGCATCGTCAAGCACGGAGATGAAGAAGCATGCCAAGAGAACAAGAACAGAGGTTCAAGTGGAGATTTCCGGACTTTGAAGCCACCATGATGACATACAAGAAGATGGATGAAATATACAAGACGACCTTTCATAAATTTCGTCCATAGCTTATTATTGGTGTTGCGCCACCTTACTTTGGGCCAGGCCCATGTAATCTATTTTTAGAGTCCATATTGTAGGGGAAATGACTTAGGAGGTATTTTAGTCCCACCTTGCAAAGGGTGGACAAAATCCCCTCTCTTTTCCCTATAAATATAGCCCTTAAGGCATCGTTTAGATTGGGGATTTGTTTAGTTAAAAGTTAGCCATTGCAACTTCGTGTACTTCGTTTGCGTCCAACGACCAGACCAAGACCGCTTACGGATCCCCACCATTATCAATACTTCATATATATTCGCAATATTCAGATTGCTTTATCATATTCTTGCTTGTTATTCGATTGCTTGCAAGAATAGACCTTCGTGGTCAGGCTGACCGTGCTTCCGGCATCGTCAGTAACCTAAGGATATTGGTTTAGCGATTGCTAAAGCGCAACGTCGTGCACGTTTGTAGTCGGTTCGTCAAAGTCGTCTCCACCAAATCGATAGTTATAATCTCATCGAAAGATCGGGACACCCTCGCCTCTATCAAGAGAGGTGGGCCTGGCCTTGGTCGGCTTTCGCGGATACTTAACACGCTTAACGAGATCTTGGTATTTGATCTGAGTCTGGCGACTGGCCTATACGCACTAACCAGCTACGCGGGAACAGTTATGGGCACTCAGCGTCGTGGTACCAGCCGAAGCCTTCGTGACGTCAGCGACTGAGCGGCGCGCGCCGGATTGGAACGTAAGCCTGCTCTTGTATTAAGGGGGCTAGTTCTGCTTCCGGCCGCCCTCGCAACATGTAGGTGTGCAATGGGCGATGGGCCCAGACCCCTGCGCCATAGGATTTAGATCGGCGTGCTGACCTCTCTATTGTGCCTAGGTAGGGCTGCGATGTGTTGACCTTCCGCGGCTGGGCATGACCCAGAAAAGTGTGTCCGGCCAAATGGGATTGAGCGTGTTGGGTTATGTGGTGCACCCCTGCATGGAAGTTTATCTATTCGAATAGCCATGATCTCCGCTAATAGTACGACTTGGAGTTGTACCTTGACCTTGTGACAACTAGAACCGGGTACTTAATAAAATACACCCTTCCAAGTGCCAGATACAACCCAGTGATCGCTCTCTCACAGGTCGACGAGGAGAGGATCGTCGGGTAGGATTATGCTATGCGATGCTACTTGGTGAACTTACCATCTACTCTCTTCTACATGCTACAAGATGGAGGTGGCCAGAAGCGTAGTCCTAGACAGGACTAGCTATCCCCCTCTTATTCTGGCATTCTGCAGTTCAGTCCACCGATATTGCCTCTTTACACATATACCCATGCATATGTAGTGTAGATCCTTGCTTGTGAGTACTTTGGATGAGTACTCACGGTTGCTTTTCTCCCTCTTTTCCCCCTTCTCTTCTACCTGGTTGTCGCAACCAGATGCCGGAGCCCAGGAGCCAGACGCCACCGTCGACAATGACTCCTACTACACTGGCGGTGCCTACTACTACGTGCAGGCCGCTGACGACGACCAGAAGTAGTTTAGGAGGATCTCAGGCAGGAGGCATGCGCCTCTTTCGATCTGTATCCCAGTTTGTGCTGCCCATCTTATGGTAACTTGTTTAACTTATGTCTGTACTCAGATATTATTGCTACCGCTGACTCGTCTATGATCGAGCACTTGTATTCGAGCCCTCGAGCCCCTGGCTTGTATTATGATGCTTGTATGACTTATTTATGTTTTAGAGTTGTGTTGTGATATCTTCCCGTGAGTCCCTGATCTTGCTCGTACACGTTTGCATGCATGATTAGTGTATGATTGAATCGGGGGCGTCACAGGATCCTCCCGTGCCAGCGACAACCTCTCAGTATGTGGGAGTTCAATCTGGAAGGACCGCGGACCCTTCAAAAATTCTTTGGCACAACGCATGAAGGGATGTGGAAACTATTCTTCAAGACTCAAAAGCACTGGCCGAACACATCAGAGGATGTCGGTCTCGACTGCAATCATCCGGATACTTCGGTAATCATCCAATTTCTGACCGCAACTCGGTTGCTTATCCCGTAGCGATGTACTGAGAGTTTTATCTTTGACCAAGGCTGGATAAAGAAGCCATAACAAATTAGGTGATGAGGACATCAATACCATTGTTACACCCACAGCCCCTGCTGCTATACATACTGGACCAATTACTAGAGCTCGCGCACACCAATTAAATTATCAGGTACTTTCTTTCTTGGTAATGATTGTAATGTTCATGAGAATATGATGCTGCCTAAATTGGATACATTTTTTTGCTTACAAATGAAGGGCCTGTCATGGATAAGAGGGATGAACACTGGAGCAATACCAAGCATGGAGATGAACTAGAACGGAGTTACAAGTGATGATTTCAGGACTTTGAGGCCCCCATAATGAGTGGATGAAGCCTTGGACGAAATATACAAGATGCCACTTCATAATATTCGTCCATAGGCTATTCTAGGTGCTGCGTCACCTTATTATTGGGCCAGGCCCATGTAATTTCGAAATACTTAAGTATAGGCTATTTTTAGAGTCCGTATGTGTGGGGAAACAAGAGTTAGGGTTGGTTTCGGACTCCTCCCTCAAGGGCCATGAAATTCCTTCGTCTTCCTCCATATATACAGCCATTAGGGCGTCGTTTAGACCTTGGTTTTTGTTTAGAATAAAAGTTCACCATAGCTGCAACTTCACAGCATTGCTTGTGTTCAACGACCAGACAAAGGCGTCACAGAACCCCACCTTGATCAGTAAAGCTTTCCTCTTATATTCACAATATCCAGATTGCAAACTTAGTTTCTTGCTTGTCCTTCGTTTTCCTGCAGGAAACAGTCCTTCGTGGTCAGGTTGGTCGTGCTCCGGCGTGGTCAATAACCTCTCGGAGTTGGTTTAGCGATTGCTAAGGCGCGGCGTCCTCGCACATTCGTAGTCGGATCGTCAAAGTCGACTTCATCCTAAACGATAGCCACCATCTAATCGAAAGACGGGACACCTTTGCCTCTATCAAGTGGTATCAGATTTCTAGGTTGCTCGATGAGATTTTACAATTTTTCGTAGTTTAGATCGAGTCTGCTATTCATACCTATAGTCCATGAAAAAGCCAAAAAAAATTAGGGTTAGTTCATCCCATCCGAACCAATCTGAGCCTTTGCATAATCTTTTCTGTATTTGCTTTGTTGAATTTGCGGTTGCATCATCGTGTCAAGTTGCTGGTCTTAGCGTCTAGTCCTTTAGAGTTTCGAGTTCTGTTCACAGGTTGTCACGTCGCCGCTGCCATACATCACCACTGCATCATCATCGTCGCTGCTACCATATACCACCACCGCACCAACTTCGTCACCGCTGCCATATACCACCACCACATATTCACCGCCAATCCGAGTCCACATACGCCACCACATATCCGCCGCCATCACGCCAATCCGAGTCCACCTGCAACATATATCCGCCACCAGTCCGAGTTCCACCAGATTCATCTCCGCCACCAGTCCGAAGTTCGACCCGGTTTCATCTCTGCCACCAGTCCTATTCCGAGTCCAGTATTTTGTTACTCTGTTTTGGATTTCCAGATCACGCCATACTCCGAGTCGTGACAGAGAAGGACTCCCCAACTTCTGTGCCACCCGCAGTAGAGAAATAGTTCCAAACTCAAAAAAAATTGTAGACCATTTGTAGGCTTTTTCGAATTTTTTTTGTTGCGGAGCAAAAAAAAGAGGAAAAAAAGTGCAAAAAGGGAAAAAAAGAGAAAAAAAAATCAGAGTGTGCTCCTCCCTTGTTTGCATGCCGCACCGTGATTTTGTTGGTGTTCTAGGCTCGCGTCTCTAGCACAGTCTAGCCTAGGACCAGCACAGTACCGTCGTTGAGCGTTTATTCAACTTTGCATCTCTGAATTGATTATTGCTGACCCATTTTTCTACCATATTATAAGCCTTCCCAGCTCCATATACATATACGTCGTGCGTTTGACTCTCCCTGGTAATCGCTCTATCCAAGCTTTGAGAGTTTTGACTACAACGGTTGCCAATCACCGCCTGCTGCTGGGTAAGAATTGGTAAGAATTTGAGATTTGCTTGATGGATTTGTGACACCCACCACCACCTCTTGTTAGTAGTCAGTAGGATCATATTCATGTGTGTTTCTATTGCTGCTATCCATGCCAGGATCACAAGCTGACGAGACTGACTGGGAGAACATGATGAATAAGGAGTTGCATGATAAATTTCAGCAAATGATGAGTGGACAGGTGCAAGCTGTGCTAAACAGATTTGAAGAGGCCATAGAGAAGATAGATGGCATGGAGAAGACGTTCGAAATAAAGCTCGATAAATTTTTTTAATGAATTGCTCGCGCGTCTTCCACCACCACCACCGGCTGCACCTAACGCACCTCTACAACAACAACAACAACGACTACCTCCACGTCGCGAAACAGCCCTCCGCCGAGCGAGCCGTGTCCCTCTTGCGCTTGGCCAAACTGTTGGTGCTGCTGTTGATACTTCTGTGGCTCCTTTTGCTGATGCGGAGGATGATGATTATGTGGGAGATTACGAGGGTGAAGTTGATCAAAATCAGAACTACGTGCAACCACCAAAGACCACAACCACCGGGTCATCCACATGCAAATAATGGCAATGTTAGGGCTCCCCTTAGGTACGAGATCATGACCATCTCCCTAAACTGAAATTGAATATTCCACCATTTGAGGGTAGATATGTTCACGATATATATCTTACTTGGGAGTTAGAAACTGAACAACGATTTACATGTTTACAATATCCCGAGGAGAGACGTTATCCCGTCATTGTTTGTGCTTTCACTAGCTTTGCATGTGTTTGGTGGTGCGAACATTGTAGATTATATCCTGTTCCAGCTACTTGGGCTGCTTTGAAAACTGCTATGCGTACTCGTTGGGTTCCACCATATTATCAACGTGAATTACTTCAAAAATTGCAGCGCTTAAGACAAGGAAATTTTTTTGTAGAAGAATATTATCAGGAATTACAAACTGGCTTGATTAGATGTGGTATTGTTGAGGAAAATGAAGCTATGCTTGCACGTTTTATGGGTGGATTCAATAGAGAGATTCAGACCATTCTAGAGTATAAGGATTATAATAATATCACTCGTTTATTCCATCTTGCTTGTAAAGCTGAACGTGAAGTGCAGGATCGACAGGCATTTGCGTGAACTAACTTTTCTGCAGGTCGACCTTCATCATGGACACCACGTGGATCATCTACTTCCACTGCACCATCACCTCCTTCAGGTGCCACCTCAAACCGTGATACAAGAAAGCAGGCACAATCACCACTATCTGTCAAGAGCACACCTGCCGGGCCTGCACAGAGCTCTTCTTCTTCCATGGCGTCAACAGGGCACACAAGTGACATTATTTGTCGTCGTTGTAAGGGAAGAGGACATTTTGCGAGAGAATGCAAATCTCAGCGTGTGATGATTGCTACTGAGGATGGTGGGTATGAGTCTGCTAGTGACTATGTTGAGGAGACTTTGGCTCTTATTACACATGAAGAACACGGTGGAGATGATTCTGATCATGAGACGCAATACATGGCTGCTGAAGATGCTGACAAGTATGAATGTTTAGTTGCTCAACGTGTTTTGAGTATGCAGGTTACACAATATGAGCAAAATCAGAGGCATAATTTGTTCCATACGAAGGGATTTGTGAAGGAACGTTCTATTCGCGTCATCATAGATGGAGGGAGCTGCAACAACTTGGCTAGCATGGCGATGGTGGAGAAGCTATCTCTCACCACAAGACCACATCCACATCCTTACTACATCCAATGGTTCAACAACAGCGGCAAGGTTAAGGTAACACGTCTTTGTTAGGGTGCATTTTAGTATCTCTACATATGCGATTAAGTTGATTGTGATGTGGTACCTATGCAAGCATGTTCCTTATTACTTGGTAGACCATGGCAATTTGATAAAAATTCCGTACACCATGGTAGAAACAATCAGTATACTCTTGTTCATAAGGATACAAATATTACTTTGCTTCCTATGACTCCTAATTGCATTTTGAAAGATGATATTCATAGAGCTAATAAAGCAAAACAGGAGAAAAATAAGAGTGAAAATCAGATTGTGGCAAAAGAATTTGAGCAACAAATGAAGCCTAATAATAAACCATCTGGTGTTGCTTCGGAAATTAAATTGAAAAGTGCATGGTTACTTGCCACCAAATCTGATATCGATGAGCTAGATTTTAGCAATTCTGTTTGCTATGCTTTTGTGTGCAAAGAGGCATTATTTTCATTCGAGGACGTTCCTTCCTCTTTGCCCCCTGCTGTCACTAACATTTTGCAGGAGTTCACTGACGTCTTCCCACAGGACGTGCCATCGGGATTACCACCCATTCGAGGGATTGAGCCTCAAATTGACTTAATTCCCGGTGCATCGCTACCCAACCATGCACCATACCGTACCAATCCAGAGGAGACGAAGGAAATTATCGTCAAGGCTGTGAGCTGCTCGACAAAGGTTATATACGTGAATCTCTTAGTCCTTGTCTTGTTCCTATTATACTAGTGCCTAAAAAGGATGGTACGCTATGTATGTGTGTTGATTGTAGAGGCATTAATAATATTACTATTTGTTATCGTCATCCTATTCCTAGGCTAGATGATATGCTTGATGAATTGAGTGGCTCTACAGTATTCTCCAAAGTTGATTTGCGTAGTGGATACCATCAAATTCGTATGAAATTGGGAGATGAATGGAAAACAGCATTTAAAACTAAGTTTGGTTTATAAGAGTGGTTAGTCATGCCTTTTGGGTTAACTAAAGCGCCTAGTACTTTCATGAGACTAATGAACGAAGTTTTACGTGCTTTCATTGGACGATTTGTGGAAGTCTATTTTGATGATATACTGATTTATAGCAAATCTTTGGAAGAACATTTGGAACATTTACGTGCTATTTTTATTGCACTACGTGATGCACGTTTGTTTGGTAGCCTTGGGAAGTGCACCTTTTGCACCGACCGAGTATCTCTTCTTGGCTATGTTGTTACTCCACAGGGAATTGAAGTTGATAAAGCCAAGATTGAAGCTATTGAGAGTTGGCCGCAGCCCAAAATGGTCACACAAGTGAGGAGTTTCCTTGGCCTCGCTGGTTTCTATAGGCGGTTTGTGAGAGATTTCAGCACCATTGCTGCACCTCTCAACGAGCTTACAAAGAAGGATGTGCCTTTTGTTTGGGGTACCGCACAGGAAGAAGCCTTCACGGTATTGAAAGCTAAGTTGACACATGCTCCTTTACTCCAACTTCCTGATTTTAATAAGACTTTTGAGCTTGAATGTGATGCTAGTGGAATTGGATTAGGACGTGTGTTATTACAAGATGGCAAACCTGTTGCATACTTTTACGAAAAATTGAGTGGGCCTAGTCTGAACTATTCTACTTATGATAAAGAATTATATGCTCTTGTTCGGACTTTAGAGACATGGCAACATTATTTATGGCCCAAAGAATTTGTTATACATTCTGATCATGAATCTTTGAAACATATTAAAAGTCAAGCTAAATTGAATCATAGACATGCTAAATGGGTGGAATTCACTGAGACTTTCCCTTATGTCATTAAACACAAGAAGAGTAAAGAAAATGTTATTGCTGATGCTTTGTCTCGTCGCTATACTATGCTTTCACAACTTGACTTCAAAATATTTGGTTTGGAGACTATCAAAGAACAATAGTGCATGATACTGAATTTAAAGATGTATTGCAGAATTGTAAAGAAGGTAGAACATGGAACATGTTCGTCGTTAACGATGGATTTGTGTTTCGTGCTAACAAGCTATGCATTCCAGCTAGCTCCGTTAAGTCTTTTCTTTTGCTGTTGCGGAGGCGCATGGAGGAGGACTAATGGGACACTTTGGCGTGAAGAAGACGGAGGATATACTTGCTACACATTTCTTTTGGCCAAAGATGAGACGGGATGTTGAGCGTTTTGTTGCTCGCTGCACTACATGTCAAAAAGCTAAGTCACGACTCAATCCTCATGGCTTATATATGCCTTTTCCTGTACCTAGTGTTCCTTGGGAGGATATATCTATGGACTTTGTTTTAGGTTTTCCTCGAACAAAGAAGGGGAGGGATAACATATTTGTTGTCGTGGATAGATTTTAAAAAATGGCACACTTTATACCATGTCATAAAAGCGATGACGCTGTTAATGTTACTGATTTGTTCTTTCGGGAAATTATTCGCTTGCATGGTGTGCCAAATACTATTGTTTCAGATCGTGATACTAAATTCCTTAGCCACTTTTGGAGATGTTTATGGGCTAAGTTGGGGACTAGACTTCTTTTTAGTACTACTTGTCACCCCCAAACTGATGGACAAACTGAAGTAGTCAATAGAACATTGTCTACTATGTTTAGGGCTGTTTTGAAGAATAATAAGAAACTAAGGGAAGAATGCTTGCCTCGTATTGAATTTGCTTATAATCGTTCATTGCATTCTACTACTAAGATGTGCCCTTTTGAAATTGTGTATGGTTTCCTACCTCGTGCACCTATTGATTTGTTGCCACTTCCATCTTTGGAGAAGGTTAATTTTGATGCTAAAGAATGTGTTGAATTGATTTTAAAAATGCATGAGTTAACTAAAGAAAACATTGAGCGTATGAATGCTAAATATAAACTTGCTGGAGATAAGGGTGGAAAACATGTTGTTTTTGACCCGGAGATCTTGTTTGGTTACATTTGCGTAAGGATAGATTTCCTAATTTGCACAAATCAAAGCTAATGCCACATGCTGATGGTCCTTTTAAGGTGTTAGAGAAAATAAATGATAATTCATATAAACTTGAGCTGCCTGCAGATTTTGGGGTTAGCCCCACTTTTAACATTGCAGATTTGAAGCCTTATTTGGGTGAGGAAGATGAGCTTCCGTCGAGGGCGACTTCATTTCAAGAAGGGAGGATGATGAGGACATCAATACTATTGTTACACCCACAGCCCCTCTTGCTATACATACTGGACCAATTATTAGAGCTCGCGCACGCCAATTAAATTATCAGGTACTTTCATTTCTTGGTAATGATTCTAATGTTCATGAGAATATGATGCTGCCTAAATTGGATACATTTGTTTTGCTTACAAATGAAGGTCCTGTCATGGATAAGAGGGATGAACACTGGAGCAACACCAAGCATGGAGATGATGGCATGCGCAAGGGGAACAAGAACGGAGTTACAAGTGATGGTTTCAGGACTTTGAGGCCCCCATAATGAGTGCATGAAGCCTTGGACGAAATATACAAGATGCCACTTCATAATATTCGTCCATAGGCTATTCTAGGTGCTGCGTCACCTTATTATTGTGCCAGGCCCATGTAATTTCGAAATACTTAAGTATAGGCTATTTTAGAGTCCGTATGTGTGGGGAAACAAGAGTTAGGGTTGGTTTCAACCCTCCCTCAAGGGCCACTAAATTCCTCCTCTTCCTCCATATATACAGCCCTTAGGGCGTCGTTTAGACTTTGGGTTTTGTTTAGATTAAAAGTTCACCATAGCTGCAACTTCGCATTTCGTTTGTGTTCAACGACCAGACAAAGGCGTCACAGAACCCCACCTTGATCAATAAAGCTTTCCTCTTATATTCGCAATATCCAGATTGCAAACTTAGCTTCTTGCTTGTTCTTCGTTTGCCTGCAGGAAACAGACCTTCGTGGTCAGGTTGATCGTGCTAAGGCGCGACGTCCTCGCACGTTCGTAGTCGGATCGTCAAAGTCGACTTCATCCTAAACGATAGCCACCATCTCATCGAAAGACGGGACACCTTTGCCTCTATCATTAGGTGTTCAGCTCCACTTCCTGAAGACTTGGCCGATCCTGTGTTGACGAGGGTGCTGGTCCCGGCACCATATCAAGTGCCAGCGCAAGAGGGTAAGAAGAGGAGCGAAGAGGCCGAAAGCAGCCTCCGCTCTGCAGGTATGTCGGACACTATGTCAGGGGAGACTGAAGCTCCATCTCCGGAAGACGAAGGGAAGGTGAAGGTGACATTCCTTCCCCACTTGGGAGGAAAAGGACTGCATCCGAGGACTTGGACGTGGAAGCAGCCAAGAGAGGGAAGGTATCCCTTCCATATGGCTCCGGTTCTGAATCCGATGTTGTCGCAAGGCACCACTCTAGGGACAAGCTCCTTGCCGAATCGTAAGTGAATAAGGACGCTCTAGACATATCCCGTTCTTTTCGGGTTGCAGGGTAACATTTAAACTATATGTTTGCAGTTCGGCCCACAATCCACCCCGACAGTCATCCTCATCAGGGGACTAAACTCTTGGGATGATGGAAAGCGAGACGCCTTCTCATGCTTCCTCGCCTCATAGGGCGGACGACTTCGAGGTGTCATCTCGGAGAATCTCCCCTGACCATCAAGCGGCATGGGGGACAAAGAAAACAACGCCCGAGGGTGGTACTTCGATCATCGAGGGTCCAGGGGGCGCAATCCCTATGGGAGCCATAATGAAGGCCCTGAACTATTCGGCTTACGGCCGAAGACCAGTCCAGGGTCAAGCAGGCGTACCCCTTTGAAGGGAATACATATTCCCGCAGCAGATTCCAGGAATCCGGAGGTGCCGGATACTCTGATGGGTACATTACACAGTGTGTCCATCTCAGAGGAACATCGTACCTTAATGGGTACGGTAGTTGAAAGGGTTCTGTCCGCGAGAAGCGGATTGAATGAAGCTTTCATGAGCCTGTTGAGAGGCTTCGAGGTATGCAATGTAATAGGTTAACTATTTTTTCATGCACAATGCGCCAGTGTATAGATAGTAGCCCCTGATGCTCTGGTCGCCTTCCACAGGGAGGCGATCAGAGGATCAAAAAGATATGCTCAGGAAATAACCTAATTAATTTGAACACAGACTGTTACGTCCATGGCGAACGCCCAAGCTACGGAAGTTGCAGATGTAAAGCAAAAACTTGAGTTAGCGGATGAAGACATCACTCTCATTAACAGGCGGCTCGATGAGGCACAAGGTATGTGTTGGGGCAGCTTGTTTATGCATGTATACTAGTATGAGCACGAGGCCGCAAATCATATATTGTGACATGCTTAACTGTAGATGGTGCTGCCGCGGTTGAGACCATTCGGGTTGAACTTCCCCGGGCCAAGGAGCAGGCCAGAGTGAGCGACGCAGCTGCCAAGAAGGCATCTGCGGATTTAAAGGCCGAACAGGCCGCTCAGCGCCAATGCCAGGAGAGAATATCTACCATGGATCGGGAGCTGAAGGGTGCCACTAGAAGATGCAAATCCCTTGAGCAGGATAACAAAGCCAAGGCAGCGAAACTCGACAAAGCCTTACTAGAGGCGAAAGAAGCGCGATCCGAATATAGAGCGGCTCGAGAGGAGATCCGACAGGTTGGGGAGATAGCAGTTGGTAAGCCCTTTCTTTTACAGACTAAGTTTAACGACCCAAAGTATGCTCAGCTTAACCAAATGTGGAGTTCTCCAGATGCGTTCTTGGATCTGCCGAAGAGTGTTTCCGACGCGGCGTAGTTCTTCCAAGCACAGGAAGGACGTGCTACGGAGAGGCTTTTCTGGTCACAATTCAACGTGGCAAAGCGTCTTGCGCTGCTGAACGAACAGATGGCCCAGTGGGCCGAGCTACATAAGATGTCTGGAGCTGCCATGTAGGACGTCGTGGTTCGGCTATGGCCAGCCGCACCCGTTCCGAGTAGCTATTTTGGTTTGGTGCAGCGGCTTGTCGATGCAGTGCCGCATACTGACGTCATCAAGCGGTCGGTGTGCATAGAAGTTTCCCGGATGGCCTTCGCCCGCGTCAAGATGTACTGGGCAACGATGAAGGCCACCGATGTTGCAACCAAGGGTCTGCCTAGAGGCAAGGAGCATCGCACGCTGGAGCATTATTTGGAGGACGTCCTAGAGGGCGCCCGCTTAATACTACAAGTCTCTTTTCGGGGCGCCAGATGAAGGGAATTTTACCCTTGATGAGACCCGAACAGATGATATTCCACAAGTCTCGGCAGAAGAAAACAATATCCTTATGGCTCCATTCTATGAGGAGGAGATGAAAGCTGTGGTGTTCCAAATGAAACATAACAAAGCTCCAGGCCCTGATGGCTTCCCCGCAGAATTCTATCAGAATTTTTGGGAAGTCATCAAGACTGACCTTTTGGAGTTGTTCAACTGTCTTCATGCTGGCCGACTTGAGCTTTTTAGGCTTAATTTTGGTGAGATTGTGTTGTTGCCGAAAATTAAGGAGGCCGAGAGGATTCAGCAATATCGACCCATATGTCTCCTTAATGTAAGCTTCAAGATTTTCACCAAAGTGGCCACTAATCGGCTCAACACGGTTGCAGACCATGTCATCCGACCATCTCAAACTGCTTTCATGCAAGGAAGAAATATACTTGATGGAGTAGTGATCCTACATGAGACCGTTCATGAGATGCACCGGAAAAACATGAGTGGAGTAGTTCTCAAGATTGATTTTGAAAAGGCCTATGATAAGGTCAAATGGTGCTTCCTTCAACAGGCCCTAAGAATGAAAGGATTCTCCGATAAATGGTGCGAGTGGATCCAATATTTCGTTACTGGAGGTAGTGTGGCCGTCAAAGTAAATTATGACGTAGGCCATTACTTCCAAACGAAAAAAATATTACGCCAGGGCGACTCCATATCCCCGATGTTATTTAACATTCTTGCTGATATGTTGGCGGTTCTGATTGAGCGCGCTAAGCAGGACGGTCAGATTGTAGGAGTAGTGCCACACCTAGTGGATGGTGGCCTATCCATTTTGCAATATGCCAATGATACAATTCTTTTTATGGAACATGACCTAGACAAGGCTCGAAACCTGAGACTCTTGCTTTCGGCGTTTGAGAAAATGTCGGGCCTTAAAATCAACTTCCATAAAAGTGAATTGTTCTCCTTTGGAGAAGCCATTGAGGCGGCAGCTGATTATGCTGACCTGTTTGGTTGTGCACAAGGCCAGTTCCCAATTAAATATTTGGGAATTCTAATTCATACCGTCATCTCACTAATGTGGAGTGAAATATGTAGAGGAGCGTTTAGAGAAATGATTGAGCAGTTGGAAAGGCAAGTTGCTCTCTGTTGGAGGACGACTGGTCTTGATCAACTCTGTTCTCACAAACATGGTTCTCTATATGCTTTCTTTTATCCAACTCCCAAGAGGGGTCTTGCAAAGACTGGATTATTTCAGATCCAGATACTTTTGGATAGGAGATAATGAAAAGAAATAATACAGACTGCCAAAATGGAGCGTGGTTTGTAGGCCTAAAGACCAAGGTGGCCTTGGCATTCATGACCTGCAAGTCAAGAATGATGCCTTACTTAGTAAATGGTTGTTCATACTTCTTACTGAGGATGGTGTTTGGCAAACCCTGCTGTGCAAAAAGTATCTATGCCGAAAATTTGTGTCTCAGGCCTATTGGAACCTGGCGATTCACACTTTTGGGCAGGTCTAATGGCGGCAAAGAAACATCTTTTCCGCTTTGGATCTTTCGCGATTAAAGACGGGTCTGAGATTCGTTTCTGAGAGGACATCTGGCTAGGCAATGCCAGTCTCCGGGAACTATATGCAGCTTTGCACCGCATTGTTCGCGATAAGTATGACACTCTTGCGCAGGTGCTCAGTTCCTTTCCACCAGATATTTCTTTCAGGCGGGATTTGATTGGCCCCCGTCTTGTGTCATGGCAACATCTTTTGTGCCGATTGGATACGATTAATCTGACACAAGGACGAGATGTGTTCTGCTGGAACCTTGCTGCATCTGGGTCTTTCACAGTCGACTCGATGTATCGTGCGCTCACGCATTCAGAGGTCCTAGTGGATAATAACAAGAAATCTGGAGATCGAAGAGTCCACTGAAAGTTAAGATCTTCATGTGGTACCATCGGAAGGGAGTGGTGCTAACCAAAGATAACCTCGCTCGTCGCAACTGGCATAGAAGCAACAAGTGTGGCTTTTGTACTCATGACGAGACAATCCGACACCTCTTTTTCCAGTGCAAGTTTGCACGTTCTACATGGTCAATCATCCAAATAGCGTCTAATCTTTGTCCGCCCATAGGTGTTGCCAATATTTTTGGTCACTGGCTGGATGGTATTCCTTATAGATTCAAAGCGCTAACAAGGGTGGGAGCATATGCCTTATTATGGTCGCTTTGGCTATGTAGAAATGATCTAATTTTTAATGACAAACACTCTTCTCCTTTGCAGGTTACTTTCCATTGTACGCAATCTCTTCGTACGTGGTCTATGCTTCACCGTACGGAGTTCCAACCGCTGTTCAAGGCGGTGTGTATGCAATTGGAGCGAGTGGCCATGGAGGTTTTTTCCCAACATGGGTGGCAGCATAACCTCCGTATCGGCCCATCACATCCTTCAACATAGGCATAGTGACGGTCTCTTTTGACTCTACAAGTGCCGATATGTCATCTTTTTATTTTCTTTCAGACTATTTGTGTTTGGCTGTGTGCATCCTAGCTATGCAGAGGCCGGGTGTTACTCATCATGATTTGTATCTTCTTGATGCTACGTTTTGAGTTAATAAAGACGCCCTTTATCAAAAGAAGAGGGCGCCCACTTGATAGAGGATCAATGCTCGAAGGATATTATATTTGAATAAATGTAACAAAATTGTGAAAACAATATTATGATATGTTAAAGCTGTGTTATATACATTTGCCATTATTTCCTCTTGTGCAGCCATTTCTTTTAACATGAAAGTTTGCCAGTCGTCGGCTTGGGCCCCCTCACATATAATACGCGGGTGTTCGGAATAGCACCTGATCACTCTTAACACAACGTCTTGGTCCGGAACGGAGGTGTCAGGGCGGAGAACTAGGCAATCAGACTATAGGTGATGCGGAGCATCCCACGTTCATCACCATGTACACTCCGACTACTCTCCAAACCCCAAGTGGGCATATGACGAGACCTCGAACAAACGCCATTGGACACAAGGTGAACTCGCTCCTCTCCGAACCTTCACTTCCCACATGTGAGACATGGTTACTACCTCAAATATATGTGCTAGGCATGACCAGGAACAAGGAGGAAGACCATGGACAAGACGGCGAGGACACCAAGTACAAGGACCAAGAGAGGAAGCTGGCCGGCTTCTGACGGCCGGACGTCCGACCAGACCGGACGTCCGACGACTCCAGCTCGGACGACTGCCCCCTCCGGACGTCCGTGCAAGCGACCACTAAACCAAATCTGCGGACATCCGAAGATCACCGGACGTCCGGGACCCGTGAGCCTCCGGACGACCGACCCCCTCCGGACGTCCGGATCAAGCATGCCCGAGCCGAATCTACGGACGTCCAAGAGCACCGGACGTCCGGACCTTCCGAGCCTCCGGACGGCCGGAACCCTCCGGACGTCCGGCGCTATCTGCTCACAAGACAGTGTGTTGGGCCGCAGCCCATGTACCCCTTCACTTACTTCTTCGTGGCCCATGACTATATATACTCCTCCCCCTCCTCCTAGTTAAGGTTAGCGTTGATTTAGCTCATAGATAGAGCTTCGCTCATCCATACCGGATCTACTCCACGAGAGAGACCGCGGCCCCTCTTCGAGACGATCCACCTTGGATTCAAGACCTCCCTTTGCGGAGAAGACCATCATCAAGACCTCCTCACGGGGAAGAACGGCTACCGTTTGTATCGTCCTTTGTTGACCTTGAATCATGTATCTCCCTTTGTGTTCTTTGATCTAGCATTTGTGTGACCGATTCCTTGTTGGTTGAGTGTTTTCCCTCGTTCCTCCCCGTGATTTCCTCGTGTTCTTCTGCTCGTTCTTCGTAATCCACCGTAGGATCCGCTCCAACGTGAAAGATCGCCCATGTAGGGTTCCGCCCTACATCATCTATGGTATCAGAGCTTAGGTTGATCACGTTTTTGGAGCCCCTACCCCTCTTTTTCTAGCTTGATTTTGTTGTGTTCTTCCCCAATTTCGAAAATCCCCACCAAAAATAGCCCCAAATTTTTTGTGATTTGTTGGTTAGATGAAGTTTTGTTGATTTTGATCCATGGATTTGCTTGGTTTCGAGTGGATCTAGCATTTCCCCAAGTTTCCCATCTTTCATCCACAAAATCTCTTCCATTTTGACCCCAAAATCCCAAAATTCCGCCCAAAATCGCGTCCCGGATCTCAATTTTCGAGTTGACCCCGACCCACCGGACGACCGGAGTTTTACGGACGTCCTGAGCCCCTGGAACGTCCGGACGTCCGACCTTTCCTGGACGACCGGAACCTCTAACCCGAACTGAATTTACGGATGTCCGACCATTTCCGGACGTCCGTAACCTGTAGTTTCAGACTTCGGCTGATTCTTGTTTCGGCCGTAACTAATTCATCCGAACTCCGATTTTGACGTTCTTTAGCTCGTTTTGAAGCTCTTGACATCCCCCTTCCCACAAAAATACCACCAACACAATTTGACTTCATCAAATTTTTGACAATTTGGCAAGTTTGCCTAGGCCCTCCACCATATCATCCGCATAGCCACTGCGACTTCCATAACATAACCAATTTTGTTCCTCATGGTTGTTTGAGTAGTGATTCGAGTCTCCTAAGGTGTTTGGCTACTTAGGGACGATTGCTTCTTCATCAACCACCACCACCACTTCCAAGATAGGCGTGCCCACCATACACTTCCGCCACACCCAACTTAACCCAATTGTTGATCGAGCTTTTTCGAGTTGTGGCTTGTGTCTCCTAAGGTGTTTCGCTACTTAGGGACGGCAACTACAACTCCGACACGTGTATAGCCCATCATTCCACTTCCGCATTGCCAAGTGCAAACCACCACCGCTTTCCGCTACCACCATTTGACATTTTCCTTTGAGATTTTGAGTTTGCGGTTTTTCCGTTTCCTAAGGTGTTTCGGCTACTTAGGGACGAGTCTCCATCATCTTGGTATCTACATCAAGAACACCGCCACTCATCATCGCAAAGGACGGTAACCTTGATGACACCAGTGTATATTCCCCTTGCAAATTGCATTGATAACCCCTAGCCCATTTTGCATTACTTGCCTATCGAGACTAGCCATTTGAGTATTGCCGGCAACGTTACTTGTGCACATTAGTGATCATACCTTCCATTACATACCATACCATATTGGTATCATATCATCCATTGTGTCTCAAGTTTGTTCCCGCATATACACAATTGCTATCTTGGTTTGTGCATTGTGCAAAGTGGCCATAGAAAAAAAAAGAAAAAGAAAGAGAGAATAAGCTTTTAAGCAAAGAAAAAGAGTGAGCAAAGAGCTTGTAAGCAATAGCCATAGCATCAAATATATCATATGATATCATACTTGATCATCTTGGATCATTGTGTGAGAAACACCGAACCATACATACATAGCATACTTGGGATAGAAGTTTATCCATTTTGCATCTTATAGGTTGTGCACAAGTGTCGTATCCGCCTATTGAGCAATCGTGCTAGCGTCTCTCTTGAGTTGTGCAACACGGCGTTTTCCGTGGATTCCACATTTTGTGCTCATTCCTTGGTTGCACGACCCCATTTATCTATCCGTGTGTGTGTTTCCGTGTGCCATTCTTTGCTATTGGTCCATTTGTTTCGCTTGCAAATTTGTGAATCTCTTTCAACATTATTGACTCTTGCTAACATTTTGCATTAAATTTTTGTGCCACTATCCTCACCGAGCTCCTTCATAAGCTTTACTTGTGTAGGTGTGAGAACCGACAAGGATTGGTACCAATAGTGCTATTTCATTGTCCGCATTTGAGTGAACTTGATTCATTGTCAACATCGGTCAAGGTACATTGGTATAAGTTCTTCTCTTTCTCCCACTCATATTTGCTCGAGTCTTGTGATGGATAGGCAAGGCATTTCATCTCCGGTCTTCGACAACAACGACGGCGTGAACAACTACATCACCAAAGCGTCTCTCTTTGATCTACAACGACAAGTGCAAGGCACACAATCAAGATTGAGAGAGCGCATCGAGAACATCTCCATCGACATCCATCACTCCGAAGCAAGGAGAAGGGACTACTTCGACAAGAAGCTTGCCGCACATAAAGAGGAGCACGATGCAAGGATGGAGGAGATTCGGGCCTTGATCAAGTCTTCTTCCCCTTCGTCATCTTCAAGGCGGCAACATTCAAGCCACAAGTCTTGAGCGCCGCAAACGACGCAAGTGCACATCGTCCTCGTCCACATCTACATGGCGACCACCAAAGACGTTCGTGATCAACATCGTCATGAAGGGCAAGTCACCTCCAAGCATCATGTGCACGCATTTACATTTAACGACATCTACTACGAGCTCAAGCACGACAACGACATCATCATCATGAAGATGCTCCACAAGCGCAAATGCACAAGTCCCAAGAAGCCCTACTTCATGCCAAGTCGAAGCTTCATAAGCACAAGAGAAGACCACGAGACGACCACCACCAAGACGGCGCTACGGCTACATCAACCACTTCGGCATCTTCGCCAAGTGTTCTCAACGCATCTTCGCCTTTGGACGTACGGCATCTTCGCCTACTTCCCACGTGTACGCCTACATCGACTTCATCAAGTCCAAGGCGACTACCTCACGAGCGAGGGCGACACTTCCATCTTCTCAAGCCCCTCAAGGAAGATGGCCGAGCATGGGAAACTCCCTTCGGTCATGGAGACGAGCTATGAGGTGCCACATCATATGGGCCTCCAACACCAAGGCGGTGACAAGACGGTCGAGCAAGGGCCATCCCCTTGACCATGGCGACGAGCGAACCTCTTCAACAACATGAAGACAGCGCCCACATTGGACTCATACTCCGAGTCAAGCTACGCGACCGCACATGGAGACATTTGCACCTACATCTCTCCGGCACCCACATATGTCGAGATGCCCCAATTGCCATGTGAGGAGAGCCACCACCCCATGAGTGACATGAGTGACTCCACCATACGTGACATTGAGAGCATTTCCTATGAGAGGATGAGTGTGACCACCACTAGCCCCACACATGAGAGCATGCCACACATCCTATGTGAGGTTGAGCG
This sequence comes from Aegilops bicornis, assembly GCA_021605145.1. NCBI lineage: Eukaryota > Viridiplantae > Streptophyta > Magnoliopsida > Poales > Poaceae > Aegilops > Aegilops bicornis. The sequence continues at coordinate 362,706,195 of CM038671.1, forward strand.
CCATTTGAGTGACTCCACCCACCATACGAGTGAGAGCATCCTTGAGGGAGTGAGTGAGCCACAACACTTAGTGAGTGAGGTAGTTGACACGGCACATGACGCCACTATGATTTCTAACGACTTAACCTCTACTCCTAGTGTGTTTTCTTCTTTGGTGCTAGGTCTCCTACATGACGACATGCCTATCTTTGACGAGTCTATTCCTCCATTGGAGACGCATTTATGGCAATGGTGGACGATGATGCACCCCCCACATGGTTCCATCAAGATGAAGTTGACAACGAGTGGATCTTCAACACCTCACCTACAACACATGAGCGACGCTCCAAAGGTAACATAGGTGATGGTGCTTCTCTTGTCCCACTAGTGGACTCTCTTACCATCGATTGCTCCCATGATATTGACCCACCTATTCCCATGCTTCATGCTAGTGCGACTTCTTCATGCCTTGACTTACCTATTTATGATGAATATGATGATGAGCATGTTGAGTTACCTAGTTGTGATGCTATGCTCCATAGGATATCTTGTGAAAATTCTTTTGGTCACATCATGTTTGACAATCCATTGAACTTGTCATATGCTATGAGTGAGATCTCCCATATTGCATCATTTCAATCTCAACATAGTAACTATGCATGCCCCATTAAAATCAATCCCATTTGCACTTATGGCATAGATGACGAGATGATGGTCATTGGCTTTTGTTTCTCTTGTGATGATATTGCCATGCTTCGTTTACATGATTTGTGCAATTCATCTACTATGTCATGCCATGATCACATTGTTCCAAATATGCATTTTTTTGGATGTTGTCAATATTCTCCATGTGATGTTGCTACTCATGCTCATGAGGAGACCCCCATAGTTTCCTCATACATATTAGGAGATTTTGATTCATCCCATACTTTGCATGATTCACATAATTGCTTGCACCTTATGCTTTCCATGAATAGTAATGCTCTAGATATTTCTCATGATGCATTACACAATTTGAGTCTCCATTATGCTATACATAATAACAAACCTCTCATGATGGATGACATGTTTCTATATCATGCATCTCATTTATTTGAGCATTGGCTATTTTGTGCTAACCAACACAAGCACGTATGCATCATGATGGATGATGCGTACATCTACCACGCACACACAATTTTTCCTTTGTCTTTGTTTTGTGTAGGTACTCACATACACTCGTCAACATCTCAATCCCATGAGTTGACGAAACGAGCTCTTGAGAGCAACGATGACTTGGGATCACGTGGACTTTCATTCCCACCATTCCTTTTGCGCAAGGACTACGCGCATCTCTTCTACTTGGCTCTCACACGGCTTTGGGCTATTTACCACTTGTTACCTTATGCCCATTCTATCGTGTTCCCTTTGCATGTTATGCTTGCTTCTATGCCTTTGCCATGCAATTGTGACCCTTGCTTGCATATACCCAGGACTTACGTTACTCCTATGTGTAGTTGCATGCTTGGTGGAGATCCTTGTTGCTTTTGCCATGTTTATCATGTGCCCCATGCTATTAATGCTTGTTGTGTTGGGAGAGTCATGATGATCCATTGCTATTTACATATGGCCTCTCGCCAATACATTGATGATAATTTTCTCATATCTTGCTTTCATGCTTGTGCTATGCCATGTGAATTATCCATGCCCACTATTTGCACACATGACATGCTTGCCTTGATTCCATCTAGTACGTTGCATCTTCGCACTACTAGCTTGCTTCACTTGATTGATATGATTGCTTGCTATGTTGCATCACCCATGTTCCACTATTACTTGCTTTCTTGGGTTGATGACATATATGCTCATGCCTCTCACATGATATATCTTGATCATTGTCTCTTGTGTCCATTAGTTGCCTCTTTCATATCCACTTGTATTGAGTGCAACCATACTATGCTTATTGATCTTGGAGACTTTGACATATTACTTGTGATGCATGCTTGTTTACTTGAGCCTATTGTATTTGGTTGTTCTCGCATCATATGCCTCCATACTATGAAACGCACCCTTGTACTTTCTTATGATGAGCATGATGCATACACTTGTTGGGTATCTTACCACACGAAGGATAGGTTTTGCACTTCCGCCAACCTCATTTGTTTTTCCGAGTGTTTGTCATGTTCTTTCATTTTGAAGGATTCACAAGGCGGTAACATCACGACACAACTTGCTTATGGGAAGGCATACAAGATGCGCAACTCCATCATCCTTGAGAACCTCCTAAAGGTGACCTCCTTCTCTTTGCGCCCATCCTCAAATACGCATATTGGATGGGTCATTCTTTCATTGTTGTTTCCCTCTTGTAGTCTACATGATACATCTCATGAGCGGAGGAGCGACATTGAGATTGGCTCTTTGGACCTTTACATTGAGGAGCGCCGCACTTATTGGATGCACTTTCGGTTTTCCACTCTTGCCACAACATCGAGCATTGGTATACCGACACCTCCATATTTGTTGATTGTGCTCATACTCATGCTCGATGGACATATCATACTCACCACAAATTTGCACCCTATGCATGGATTGACACACATTATGATTGTCTTGTTGCACCTCTTCCCATGTCATCCATGATATATAAACTTGTGCATTTTCTTAGCAAATTTGTTGTGATCTTTCTTGATGGCATCTTCATACATAATGATCACATTGCCTATCATCACTTGCATGATATCATACACATCTTGAGCATCCATTGCCATATTCATGCTATTGATAAACCGTCTCACTATGACATCATTTTGCACCGTGGTTGCATTCATCATATTCACAACACCTTTGTGTGCACAATGATTGCATTTCCTCCCATGAATGCTTTGCATACCATTCTAGATCATCTTGATAAGCTTCATGCGCTTTGCCACGAACTATATTGCTGCACGGACTCATTCTTACATGATGGACACTTTGAGTGCGCTAACCATTGTATTTCCGAGTGTTGCTTGTGTTTGCTCTTTTTGCATGTCTATCACTCCGGCGACACTTTGGACTACTTGGATGGCGCCATGTCTTCAACTTCGTCCAACTACAAGTCCGTCTACGACAATCGTTTCCATGGTGATGAGGATCACGATCCGAGGTCGGATCTTTCCCAAGGGAGGGGAGATGATGCGGAGCATCCCACGTTCATCACCATGTACACTCCGACTACTCTCCAAACCCCAAGTGGGCATATGACGAGACCTCGAACAAACGCCATTGGACACAAGGTGAACTCGCTCCTCTCGAACCTTCACTTCCCACATGTGAGACATGGTTACTACCTCAAATATATGTGCTAGGCATGACCAGGAACAAGGAGGAAGATCATGGACAAGACGGCGAGGACACCAAGTACAAGGACCAAGAGAGGAAGCTGGCGAAGCTTCTGGCCGGACGTCTGACCAGGATCTGGACGTCTGACGACTCCCGAGCTCGGACGACTGGCCCCCTCCGGACGTCCGTGCAGCGACCACCGAACCAAATCTGCGGACATCCGAAGATCACCGGACGTCCGGGACCCGTGAGCCTCCGGACGACCGACCCTCCGGACGTCCGGATCAAGCATGCCCGAAGTTGAATCTACGGACGTCAGAAGAGCACCGGACGTCCGGACCTTCCGAAACCTCCGGACGGCCGGAACCCTCCGGACGTCCGACGCCTGCTCACAAGACAAGGTGTGTTGGGCGCAGTCCATGTACCCTTCACTTACTTCTTCGTGGCCCATGACTATATATACTCCTCCCCCTCCTCCTAGTTAAGGTTAGCGTTGATTTAGCTCATAGATAGAGCTTCGCTCATCCATACCGGATCTACTCCACGAGAGAGACCGCGGCCCCTCTTCGAAGACGATCCACCTTGGATTCAAGACCTCCCTTTGCGGAGAAGACCATCATCAAGACCTCCTCACGGGGAAGAACGGCTACCGTTTGTATCGTCCTTTGTTGACCTTGAATCATGTATCTCCCTTTGTGTTCTTTGACCTAGCATTTGTGTGACCGATTCCTTGTTGGTTGAGTGTTTTCCCTCGTTCCTCCCCGTGATTTCCTCGTGTTCTTCTGCTCGTTCTTCGTAATCCACCGTAGGATCCGCTCCAACGTGAAAGATCGCCCACGTAGGGTTCCGCCCTACATCAATAGGGCTTTAACATCTTCACTTAGCCATAGGAGTTTTATGGTAGGCTACGATGTAGCCCCTGGTATGTACGCAGTTATCCGAATACGGTTGCGTTACATAGGTGACCAGAAAACGGTCCTTCGGGTAATACGGAAGAAGGCACAAAAGATTCTGATAAGTCGCCGAGTGGTTGACCAGCTCTCACCGCATCATGACAGTCAGTTTTCGGCTTTCTCTACTGATGTGTTTGACCAGGCGAACCGGAAACACAATCGCAGTAGTTATCCCTTTACAACCCTAGTCGATAAGACAGAATGTAGGGTAGCAAGCACAGGAGCCGGGCAACCCAAATATTGACCAAAGACATGATTCGGAGCTGATGCATATAATGCCAAACTCGTGACGCCGGAGTATGCTATAGAGCTGTTCGGACTTTTTCGGCAACCCATATGTTGCCATATCAAGCCCCTGGCGATTTTGTGCCGAGGTGTGTGCGTGAAACAATCGAAGAAGCAAGGTATGCTTGTATGCGGAAAAGCAAATACTGATGATTAGGTTCACTAAAATCTGATTGATACGTTGAACGTAATATTACAGATTATGACACCACCACCGGGCCATTTTATGTGCCAGGGGTCGAGGGCTGAGGAAAAAAGGCTTTGTACAGGTTTCAAATAGAGTTTTTGGTCTACAAAAATCTTTTGGATCTTCTGTCGCATGTCTGCGCTGCATGTGCCTCCGCGAAAAGGCTTCCTTGGAGGGAACAATCCGTGGCTATTTGTAGGAAAGCCGGGCTCATAAAGAGTCCTTTCAGGTCCGTAGGATGGACATGTATTGATTCGCCTATGGAAAAAATGGTAAGAAAATAGTTAGAAAAGGAGAAAAGGTTAAAGACCGGACGAACCACTTTGTAGGCCTGTCTGTATTGTGTCTCCGCCGATTACCAAGGTATTTTGAGTGCATAATTATGTATGCACGGTGCAAAGTCCGCGGGTGCAAGAGGTGAACGATGGAGGCGGAGCTGCTAATCCAGCTCCAACATTGACCAGTCCTGAGTAGTAGAGGTCGGCGGTTTAATGACCGATGAGGTATGCGGCTTGAGGAGGCCGCTTTGTACTTCAGTTGTGATTGCCGCAGTATGCCCCTCAGTTCGGAGGGAATGTTCCTTGTTTCCGTTGACCGTTATGGTGCCGCGTGGACCGGGCGTAGTATGGGACCGCATTGAACCAAGCAAAAGCGGTCCGCCCGAGCAGTGCATGGTAGCCAATGCGGAATGGGACAACACCGAAGATCAAGTCTACGCGTCGGAATTTTTTCGGTGAACCGTAGACGACTTCCAGTGAGATTGAGTCTGTGCCATGGGCTTCTAGTCCGGCTATTACTCCCTTGAAGGTAGTTGTGGTGGGCTTGATCCTTGAAGGATCAATGCCCATTTTGCGGACAGTGTCTTGACAGAGCAAATTGAGGCTACTGCCGCCGTCCATGAGGACTCGCGTGAGATGGAATCCGTCAATAATTGGATCGAGGACCAGAGTTGCCGAACCTCCATTACGGATACTGGTTGGGTGGTCCTTGTGATCAAAAGTGATCCAACAGGCCGCCCATGGGTTTAATTTTTGGGCGTCCGGCTTCATGTCCTAGTCGTCTCATAGTTCGTGCTTGCGCTCCCTTTCAAAGGTATGCGTCACATATATCATGTTTACGGTTTTTACTTGGTGAAATTGCTTACATGCCACGGTGCTCGATGGCGAGCCTCCTCTTCTTCACTGTTACTGGGCGGCCCCTTCCCTTTGTGTTCGGCATTGAGCTTGCCGGCTTGTTTGAAAACCCAACATTTTCTGTTGGTGTGGTTGGCGGGTTTGTCGGGGCTGCCATGGATCTGACAGGGCCGATCCAGTATCTTGTCTAGACTGGATGGACCATATCTATTTGCCTTGAATGGCTTCTTCCGTTGACCGGTTTTGGAGCCACTGAATCCGGCGTTCACCGACGTGTGTTGGGTTCCTGCATTAGTGTTGCTATGCTTGTCTTTATTGCGTCCTGGCTTGCCATTGCCGTCCCTAACTTCGGAGGTGCCAGGATCGCTCGTGCTATTGCTTCTACGAGCGAGCCATCTATCTTCTCCCGTGCAAAAGTGGGTCATTAGTGCGGTGAGAGCTGCCATGAACTTGGGCTTTTCTTGGCCAAGGTGGCGAGCGAGCCACTCATCGCGGATGCTATGCTTAAAGGCCGCGAGTGCTTCGGCATCCGGACAGTCGACAATTTGTTTCTTTTTAATTAGGAACCTAGTCCAGAGTTTCCTGGCTGACTCTCCGGGCTGTTGAACCATGTGACTTAAGTCATCGACATCCGGAGGTCGGACGTATGTGCCTTGGAAGTTGTCGTGGAAGGCGTCCTCCAAGTACTCCCAGCTGCCAATAGAGTTTTCTGGTAGGCTATTTAACCAGTGTCGGGCTGGTCCCTTGAGTTTTAGCGGGAGGTATTTGATGGCATGAAGAACATCACCGCGGGCCATATGAATATGGAGAAGAAAGTCCTCGATCCATACCGCGGGATCTGTTGTTCCATCATATGATTCGATATTCACGGGTTTAAACCCTTCTGGGAATTCGTGCTCCATTACTTCATTAGTGAAGCAGAGGGGGTGTGCTGTGCCTCTATATCGGGCCAAGTCGCGACGTAGCTCGGATGGAGTCCGTCTGCGGTTTTCGTCTTGAACATGCTCATGCTTGTCATGTCTGGCTAGATAGCAGTCATCGCGCGTCGGGGCACGCCCCCGCGATCCGTAGATCGATCTGGTCTCACCTGCTCTATTTTCCAGGTCCGGACGCAGGTCGTATGTATACCCCCGAGCTGTTATTTCTCTACCTTTACGGTGAGTAGCATGGGTTGGTGTTCGGCTTGAGTTGCCATTCTATCCCGGCCACGTGGTGCTCGGTCAGCCGCGTTACGCGCTGATGGTACGGGCTCCAGTGCCTCGTGGTAGCAGTTTACGCTTCGGGTAACTTTTGGTTGGGCACTCGAGGCCATATTCCTCGGCTGCCAGGACATTAGTCCACCTGTCATTGAGTAGGTCTTGATCAGCTTGAAGCTGCTTCTGCTTCTTTTTCAGGCTCCTTGTAGTGGCTACTAGCCGGCGCTTAAAGCGCTCCTGCTCGAGAGGTTCTTAGGCACGATAAAGTGCTCGTTGCCGAGGCTCACCTCATCCTCGGAGGGTGGAAGATAATTGCTGTCCTCCGAGTCTTCGTTTACGGCCTGTTCTTCAGGGCTAACTTGCCCATCTTCCCGATCGTCCTATTCGGAGGTTGGCTCGACGAGGTTTTCTTGGTCTTCGGCATCGTCCGAAGTATTGTTGTCTCTCGTGCCGGTATTGCTGTCTTTTCCACGACATGATTTAGAGCGGCGCCGCTGACGTCGTCGCTTTGGTTGTATCTCAGGAGGTTTATCCTCGACTGCATTCTTCTCGTTATCGCTGTTACCCTCTTTGGGTGTGTCCACCATGTACACGTCATACGAAGAGGTGGCCGTCCAGCGTCCGATAAATGGCGGGTTTTGGGCCTGCTCTTCTCAGGCATCGTCGTCCATACTGTCGATGTCTTCAGAGCCGTAATCGAGCATGTCAGTTAAGTCCTCGACAGTGGCTATGAAGTGGGTGGTGGGTGGGATGTAAAATTCCCTGCTCTCAGCCCCTAGTCCGGGCTGGTCATAGTTCGGATGTTGCTCCTCTGTAATGACGAGGGATCGCATCAAGTCCAGAGCCTCGTTTAAAGGCGAGGTTTGGCCGGGGAGAAGAGAATGCGTGGAGTACGACGGCAAGGAGACTCCCTGGCCAAGCCCACACAATACTGACTCCAAGGGTTCGGAGCCAGTGTCCGGGGAAGTGTCCGTCTTCATGATGGTTGCCAGCGGCACTACTTCCCCCGGCTCTCCTGTACTGGGCTCAGTGGTCACACACAGTCTGGCGGGCTCAGGGATTCCGTCTTCGGACCTGGCAATGCGCTCCGGATCTAAGGCCAGAGCGGAGGTTGGGGTCGTGAACCCTTGGAAGATCAAGTCTCCTCGGATATCAGTGAGATAGCCCAGGTTTCCAAAACTAATCTGGTAACCTGGGGTGTAGCTATCGATCTGCTCTAGATGGCTAAGCGAATTGGCCCGCAGTGCGAAGCCGCCGAACACAAAGATCTGGCCAGAAAGAGAGACCTCCCTCAGGGCAGTATTGTTGTAGATGATGGATGGAGCCATCAAAACTTCTGGCGACGACACAGCGGAACTCTCAATGAAAGCACCAATGTCGGTGTCAAAACCGGCGGATCTTGGGTAGGGGGTCCCGAACTGTGCGTCTAAGGTCGATGGTAACAGGAGACGGGGGACGCGATGTTTACCAAGGTTCGGGCCCTCTTGATGGAGGTAATACCCTACTTCCTGCTTGATTGATCTTGATGAATATGAGGATTACAAGAGTTGATCTACCACGAGATCGTAATGGCTAAACCCTAGATGTCTAGCCTGTATGATTAAGATTGTTCCTCTATGGACTAAATCTTCTGGTTTATATTGACACTAGAGGGGTGAGGGAGTCCTGGACTAAGGGGTCCTCGGGCGTCCGGCCTGTTATCCATGGGCCGGACTGATGGGCTGTGAAGACACGAAGACCGAAGACTATACCCGTGTCCGGATTGGACTCTCCTTGGTGTGGAAGGCAAGCTTGGCGGCCAATTATGAAGATTCCTTCCTATGTAACCGACTCCATGTAACCCTAGATCCCTCCGGTGTCTATATAAACCGGAGGGCATAGTCCGGATAGGACAGATTCATTACCATATACTCATAGGCTAGACTTCTAGGGTTCTTCCGTTACGATCTCGTGGTAGATCAACTCTTGTAACACTCATATTCATCAAGATCAATCAAGAAGGAAGTAGGGTATTACCTCAATATAGAGGGCCCGAACCTGGGTAAACATCATGTCCCCCGTCTCCTATTACCATCAATCCCAGACGCATAGTTCGGGACCCCTTACACGAGATCCGCCGGTTTTGACACCGACATTGGTGCTTTCATTGAGAGTTTCGCTGTGCCTTCGACAAAAGGATTCGATGGCCCCTTCGATCGTCAGTAATGACGTGATCCGGGGAGAAACCTTCCTCCCCGGACAAATCTTTGTATTCGGCGACTTCGTACTGCAGGCCAACTCGCTAAGCCATCTGGATTAGATCGATAGCTACGCCCCTGGCCATCAGGACAAATTCGTAAGCCTGAACTACGTCGCGGACATCCGTGGAGACTTCATCTTCGACGGATTCGAGACCGCGGCAACCGCTCCCCTTCGCCCCGATAAACATGGTTTAAACTTGTCATCGGGCCGCATCCAGGAGATAGCTCCGTAACAACTCTGACATTAGATCCGGAGCAGATCAAGTCGTCCGAAGATGGGAAACTCAACCCCATCATGGGGGCTACCAACTTAGTGGCGGTGGAGCCGCATGCAGATTCCACTTCGTACGATACTTGCATGATGAGGACATCAATACCATTGTTACACCCATAGCCCCTACTATTACATATAATGGACCAATTACTAGAGCTCGCGCACGCCAATTAAATTACCAGGTACTTTCGTTTCTTGGTAATGATTCTAGTGTTCATGAGAATATGATGCTGCCTAAATTGGATACATTTGTTTTGCTTACAAATGAAGGGCCTAGCTTGGAGAAGGATGAACATTGGAGCAAGAACAAGCATGGAGTTGATGTCATGCGCAAGGGGAACAAGAACGGAGTTACAAGTGATGATTTCAGGACTTTGAAGCCACCATAAGGAGTGAATGAAGCCTTGGACGAAATATACAAGATGCCACTTCATAAATTTCGTCCAGAGGCTATTCTAGGTGCTGCGTCACCTTATTATTGGGCCAGGCCCATGTAACTTCGAAATACATAAGTATAGGCTGTTTTTAGAGTCCGTATGTGTGGGGAAACAAGAGATAGGGTTGGTTTCGGACCCCTTCCCCAAGGGCTACGAAATCCCCCCCCCCCCCCCCTCTTCCTCCATATATACAGCCCTTAGGGCACCGTTTAGACTTTGGGTTTTCTTTAGATTAAAAGTTCTCCATAGCTGCAACTTCGCGTACTTCGTTTGTGTTCAACAACCAGACAAAGGCGTCATAGAACCCTACTTTGATCAATACAGCTTTCATCTTATATTCGCAATATCCAGATTGCAATCTCAGTTTCTTGCTTGTTCTTCGTTTGCTCGCAGGAAACAGACCCTCGTGGTCAGGTTGATCGTGCTCCCGCGTGGTCGATAACCTCTCGGAGTTGGTTTAGCGATTGCTAAGGCGCGGCGCCCTCGCCGTTAAGTAGTCGGATCGTCAAAGTCGATTTCCACCAAAGCTATATCCAACATCTCATCGAAAGACGGGACACCTTTGCCTCTATCAAGTGGTATCAGATTTCCAGGTTGCTTAGTGAGATTTTACAGTTTTTCATTGTTTAGATCGAGTCTGTTCTTCATACCTATAGTCCACGAAAAAGCCAAAAAAATTAGGGTTAGTTCATCCCATCCGAACCAATCTGAGCCTTTGCATAATCTTTTCTGTATTTGCTTTGTTGAATTTGCGGTTGCATCGTCGTGTCAAGTTGCTGGTCTTAGCGTCTAGTCCTTTAGAGTTTCGAGTTCTGTTCACAGGTTGTCACGTCGCCGCTGCCATATATCACCACCGCATCATCATCGTCGCTGCCATATACCACCACCGCGCCAACTTCTTCATCGCTGCCATATACCACCACCACATATTCACCGCCAATCCGAGTCCATATCGCCAACATATATCCGCCACCAGTCGAAGTTCCACCAAATTCATCTCCGCCACCGGTCCGAAGTTCCACGGTTTCATCTACGCCACGGTCCTATTCTGAGACCAGTATTTTGTTACTCTGTTTTGGTTTTCCAGATCACGCCATACTCCGAGTCGTGACAGAGAAGGACTCCCCAACTTCCATGCTACCCGCAGTAGAAAAATAGTTCCAGTTTCAAAAAAAAAACTAAGTCTAGAAAATTCTGGCTAAGCGGTTTTTAGGCCATTTGTAGACTTTTTCGAAAAAAAATTGTTGCGGAGCAAAAAAAAAGAGGAAAAAAGTGCAAAAAAAAGTGAAAAAAAAGGAAAAAAATTCAGAGTGTGCTCCTCCCTTGTTTACGTGCAGCGCCTTGATTTTGTTGGCCTTCTAGGCTCACGTCTCTAGTACGGTCTAGCCTAGGACCAGCACAGTACCGTCGTTGACTGTTTATTCAACTTTGCATCTCTTAATTGATTATTGCTGACCCTTTTTGCTACCATATTATAAGCCTTCCCAGCTCCACATACATCTACGTCGATGCTTGACTCTCCCTGGTAATCGCTCTATCCAAGCTTTGAGAGTTTTGACTACAACGGTTGCCGATCACCGCCTGCTGTTGGGTAAGAACTGGTAAGAATTTGAGATTTGCTTGACGGTTTTGTGACACCCACCACCACCTCTTGTTAGTAGTCTATAGGATCATATTCTTGTGTGTTTCTATTGCTGCTAACCATGCCGGGATCACAAGCCGCATTTAGACCGACCGGGAGAACATGATGAATAAGGAGTTGCATGATAAATTTCAGCAAATGATGAGTGGACAGGTGCAAGATGTGCTAAACAGATTTGAAGAGGCCATCGAGAAGATAGATGGCATGGAGAAGACATTCGAAACAAAGCTCGATAAAAAAGTTTAATGAATTGCTCACGCGTCTTCCACCACCACCACCGGCTGCACCTAACGCACCTCTACAACAACAACAACAATGACTACCTCCACGTCGCGAAACAGCCCTCCGCCGAGCGAGCCATGTCCCTCTTGCGCTTGGCCAAACTGTTGGTGTTGTTGTTGATACTTCTATGGCTCCTGCTGCTGATGCGGAGGATGATGATTATGTGGGAGATTACGAGGGTGAAGTTGATCAAAATCAGAACTACGTGCAACCACCAGCACCACAACCACCAGGTCATCCACATGCAAATAATGGCAATGTTAGGGCTCCCCCTTAGGTACGAGATCATGACCATCTCCCTAAACTGAAATTGAATATTCCACCATTTGAGGGTAGATATGTTCCTGATATATATCTTACTTGGGAGTTAGAAACTGAACAACGATTTACATGTTTACAATATCACGAGGAGAGACGTTATCCTGCCATTTGTTTGTGCTTTCACTAGCTTTGCATGTGTTTGGTGGTGCGAACATTGTAGATTATATCCTGTTCCAGCTACTTGGGCTGCTTTGAAAACTGCTATGCGTACTCGTTGGGTTCCACCATATTATCAACGTGAATTACTTCAAAAATTGCAGCGCTTAAGACAAGGAAAAAATTCGGTGAAGAATATTATCGGGAATTACAAACTGGCTTGATTAGATGTGGTATTGTTGAGGAGAATGAAGCTATGCTTGCACATTTTACGGGTGGATTAAATAGAGAGATTCAGACCATTCTAGACTATAAGGATTATAATAATATCACTCGTTTATTCCATCTTGCTTGTAAAGCTGAACGTGAAGTGCAGGATCGGCGTGCATTGGCACGAACTACCTTTTACGCAGGTCGACCTTCATCATGGACACCACGTGCATCATCTACTTCCTTTGCACCATCACCTCCTTCAGGTGCCACCTCCAACCGTGATACAAGAAAGCAGACATAACCACCACTATCTGCCAAGAGCACACCTGCCGGGCCTGCACAGAGCTCTTCTTCTTCCATGGCGTCAACAGGGCACACAAGTGATATTATTTGTCGTTGTTGTAAGGGAAGAGGACATTTTGCGAGAGAATGCAAATCTCAGCGTGTGATGATTGCTACTGAGGATGGTGGGTATGAGTCCGCTAGTGACTATGATGAGGAGACTTTGGCTCTTATTACACATGAAGAACACGGTGGAGATGATTATGATCATGAGACGCAATACATGGCTGCTGAAGATGCTGACAGGTATGAATGTTTAGTTGCTCAACGTGTTTTGAGTGTGCAGGTTACACAAGCTGAGCAAAATCAGAGGCATAATTTGTTCCATACAAAGGGAGTTGTGAAGGAACGTTCTACTCGCGTCATCATAGATGGAGGAGCTGCAACAACTTGGCTAGCATGGAGATGGTGGAGAAGCTATCTCTCACCACAAGACCACATCCACATCCTTACTACATCCAATGGTTCAACAACAGCGGCAAGGTTAAGGTAACATGTACTATTCGTGTGCACTTTAGTATCTCTACATATGCTGATTATGTTGATTGTGATGTGGTACCTATGCAAGCATGTTCCTTATTACTTGGTAGACCATGGCAATTTGATAAAAATTACGTACACCATGGTAGAAACAATCAGTATACTCTTGTTCATAAGGATAAAAATATTACTTTGCTTCCTATGACGCCTGATTCCATTTTGAAAGATGATATTAATAGAGCTAATAAAGCAAAACAGGAGAAAAATAAGAGTGAAAATCAGATTGTGGCAAAAGAATTTGAGCAACAATTGAAGCCTAATAATAAACCATCTACTGTTGCTTCTGAAATTAAATTGAAAAGTGCATGTTTACTTGCCACCAAATCTGATATTGATGAGCTAGATTTTAGAAAATATGTTTGCTATGCTTTTGTGTGCAAAGAGGCATTATTTTCATTCGAGGACGTGCCTTCCTCTTTGCCCCATGCTGTCACTAACATTTTGCAGAGTTCGGCCGACGTCTTCCCACAAGACGTGCCACCGGATTACCACCTATTCGAGGGATTGAGCATCAAATTGACTTAATTCCGGTGCATCGCTACCCAACCGTGCACCATACCGTACCAATCCAGAGGAGACGAAGGAGATTATGCGTCAAGTACAAGAGCTTCTCGACAAAGGTTATATACGCAAATCCCTTAGTCCTTGTGTTGTTCCTATTATTCTAGTGCCGAAAAAGGATGGTACATCGCGTATGTGTGTTGATTGTAGAGGCATTAATAATATTACTATTCGTTATCGTCATCCTATTCCTAGGCTAGATGATACGCTTGATTTAATTGAGTGGCTCTACAATTTTCTCCAAAGTTGATTTGCGTAGTGGATACCATCAAATTCGTATGAAATTGGGGATGAATGGAAAACATCATTTAAAACTAAGTTTGGATTATATGAGTGGTTAGTCATGCCTTTTGGGTTAACTAATGCACCTAGTACTTTCATGAGATTAATGAACGAAGTTTTACGTGATTTCATTGGACGATTTGTGGTAGTTTACTTTGATGACATATTGATTTATAGCAGATCTTTGGAGGAACATTTGGAACATTTAGGTGATGTTTTTATTGCTCTACGTGATGCACGTTTGTTTGGTAACCTTGGGAAGTGCACCTTTTGCACCGACCGAGTGTCTTTTCTTGGCTATGTTGTTACTCCACAGGGAATTGAAGTTGATAAAGCCAAGATTGAAGCTATTGAGAGTTGGCCGCAGCCCAAAACGGTCACACAAGTGAGGAGTTTTCTTGGCCTTGCTGGATTCTATAGGCGTTTTGTGAGAGATTTCAGCACCATTGCTGCACCTCTCAATGAGCTTACAAAGAAGGATGTGCCTTTTGTTTGGGGTACCGCACAGGAAGAAGCCTTCACGGTCTTGAAAGATAAGTTGACACACGCTCCTTTACTCCAACTTCCAGATTTTAATAAGACTTTTGAGCTTGAATGTGATGCTAGTGGAATTGGATTAGGAGGTGTGTTGTTACAAGATGGCAAACCTGTTGCATACTTTTCTGAAAAATTGAGTGGGCCTAGTCTGAATTATTCTACTTATGATAAAGAATTATATGCTCTTGTTCGGACTTTGGAGACATGGCAACATTATTTATGGCCCAAAGAATTTGTTATACATTCTGATCATGAAACTTTGAAACATATTAAAAGTCTAGCTAAACTGAATCGTAGACATGCTAAATGGGTTGAATTCACTGAGACTTTCCTTTATGTAATTAAACACAAGAAGGGTAAAGAAAATGTTATTGCTGATGCATTGTCTCGTCGCTATACTATGCTTTCACAACTTGACTTCAAAATATTTGGTTTGGAGACCATCAAAGATCAATATGTGCATGATCTTTGATTCTAATGGTGTATTGCAGAATTGTAAAGAAGGGAGAACATGGAACAAGTTAAATGCGTTAATGATGGATTTGTGTTTCGTGCTAACAAGCTATGCATTCCAGCTAGCTCTATTCGTCTTTTGTTGTTGTAGGAGGCGCATGGTGGCGGATTAATGGGACACTTTGGCGCGAAGAAGACGGAGGACGTACTTGCTACACATTTCTTTTGGCCAAAGATGAGACGGGATGTTGAGCGTTTTATTGCTCGCTGCACTACATGTCAAAAAGCTAAGTCACGACTCAGGCTTCATGGTTTATATATGCCTTTGCCTGTACCTAGTGTTCCTTGGGAGGATATATCTATGGACTTTGTTTTAGGTTTACCTCGAACAAACAAGGGGAGGGATAGCATATTTGTTGTCGTGGATAGGTTCTCAAAAATGGCACACTTCATACCATGTCATAAAAGCGATGATGTCGTTAATGTTGTTGATTTGTTCTTTCGTGAAATTATTCGCTTGCATGGTGTGCCCAATACTATTGTTTCAGATCGTGATACTAAATTTCTTAGCCACTTTTGGAGATGTTTATGGGCTAAGTTGGGGAGTAAACTGCTTTTTAGTACTACTTGTCACCCCCAAACTAATGGACAAACTGAAGTAGTCAATAGAACATTGTTTACTATGCTTAGGGCTGTTTTGAAGAATAATAAGAAAATGTGGGAAGAATGCTTGCCTCATATTGAATTTGCTTATAATCGTTCATTGCATTCTACTACTAGGATGTGCCCTTTTGAAATTGTGTATGGTTTCCTCCCTCGTGCACTTATTGATTTGTTGCCTCTTCCATCTTCGGAGAAGGTTAATTTTGATGCTAAAGAACGTGCTGAATTGATTTTAAAAATGCATGAGTTAACTAAGGAAAACATTGAGCGTATGAATGCTAAATATAAAATTCTTTGGAGATAAGGGTAGAAAACATGTTGTGTTTGCACACGAGATCTTGTTTGGTTACATTTATGTAAGGATAGGTTTCCTAATTTGCTGAAATCAATGCTATTGCCACGTGCTGATGGTCCATTTTAGGTGTTAGAGAAAATAAATGATAATGCATATAAACTTGAGCTGCCTGCAGATTTTGGGGTTAGTCCCACTTTTAACATTGCAGATTTGAAGCCTTATTTGGGTGAGGAAGATGAGTTTCCGTCGAGGATGACTTCATTTCAAGAAGGGGAGGATGATGAGGACATCAATACCATTGTTACACCCACAGCCCCTGCTGCTATACATAATGGACCAATTACTAGAGCTCGCGCACGCCAATTGAATTATCAGGTATTTTCGTTTCTTGGTAACGATTCTAATGTTCATGAGAATATGATGCTGCCTAAATAGGATACATTTGTTTTGATTACAAATGAAGGGCCTAGCTTGGACAAGAAAGATGAACCTTGGAGCAAGTTCAAGCATGGAGATGATGGCATGCGTAAGGGGAACAAGAACGGAGTTACAAGTGATGATTCCAGGACTTTGAAACCACCATAATGGGTGCATGAAGCTTTGGACGAAATATACAAGATGCCACTTCATAAATTTCGTCCAGAGGCTATTCTAGGTGCTGTGTCACCTTATTATTGGGCCAGGCCCATGTATTTTCGAAATACTTAAGTATAGGCTGTTTTTAGAGTCCGTATGTGTGGGGAAAAAGAGATAGGGTTGGTTTCGGACCCCTTCCCCAAGGGCCACGAAATTCCCCCCCCCCCCTCTTCCTCCATATATACAGCCCTTAGGGCACCGTTTAGACTTTGGGTTTTGTTTAGATTAAAAGTCCGCCATAGCTGCAACTTCGTGTACTTTGTTTGTGTTCAACGACCAGACAAAGGCGTCACAGAACCCCACCTTGATCAATATAGCTTTCATCTTATATTTGCAATATCCAGATTGCAATCTCAGTTTCTTGCTTGTTCTTCGTTTGCTCGCAGGAAACAGACCCTCGTGGTCAGGTTGATCGTGCTCCGGCGTGGTCGATAACTTCTCGGAGTTGGTTTAGCGATTGCTAAGGCGCGACGTCCTCGCACGTTCGTAGTCGGATCGTCAAAGTTGATTTCCACCAAAGCGATATCCATCATCTCATCGAAAGATGGGACACCTTTGCCTCTATCATTGCATCAACGGAACCCCAGACTTGTCTCCGATATCGAGTTCCGAAACCTGCGAGCCCATGGATACCAAACTCGATCGGCTATCGATCTTCAAGTTCAGCGCCGCGGATATCTTCCAACACTCGCCCATGGGTGACCTACTAAACTCACTAAAAAACCTATCCCTGGCAGATGGCTCGTCGCCGAACTATGTTCGTTCGACCTTACGGCGGATGATGGAGAATTTTGCTTCCCACCCGCCACCCACTCCATAGCCACCGTCGAAGAACCAACCAACACGCCTGACCCCTGCTCCGAAGACATCGACGGTTTGGATGACGATGAGGGGCAAAACCAGGGCTTACTATCCGCTATACATGGGGCGACCACTTCCTGGTATGACGTATGTATGGTGGACACACCCAATGACGATCTCGACGGTGACAAGGAGGATCCAGTCGAGGATAAGCCTCCTAGTACACAGTCCAAACACCGGCGCCCCCGGCACCACTCTCAGTCATGTCACTCAAGGGAAAACAATATTAGCATCGGAGGTGATAGTACTCCAGACAACGAAGACCCTGTTGAGACAGGATCCGAACAGGAGGACCAGGAAAGCGGGCAGGATAGCCCTGATGAACAGGCCACATAAGGAGACTCGGAGGATAGTAATTATCTTCCACTCTCCGAGGAAAAAGAGAGCCTCGGCAACGAGGAATTCATCATGCCCGAGGAAACTCTAGAACAGGAGCGCTTTAAACGCCGGCTCATAGCCACTGCAAGGAGCCTAAGGAGGAAGCAGCTGCAGCTTCAAGTGAGCCAAGATTTGCTCAACGATAGATGGACCGAGGTCCTGGCCGCCGAAGAATACGGCCTTAGCATCCCAGACAAAAGCCACCACAACAGTAGGTGGCTCCCTCAATACAATGGCAAGGCTTTGGATCCCACACCACCATCGAGTAAGCCGGTAGGCCGACCACAGTTCGGTCCAGGCAAAGCAGCAGCCCCAGCAGAGCACCATACCAACCCATCCGGCCATCCAAGCAAGAGTAAAGAGGCTCGGGGGAACACTCGCGACATCCAACAAGACCTGGAGGGTAGAACCGGACACACAAAATTGACACACAGATCGCCGCGACATGCCCTGGCCAGTAATAACGGTTACCTTTTCGGACACAACAGACCCGAGCACGCTCATTCCGAAAACCGTAAACGGAGTCCGCCGGATGTGATTCACAGTGTGGCCCAACATAGAGGAACCGCACACCCTCTTTGCTTCACCGACGAGGTAATGGAGCATGAACTCCCAGATGGGTTTAAACCCATCAACGTCGAATCATACGATGGAACAACAGATCCCGCAGTATGGATTGAGGACTTCCTCCTCCATATCCACTTGGCTCGCGGAGACGACCTTCATGCCATTAAATACCTGCCTCTCAAGCTTAAGGGGCCAGCACGATACTGGCTAAACAGATTGCTCGAAAATTCTATTGGAAGCTGGGAAGATCTGGAAGACGCCTTTCGTGACAACTTTCAAGAAACATATGTCCGACCACCAGATGCCGATGACTTAAGCCATATTGTCCAACAGCCCGGCGAGTCAGCCAGGGAACTCTGGACTAGGTTCTTAGTCAAAAAGAACCAAATTGTCGACTGTCCCGATGCGGAAGACCTAGCGGCCTTGAAACATAGCGTCCGGGATGAATGGCTAGCACGTCACCTTGGCCAGGAAGGACCTAAATCCATGACAGCCTTTACCGCTCTAATGACTCACTTTTGTGCGGGAGAAGACAACTGGCTCGCTTGCAAAAGCAACAACGCCAGCGACCCGGGCACTTCCGAAATCCGAGACGGCAACGGCAAGCCACGACTAAACGAGCATAACAGTCGCAGCAATAACGAAAGATTCCGTGACATAGCGGTCAACGACGAATTTCACAATCGGAAACCCGGTCAACGGAAGAAGCCATTTAAAGCCAAACAGGACGGACCATCCGCCCTTGACAGGATAGAACCGACCTTGTCAGATTCACGGCCACTGAGGGAGTCCTGGACTAGGGGGTGTCCGGATAGCCGGACTATCATCACGGCCGGACTCCAAGACTATGAAGATACAAGATTGAAGACTTCGTCCCGTGTCCGGATGGGACTTTCCTTGGCGTGGAAGGCAAGCTTGGCGATACGGATATGTAGATCTCCTACCATTGTAACCGACTCTGTGTAACCCTAACCTATCCTGTGTCTATATAAACCGGAGGGTTTTAGTCCGTAGGACAGAACAACAATCATACCATAGGCTAGCTTCTAGGGTTTAGCCTCCTTGATCTCGTGGTAGATCTACTCTTGTACTACCCATATCATCAATATTAATCAAGCAGGAGTAGGGTATTACCTCCATTGAGAGGGCCCGAACCTGGGTAAAAACATTGTGTCCCTTGTCTCCTGTTACCATCCGCCTAGACGCACATTTCGGGACCCCCTACCCGAGATCCGCCGGTTTTGACACCGACATTGGTGCTTTCATTGAGAGTTCCTCTGCCGTCCACCGATAGGCCCGATGGCTCCTTCGATCATCAACAACGATGCGATCCAGGTGAGACTTTTCTCCCGGACAGATCTTCAGTATTCGGGCGGCTTTGGTAATGGGCCAATTCGCAGCCATCCGGAGCAGATCGAAGCTACGCCCGCCATCAGTCAGATTTGGAAGTCTGAACTATACGGCCGATATCCGCGGAGACTTGATCTTCAACGGATTCGAGCTGCAGCCAAGCGTGACGCATTGTCTCGATGGGCATGATCTAGCTCTGCAGCCGAACAGTGCCCCGGAGGCCGCACCAGCATCCGCTCCGACCCTTAATCCGGAGCCGGATTCCCCGATCGAGGACGAGTGGTTGGACACCGCCTTGGGGGCTACAATCTCTACGGCGATCGAGCCGAACTCCATCCCTGTCCTTTGCGAAGACCCGACTCTGGGTGCCGGACTCCTCTCCGGACTCAACCCTCCAGCGCCCCTTGCCAATCGAATACGATTGGGCGCCGGTCATGGAGTTCACTACCGGACATCTTTCAAAGCACTCACCCTTTGGCGACATCCTGAATTCACTAAAGTCTCTCTCTTTATCTCGGAGAGCCCTGCCGGACTACGGACGGGAAGGTTGGGATACGGATGGCGAAATTCAACGCCCACCCACCACCCACTTTGTAGCCATCGCCGATGATTTAACCGACATGCTCGACTTCGACCAAGACATCGACGGTATGGACGACGATGCCGGAGACGACCAAGACCCAGCGCCTACAGGGCACTGGAAGGCCACCTCGTCATACGACATATACATGGTGGATATCCCAAAAGATGGGAACGGCGATGGAACAACGGAGGATGACCCCGCCAAAAAGCAACCGAAGCACCGACGTCAGCGGCGCCGCTCTAAATCCTGCCACAGCAAAAACGGTGATTCCGGCACGGGAGATAATAACACCCTGGATAGTACCGAAGATAACCCCCTCCAGCAGGACTCAGCGCAGGAGGAGGGAGAAGCAAGTCCGCACGACAATGCGGTAGAAAGAGAGGTCGAGGACGATAATTATGCGCCTCCCTCCGAAGATGAGGCAAGCCTCGACGACAACGAATTTGTCGTGCACGAGGATCCCGCCAACAGAGGCGTTTCAAACGCAGGCTTATAGCCACGGCAAGCAGCCTCAAGAAAAGCAAGAACAGCTTAGAGTCGACCAAAACCTGCTAGCTGACAGATGGACTGTAGTCCTTGCAGCCGAAGAGTATGAACTCGAACGCCCCTCCAAAAGCTACCCCAAATGCAGGTCGTTGCCTCGATCAGAGGAGGAAGAACCCAAGTCACCAGCGCACGACATGGCAGACCGGCCACCACAGTGGTCAGCATGACAGAAGCCTCTCGCCCTCCGCTCAAGCCACACCCGGCGACGCTCAAAAGTACCAAGGCACGGAAAACGCTACGGACTTGCGAGATATATTGGAGGATAAGGCAAAACATACAAGATCAATCTACGGATCGCGTGGGCGCCTAACGACGCGGGATGATTACCGTCGCGCGGATCTGACAAACCCGGTCGGGCGAACACGATGAGACAAAGCTCATATGAGCTACTTCGTGATATAGCCCAATACAGAGGCGTCGCACACCCACTATGCTTCAGAGATGAAGTAATGGATCATCAAATCCCCGAGGGCTTCAAACCCGTAAACATCGAATCATACGACGGTACCACAGATCCTGCGGTCCGGATCGAGGACTATCTCCTCCATATCCACATGGCCCGCGGTGATGATCTACATGCCATCAAATACCTCCCACTCAAGCTTAAAGGACCAGCTCGGCATTGGCTCAACAGCTTGCCGCCAGAATCAATTGGTTGTTGGGAGGACACGGAAGCCGCATTCCTTGATAACTTCCGGGCACATATGTGCGACCACCAGACGCCGATGACCTTAGCCACATAATTCAGCAGCAGAAGAATCGGCGGACAATTCTCGACACGGTTCCTAACAAAGAAAAATCAAATCGTTGATCGTCCGGATGCAGAGGCCCTTGCAGCCTTCACACATAACATCCATGACGAGTGGCTTGCGGCACCTAGGACAGGAAAAGCCAAAATCCATGGCAGCCCTCACAACACTCATGACCCGCTTTTGTGCGGAGAGGACAGCTGGTTAGCTCGAAGCAACAACTTGGCCAAACATCACGATAGTTCGGATACCAAGGACAGCAATGGCAGGTCGGCGTTGCAACAAGAACAAGCGCCCGCATTAACAGCGATATCACATCAAGATACGGTCGTCAATGCCGGATTCAAAGGCTCTAAACCGGTCAGCCGGAAGAAGCCATTCAAAAGAAATACCCAAGGCCCGGCCCAACTTGGACCGAATACTCGATCGCCAGCGGATACATGGCACCCCCGAAAGACCAGCCAATCACACCAACAGTGACTGTTGGGTGTTCAAGCAAGCAGGCAAGTTAAGTGCCGGACTCAATGACAAGGGGCTGCATAGCGATGATGAGGAAGAGCCCTGGCCGCCAAACAATAGAGGGCGGAAGGGTTTTCCTACACAAGTGCGGACGGTGAACATGATATACACAACCCACATACCCAAAAGGGAGCGGAAGCGTGCACTAAGGGACGTATATGCGATGGAGCCAGTCGCCCCAAAGTTCAACCCATGGTCTTCCTGCCCGATCACCTTCGATCGAAGGACCACCCCACTAGCATTCGTCCACGGCGGTTTCGCGCATTGGTTCTTGACCCAATTATTGACGTATTTCACCTAACCAGAGTCCCGATGGACGGCGGCAACAACTGAACACGCTTTATCGGGATACAGGTCGCAAAATGGGCATAGACCCCTCAAGGATTAAACCTAAAAGAGCGACCTTTAAAGGCGTCATACCGGGTGTAGAGGCCGGTTATGCGGGCTCGATTACACTCAAGTGGTCTTCGGATCCCGGATAACTTCCGAGCGAAAAGTTAATCTTTGACATCGTCCCATTCGCGGCGGCTATCATGCACCTTTGCCGGACGAACCGCATTTGCAAAGTTCAATGCGGTGCCGCACTATGCATACCTCAAGCTCAAGATGCCAGGCCCTCGAGGAGTAATCACGGTCAATGGAAACACCGAATGCTCTCTCCGAACGGAGGAGCACACGGCGGCCCTTGCGGCGGAGGTACAAAGCAGCCTCTCACAGCAATTCTTGAGTCTGGCCAATAAGCGTCCGGACAACATCAAGCAGCGCCGGAGTAACCTACAACAAGACCGCTGACATGATTCAAGCATCGCGTAGTAATTCGGCCCCAACCCCAGCCCTCGAAATTGCGAAGCTTAGTGTTACGCTGCACATAATTACGCTCTGGAGATACCATGGGCATATGGGGAGGGCAAGACCACGCACGCCAAGAATGCGGCTCGATCGCACTGGGGGCTCCAGTTGTGTCATTCTTTTTCCTTTTCCTTTTTCTTCCTTTTCTTACTTTCAGGACTCCGTCTTTCAGAAGTCTGTCCGCACCGTAATCGCCGAACTTACGATGCAACAGCCAGGAAGCGAAAGCCACGCCGAGTGTTCAGTGGTCTTTATTACGAGCATTATACCTGTTTTACATACCATCCTCAGCTTACCCCTGGACGGGGACATGTTAGATAGTCCCATCCCTTGCTTATCACACTATTTGTATCGTTCTGCTTTCATTGCAGTACCTTTTTGAATAAACAATACATAGCTTTTGCTTATTATTGCTCTAATTCCTTTATATATACATATGTTCATTTCATGACATGTTGCAACCGTACACTATGGTACGGCCAATACACCGTGGGCTTAAGTATCCCAAAATTATGGTGTGATAAGTCCGAACACTTTCACAAGTGCGGCACCCCAAACTTATAGCATTATATGAATCGGCTCCAAATCATGTCTTGGGTCAATAGTTGGGTTTTCCCGGCTCCCGTGTTTTGGTACCTTACGTTCCGTTATATCGGCTAAGGTAGCACCGGGAGAACCACTGCGATTGTGCCCCAGTTGAGCTGGGTCGAGCACCTCAAGGAGAAAGCTAAAACTATTTGTCATGATAGGGCGAGAGCCGGTCGCTGTTCGAGAGGTTTTTTCGGGTCCCTAAAGACTTATGCCGCTTAGAGCGAGGAACCGAATTGTCCGCCAAGGCGTGGATAAGCGCCCAACTCGGTCTTCGAATACTAGGGGCTTCGCGAAATTTAAAATTATAGAATTCTATGGTTAAGTGAGAGTGATCAAGCATTATAAGTCCGGTTGCCTTGTTTGTTGTGTTGAGCGCCTCCTAGATGGACCCAAAATGGGAACAAGAGTGCTCAAGTTTATCCCGAACACCCCAAAGACTCGTGGCATGAAATTTGAAGCCAACGACTTGCCATCTCTCAAATTTGATAAACGGCCGCCTGAAGGTAATATTTTAAATTAACAAGCGTTGCTTAGCGCATATGAACAAATTTTCAGCGTCTGAGGATAACAAATGCGAGTCTATTCAAAATTACATCTTTGGAGCACTCATCCGCTATTCGGCGGGCACCCTTCAGAGGCCCTCATAGTACATTTCGGTGATGCGATGCTCCTTGCCCTTCGGTGGCCCGTCCGTCACAAGCTTCTCCGCATCCAGCTTGCCCAAAGGCACTTTAGCACGGACAAGGGCCCGACGGACACCTTCAATGCAGACGGAGCGCTTGATGACTTCAATCCGTGGACAAAGGCCCACCAGCCTCGTGACTAAGCCAAGTAGCTCCTGTGCATGGCTTCCAATGGCCACGATCGCGCTTATAAGGCCCTTCATGGCCTGTTCGGCGACCTTGTGGAGCTCGACCATTGCTTTAGCTGGTCGCTCAGGGCACTGCCGGATGTACGGCCTCAAAGATACTGAGACCAGAACACCTTTTCCGTCGAGCTCCCCTCCTTGGCGCGGTAGAATGCGGCAGCATCAGACACACTACGGGGCAAATCTGCGAATGCTCCCGGAGAGCTCCGAATCCGGGTAAGTAATAGGTAATTCACTTTCACATGCTTGCTTTGCATAAAGAATGCCTTACCCGCCGCTATCTTCTTCAACGACTCAATTTCTTGGAGGGCTTTTTGGGCCTCGGCCTTAGCAGCTTTGGCACTCTCAAGAGCCGAGGCGAGCTCGGACTCTCGAGTCTTCGAGTCACGCTCCAAACTCTCATGTTTTTCCACGAGAGCTTGGAGCTCTTGCCGTACCTTGGCCAGCTGCGCCTCCCCCTCACTCGCTCGGTGCGTTCCTGACCGCTTTGTTTCGGCCCACGGACACCGCTTCCTTCAGGGTCGCCACCTCGTTCGTGGCCCCTACAGTACCCATGTTATTCCTGTTATTTTTGCAACCGAAGCCTTTCTATAAGGTCTTTCTTTAATAAGGTACCACTTACCTTCCTTGTCCTCGAGCTGCTTCTTGGCTTGGCCGAGCTCGTTCTCGGACCGCTCGAGGCTCTGCTTCAATGCATTGACCTCCAGCGGTCCGGTCTGGCAGAGGTCAGCGGCGCCTTTGCATTCCCATATTGACATACTTATGTTAGACTCCTCAGATATCTTTTTAGATCCTTAGTCCGGCTTTTCTTTCCGAACACCGAACTAAGCATCGAGGGCTACTGTCTATGCGGTAATATTTTTACATATTCTAAACTTACCTCAAAGCCCGTTAGAAGGCTGGTCCAGGCTTCGGTCAGCCCGCTCTTGGCAGACTGAACTGTCCGGATCACCGAACTGATAACAGTGCGGTGCTCCTCCTGATGGAGGCGCTGTTAAGCGCCTCGATGCTATCCGGTGCCTCGGTTGGACGGAGGACACCGGCGTCTTACCCTTCTTACGAAGGACCGCTTGCCGGACTCGAAACGGCTGAAGGTTCCGGCATGGAGTCCGGACAAGGGTCGGGCTTAGAGCCTCGGGAATCTTGCCCCCACGCTACCGAGTCCGGGAGGTTGCCTTGTGGCGCCTCTGCGCCACCTCCTCTGGACCAAGCCCCTTGGGGCCCCACCGCTGGCGTCGTCTGCAGCGTGAGGTGAGGAGGCGGTCGAAGTGAAGTACTCTCCATTTCCGGCGAACTCGAGGGACCCGCCGTGAAGTGGCGAACTTCGCCTTGGGCGGGCTGCATGATTGTTCGGCGTTAGAGAACACTATGCAATGATAAAAAAGCCATGGGTATCCGGACACTTACGATCTCGCCAGGGGCTTGGCCCTTGTTGGCCAATCCTCCTCGTCGCCGTCGACGTTGGTGGAGAAGTCCGGAGGAAGGGTTCTTCCCTTCTTGGACCCTCCGGCCTCCCCAGCTTTGGCGGCCTTCCTTTTCCTCTCCTCCCCCACTGGGGGAGAAGCTTCTTTTTCCTCCTCCTCGTCCTCAGGAGAAGATTACGCTTGAGAATCCGACAAGACTGGCGTCGGGAGCTCCTTCGAGTTCCCGTGGCCTCCTTCTTGGCCTTCTTCTCCGGCACCACATGGGGTACCGGAGCCAGCAGCCCCGTCAATCGGGCGTCCGCTGGGTCTTCCGGCAAAGGAGTCGGACAGTTAATCTGTCCGGACGTCTTCAGCCAGTCCTGTCAAAGATTAGGGAGTTTTAGATCCCACATAGAGTCAATCTATGAAAAAAGAGTCCCGTAAAGGGTAAAATAACTTACCTCGCCGGCTTGACGCCGCGAGCTGTATCCGCTATCTTTGTTAGCGGATGATGGGGCTTCAGCGCCCTTGAACAGCACCTTCCAATCATCTTCGTACGTAGTCTCGAGGAGCCGGCTCAAGGTTCGGTGCTGTGCCGGATCAAACTCCCACAAATTAAAGACCCGTTGTTGGCATGGGAGAATCCGGCGGATGAGCATCACCTGGATTACGTCGACGAGCCTGAGATTCTTGTTCACCAGGTTTCGGACGCATGTTTGGAGTCCGGATAGCTCGTCCGAATTCCCCCACGTCAGGCCCGTCTCTTTCCATGACGAGAGCCATGTGGGGAAGCCAGATCTGAATTCGGGGGCCGCCACCCATTCGGGGTCGCGTGGCTCGGTGATGTAGAACCACCCCGATTGCCACCCCTTTATTGTCTCCACAAAGGCGCCCTCGAACCACAGGAACTTGGTCATCTTGCCGACCATGGCGCCTCAAGATTTTCGCTTGACGGCCGCCCACTACCTTCGGCCCGACATTGAAGATCTTCACCATAGGCGAAGTGGGGCTGGATGCAGAGAAAGGCCTCGCATTACCTGACGATAAACGCCGAGATGTTGAGGATAAAATTGGGGCCAGATCGTGGAAGTCCAGGCCGTAGTAGAACATGAGCCCCCGGACAAATGGGTGAAGTGGAATACCTAGTCCGCGGAGGAAGTGGGGGAGAAACACCACCCTCTCATGGGGCCTGGGGGTTGGAATGAGCTGCCCCGCGTCGGGCAGCCTATGCGCGATGTCGCCGGACAAATATCCGGCCTCCCGCAGTCTTGTGATGTGCCCCTCCGTGACGGAGGAGGCCATCCACCTGCCTCCCGCTCCTGACATGGTTGGAGAAGGTTGAGGTGGGATGTGCGGACTTGGGCGCTGGAGCTCGAGTCTTGTGAAATGGATGAGCGAAGGAGTAAGAAGGCGTAGGTGAAAAGGTGGATCCTTATCCCCTTATATGGACAGACGAAGCTATGCGTCCCCCACCAGCCTGGTAAAACTCGCTTATCTCCCAAGCGCCGTAATCAATGGCGCAGATGGGTTACCCACGTCCGTATTGATGAGAATCCCGGAATAAGGGGGCACGATCTATGCTTTGATAAGACGTGCCAAGGAAACCGCCTCGCTAAACGCGCTAAGGTGGAACGGTAAAAAAACGATTCATATGAAGGCCCGGCCGTGGTGTGATGTCACGCCGCGAGTACGTCAGCCAGATCTGCAGGTTATTCTCTCTACGGTGGTATGTGGAACTTGTTTCTGAGCGGACACTATCCTTGTGTTCAAAACCTTCTATGAAGTATTCGGAGGAGGAACCCGCCTTGCAATGCCGAAGACAATATGCGCGCCCGGACTCGTCGTCATTGAAGCCTAGTTCAGGGGCTCTTGAGGGAGTCCTGGACTAGGGGTGTCCGGATAGCGGACTATCATCACGGCGGACTCCAAGACTATGAAGATACAACATTGAAGACTTCGTCCGTGTCCGGATGGGACTTTCCTTGGCGTGGAAGGCAAGCTTGGCGATACGGATATGTAGATCTCCTACCATTGTAACCGACTACGTGTAACCCTATCCTATCCGGTGTCTATATTAAACGGAGGTTTTTAGTCCGTTGGACAGATCATCACTCATAGCATTGGCTAGCTTCTAGGGTTTTGCCTCGTGGATCTCGTGGTAGATCTACTCTTGTACTACCCATATCATCAATATTAATCAAGCAGGAGTACGGTATTACCTCCATTGAGAGGGCCCGAACCTGGGTAAAAACATCGTGTCCCTTGTCTCATGTTACCATCCGCCTAGACGCACAGTTCGGGACCCCCAACCCGAGATCCGCCGGTTTTGACACCGACAGCCACCCTGATACACCAGCTAATCATACCAACAGAAACTGTTAGGTCTTCAAGCAAGCAGGCAAGCTTAATGCCGAATGCAAAGGGAGAAGGCCACCAAGCGATAAAGACGACGGCAAGGCTCGCCAGCCGATCACCGGGAGCCAGAAGCAGTTTCCCTCCGACGTTCGACCACTACCGGAGCGGAAATAGAAGTTCGGCTTCCGCCACCTACCCACTATGATGGCAAGATTTCCACCACGCGGACATCACTACGCGCTCAAGATACCATGGGCATCGGTTGTCGGATGTGGGGTTCCGGCAAACCCTTAAGGTTCAAACACTGGGGTGCGTGCGAAGTCTTTCCCTCCTACCGATCTGCGCCCTAGCTCACTAAGATCTCGCGGACGAACTCGATTTAACTCGCAAATACGTAAAGACACGGGATTTATACTGGTTCGGGCCACCGTTGTGGTGTAATACCCTACTCTAGTGTGGTGGTGGTGGATTGCCTCTTGGGCTGATGATGAACAGTACAAGGGGAAGAACATCCTCCTAAGGTTGAGGTTTTCTTGTGCTTGGTGACTTAGTGGGTGAGAGCTAGATGAACTGCTCGATGTCCCTCTTCACACGGGACCGTGATGATTCCTCCGCTTCCCTTTGAGAACGTTGTAGCCGTGGTGGGTGACTGCCATGAACTTGGCCAGGGCCGGATACCCGAGGATGGCGTTGTACGGCAGACGGATGTGCGTGCCGTCGTAGTCGATGAGCTCGGTGCGGTAATTCTTGCACTCTCCGAAGGTGACAGGCAGGCGGACCTGCCCTATCGGTGTGGTGGAACCATCGGTCACTCCTGAGAAAGGTTTGGTAGGCTGGAGCTGCTCATACGGCACTTGGAGGATATCGAATGTGTTGACGGACAGGACGTTGAGCCCTGCGCTCCCGTCGATGAGGGTCTTGGTAACCTGCACATTGCTGATGACTGGGGAACACAACATCGGGAGGGCGCCGGCGGTCGCCGCGCACTTGAGTTGATCTTCCGAGTTGAAAGTGATGGCGCATTCGGACCACTTGAGCGGGCGCGTGGCCTCGAGCTTGGGGAGCACCGCGTCCACCTCGCGAGCGAACTGCTAGAAGATGCGCTGAGAGGCTGGGGCCTGGGCGCCGCCCAAGATGCAGGCGATTGGGCGTGGCTCCTGGAAGCCCCCAGCCCCCTCGTCCTGATGGTGGTCGTCGTTCCTCCTTGTTGGCAGCAGCGGAGGAAGACCAGTGTTGCCTTGGGGGCGATTCTCACGAGGTTGGTCCCTCCAGGCCCCCTCGCGAGGATGGTCCTGCCAGCGGTCTTCACGAGGCCTGTCGCGCCACTCCTGGCGCGGGCCACGGTCGTCCCATTGTTCGCCTCCACGGCCGTAGCCCCGGTCACTGCGCTCGGGGCGTTGACCGAAGCATCCTTCTCGTATGGCTCTGAGCTCTTGGCAGTCGCTGGCATTGTGGGTGTTCAGGTTGTGGAAGGCGCAGAGCGGTCGGCTGTTCTTGGATGACTCGGGTTGATCTTTGCCCCGCTTGGTGTCGGGCTCCACTGCTAGCATTGTTGCTTCCTTGCGCTTCACGTCCTTGGCCTTGGCTTTCTTCTCCTATGCTCCTGCAACTGGCAACTCAAGGAGAGAGAGGCGCCCCTCCTCAGCTCTTGCGCACTTGGTCGCCAGGTTGAACAGCTCCTGAGATGTGCAGAGCTCCTCGTGGATGGAGAGCTCTTCCTTCATCTTGACGTCGCGGACGCCGTCAGAGAACGTGGAGATGATGGCCTCGTCCGTGACCTTGGGGATCTTGAGGCGGGTGTTCTTGAAGCGCTGGATGTACTTCTGGAGGGTCTCTCCTGGTTGTTGCTTGATGCGGCGTAGGTCACCCGCGGCCGGAGGTCGGTCGCGAGTGCCCTGGAAGTTGGCGACGAAGCGGTCGCGCATCTCGTCCCAGGAGGAGATCGAGCCGTGCTGCAAGTTCAGGAGCCAGGAGCGGGCTCCATCCTTGATAGAGGCAAAGGTGTCCCGTCTTTCGATGAGATGTTGGTTTTCGCTTTGGAGGAAGTCGACTTTGACGATCCGACTACGAACGTGCGAGGACGTCGCGCCTTAGCAATCGCTAAACCAACTCCGAGAGGTTATTGACCACGCCGAGCACGATCAACCTGACCACGAGGGTCTGCTTTCCTGCGAGCAAACGAAGAACAAGCAAGAAACTGAGATTGCAATCTGGATATTGCGAATATAAGATGAAAGCTTTATTGATCAAGGTGGGGTTCTGTGGACGCCTTTGTCCGGTCGTTGAACACAAACGGCGCACGTGAAGTTGCAGCTATGGCGAACTTTTAATCTAAACAAAACCCAAAGTCTAAACGACGCCCTAAGGGCTGTATATATGGAGGAAGAGGAGGGAATTTCGTGGCCCTTGAGGGAGGGGTCGAAACCATCCCTAACTCTTGTTTCCCCACACATACGGACTCTAAAACAGCCTATACTTAAGTATTTCGAAATTACATGGGCCTGGCCCAATAATAAGGTGACGCAGCACCTAGAATAGCCTATGGACGAATATTATGAAGTGGCATCTTGTATATTTCGTCCAAGGCTTCATGCACCCATTATGGTGGCTTCAAAGTCCTGAAATCATCACTTGTAACTCCGTTCTTGTTCCCCTTTGCATGGCATTATCTCCATGCTTGTTCTTGCTCCAATGTCCATCCTTCTCCAAGCTAGGGCCTTCATTTGTAAGCAAAACAAATGTATCCAATTTAGGCAGCATCATATTCTCATGAACATTAGAATCATTACCAAGAAACGAAAGTACCTGATAATTTAATTGGCGTGCGCGAGCTCTAGTAATTGGTCCAGTATATGTAGCAGTAGGGGCTGTGGGTGTAACAATGGTATTGATGTCCTCATCAATCCTTGAGAGCCATGGGAAACCAGTTCGCCATGACTTTCTCATCACCGTTGGCTGCTTCGATGCTTAGCTCGTAGAGCTGCAGGAACTCTGCGGTGTCGGCGGTGCTGTCGTAGCGAGGAGGCAGATCCGGCTTGAACTTGCCTGGCCAGGCGACGCTACGCAGCTCAGGGGTGAAGGCGCGGCAGCCAGCCGTGGTTGCTGGGGCCTGCTTTGGAGGAGGAGCTTGGTCTTGACGAGGTCCTGAGTCGCGATGCTCAGGAGTCCCCCTCAACGTACGAACAACCTTCGGGACGGAGATGCGAAACTGGGCCATAGCATTCTGCGTCGGCAGGGCCCAGCCCTGCGCATGCCTCAGCCGCCGTTGGGTCGTCCGGACCACCAGGACGAGACCTAGTGGTGAGGGGCCACATGGCTAGTTAGGCTCCTGAGTCGCGATGCTCAGGAGTCCCCCTTGACGTACGAACAGACCTCCATACCTGTCCTCGCCGAGGCCCCGCTCGGGAGGGGCACGCGACGACCAGGTCTGAGGGACCTGGCAGGGTGGCGCACACTTGGGTGTGACCTGAGTCTTGCCCCCGTGCCCAGCCCCCTCGCGCGACTCTCCCTAGGGGGAGTGTTGCGACGAGGCTGGACACTGAGCCTTGAGGCTCCCTGAGGTTGGTACGGCCATGGGGCCGCCCTCAGTTGTTTATCACCAGCGCGGAGCGTAGCGCTTCCACACTTGCACGGGCATAGCCGCCCCTCGACCGTGTCGACTGCCTGCACGGAGCACGGTGCTTCCACTGGTTCGTGGGTGAGGGCTCCCTCTGAGTGGAGGCCCCGGGATGTGTATAGCCCCGCCCTGACACGTGACTCGGGCGACAGGGCTAGACGAGGTGTGTCTAGGCACTCGTGAGCCAGTGCAGGACTCACGCGGTCCTACCTCAAGGCGGGTTGTGCCTGGTCTTGATTCTTGATAGTTGCGGTGGCCCTGCGAGATGGTTAGGCAACCTGCCGGGTGAATCTCCTGAGGTGATCACATGAGAAGGCCAAACACCAACGACTCTAGGAGGTGACGTGAACGGGGCCGGCCTGCCAGACAGAGCTCAATCGTTGGGTTTATCGACACTGTAGGGACGGACCCGAGCACAGACGCCGTGCCTAGTATTCTCATGCAAAAAATCTTGAAGAAAGATGACCGACGTGCGGCTCCCGTGGTGGCGAGGCACCGGGTCGCGTGCCCCGGCTTGTCCGTCCATGATTAGCTCATGTGAGAACGAGGCACCAAGGGCCATGGGTGGTGACGTACACAGGAGCTGGCCCGCGAGCCAGAGCTCAGCCCCTTGGGTTTAGCGACGCTGCAGGGACGGACCCGAGCACAGACGCCGTGCCAGTCCTTAATCATGAGGGGGTCGTGGGCGGGCTTGCAAGGGTGCACAACGTTCATGGTATCGAAGTACCGGACATGCAGGTGATAATCATAAGATGACTCAAGCAATGCTAGCTTAGATAAATGCAAGAACGATACACGCCACAGGGACGGACCCATGCGGCCTGGGGATGATGCAGCCCGAGGGGCGCCCCCAACAGAGCAAGTTAAAGATGAGGATACATGTCGCAGGGGCAGGCCCGTGCGACCTGGGAATGATGCAACCCGAGGGGTGCTCCGAGCTGACTAAACCAGAAAATGTCACCTGGAACTGTTGTCGACAAGTTGTTAGGGTAGCTGAATGCGCGTGCTAAAGAAGTTGTTCCTCACGAGCCGCTAGGATCCTGATCCTCAGGAGGCTCTGGGAGGCCGGGAGGCTCATGAAGAACTGTTGCCATCTCCACAAGGACCGCCTGGTGCCTGCCTTCCTGGGCCGCCAGGATGCCCCGTAGGCGGCGCTGGAAGGTGACAGCCGTGTTCAGCAGGGCGAAGGGCATGCGAACGTAGCTGTGAGGTGGACCTCCACACCGGCTGATGCGGGATGGCCAGAAGTGCTCCTGAGATGCGGCTCTGTTGAGCCCGAGGTAGTCGACGCAGGAGCGCAACTCGTCATCCTCGCCAAGATAAGGAGCTGCGTCGGGTGGTGGGCGGCGGTCGCCGCGAATGACTATTGCTTCTTGAAGCTCCTTGGTGGTCTTGGTGATGAACTCCTAAGCACCAGGCACCTCGTGCCTTGTGCACCGACGAAGGAATCGTGCGGCGAAGCATGCCTCCATGTAGTGCCCGAGCGCCTCCCTCAACTTGCGACCATCACTATTGGTCACTGAAAGGTCATTGTTTTTCATTTGCGACCTTTTTTGACCAAAAACAGAAGTTCAAAAGTTGGCGGTCGTAAACTGAAATTAACGACCTTTTCTGTGAGAAGGTCGTGGAAGGCCACGACCAAAACAAAAGGTCATGGATTCTATGACCTTCTATTTTGGTCGCTAGCTGTCTGCCCAGGCCACGTCGGATCCGACGTGGCAAGCTGACGTGGCAAATGAAAAGGTTGTTGGTTAAAATCAGCCCGGTCCAGGGTCACTGACAGAAGGTCACTAGTTGATA
The DNA here is from genome assembly GCA_021605145.1 of Aegilops bicornis. Lineage (NCBI taxonomy): Eukaryota > Viridiplantae > Streptophyta > Magnoliopsida > Poales > Poaceae > Aegilops > Aegilops bicornis. The sequence continues at coordinate 362,740,077 of CM038671.1, forward strand.
TATTTCTTATAGTGCTCGTGACGTTGGCTAGGTATGAGGCCCTACAAAAGAGAGCCCCCTAGCCCAGCCTGAGGAGGGCATCGGGCGCGCCTTCCTATGCGAGGGAGGGTGGCGCCCCGTCTGCGGGCGCAGATCCTGAGGAGGTGCCAATGGAGACACCGTTCTCCTGAGGCCCTTGGTGGAGCAGCTGCTTTTTATTCTTGGGGAAGGCCTCAGGAGGGCAGATGATGCCTTCGTTGTCTGGGTCTTCGACCGCCGCAGCCTGGTAGGTCCGCTCGAGGGAGCACACCACGTCCTTCTCTTCGCAGGCGACCGTGATTATGCCGCAGCTCCCTGGCATCTTGAGGACATTGTAACCGTGATGAGTCACCGCCATGAACTTGGCCAGGGCCGGATACCCGAGAATAGCGTTGAAGGGAAGGCGAATGTGGGCGATGTCGAAGTCGAGGAGCCCGGTGCAGTAGTTGTTGCGCTCGCCGAAGGTGATAGGGATGCGGATCTGCCCTATCGGGGTGGTGGAGCCATCGGTCACTCCTGAGAAGGGCTTGGTCGGCTGCAGCTGATCGTATGGCACTTGGAGGCGGTCGAATGTGTCGATAGAGAGAACGTTGAGCCCTGCTCCACCATCGATGAGGGCCTTGTTGACTTGGACGTTGCTGATGATCGGGGAGCAGAGCATCAGGAGGGCATCGGCAGTTGCCGCACACTTGAGCTGGTCGGATGAGCTGAAGGTGATGGTGCACTTGGACCACCCGAAAGGTGCACGCGTGGCCTCGAGCCTAGGGAGGCCGCGTTCACCTCACGAGCAACCGCTTGAAGATGCGCCGAGGCTGGGACCGAAGCGCCGCTTAAGATGCGCGGCGATGGCGCGCGGCTCCTGGAAGCCCCCAACCCCCTCGTCCTGGTGATGGTCGTCGTTCCTCCTTGGCGGCGGTGGCAATGGAGGGAGGCCAGCCTTGCCTTGAGGACGGTCCTCACGAGGCTGGTCCCTCCAGGCACCCTCGCGAGGCAGGTCCGGCCAGCGATCCTCATGAGGCTGGTCGCGCCACTCCTGGCGGGGGCCACGGTCGTCCGAGCGTCCTCCACTTCGTCCCCCCCCCCCTCGACCGTAGCCTCGGTCATTGCGCTCGGGCGTCGACCGAAGCACCCATCGCGGATGGCCCTGAGCTCCTGACAGTCGCTGGTGTTGTGGCTGTAAACGTTGTGGAAGGCGCCGAACGAGCGGCTGCCCTTGGATGACTCCGGGTGGTCGCGGCTGCGCTTCATCTCTGGCTCAGCCGTGAGCACGGCCGCTCCCTTGCATTTCACATCCTTGGCGTTGGCCTTCTTGTCTTCTGGGTAGGCAGCTGGAAGCTCGAGGAGGGAGAGGCGCCCCTCCTCGGCTCTCGCACACTTGGTCGCCATGTTGAACATCCCAAGGGCCATGCATAGGTCCTCGTGGATGGTGAGCTCCTCCTTCATCTTGACGTCGCGGATGCCATCATAGAACGCGAATATGATGGCCTCGTCCGTCACCTTGGGGATCTTGAGGCGAACGCTGTTGAAGCGCTGTATGTACTTCTGCAGGGTCTCTCCTGGCTGCTGCTTGATGCGCCATAGGTCATCCACGGCCGGCGGGCGGTCGCTAGTGCCCTGGAAGTTGGCGACAAAACACTCGCGCATCTCGCCCCAGGAGGAGATCGATCCCGCGGGCAAGTTCTGGAGCCACGAGCGTGCGCCATCTTTGAGGGCCATGGGGAACCAGTTCGCCATGACTTTCTTGTTGCCGTTGGCCACCTCGATGCTTAGCTCGTAGAGCTGCAGGAACTCAGCAGGGTCGGGGGTGCCGTCATAGCATGGAGGCAGGTCGGGCTTGAACTTCCCAGGCCAGACGACGCTATGCAGCTCAGGAGTGAAGGCGCGGCAGCCTGCTGTAGTCATTAGAGCCCGTCGTGGGGGCGGAGCCTGGTCTTGGTATATGCAGACCGCCAGCACGGGTGGTGCACGGTCTTGACGCGGTGGTGCGGGGAGCGGAGGAGCGTCTTCTTGCGGCCGAGGGACCTCCCGGCAGCTTCCTTCTTCATGCGTGGGCGCCTGGCACGGTGGGTCGCGTCATGGGGCCACGCGCCTTGGTGTGATGGCGACATCTTGATGTGGAGGTGGTGGAGGCGCTCCGTGGGCCACGTCGCCCGCAGCGGGAGGCGGACGAGGCAGCGAGAGCGACGGTGTAGGGGAGCCCCCATCGCCGCTGACAAGCTCGGCGATGCGGTCTAGCCAGTCCCCGTAGAGGTCATCGACCAGGCGGTAGCGCAGGAGCTCATGCGACGTGAGCAGCACGGCCTGTGCGTCCACGGGCCCGCGGCAAGCGTGAGAGGACGAGCCGGCCGGAGTCAGCGACGGGGCGGCGGTGCGTCCGTCCCGCCGCACGAAGGGGTGCAGCGACGAAGCCTGCTGCTCGTTTCCCGCTGGGCCGGTGGCGGCATTGGCAGCAGGTGATGGAGAGCGATGGGGAGGCCCGCCGACGGCGCCGTCTGGGCGACGCGAGCGTTGAGAGCGGCCCGACGCTTAACGCGGGCTCGACGAGCATCAGCCATGGAGCTGGCGAAGCGGTGGAGCATGGATCGATGGAGGAAAGGCTTCGGCGCACCCCTACCTGGCGTGCCAAATGTTGGATTCAGGACTCCGGAGACCCTTGAGAGGTTTGAACTCTGGGGTGCGCACGAAGGACTCTCCCTCCCCAGCCTGCCTACCAAACGATTCCACGGCCTAGCTCGACGAACCCAAAGAACACGAGACACAGAGATTTATACTGGTTCGGGCCACCGTGTGGTGTAATACCCGACTCCAGTGTGGTGGTGGTGGATTGCCTCGTGGGCTGAGGATGAACTAATACAAGGGTGACAGCCTCCGGAGGAGAGGTGTTCTTGAGCTCTATGAGCTGGTGAGGGTCGTCATGGTGGAATGGATCTAGTCCAATATGAGTTGAGCCCCCCCCCCCCCCACCCCCCGCCTACGATGGTGGCTAGTCCTATTTATAGAGGCCCTGGTCCTCTTCCCAAATGTAGGCGGGAAGGGATCCCACAACGGCCAATTTTGAAGGGAGACAACTAGTACAAGCTATCCTGACAAAAGTAGTCTTCGCCTACCAAAGGCTCTAGTGGTGACGCTGTCGTGGGCTCCGCGATGACCTCCATCCTGCCGTCCTGCTCATCCTGGTCTCGTTCCACTTATATGGAAACCTTTGTCTGATGCCTCGGGACTCCTCGCCTGTGCTTGCCTCTTTAACACCAGAGGGGAAACCGGTACTCTGCGCTCGCTGGCGCCCGCCTGGCCTTAGTCGTCACGACTCATGCCATGTGAACCTCGCGAGGTGCCCCTTGTATAGATATCTCCGCTCCTCAGGAGACAGCCTAGCAAGGCCGCCCCCAGGGAGGTATTTGTGTCGTCCACCTCGTTAGGCTTGGCCCCTCGCGAGGGTCTTGAGCTGATGTTGTCGAAGCTGGGCCATACCGGGCTGTTGGTGGAGCCATGCCGTGGGCCACAGGAAGGCAAGTCTGGGTACCCCCGTTCCCAGGACGCCGACCCTGACACCTCTGCAAATCCATGCTTCCGTCTGCGAAGGGACTATCTGTTTACTTTTATGTTGAGTCATCACCTTCTCTAATAAGCGCCAGACCTTAGAGCACTGTCGTCATGCTCATGCATTATGTGTAGTGAATGTCGGGTGTTAGCATGACTGGATCTTTTCGACCATGAATTGCCATGTTTAGTCACTGCTTGAACTTTGGAGGTGCTTTGCATTTATGTTTTGCGGTCTTAGAAAGGGCTAGCGAGATACCATTGTTGTCATATTATATCATGGTTGTTTTGACAAAGTGTTGATATTTGAGATATCTTATTATTGCTCTCTAGTTGTTTATATTATTGATATTTGTTAATATAATTTCTAAGAGTTATTGTTGACATGGTTAGTCATGATCTTTGCTGAAAACCTGGGTGCTACTTAAGCTTATTTATGTAAACAAGAGCAAAAGAGTTCGTAAAAGTTTTTCTTTTTCACTTTCAGTTTATCAACTGAATTGCTTGAGGACAAGCAAAGGTTTAAGCTTGGGGGAGTTGACATGTCTCCGTCGTATCTACTTTTCCTAATGATTTTCCTCTTGTTTTGGACTATAATTTGCATGATTTGAATGAAACTAACCCGGACTGACGATGCTTTTAGCAGAACTACCATGGTGTTGTTTTTGTGCAGAAATAAAAGTACTTGGATTGAAACGAAACTTTGTGAGGATTTTTTTATATAAATCAAGAAAAATACTAGAGCCAAGAACCACCGGTGGGGAGGCCTTGGGTGAGCACTACCCACCAGGGTGCCCCCTCCAGGCACGCCCAGGTGGGTTATGCCCACCTGGTGGCCCCGCAGACCCTAGCTCCGACGCTATAAAATCCTATTTTCGGAGAAATAAATTAGGGAGGAAGAATTGTCTCATTTCGCGATACGGAGCCGCCATCACCTCCTGTTCTTCATCGGTAGGCCAAATCTGGAGTCCGTTTGGGGCTCCGGAGAGGGGAAACTTCGGTCTTCGTCATCACCAACCCTCCTCCATCACCAATTCCATGATGCTCTCCACCGGGAGTGAGTAATTCCTTCGTAGGCTCGCTGGTCGGTGAGGAGTTGGATGAGATTCATCATGTAATCGAGTTAGTTTTGTTAGGGCTTGATCCCTAGTATGCATTGTGTTCTGAGATTGATGTTGTTATGACTTTGCTATGCTTAATGCTTGACACTTTGGGCCCGGGTGCCATGAATTCAGATCTGAACCGTTTATGTTATCACCATTATATCTATGTTCTAGATCTGATCTTCCATGTCATAGTCACCTATTACGTGTTATGATCCGTAAACCTGTAGGAACACGCGGTACGCTACGCTAGCGCCAAATAAAATTTTCTACCGCGCACCCAAGATCATGCTGCTGGAAATAGATCACGGGATCGGGTTTACCACTAGACTCGTAGTCACCGCAGCGGAAGTGGAGTTGGTAATGCGTGTAGCCGATCTCCCAGGTCGTCTCCTCCTTGCGTTGCCGATCTCCCGCGAACACCGAAGACCCGTGAACGGTGACTCCCACGAACGGCACCTCGCGGTTCCCTCGAACGGTTCGTCCAAGCACCGCAGATGCGATGCCTCCAAGGTATCCACACGTACGGGGAGCAGCGTCGAGCGGCGGACTGCTAGATCCGGTCGCGCCACATGGGCGTGGGGAGTGGCGGTGGCTAACCAGGGTTCAATTCAATCAACCCTAAGTGGTGTGCCCACTCCCCTTTATATAGACCTCCGAGGTGGGCTCAACAATTGAGCCCACTAGGAGTCCACATCCATTTTCCACCGAATGGGCTGCCGCCCCTTAAGTGCGCGACCCTATAGGTTCATGTACACATGGACACGACCAGAGTCGATAGTTGGTAGCGGCTCCTAGCAGAACGTGCCAACTCCCATGTGGGCGTAAAGTCGTTTGACGAACCTCAACAATGTGGCATATGCAACATTCCTTTTGCCTCACGATATTTGTTGTCGAGCTCAAGGCGAGTACTTGTCACCCTTGTGATAGCTCGACCTCTCTTCTCGAAACCATGATACAAATTCATGAACTGGGTTAACACTTAACCCAAGTCGCATGCCATGCTTTCCGAATCTGATCACTCGAGAGGGCCCAGAGAATATCTCTCCAAATAGGAGGGGCAAATCCCATCTTGGTCAACCATGTCTCGCGGCATGTCTCACGACTCACCCGAAAGCTACCTTTATAATTACCCAGTTACGGAGTAGCGTTTGATAGACCCTAAGTGAGTCGATCCGCATCCCGAGAACATGTGAGGACCTCAGGTCTAGGACATGGCATAGACATTGCACTTGAGACTAACAGATGACTATTTCTCGCTGCGTCTCAAAGTGGAGTGCATCATTTCGGTGATCTCCATCCCCGAGCCCATACTATCGGTTTAGCATCTCCATGCACATGACTTGTGAAACATAGTCATCAACCGAGTCGTATACTAGTCAAGGATATGTGTCGGCACAACCTTATCAACTAGGGACCATTAGAACAATCATCATACAATACATAGTTCCACAAACAAGTCACATACTTATTGATACATATCATTAATGATGTTCAAGGACAATACAAAGGACTCATGAATACATATGGAAATGTCATCATCACATGATTGCCTCTAGGGCATATCTCCAACAGTCTCCCACTTGCACTAGAGTCAATCATGTAGGCATCGTATGCCCATGGAGCTCATGTGCGCCTCATGCTTCGGTCATGGGAGACGCTTCGTCAACGGATCGGCAACATTTGCATCTGTGTGTAACTTGCATATGTTTACATCACCTCTTTCGACAATGTCGCGAATAAGGTTAAAACGCCTGAGTATGTGCTGGGTTTTATGATGGTTTCATGGTTCCTTGACTTGCGTAATGGCACCACTATTATCACAATAGAGGTCCAATGGCTTAGGCGCGCCTCAACCACACCAAAATCAGAAATGAAATTCTTCACCCAAACACCCTCTTTTGCAGCTTCAGAAGCCGCAATGTACTCAGTTTCTGTTGTGGAATCAGCTACCGTACCTTTCTTGGAGCTCCTCCAGCTCACTGCTCCTCCGTTCAGAATGAACACAAACCCAGATTGCGATCGACTATCATCCCTATCTGTTTGGAAACTGGCATCGGTGTAACTCTTTACAACGAGCTCATCCTCACCTCCATAAACCAGGAACATATCCTTAGTCCTTCTCAAGTACTTAAGGATATTCTTAACCGCAGTCCAGTGACTCTCCCCTGGATTAGCCTGGTATCTTCCCACCATGCTAAGAGCAAAACTAACATCTGGACGAGTACATACCATAGCATACATGATGGACCCAACAGTCGAAGCATACGGAATCCCTTCCATGCGTCTTCGCTCATCAGGAGTCGTAGGACTCTGAGTGTTGCTAAGACTAATGCCATGTGACATGGGCAAGAAACCTTTCTTGGCATCTTGCATGTTGAACCACTTCAACACCTTGTCAATATACGCACTCTGGCTTAATCCAATAAGCCTTCTCGATCTATCTCTATAGATCTTGATTCCCAAAATGTAAGCTGCTTCTCCCAAGTCCTTCATAGGAAAACTATTTTTCAATGAGTCCTTGATAGATTCAAGCATTTGAACATCATTTCCAATCAATAATATGTCATCCACATATAAGATCAGAAATGCAACTGAGCTCCCACTAACCTTCTTGAATACACAATGATCACAGTCATCCTTGATGAAGCCAAACTCTTTTACAGCTTCATTAAAACGAATGTTCCAATTCCGAGATGCTTGCCTTAATCCATAAATGGATCTCTGAAGCTTGCATACCATGCTAGACTTCTTTGGATCGACAAAACCCTCGGGTTGTGTCATATTCACATCCTCGGTTAAATTTCCATTAAGGAAAACCGTTTTCACATCCATCTGCCATATTTCATAGTCAAAATATGCCGCTATAGCAAGAATGATCCGAATTGATTTAGGCATCGCTACCGGTGAGTAGGTCTCATTGTAGTCAACTCCTTGAACTTGTCGATAACCTTTAGCAACAAGTCGATCCTTATGGACTGTGACATTTCCATCCATATCAGTTTTCTTCTTAAAGATCCACTTGCACTCAATGGCTCGAACGCCATCTGGAAGATCAACCAAGTTCCAAACTTGATTGCCATCCATGGACTTTAATTCAGATCTCATGGCCTCAAGCCATAACTCGGAATCACGGCTCTCCATCGCTTCCGCATACATAGTCGGCTCGTTGTTCTCCAAGAACAACACATTGCAGCCATGCAAATTGCGTACCCTTTCCGACCTCCGTGGAACCGGTGTCGACTCCACTACGGGTTCCCTGACTAACTCCGGTGTGACAGTATCACCTACCGGAACGTCTCCGTGTGGTTCTCGAATTTCTTCTAGTCGGACCATCCTCCCACTAGCCTTCCGATTGAGAAACTCTTTCTCAAGGAAAAGTCCATGTCGAGTGACAAACACATTGCCCTCATCACGGTTGTAGAAGTAATATCCCAAGGTTTCCCTTGGATATCCCACGAATATGCACTTGGCCGATTTGGGTGTGAGCTTATCCAACTGGAGTCGCTTGACATATGCTTCACGTCCCCAAATTTTCAGAAAAGACAAACTATGACTCTTATCAGTCCATATATCATATGGTGTCTTATTTACGGACTTAGATGGTACCCTGTTTAGTGTGAAAGCTGCAGTTTCTAGAGCGTATCCCCAAAATGATAAGGGTAAATCTGACTTACTCATCATTGATCGGACCATGTCCAACAGAGTCCGATTCCTCCATTCTGACACACCATTTCTCTGTGGCGTACCCGGGGGAGTCAGTTGTGGAACTATTCCACGACTCTTAAGATGATCATCAAACTCCTGGCTCATATACTCACCGCCACAATCAGATCATAGAAGTTTGATTTTCTTGCCGAGTTGATTTTCCACTTCGTTCTGAAACTCCTTGAACTTTTCAAAAGTTTCTGACATGTGCCTCATCAAGTAGATATATCCATATCTACTCAAGTCATCGGTGAAAGTCACGAAGTATTGGAAACCACCTCTGGCTGCCGTGCTCATTGGTCCACATACATCACTATGTATAAGTTCGAACAGCTCGGACGCCCTCTCGCAACTCTTTGCAAAAGGAGTCTTAGTCATCTTACCAAGTAGGCAAGACTCGCATGCCTCGAATGATTCAAACTCAAACAAAGTTAGAATTCCATCATCATGGAGCTTCTTCATGCGCTTTTGACTAATGTGTCCTAGTCGACAATGCGGATGTAAGTCGATTTATCTCATTAGGCTTATGCCTCTTGACATTTATGTTATAGACTGATTCACCTTCAAGATGTAGGATAAATAACCCATTTACAACGGGTGCAAAGCCATGAAACATATTATTCAAGTAAAAAGAACAACCATTGTCCTTAATACTGAATTCATAACCTTGTCTCATCAAACATGAGGCAGGAATAATGTTTCGACTCAAAGCAGGAACATAATAACAATTATCAAGTTCCATTACAAATCCTGAAGGTAAATTAAGTGGCATAGTGCCGACGGCCAATGCAGCAACTCTTGCTTTATTCCCGACGCGTATGTCGACTTCTCCTCTTGTGACATTCCTAGTTCTGCTTAGCCCCTGCATCGAGTTGCATATGTGAACAACCGATCCGGTATCATATACCCAAGAGCTACTAGAAACATCAGCAAGATAAATGTCTATAACATATACAAAAAAGTTTACCTGAAGAAGAAGTCATATTTCCAGTCTTCTTGCCCTTCTCGGCAAGTCACTTGCTGTAGTTCCTTTTCCAGTGTCCGGGTTCCTTGCAATGAAAGCAAATACTCCCCGAAGCCATCCCTGACTTAGGTGCAGCGGATGCAGTTGGAGTTGCCTCCTTCTCTTTGCCCTTTGCCTTAGCCTTTTTCTTGGACCAGCTCTTCTTGAACTTAGCCGAGTTCTGCACCATCAACACTTGACGATGTGTACCTTTTTTGATATCCTGCTCTGCCACTTTGAGCATCCCATGCAATTCAGTGAGCTTCTTTTCCATCCCATGCATATGGTAGTTCGAGATGAACGGCCCATAGTTGTCCGGAAGAGAACCCAGAATTGTATCTGTGGACAACTCATCCCCAAGTGGGAAACCCAGCCTATCCAGAGCTTGCATGTACCCGATCATCTTGATCACATGCGGGCTCAGTGGATCACCCTCTTTCAGCTTACAATCCATCAAGGATCGCCAGACGTTGAACCTTTCGGTCCTAGCCTGCATTTGAAACATGCTCTTAAGGTTCTCAATCACGTCGAAAGCCTCAATATTTTCGAACTGCTGCTGCACATCAGGCTCCGTAGAAGCCAGCATGAGACAACTGATCACGTTTGATTCATCAACGAGTTTCTGGTAGGCATTTCTGGCTGTGGCATTAGCATTATCGGCAGGTTCCTCTGGAAGCGGATTCTTTATGATGAGGACATATATACCATTGTTACACCCACAGCCCCTGCTGCTATACATAATGGACCAATTACCAGAGCTCGTGCACGCCAACTGAATTATCAGGTACTTTTGTTTCTTGGTAACGATTCTAATGTTCATGAGAATATGATGCTGCCTAAATTGGATACATTTGTTTTGCTTACAAATGAAGGGCCTAGCTTGGACAAGAAAGATGAACCTTGGATCAAGTTCAAGCATGGAGATGATGGCATGCGCAAGGGGAACAAGAACCAAGTTACAAGTGATGATTCCAGGACTTTGAAGCCACCATAATGGGTGCATGAAGCCTTGGACGAAATATACAAGATGCCACTTCATAAATTTCGTCCAGAGGCTATTCTAGGTCCTGCGTCACCTTATTATTGGGCCAGGCCCATGTATTTTCGAAATACTTAAGTATAGGCTGTTTTTAGAGTCTCAGATGTGTGGGAAAACAAGAGTTAGGGTTGGTTTCGGACCCCTCCTCCAAGGGCCACGAAATTCCCTCCTCTTCCTCCATATATACAGCCCTTAGGGCATCGTTTAGACTTTGGGTTTTGTTTAGATTAAAAGTTCGCCATAGCTGCAACTTCGCGTACTTCGTTTGTGTTCAACGACCAGACCAAGGTGTCATAGAACCCCACCTTCATTAATACAGCTTTCCACTTATATTCGCAGTATCCAGATTGCAATCTTAGTTTCTTGCTTGTTCTTCGTTTGCTCGCAGGAAACAGGCCCTCGTGGTCAGGTTGATCGTGCTCCCGCGTGGTTAATAACCCTCGGAAGTTGGTTTAGCGATTGCTAAGGCGCGACGTCTCGCATGTTCATAGTCGGATCGTCAAGGTCGACTCCCACAGAAAACGATAGCCACCATCTCATCGAAACATCGGGACACCTTTGCCTCTATCAAGTGGTATCAGATTTCCAGGTTGCTTGGTGAGATTTTACAGTTTTTTGTAGTTTAGATCGAGTCTGTTCTTCATACCTATAGTCCACGACAAAGCCAAAAAAAATTAGGGTTAGTTCATCCTATCCGAACTAGTCTGAGCCTTTGCATAGTCTTTTCAGTATTTTGCTTTGTTGAATTTACGGTTGCATCATCGTGTCAAGTTGCTGGTCTTAGCGTCTAGTCTTTTAGAGTTTTGTAAGTTATCACGCCACCGCCGCACCATCATCATCGCCCCTGCCACCTACCACCACCGCTCCGAATCCGTATCCATATACCACCACCGATCCATATCCATATCCTAACACCACCGCTGCCATATACCACCACCGCTGCCATATACCACCACCGTATATCCACCACCAATTGAAGTTCCTTTCATATTAGGTTTGCTTTCGCAATCCATCTAAATTCCGGTTCATGTTTCCTTGCCTGAGTAGGTTTCGGAAAACAAATTCGGCGACAGAAAATATTTTTTCCCTATCCTATTTTTAGGCTGTTCTGAGTCTTTTGAGACACTCTCCATCATAGTGATTTTTTGTCGCACTTTTTCGTCGTCGCTGCCCTGATTTCCGAAAAAAATAGTCAAAAAAAATTCGTGCCCATCCTGTCAGTTTGACCTGGGAAGAGTTTTGAGACACTCGCCATTATAGTGAATTTTCGCAAAAAAAAAGAGGAGCGCAAAAAAAAAGAGCGCAAAAAAACAGAGCGAAAAATAAAATTTCCAGAGTGTGCTTTTCCCTCGTTTACGTGCAGCGCCGTGATTTTGTTAGTGTTCTAGGCTCGCGTCTCTAGCACGGTCTAGCTTAGGACCAGCACAGTACCGTCGTTGAGCGTTTATTCAACTTTGCATCTCTGAATTGATTATTGCTGACCCTTTTTGCTACCATATTATAAGCCTTCCCAGCTCCACATACATCGACATCGTGCGTTTGACTCTCCCTGGTAATCGCTCTATCCAAGCTTTGAGAGTTTTGACTACATCGGTTGCCGATCACCGCCTGCTGCTGGGTAAGAACTGGTAAGAATTTGAGATTTGCTTGACGGAGTTGTGACACCCACCACCACCACCACTTGTTAGTAGTCTATAGGATCATATTCTTGTGTGTTTCTATTGCTGCTAACCATGCCGTGATCGCAAGCCATTTAGATTGACTGGGAGAACTTAACGAACAAGGAGCTTCATGATAAGTTTCAGCAAATGATGACTGAACAGGTGCAATATGTGCTGAACAATTTTGAAGAGGCCATGGAGAAGATCACTGGCCTTGAGAAGACGTTCGAAACAAAGCTCGATAACAAGTTTAATGAATTACAACCACCTAGTGTTGCTTCTGAAATTAAATGGAAAAGTGCATGTTTACTTGCCACCAAATCTGATATTGATGAGCTAGATTTTAGCAAATCTGTTTGCTATGCTTTTGTGTGCAACGAGGCATTATTTTCATTCGAGGACGTGCCTTCCTCTTTGCCCCCTGCTGTCACTCACATTTTGTAGGAGTTCGCTGACGTCTTCCCACAAGACGTGCTACCGGGATTACCACCTATTCGAGGGATTGAGCATCAAATTGACTTAATTCCCGGTGCATCGCTACCCAGCCGTGCACCATACCGTACCAATCTAGAGCAGACGAAGGAGATTATGCGTCAAGTACAGGAGCTGCTCGACAAAGGTTATATACGCGAATCTCTTAGTCTTGTGATGTTCCTATTATACTTGTGCCTAAAAAGGATGGTACGTCGCGTATGTGTGTTGATTGTAGAGGCACTAATAATATTACTATTCGTTATCGTCATACTATTCCTAGGTTAGATGATATGCTTGATGAATTGAGTGGCTCTTCAATATTATCCAAAGTTGATTTGCATAGTGGATACCATCAAATTCGTATGAAATTGGGAGATGAATGGAAAACAGCATTTAAAACTAAGTTTGGTTTATATGAGTGGTTAGTCATGCCTTTTGGTTTAACTAATGCACCTAGTACTTTCATGAGACTAATGAACGAAGTTTTTCGTGCTTTTATTGGACGATTTGTGGTAGTCTATTTTGATGATATATTGATCTATAGCAGATCTTTCGAAGAACATTTGGAACATTTACGTGCTGTTTTTATTGCTCTAGGTGATGCACGTTTGTTTGGTAACCTTGGGAAGTGCACCTTTTGCACCGACCGAGTATCTTTTCTTGGCTATGTTGTTACTCCACAGGGAATTGAAGTTGATAAAGCCAAGATTGAAGCTATTGAGAGTTGGCCGCAGCCCAAAACGGTCACAAAAGTGAGGTGTTTTCTTCGACTCGCTGGTTTCTATAGGCGTTTTGTGAGAGATTTTAGCACCATTGCTGCACCTCTCAATGAGCTTACAAAGAAGGATGTGCCTTTTCTTTGCGGTACCGCATAGGAAGAAGCCTTCACGGTATTGAAAGATAAGTTGACACATGCTCCTTTACTCCAACTTCCTGATTTTAGTAAGACTTTTGAGCTTGAATGTGATGCTAGTGGAATTGGATTAGGAGCTGTGTTATTACAAGATGGCAAACCTGTTGCATACTTTTCTGAAAAATTGAGTGGGCCTAGTCTGAAGTATTCTACTTATGATAAAGAATTATATGCTCTTATTCAGACTTTAGAGACATGGCAACATTATTTATGGCCCAAAGAATTTGTTATACATTCTGATCATGAATCTTTGAAACATATTAAAAGTCAAGCTAAACTGAATCATAGACATGCTAAATGGGTTGAATTCATTGAGACATTCCCTTATGTCATTAAACACAACAAGGGTAAAGAAAATGTTATTGCTGATGCTTTGTCTCGTCGCTATACTATGCTTTCACAACTTGTGATACGGCGTTGCCATATCTTCACGGAGGATCTGCTCTATGTTGCGAATCAACGCCACCTGAAGGGCACGAAGGAAAACCCTCGATCCCAACCAACAACGCTGTCTGGTAAAGGATAACTAGTGCAACCTGACGAGACCGAAGCTAACTATTGCAAATGCAACAACCAGCGACAAGTATTCGCCCAACCAAACTCTTAGTTCCAATCCATGCAACCACGCACGAAGTTGGAAGCACGAACTGGTCGCCGCCTCAACGGCTGCTGTTTTAAAATCACAAAGTGAGTTTACCCTCTCACAAGGCATGATTACAAGAGCTAAGGAGGAAGTGAACTCTCAAACAATATTCTGGTTGCACTTAGCTAACCTATGCTGAAATCAAATTGCCAAAGAGTTGTGGCTGAAGTGGGGGAAGGGGTATTTATACTAGGAACAACCCTCCTAGTTTAGGTGTGAAACCAGGCCAAAAGAGGGGCTCAAATTCGTGCTAACCAGCTGGTCAAGGAAGCAAACTCATGGAGCCTCGCGCAACAATTAATGCCCTGGACAGCTTGCATTGGAACTCTCATATCCTTTGACTCAGGACTCCAAATGATGCACCGTTTGATTTTCCTGAAAGTAGACTTCATATGCTCTTCATTTTGTACTCCCACACGTGCTGGATACTCATATATTTGTGTGGCATGATGCAACAAGTCTTGGGACGAATTCTGGAACTGCACATGCAACAACAGGTTGTTGAGATGGCTTGTTGTTCTTCCTTGAGGTATAACTAGTTGGCCTTGTCACCAAAACAGGCTTTGCATCAGGGGTGAAACTTGTTCTCTTCAAACTTGTTGTATGGGCTTCAGAACTTGTTTCTTCATGCGCTGAAAGTTGTTGGTTGTCCTCAACATTGTACCTGAGTAAAATCAGCTCACAAGATTTAGACAGTATAAAGTTCTCATGGTTATTTGAATTATGATTAGCTAGGAGCGCATTCACCTCTTGTGCTATTTGTTTGGCACGACTCCTTGTCATGGGACCCCAATAGATCTTCTTTGTAGCAGCTTCATTTGAGAGCTGAGTTTTATCATCAGGAGAAGATGATAAATGAGGTGAACCTGGGATGTCCTCATCATCCTCCCCCTCTTCAAAAGGAGTCGTCCTCGACTCTTGACCCTCTTGATCGAAGCATGGAGACAAATCAGCAACGTTGAAAGTTGGACTCACAGCATAGTCTTCAGGAAGCTCGATTTTGTAAGCATTGTCATTGATCGTGGCCAAGACTTTGAATGGTCCATCTCCACGAGGCATTAGCTTGGATTTGCGCTTCTCTGGGAACCGATCTTTGCGCAAATGTATCCAAACCAGATCTCCGGGCTCAAAAGTCACCTTCTTGCGATTTTTGTTTGCCTTAGCAGCATAGTACTTGGACTTCCTTTCTATCTCTTCTCCGGTCTTCTCATGAATCTTCTTCACATATGCAAAGACGCTTTGAAGCCTCCATGTTACGTCCCTCTTGCAATGGAAGTGGCAGCAAGTCAATTGGTGCAAGTGGTTTGAATCCATATACCACCTCAAACGGGCACATGTTTGTGGTAGAGTGAACTGCCCGATTGTAAGCAAACTCCACATGCGGCAAACACTCTTCCACTCCTTCAAATTCTTCTTGATCATTGTACGCAGCAAGGCTGAGAGTGTGCGGTTCACTACATCTTTTTGCCCATCAGTTTGGGGGTGACATGTTGTTGAAAATAGCAACTTGGTTCCTAATTTTGCCCATAATGTTTAAGTAGCTCATGAACTTCACATCTCGATCTGAAACAATAGTCCTTGGCATTCCATGCAAGCGAACAACTTCCCTGAAAAACAAATCAGCAACATGTGAAGCATCGTTGTTCTTGTGGCACGAAATGAAGTGTGCCATTTTTTAGAACCTATCAACCACAACAAAAACTGAATCCCTCCCCCTCTTAGTCGTAGGCAGTTCTAAAACAAAATCCATGCTAATATCTTCCCAAGGAGCATTTGGAACAGGTAGGGGAGTATATAAACCATGGGGGTTCAGTTTAGACTTAGCTTTGTGGCATATGATGCATCGCTGCACAAATCTCTCAACGTCCTTCCTCATCTTTAGCCAATAAAAGTGATCGGCCAATAGCTCATAAGTCTTCTCATGACCAAAGTGTCCCATTAATCCTCCTGCATGTGATTCCTGCAACAAAAAAGGCCTAACTGATTTAATCTGGAACACACAACTTGTTAGCCCTAAAAGGAACCCATCATGCACATGGTATTTATCCCAACCTTTCCCATCTTTACATTTTGCATATGGTTACGAAAATATATGATCAGTGCAATATAGTTCTTTTAAGCTCTCAAGTCCTGGTACATTCACTTCTTATTGTGTCAAAAGAACATGCCTACGGAACAAAGCATCAGCAACCATGTTTTCCTTTCCTTTCTTATACTTCACAACATATGGGAAAGTTTCAATGAATTCTACCCATTTAGCATGCCTACGATTCAGTTTAGGTTGGCCTTTCAAATGTTTCAAGGCCTCATGATCTGAATGTACAATAAACTCTTTAGGCCATAAGTAGTGTTGTCAAGTTTCAAGCACTCTAACCAAGGCATACAACTCTTTATCATAAACAGAATAATTCAGTTGTGCACCACTCAGCTTCTCACTAAAATATGCTATTGGTTTTCGTTCTTGCATTAACACACCTCCAATACCTATTCCACTAGCATCACATTCTATCTCAAAAGTTTTAGTGAAATCAGGTAGAATCAGCAAAGGTGCTTCCATTAATTGTTTCTTAAGCTCAAGAAATGCTTCTTCTTGTGGTGCACCCCATTTAAAGGGAATTCCTTTCTTTGTCAATTCATTCAAAGGTGCAGCAATTGTACTAAAATCTTTCACAAACCTCCGGTAGAAACCAACAAGGCCATGAAAACTTCTCACCGGCTTACATTCATTGGAGTTGGCCAATTCTTGATTGCTTCCACCTTAGATTCATCCACTTCAATTCCCCGTCCCAAACGACATAGCTAAGAAAAACAACCTTGTTTGTGCAAAAGGAGCACTTCTCAATGTTAGCATATAGTTTTTCTATCCTTAGGACATTCAGCACTTGTTTTAGATGTTCAATATGTTCCTCAATGGATCTGCTATAGATTAGGATGTCATCAAAGTACACAACAACAAATTTTCCAATGTAAGCTCTCAAAACATGGTTCATCAATCTCATGAATGTACTTGGTGCATTAGTTAGTACAAAAGGCATGACTAACCACTCATACAACCCAAATTTTGTTTTGAAAGCAGTTTTCCATTCATCTCCTTCTTTCATCCTAATCTTATGGTATCCACTCCTCAAATCAATTTTAGAGAAAACAGTAGAGCCACTAAATTCATCAAGCATATCATCTAACCTAAAAATAGGATGGCGATACCTAATAGTTATAATATTGATAGGCCTACAATCCATTACCAATCGCCATGTGTCATCTATCTTGGGCACCAAAATCACATGTACAGCACAAGGACTTAAGCTTTCACGCAGATAATCTTTATCTGAAAGTTCTTCTACCTGCCTTTGTATCTCCTTTGTTTCTTCAGGATTGGTGCGGTAGGGAGGTCGATTCGGAAGTGATGCTCCTGGAATGAGGTCAATCTGATGTTCTATGCCACGCAAGGGAGGTAGACCAGCGGGTACTTCCTCCGGAAAAGCATCCTCGAATTCCTGCAGGACATCACAAACAGCACTAGGGAGACATGTTAAGTCGTTAGCTGAAAGCAAAGCATCTTTGTACACAAGTACAACAACCACTTGATTTGGGTTGAGCCTCACATCTCTCAGTTCTGATTTGGTGGCTAACATTACTAAGTTCTCTCCCTCTCTTTTATTCTTCTCTCTTAGATTTGGCTTGTGGCGCTCACTCACCCGATTTGTGGATCTCTCTCTCGCTCTTTTTCTTTCCCTCTTTCTTACTCACTATCTTTACTTCAGAAACTTTCTGCAAGTGCTCAGCCATGATTTGTTGGGGTGTCATGGGTCTAAGCACCAAGTCTTTTCCTCTCCACTTGATGGTGTATTGATTGGTTCTGCCACAATGTTGAGCTGAATGATTATATTGTCACGGTCTGCCCAACAACAAGTGACACACCTTCATTGGCACCACATCACACTCAATGGTGTCATTATAATCTCCAATCTTGAATTGCACCTGTACCATGTGTGTGATCTTAATCTCTCCACATTCACTCAACCATTGTATATGATATGGATGAGGGTGTTGTAGCAGCTTCAGCCCAAGCTTATCACACATTTCTTTGCTTGCAAGATTGTGACAACTCCCACCATCAACAATTACCTTGCATACCATGTCTTGCACTTTGGCTCTTGTTTGAAACAGATTGTGTCGTTGTCCATTCTCAGCTTCTTTGATCTGCACACTCAAAACTTTAGTGACAACAAGAGAGGCAACTTGCTCATAATCACAATAGGTTTGCTCATCACCATCTAAACCATCACCATCTTCAGTTTCTTCTTCAGGTTCACTACAAGACTCATATTCTCCATTCTCGGTGATCAGCATGGTACACTTGTTGGGACAATCCTTCTTCATGTGGCCACGTCCCTTACATGTAAAGCACTCTATCTCACTAGTTTTCCCCATGGAGCCAATGGAGGATGAACTAGGAGCTGCAAATTTGCTCTTCTCCTTCGAATTTGATGCATCATTTCTGCTCGTGGCTGCACGTGCATGGGGCTGATTTCCACCACCAGAACTAGTCATAATACCTCGACCAACATTGAATTGAGGTACAAACTTACTCCCACTTGATGTAGCACGAGCTGTGATGGATGTAGTTTTGTTCTGCTTCGAGTCTTCTTGCAATTAACGTTCAGCCTTAGAAGCAAGATTTACCAGCTCTACCACATTACGATATGGCTGCAAATCAACCACTCGTTTAACATTAGGATTCAGCCCATAGAGGAACCTTTCCATGGTCTGCTCCTCATCTTCATGTATGTTGGCTCTTATCATTGCCTTCTCCATCTCCTTATGATACTCCTCAACTGATAACTTTCCTTGCCTCAAATTCTGGAGCTTATCAAAGATGTCACGTCTATAATGCCTTGGGACAAATCTTGCCCTCATCTCTCTTTTCATTTATGTCCATGTAGCAACAGTAGGCTCTCCTTCTTCTTCTCGCGGTATCTGAACTTGCTCCCACCAAATTAGAGCATAGTCTTCAAACTCAAGTGAGGCCATTGCTAATTTCTTCTCTTCAGAGTAGTTGTGCATGTGGAAAATCTTATCAACCTTCAATTCCCATGTGAGATAACTTTCTGGATCAGATCCACCATCAAACTTGGGCATGGTAAATTTCAGCTTTCCAAACCTCTCCTCCTCCTGCCGTCCACGACCATAGTTTCTACGATGATGAAATCTGTCATTCTGGTGCATGCCTTCTTCATCTTCATCAAACTCATCTCCACTGCCTTCATGGTGCAGATTTGCTCTTCGGTGGCCTCCTCTAAGACCACGGCCCGCAGCAGATTCATGATGACCACGTCCATTACCATGATCATTTCCACGCCCGGGACCAGGAGGTCTCATGGCATGGGGAGCAGGAGCACGGTTTCTTCTAGCTTGTGCATTGGAAGCAGCACCTTCCCCATCAGTTGCATTTTGTTCTTCACCATGGGCACTTGCATCTTCTTGATTCTGACGAAGCTCTCGCACAATATCAGCAACAATACCAGTCCTCATGGCTGCCATGTTCTGAGTGAGTTGCTCATCAACATTACCCATAAGTTGCTGCAAATCTCTCGACAACTTGTCTTGCTTCTCTTCAATTGGGTCAAGGCTGTTTCTGAACTCTCGGCGTAGATGATCATGTAATGCATTGAAGTGAAACCGTGTGACGGGCTGATTGAGATGCTCATTTCCTTCAACATCATACTCGTTTTCTTCACCTGCCATGGTTAGTTCTCCATATATGTGGATAACAACTCAAGCTCACCTCACTTACCAACCGAAGCTCATGTAACTTCCAAATGAGAGCAGAATCATGCTCAACCGTGGTGTCAGTGGTTGGTATACAAAGAGTGATAATCAAGCGAATACAAGTCTAGGGTCGCACATGCGGGGCTGTTTGGTGGAGTTTGGGTGGGATATATATGTAGCAAAAGATGCACTAATCTGCAATCTAGATATTGTTGAACCAAGTAATCATCCACACAAGATTCTAATGCATTTAGTTGTTGAATGAGATATACGTGAGGTACATGCAACTCTCGCCAAGGAATCAGATTTGCTGCAAGCAAGGATTGAAGACTTTGCACACTTGACACGTTTCAGCTCACAACACAAACATGGATTTCTCGAGATATAAGTGAAGAAATGTCCCAAGTTTTCTCTCTTTTGCTTCTTGCACACACTTTCTTTCTTTGGGCAGATCTCTTTTTTTTTGCCTCTTTTTTTTGCTCTTTTTTTGACAAACTTTCAACAAGGGACTTGGATCTGAACACACACTTTGGGGGAATCACGAAAATCATAATATATGAAGTCAACCAACAAGAACATGCAGCTGAAACTTTGGCAGCAAACACACACGAACTGATCTGATTTTTCTGGGTGGAAAATATGATGGGAATCAGACCTAACAAGGATGAATGGAGAGCACACAGTGTGGGCTTTTCAAAATGCACAAA
Organism: Aegilops bicornis; assembly: GCA_021605145.1. Lineage (NCBI taxonomy): Eukaryota > Viridiplantae > Streptophyta > Magnoliopsida > Poales > Poaceae > Aegilops > Aegilops bicornis. The sequence continues at coordinate 362,760,655 of CM038671.1, forward strand.
AACACTCAAAATGGACTCCGGATGACAAAGATATGCATGATTTAGTGGAGGATGCAGATCTGAAATCTGTGCACGAAAATGAACACAAACACACAAGATTGGATGGGGTGAAACTCACCAACTAAAAACAAAGATCTAGTGGACAAGAACTTGATAAAACTCACCAAATAACAGATTAAAGGCTGCAAAGGGCTAGGTAAAGTGATTTTTTTGTGGGACTATTTTCTGGAGTTTTAGGATGAACAAGAACACGAACAAAACTAGAGATACAAGATCCTACCGTGTCAACCGAAGCTCTGATACCAAGATGATATGGGGTTGCCCAATCTTCACGGAGGATCTGCTCTATGTTGCGAATCAACGCCACCTGAAGGGTACGAAGGAAAACCCTCGATCCCAACCAACAACGCTGTCGGGTAAAGGATAACTAGTGCAACCTGACGAGACCGAAGCTAACTATTGCAAATGCAACAACCAGCGACAAGTATTCGCCCAACCACACTCTTAGTTCCAATCCACGCAACCACGCACGAAGTTGGAAGCACGAACTGGTCGCCGCCTCAACGGCTGCTGTTGTAAAATCACAAAGTGAGTTTAACCTCTCACAAGGCAAGATTACAAGAGCTAAGGAGGAAGTGAACTCTCAAACAATATTCTGGTTGCACTTAGCTAATCTATGCTGAAATCAAATTGCCAAAGAGTTGTGGCTGAAGTGGGGAAGGGGTATTTATACTAGGAACAACCCTCCTAGTTTTGGTGTGAAACCAGGCCAAAAGAGGGGCTCAAATTCGTGCTAACCAGCTGGTCAAGGGAGCAAACTCATGGAGCCTCGCGCAGCAATTAATGCCCTGGACAACTTTTATTGGAACTCTCATATCCTTTGACTCAGGACTCCAAATGATGCAGCGTTTGATTTTCCTGGAAGTAGACTTCATATGCTCTTCATTTTGTACTCCCACACGTGCTGGATACTCATATATTTGTGTGGCATCATGCAACAAGTCTTGGGACGAATTCTGGAACTGCACATGCAACAACAGGTTGTTGAGATGGCTTGTTGTTCTTCCTTGAGGTATAACTAGTTGGCCTTGTCACCAAAACAGGCTTTGCATCAGGGGTGAAACTTGTTCTCTTCAAACTTGTTGTATGGGCTTCAGAACTTGTTTCTTCATGCGCTGAAAGTTGTTGGTTGTCCTCAACATTGTACCTGAGTAAAATTAGCACACAAGATTTAGGCAGTATAAAGTCCTCATGGTTATTTGAATTATGATCAGCTAGGAGCGCATTCACCTCTTGTGCTATTTGTTTGGCACGGCTCCTTGTCATGGGATGCCAATAGATCTTCTTTGTAGCAGCTTCATTTGAGAGCTGAGTTTTATCATCAGGAGAAGATGATAAACGAGGTGAACCTGGGATGTCCTCATCAACTTGACTTCAAAATATTTGGTTTGGAGACCATCAACGATCAATATGTGCATGATGCTGATTTTAAAGATGTAATGAAGAATTGTAAAGAAGGAAGAACTTGGAAGAAGTTCGTTCTTAACGATGGATTTGTGTTTCGTGCTAACAAGCTATGCATTCCAGCTAGCTCCGTTCGTCTTTTGTTGTTGCAGGAGGCGCATGGAGGAGGATTAATGGGGCACTTTGGCGTAAAGAAGACGGAGGATATACTTGCTACACATTTCTTTTGGCCAAAGGTGAGACGGGATGTTGAGCGTTTTGTTGCTCGCTGCACTACATGTCAAAAAGCTAAGTCACGACTCAATCCTCATGGTTTATATATGCCTTTGCCTGTGCCTAGTGTTCCTTGGGAGGATATATTTATGGACTTTGTTTTAGGTTTACCTCGAACAATAAAGGGGAGGGATAGCATATTTGTTGTCGTGGATAGGTTCTCGAAAATGGCACACTTTATACCATGTCATAAAAGCGATGATCTTTGTCAATGTTGCTTGATTTGTTCTTTCGTGAAATTATTCGCTTGCATGGTGTGCCAAATACTATTGTTTCAGATCGTGATACTATATTTCTTAGCCACTTTTGGAGATGTTTATGGGCTAAGTTGGGGACTAAACTGCTTTTTAGTACTACTTGTCACCCGCAAACTGATGGTCAAACTGAAGTAGTCAATAGAACATTGTCTACTATGCTTAGGGCTGTTTTGAAGAATAATAAGAAAATGTGGGAAGAATGCTTGCCTCAGATTGAATTTGCTTATAATCGTTCGTTGCATTCTACTACTAAGATGTGCCCTTTCGAAATTGTGTATGGTTTCCTACCTCGTGCACCCATTGATTTGTTGCCTCTTCCCTCTTCGGAGAAGGTTAATTTTGATGCTAAACAACGTGCTGAATTGATCTTAAAAATGCATGAGTTAACTAAGGAAAACATCGAGCGTATGAATGATAAATATAAACTTGCTGGAGATAAGGGTAGAAAACATGTTGTTTTTACACCTGGAGATCTTGTTTGGTTACATTTCCGTAAGGATAGGTTTCCTAATTAGCGCAAATCAAAGCTAATGCCACATGTTGATGGTCCTTTTAAGGTGTTAGAGAAAATAAATGATAATGGATATAAACTTGAGTTGCCTGCAGATTTTGGGGTTAGTCCCACTTTTAACATTGCAGATTTGAAGCCTTATTTGGGTGAGGAAGATGAGCTTCCGTCGAGGATGACTTCATTTCAAGAAGGGAGGATGATGAGGACATCAATATCATTGTTACACCCACAGCCCCTACTGCTATACATACTGGACCAATTACTAGAGCTCACAAGACGCCAATTGAATTATCAGTATTTTCGCTTTCTTGGTAACGATTCTAATGTTCATGAGAATATGATGCTGCCTAAATAGGATACATTTGTTTTGATTACAAATGAAGGGCCTAGCTTGGACAAGAAAGATGAACCTTGGAGCAAGTTCAAGCATGGAGATGATGGCATGCGTAAGGGGAACAAGAACGGAGTTACAAGTGATGATTCCAGGACTTTGAAACCACCATAATGGGTGCATGAAGCTTTGGACGAAATATACAAGATGCCACTTCATAAATTTCGTCCAGAGGCTATTCTAGGTGCTACGTCACCTTATTATTGGGCCAGGCCCATGTATTTTCGAAATACTTAAGTATAGGCTGTTTTTAGAGTCCGTATGTGTGGGGAAAACTTCACGTACTTCGTTTGTGTTCAACGACTAGACCAAGGCGTCACAGAACCCCACCTTCATTAATAAAGCTTTCCTCTTATATTCGTAATATCCAGATTGCAATCTTAGTTTCTTGCTTGTTCTTCGTTTGCTCGCAGGAAACAGGCCCTCGTTGTCAGGTTGATCGTGCTCCGGCGTGGTCAATAACCCTCGGAAGTTGGTTTAATGATTGCTAAGGCGCGATGTCTCGCACGTTCGTAGTCGGATCGTCATGGTCGACTCCCACAGAAAACGATAGCCACCATCTCATCGAAACATCGGGACACCTTTGCCTCTATCACTCTAGAACTTGTTCCTTTTTCTCATGCCTAAGAACAATTCTCAGGTTTCTATACCAGGTGGTAAAGTTTTTTACATTCAATTTATCTTTTTCCAGGATTGATTTCAACGCAAAAGGGGTAACTTGAGAAGGTGGTGCCATTGATCTACAACAGAAATATGCAAAACACTAAGACATGTATTCATGAAGAGTAATTCATATTAAACATTTTAATAAGAGCATTACTCCCACTAAAATCAACATCCCTCGATTGATACTTAGTGATTCAAGATCCAAGATCAACATGTCAACTAGTGAGCTTTTGCATCACCGCTAGAGGACAAGATCACTCGGTAAGCAACTCTTGCTAATCGTATCTCCATACGACTCTTGTTGTTGGGGACATCTCATACCTCGCCAACTCCTATGCCTCGTAGCCCAAAACTGTTTTGATAGCCACGACAAGTCAATCAATGCTCCGCGTGTAAGTGTCCGACACAAAATGATGTAGGGCGGAACCCTAGGGGCCGATCTTTCACGTTTGGAGTGGATCCTACGGGGAAACACGAAGAACGCGCGGAAGAACACAAGGGAAATCACGGGGAGAACGAGAGAAACACTCAACCGACAAGTGATTGATCACACAAGGGCTAGATCACCGAAATCACAAGGTAACACATGATCCAAAATCAACAAAGGAAGATACAAGAGTAACCGTTCTTCTCCGTGAGGAGGTCTTGATTGTCTTCTCCGGATGGAGGCCTTGAATCCGAATGGATCTTCTTCGAAGAGGCACGGTCCCTCACGTGGAGTAGATCCGGAACGGATGAGCAGAGCTCTATCTCTAAATGAGCTATCACAATGCTAACCCTAACTAGGAGGAGGCGGGGGAGTATATATAGTGCTAGCCCACGAAGGGGTATGATGCGGAGCAGCCCTCACTCATCCCCACGGACGTGCCTACATCTCCCTCAACACCACCGGGACCCATGACAAGAGCCCGAGCTAAGGCTATTGAAGATAAGGTGAACTCGCTCCTCTCCGAACTTCTTATTTCTACCCATGAGACATGGCTACTACCTCATTCAGAAACTCTATGTGTAATCAGGTACATGGAGGCGAACCAAGGATCTACTACTTGCAAGAGCCAAGACGGCGAGAACTCCAAGTATGTCGAAGAAGAAGAAGGGATGCAGCTGAAGCTGCAGGACCCGGACGTCCGACCACCTCCGGACGTCCGACGATCCCCAGGACACGGACGTCCGACACCCTCCGGACGTCCGGAACTTCATCACCCGAATCAAACCTACGGACGACCGGAGCTGACCGGACGTCCGGGACTTCATCACCCGAACCAAACCTACGGACGGCCGAGCTGACCGGACATCCGGCGACCATCACCCGAATCGGAACTACGGACGATCGACGGCCTCCGGACGTCCGGACCCTGAAGCCCGGGACGATCGCCCGCCACGGACGACCGACACACCTCTGGCGAGAAAAGATTAGACGGACGTCTGAACGAGTCCGGACGATCGACCTCCCGAGCCTCGGACGTCCGACACCTTCCGGACGTCCGACACTGATGCGGGCTGAAGCCCATGTACCCTTCGCTTTTGACTTCCATTTGCACTAAGACTATAAATAGGACCCTTCCGTCTCCTAGTTAGAGCTAGCTTTGGATTCGCTCATGTTTAGGTGAGAGAGCCTTTGCTCATCCACTTGGTTACTTCTCCCTCGAGATCGACCTCTTGGAGAAGATCCCCAAGCGGATTCAAGACCCTCCTAGGGTGGACCCCATCAAGACCTCCTATCGGAGAAGATCGGCTACTCTTGTATCTTTACCTTTATTGTTCTTGAATCTTGTGCTACTCCATGTGTTCATCGATCTAGCGCTTGTGTGATTGTTTTCTTGTCGGTTGAGTGAATTTCCTCTCGCTTTCCCGTGTTCCCCTCTTGTTCTTCCGCTCGTTCTTCGTGTTCCTCGTAGGGATTCTCTCCAAACGTGAAAGATCGCCCACGAGGGTTCCGCCTACATCATCATGGTATCACGAGCCACGTTGATCACGTTATTGGAGCCCCTACCCTCTTTTTCTAGCTTGATTTTGTTGTTTTTGTCCTAATTCGAAAATTCTCCACAAAAATAGCCCCCAAATTTTTTTGTGATTTGTTTGTGAGTTGAGATTTTGTTGGATTTGGTCCATGGATTCGTGTTGCTACGTGTGGATCTAGCTTTCCCCACCCTCCCCTCCCTTTTCCATCCACCAAACCCCTCGATTTCGACCTCACAAGCATCTTCTTCCCCGGAAATTTTGCAGTTCCTCTCCCCGAGCCCGATTTTCGCCCAGGCTCCGGACATCCGGACAAGGCCGGACGTCCGACGCAGTCCGGACGACCGTAAGGTCACGGACGTCCAGAAACTCCTGACCAAACTGAATTTCTTGATTCGGACACCACAACCACCCCATATTTCTCCACATCTCCCAAACCCATATACACCATATTCTTCCACGATTCCTCCGATGACGATTTTGACACACTTTGGTCTTTGAGATTTTGAGTTGTGGCTTCCGTATCCTTTTGTGTTTCGGCTATCTAGGTGCGGTGCAAAGTCATCATCACCACTGCTCATCTACATCGACCAGTCATAATTGCAAGGACGGTAACTTCGACGACATCTTTGTCTTACCTTGCTATTGCATTGATAACCAACATTGCCTCATTTTATGTAGCTTACCAATCGAGACTAGCCTTTGAGTATTGCCGCAACGTGACTTGTGCACATTTAGTGATCATACTCCATAGCATACATACCATACCATAGTGGTGCATATCTTAGCATCAACTCGTGTGTCACAAAGTTGTCATCGCATACACAATTGCTATCTTGGTTCGTGAAGTTTTGCATGAGAAAAGAGCTCATAAAAGAAAGAGCCAATCAAGCTTTTAAGCAAAGAGAGAAAGATAAGCAAAGAGCTTATGAGCAAGAACCATAGCATCATCAAACATTAAGATTGTCATACTTGATCATCTTGGATCAACACATCGACACACCATACATATAGCATACTTGGGATAGAAGTCGTTGCATTTTTGCTTAGTAGGTTGTGCACAAGTTCAGATCCGCCTATTGTGCAATCGTGCTAGCGTCTCTCTAGTGTTGTGCAACAAGAGCATCTTGGTGTATTCCACATTTTGGCTCATCCTTGGTTGCATAACCCCATATTATCTATTCGCGCGTGTGTTTCCGTGTACCATATCGTGCTATTGGTCTACTTGTTGCATTTGCAAATTTGTGAATCATTTCCAACTTTATTGAGTCTCACTTACAATTGCATCAAATTTTGTGCCACCATTCTAACCAAGCTCCACCATAAGCTTTTATTTGTGTAGGTGTGAGAACCGACAAGAATCGGTACCAAGAGTGCTATTTCCTTGTCCGCATTTGAGTGAACTTGATTCATTTTCAATATCGGTCAAAGGTACATTGGTATAAGTTCTTTTCCGTTCTACCACTCACATCTCGCTTGGAATGATGGATAGGCCAAGTTCTTCTACCAACCCACTCTTCATCGAAAGCAAGACGACGACATGTCCTCACACGTCACCAAAGGCCACCTCTTCGGTGCACAACGAGCGTTGCACCAAGAACAACAAGCAATGAGCGACCGTGATCGACAACCTCGCCACCGACTTGCGACTCTCCGAGCAACGTACAAGAGACTACTTCGACAACAAGTTCGAGACGCACAAGCAAGAGAATGATGCAAGAATGGACGAGATCCGCAAGTTGATGAGAAACCGCATCATTCCACGTCTTCATCATCAAGACGGAGCCACTCGAGTCGACACTCCGACGACACCTTCTACGACTCAAGTACACCGTCATCGAACACTCTTCGACGAGCCGCGCGCCAAGATCGTCATGCATCTCGCAACCCGCTACATGACAAGCACTCACAAGAGCAAGTTGATGATCAAGTTCCTCGTCCTCATTCAAACCAAGAGGCCTTTGCTCACGCTCAATAAAGGCAACGTCTTCGTCGCCAACAAGAGGAAGAAAGAGCACGTCGTCACCAAGACGAACAAGACGCCAATGCTCAACGTCGTCAACAACAACAACGTGAAGCGCAAGCTCTTGAGGCGCAACGTGCCCTTCAAGAATCAAGTAGAGCCGTCGCTAACCGCAATCGCGAACGGCACAATCAAGAGGAAGCCCTTCGAGAAGAAATACAAGAGAGGAACTACCAACCTAATGTACAACGTCAAGTTCCTCAAGCTCCTCCACAAGCTCGTCAAGCTCCACCTCAACCTCAAATTCCACACGAGCAAGTTGATCATGGTCTTCATCCGCGCCAAGAGCAACATGAAGACGAGTACATCCCACGCCAAGGACGCCCTCATCAACAACGCCAACAACACAATGACGAGCAACGCCACGGCAAGCTAAAATTCACCATGCCCAAGTTCAATGGAAGCAATGACCTCAAGACTACCTCTCATGGGCATTGAAGGTTGACAAAATCTTCCGCTTGCACAACTACGATGAAGCAAAGAAAATCGCTATGGCATCACTTGAGTTCCAAGATTACGTGCTCATATGGTGGGAACAAATCATTGAGCTGACGACAAGCAAGAGGTGAACCCCCAATCACAACTTGGGCTCAAATGAAGGATGTCATGCGAGCACGTTTTGTGCCAACATACTACAACCGTGATCTCTTCAAGAAACTCCAACTACTCAAGCAAGGAACAAAGAGCGTTGAAGAATACTACAAGGAAATGGAGATAGCCATGATTCGCGCCAATGTCAAGGAAGATGATGAGCAAACTATGGCACGTTTCTTGAATGGACTCAATCATCCCATCAAGAAGATCGCCGACTTCCAACCATACTCATCCCTCATTGAGCTCGTGCATCAAGCTACAAAGGCGGAACGCCAAGTGCAAGATGACTTCAAGGCACGCCAAGTACTCATCCAAGACCTACGGCTTCTCCAACAACCAAGCTTCAACAACTACTCCAACATCTACCTCGACCAAGCTTTCTTCAAGAAACGACGACAAGTCAAGTTACAAGAAGACTTCGACAAATTCAAGTCGTCCTCCTCCTACTACAAACAACCTCAAGCCGCGTGCTTCATCCTCTACTCCGACCGATGAGACCATCAAGACAAGCTCCTTCAAGTGTTTCACTTGCGGCGGCCGCGGCCACAAGTCATATGAATGCTGATGAGGACATCAATACCATTGTTACACCCACAGCCCCTGCGGCTATACATACTGGACCAATTACTAGAGCTCGCGCACGCCAATTGAATTATCAGGTACTTTCGTTTCTCGGTAACGATTCCAATGTTCATGAGAATATGATGCTGCCTAAATTGGATACATTTGTTTTGCTTACAAATGAAGGGCCTACCATGGACAAGAAAGATGAACCTTGGAGCAAGTTCAAGCATGGAGATGTTGGCATGCGCAAGGAGAACAAGAACGGAGTTACAAGTGATGATTCCAGGACTTTGAAGCCACCCTAATGAGTGCATGAGGCCTTGGACGAAATATACAAGATGCCACTTCATAATATGCGTCCATAGGCTATTCTAGGTGCTGCGTTACCTTATTATTGGGCCAGGCCCATGTAATTTCGAAATACTAAAGTATAGGCTGTTTTTAGAGTCCGTATGTGTGGGGAAACAAGAGTTAGGGTTGATCTCGGACCCCTCCACCAAGGGCCACGAAATTCCCCCCCTCTTCCTCCATATATACAGCCCTTAGGGCACCGTTTAGACCTTGGGTTTTGTTTAGATTAAAAGTTCGCCATAGCTGCAACTTCACAGCATTTCGCTTGTGTTCAACGACGGACAAAGGCGTCCACGTAACCCCACCTTGATCAATAAATCTTTCATCTTATATTCGCAATATTCAGATTGCAATCTCAGTTTCTTGCTTGTTCTTCGCTTGCTCGCAGGAAACAGGCCCTCGTGGTCAGTTGATCGTGCTCGGCGTGGTCAATAACCCTCGGAAGTTGGTTTAGCGATTGCTAAGGCGCGACGTCTCACACGTTCGTAGTCGGATCGTCAAGGTCGACTCCCAGAGAAACGATAGCCACCATCTCATCGAAACATCGAGACACCTTAGCCTCTATCAAATGCACAAACAAGCGCACCATGATCCTCAACGACGATGGCACATACGACTCCATGAGTGAAGAGGAGATGGAAGCCCTTGAGCAAGTGGCCATGCACCGGCAAGTGAATGAAGATGAAGATGATCAAGTCTTTTGTGATGAGGATTCGAGCCCCGCCTCGTTGTCTCCAAAGTCTTGACACTTCAACATCAACAAGAAGAAGACCAACGATGCCACATCTTCCACACAAAAGCGGCATCAATGGACGGTCCATCAAGGTCATCATCGATGGAGGTAGTTGCCACAACTTGGCAAGTGAAGAACTATGCTCCAAGCTCCAACTAATCAAGAAGAAGCACCCGCACCCTACAAGGTTCAATGGCTAAGTGACTCCGCACTATACGAGTCGAGCATACGGTCCAAGTCTCCTTCAAAATTGGTGCTTATGAAGACACTTTGGAGTGTGATGTGGTCCCAATGACCGCTTGCCACCTCCTTCTTGGTCGACCGTGGCAATTCGACCGTGGTGTCATCCACAATGGGTGAACCAATCACTATAGCTTCAAGATGAAAGGGAAGGAGTATGTACTACGACCTATGTCTCCTAGTCAAGTGATAGCCGACAAGCAAGCCACCCATCATAGAGAAAAGAGTGAGAAAGTGACCCACCAAAAAGTGAGTGAGAGCCACAAGCCAAATTTGAGCGACTCTTCGCCTAGAGAGAATAACCTCATTCTATTTGCCACCAAAAGTGAGATGAGAGAAGTGTGTGAGAACCCATCTACCGTGATGCACTTTGTCCTTGTGTGCAAGGATGGAGAACCAAAACTAACACCATTCACGAGCTACCTTTGGTGTTTCAATCTCTTTGCAGGAATTCCAAGATGTTTTTCCCGATGAGCTACCTCCGGGTCTACCTCCTCTTCGAGGCATTGAGCATCGAATCGACCTCATCCCCGGAGCGCCTCTACCAAACAAAGCTCCATACCGAGTTAATCCGGAAGAAACCAAGGAGATTCAACGGCAAGTACAACAACTCATCGACAACGGTCATGTACGTGAAAGCCTAAGCCCTTGTGCCATTCCGGTTATTCTTGTGCCTAAGCCCGATGGAAGTTTCTGCTTGTGTTCCGATTGTAGACCTATCAATGCTATTACCGTTCGATATAGGCATCCCATTCCTCGCTTAGATGACATGCTTGATGAACTTAGTGGAGCCAACTTTTTCTCAAAAATTGATCTTAAAAGTGGCTATTATCAAATCCGCATACAAGAGGGTGAGGAATGGAAATCGCTTTCAAAACCAAATTTGGTTTATATGAGTGGTTAGTGATGCCTATGGGTCTTTCGAAGCTCCGGTACTTTTGTGCGCCTTATGCATCATGTGCTTCGTCCTTACATTGGAGTCTTTGTTGTGGTCTACTTTGACGATATTCTTGTGTTTAGCAAAACCATGAAAGAGCACATCAATCATGTAAAATCTGTGTTGCAAACTCTTCGCAAAGAAAGCCTTTATGCAAACTTGAAAAAATGCACATTTGGAGTTGACAAAGTGGTTTTCTTGGGTTTTGTTGTTTCCTCAAAGGGTGTCCATGTTGATGAATCAAAAATTCAAGCAATTCAAACTTGGCCCCAACCGACCAATTTGCAACAAGTGCGAAGTTTTCTTGGTCTTATGGGTTTCTATCGTCGCTTTTTGAAAGATTTAAGCACAATTTCCGCTCCATTGCATGCTTTGAGCAATAAGAATAATCCCTTTGTCAGGGGAACGTTGCAATCAGCCGCTTTTGATAAGCTCAAGAATTTGCTTACTCATGCTCCGATTCTTGCTTTGCCCAATTTTGACAAAACTTTTGAGGTTCATTGTGATGCAAGTGGTACCGGAATTGGCGGAGTTTTGATGCAAGAAAAACGAGCCATTGCTTATTTTAGTGAAAAACTCTCCGGTGCTCAACGTAATTATCCCATCTATGATAAAGAATTGTATGCTTTAGTGCGTGTGCTCCATGTTTGGGAACATTACCTTAGACCTCACGAGTTTGTCATCCATACCGATCATGATAGAGGCCAAGGTGTCCCGTCTTTCGATGAGATGTTGGTTTTCGCTTTGGAGGAAGTCGACTTTGACGATCCGACTACGAACGTGCGAGGACGTCGCGCCTTAGCAATCGCTAAACCAACTCCGAGAGGTTATTGACCACGCCGAGCACGATCAAGCGACCACGAGGGTCTGCATTTCCTGCGAGCAAACGAAGAACAAGCAAGAAACTGAGATTGCAATCTGGATATTGCGAATATAAGATGAAAGCTTTATTGATCAAGGTGGGGTTCTGTGACGCCTTTGTGCGGTCGTTGAACACAAACGAAATGCACGCGAAGTTGCAGCTATGGCGAACTTTTAATCTAAACAAAACCCAAAGTCTAAACGACGCCTAAGGGCTGTATATATGGAGGAAGAGGAGGAATTTCGTGGCCCTTGAGGAGGGGTCCAAACCATCCCTAACTCTTGTTTCCCCACACATACGGACTCTAAAAACAGCCTATACTTAAGTATTTCGAAATTACATGGGCCTGGCCCAATAATAAGGTGACGAAGCACCTAGAATAGCCTATGGACGAATATTATGAAGTGGCATCTTGTATATTTCGTCCAAGGCTTCATGCACCCATTATGGTGGCTTCAAAGTCCTGAAATCATCACTTGTAACTCCGTTCTTGTTCCCCTTGCATGGCATTGTCTCCATGCTTGTTCTTGCTCCAATGTCCATCCTTCTCCAAGCTAGGGCCTTCATTTGTAAGCAAAACAAATGTATCCAATTTAGGCAGCATCATATTCTCATGAACATTAGAATCATAACCAAGAAACGAAAGTACACGATAATTTAATTGGCGTCATGAGCTCTAGTAATTGGTCCAAAGATATGTAGCAAGAGGGGCTGTGGATGTAACAATGGTATTGATGTCCTCATCATCCTCCCCTTCTTGAAATGAAGTCGCCCTCGACGGAAGCTCATATTCCTCACCCAAATAAGGCTTCAAATCTGCAATGTTAAAAGTGGGACTAACCCCAAAATCTGCAGGTAGCTCAAGTTTATATGCATTATCATTTATTTTCTCTAACACCTTAAATGGACCATCAAAGACGTGGCATTAGCTTTGATTTGCGCAAACTAGGAAACCTATCCTTACGCATAAATGTAACCAAACAAGATCTCCGGTGCAAAGACAACATGTTTTCTACCCTTATCTCCAAAGACGTTTATATTTAGCATTCATACGCTCAATGTTTTCCTTAGTTATCTCATGCATTTTTAAAATCAATTCAGCACGTTCTTTAGCATCAAAATTAACCTTCTCCGAAGATGGAAGAGGCAACAAATCAATAGGTGCACGAGGTAGGAAGCCATACACAATTTCAAAAGGGCACATCTTAGTAGTAGAATGCAATGAACGATTATAAGCAAATTCAATATGAGGCAAGCATTCTTCCCACATTTTCTTATTATTCTTCAAAACAGCCCTAAGCATAGTAGACAATGTTCTATTGACTACTTCAGTTTGTCCATCGGTTTGGGGGTGACAAGTAGTACTAAAAAGCAGTTTAGTCCCCAACTTAGCCCATAAACATCTCCAAAAGTGGCTAAGAAATTTAGTATCACGATCTGAAACAATAGTATTTGGCACACCATGCAAGCGAATAATTTCACGAAAGAACAAATCAGCAACATTAACAACATCATCGCTTTTATGACATGGTATAAAGTGTGCCATTTTCGAGAATCTATCCACGACAACAAATATGCTATCCCTCCCCTTCTTTGTTCTAGGTAAACCTAAAACAAAGTCCATAGATATATCCTCCCAAGGAACACTAGGCAATTTGGCAAAGGCATATATAAACCATGAGGATTGAGTCGTGACTTAGCTTTTTGACATGTAGTGTAGCGAGCAACAAAACGCTCAACATCCGTCTCATCTTTGGCCAAAAGAAATGTGTAGCAAGTATATCCTCCGTCTTCTTCACGCCAAAGTGTCCCATTAATCCTCCTCCATGCGCCTCCTGCAACAACAAAAGACGAACAGAGCTAGCGAGGAATGCATAGCTTGTTAGCACGGAACACAAAACCATCATTAATAACGAACTTGTTCCATGTTCTTCCTTCTTTACAATTCTGCATTACATCTTTAAAATCAGCATCATGCACATATTGATCTTTGATGGTCTCCAAACCAAATATTTTGAAGTCAAGTTGTGAAAGCATAGTATATCGACGAGACAAAGCATCAAGAATAACATTTTCTTTACCCTTCTTGTGTTTAATGACATAAGGGAAAGTCTCAATGAATTCAACCCATTTAGCATGTCTACGATTCAGTTTAGCTTGACTTTTAATATGTTTCAAAGATTCATGATCGAATGTATAACAAATTCTTTGGGCCATAAATAATGTTGCCATGTCTCTAAAGTCCGAACAAGAGCATATAATTCTTTGTCATAAGTAGAATAGTTCAGACTAGGCCCACTCAATTTTTCAGAAAAGTATGCAACAGGTTTGCCATCTTGTAATAACACACCTCCTAATCCAATTCCACTAGCATCACATTCAAGCTCAAAAGTCTTATTAAAATCGGGAAGTTGGAGTAAAGGAGCATGTGTCAACTTATCTTTCAATACCGTGAAGGCTTCTTCCTGCGGTACCCCAAACAAAAGGCACATCCTTCTTTGTAAGCTCATTGAGAGGTGCAGCAATGGTGCTAAAGTCTCTCACAAAACGCCTATAGAAACCAGTGAGTCCAAGAAAACTCCTCACTTGTGTGACCGTTTTGGGCTGCGGCCAACTCTCAATAGCTTCAATCTTGGCTGTATCAACTTCAATTCCCTGTGGAGTAACAACATAGCCAAGAAAAGATACTCGGTCGGTGCAAAAGGTGCACTTCCCAAGGTTACCAAACAAACGTGCATCACGTAGAGCATTAAAAACAGCACGTAAATGTTCCAAATGTTCTTCCAAAGATTTGCTATAAATCAGTATATCATCAAAGTAAACTACCACAAATCGTCCAATGAAAGCACGTAAAACTTCGCTCATTAATCTCATGAAAGTACTAGGTGCATTAGTTAACCCAAAAGGCATGACTAACCACTCATATAATCCAAACTTAGTTTTAAATGCTGTTTTCCATTCATCTCCCAATTTCATACGAATTTGATGGTATCCACTCATAAATCAACTTTGGAGAATATTGTAGAGCCACTCAATTCATCAAGCATATCATCTAGCCTAGGAATAGGATGACGATAACGAATAGTAATATTATTAATGCCTCTACAATCAACACACATACGCCGACGTACCATCCTTTTTAGGCACTAGTATAATAGGAACAGCACAAGGACTAAGAGATTCGCGTATATAACCTTTGTCGAGCAGCTCCGTGACTTGACGCATAATCTCCTTCGTCTCCTCCGGATTGGTACGGTATGGTGCACGGTTGGGTAGCGATGCACCGGAATTAAATCAATTTGATGCTCAATCCCTCGAATAGGTGGTAATCCGGTGGCACGTCTTGTGGGAAGACGTCAGCGAACTCCTGCAAAATGTTAGTGACAGCAAGGGGCAAAGAGGAAGGCACGTCCTCGAATGAAAATAATGCCTCTTTGCACACAAAACCATAGCAAACAGATTTGCTAGAATCTAGCTCATCAATATCAGATTTGGTGGCAAATAAACATGCACTTTTCAGGTTTAATTTCGAAGCAACATTAGATGGTTTATTATGAGGCTTCATTTGTTGCTCAAATTCTTTTGCCACAATCTGATTTTCACTCTTATTTTTCTCCTGTTTTGCTTTATTAGCTCTATTAATATCATCTTTCAAAATGGAATCAGGAGTCATAGGAAGCAAAGTAATATTTTTATCCTTGTGAACAAGAGTATACTGATTGTTTCTACCATGGTGTACAGAATTTTTATCAAATTGCCATGGTCTACCAAGTAATAAGGAACATGCTTGCATAGGTACCACATCACAATCAACATAATCAGCATATGTAGAGATACTAAAATGCACACTGAACAAAGACGTGTTACCTTAACCTTGCCGTTGTTGTTGAACCATTGGATGTAGTAAGGATGTGGATGTGGTCTTGTGGTGAGAGAAAGCTTCTCCACCATATCCATGCTAGCCAAGTTGTTGCAGCTCCCTCCATCTATGATGACGCCTTGAATAGAACGTTCCTTCACAACTCCCTTTGTATGGAACAAGTTATGCCTCTGATTTTGCTCAGCTTGTGTAACCTGCACACTCAAAACACGTTGAGCAACTAAACATTCATACCTGTCGGCATCTTCAAGAGCCATGTATTGCGTCTCATGATCGTAATCATCTCCACCATGTTCTTCATGTGTAATAAGAGCCAAAGTCTCTTCATCATAGTCACTAGCGGACTCATACCCACCATCCTCGGTAGCAATCATCACTGCTGAGATTGGCATTCTCTCAAAATGTCCTCTTCCCTTACAACGACGACAAATAATATCACTTGTGTGCCCTGTTGGCGCCATGGAAGAAGAAGAGCTCTGTGTAGGCCCAGCAGGTGTGCTCTTGGCGAGATAGTGGTGGTTGTGCACCTTTCTTGTATCACGGTTGGAGGTGGCAGCCGGCGGAGGTGCCGGTGTAGTAGAACGTGTGGAAGTAGATGATGCACGTGGTGTCCATGATGAAGGTCGACCTGCAGAAAAGTTAGTCCGCGCCAACGCCTGCCGATCTGAAGGGGAGCCCGAACATTGCCATTATTTGCATGTGGACGACACGGTGGTTGTGGTGCCGGTGGTTGCACGTAATCGATGTTGATCAACCTCATCCTCGTAATCTCTCACATAATCATCCTCCCCACCGCAGCAGCAGGAGCCACGTAGTATCAACAAAGAAGCACCAGCAGCTTGGCCAGGTGAAGAGGGACACGGGAAGCTTCGGCGGAGGGCTGTTTCGCGATGTGGAGGTAGTCCTTGTTGTTGTAGTAGAGGTGCGTTAAGTGCCGCGGTGGTGGTGGTGGTAGACATGAGCAATTCATTAAACTTGGTATCGAGCTTTGTTTCAACGCCTTCTCAATGCCATCTATCTTCTCCATGGCCTCTTCAAATCTATTTAGCACATCGTCCACCTGCCCACTCATCATTTGTTGAAACTTATCATGTAGCGCTTTGTTTGTCATGTTCTCCCCGTCAGTCTCGTCGGCTTGTGATCCTGCCATGGTTAGCAGCAATAGAAACACACAAGAATATGATTCGACAGACTACTAGGAAGTGGTGGTGGTTGTGTGGTGGGCGATCCTAAATCCGTCAAGCAAATCTCAAATTCTTACCAGTTCTTACCCAAAGACGGCGGTGACCGGCAACCGATGTAGTCAAAACTCTCAAAGCTTGGATAGAGCGATTACCGGGGAGAGTCAAACGACGATGTAGATGTATGTGGAGCTGGGAAGGCTTATAATATGGTAGCAAAAAGGGTCAAGAATAATCAATTCAGAGATGCAAAGTTGAATAAACGCTCAACGACGGTCTTGTCTTTGGTCCTAGGCTAGACCGTGCTAGAGACGCGAGCCTAGAACACTAACAAAATCACGGCGCTGCACGGAAACAACGGAAAAGCACACTCTGGAATTTTTTTTTTCGCTCTTTTTTTTTTTTTGCGCTGCTTTTTTTTTTGCGCTGCTCTTTTTTTTTTTTGCGAAAAATAACTAATGGCGAGTGTCTCAAAACTATTCCCAGGTCAAAAATACAGGATGGGCACGAAATTTTTTCGACCAAAAATTTTTTTTTTTTCACCGCCGGACCCAAAAACTGGAAACGGGTCAAAAAAACTTTCTATAATGGCGATTGTCTCAATACGCTTAGAAACACTTAAAACAGGATAGCGAGAAAATTTTTCGACAAGTGCGTTTCGGAAAATTTTGGGCCTAACGGAGTGGTTTCCAGAAACCTACTCCGGCAAGGAAACACGAATCGGAAACTAGATGGATCTCGAAAACAAACCTAATATGAGAAGAACTCGGATTGGTGGTGGATATATGGTGGTGGTATATGGCAGCGGTGGTAGTATATGGATATGGATCGGTGGTGGTATATGGACACGGATTGGTGGTGGTATATGGATACGGATTCGAGCGGTGATGGTAGGTGGCGAGGCGATGATGATGGTGCGGTGGCGGCGTGACAACTTATGACCAGAACTTCGAAACTCTAAAAGACTAGACGCTAAGACCAGCAACTAGACACGACGATGCAACATAAATTCAACAAAGCAAAACCCTAAAAAGATTATGCAAAGGCTCGATTGGTTCGGATATGATGAACTAACCCTAATTTTTATATGGATTTTTCGTGTACTGAAGGTATGAAGAACAGACTAAATCTAAACAACGAAAAACTGTAAAATCTCACCGATCAACCTGAAAAACTGATACCACTTGATAGAGTCAAAGTGTTCCCGTCTTACGAAGAGATGATGGATTTCGCTTTGGAGGAAGTCGACTTTTACGATCCGACTACGAGCGTCTTGAGGGCGTCGCGCCTTAGCAATCGCTAAACCAACTCAGAGATTATTGACCACGCCGAGCACGATCAACGACCACGAGGGTCTGCATTTCCTGCGAGCAAGCGAAGAACAAGCAAGAAACTGAGATTGCAATCTGGATATTGCGAATATAAGATGAAAGCTTTATTGATCAAGGTGGGGTTACGTGGACGCCTTTGTGCAGTCGTTGAACACAAACGAAATGCACGAAGTTGCAGCTATGGCGAACTTTTAATCTAAACAAAACCCAAAGTCTAAACGACGCCCTAAGGGCTGTATATATGGAGGAAGAGGAGGGAATTTCGTGGCCCTTGAGGGAGGGGTCCGAAACCATCCCTAACTCTTGTTTCCCCACACATACGGACTCTAAAAACAGCCTATACTTAAGTATTTCGAAATTACATGGGCCTGGCCCAATAATAAGGTGACGCAGCACCTAGAATAGCCTATGGACGAATATTATGAAGTGGCATCTTGTATATTTCGTCCAAGGCTTCATGCACCCATTATGGTGGCTTCAAAGTCCTAAAATCATCACTTGTAACTCCGTTCTTGTTCCCCTTGCATGGCATTATCTCCATGCTTGTTCTTGCTCCAATGTCCATCCTTCTCCAAGCTAGGGCCTTCATTTGTAAGCAAAACAAATGTATCCAATTTAGGCAGCATCATATTCTCATGAACATTAGAATCATTACCAAGAAACGAAAGTACTGATAATTTAATTGGCGTCTTGTGAGCTCTAGTAATTGGTCCGATATATGTAGCGATGAGGGGCTGTGGATGTAACAATGGTATTGATGTCCTCATCGGATCATGAAACGCAACAAAGTACCTCAAAGGTCAAACTAAATTGAACAAGCGTCACGCAAAATGGAGTGAATTCATTGAATCTTTTCCTTATGTGATCAAGTACATTAAGGGTAAAGAAAATGTAGTTCTTGGCGCTTTCACGCATATGCATGCTTGTCACTCAACTTGAGTTGAATGTCATTGGTTTTGAACATATAAAAGACTTGTATGAGCATGATCCATCTTTTGCTTCTCCTTATGCTAAGTGCTTGACGACACGTCTTGGGACAAATATTACATCAAGGATGGTTATCTTATGAGAGCTAACAAACTTTGCATTCCCGAGTCTTCTCTTCGTTTGCTCCTTTTGCAAGAGGCTCATGGAGGCGGACTCATGGGACACTTTGGACGCGACAAGACATTCGCCACGCTCTCCAACAACTACTTTTGGCCCAAGATGTTCCGCGACGTACAACGCTTCACCAACCGATGCTATACATGTCATGAAAGCTAAGTCTAAAGCTCAATCTCATGGTCTTTACATGCCTCTTCCTATTCCATACCAACCATGGGAAGACATTAGTATGGATTTTGTACTTGGTTTGCCTAGGACACAAAATGGCAAGGATTCCGTGTTTGTTGTTGTGGATAGATTTTCTAAGATGGCACATTTCATTCCTTGCAACAAGATAGACGATGCCTCACATGTTGCAAATCTCTTTTGTAGGGAAATCTTGCGACTCCATGGAGTACCAAAGACAATCGTCTCCGATCGTGACGTCAAGTTCTTGAGTTACTTTTGGAAGACCCTATGCGCCAAGCTAGGAATCAAGCTATTGTTCTCCTCGGCATACCATCCTCAAACCGACGGCCAAACGGAGGTGACGAACCGCACTATCCACCCTACTTCGTGTCTTGATCAAGAAGAACATCAAGGAGTGGGAAGCATGTCTACCCATCGCCGAAATGCGCCTACAATCGTGCAAGACATTCAACTACCGGCAAGTCCCCTTCGAGGTCGTCTCACGGTTTCAACCCGTTGTCCCCATTGGACATTCTACCACTCCCTCTCCAAGAGCGCACCAACATGGATGCAAGTGAACGAGCAAGCTACATCAAGAAGATGCACGAAGATACAAGGCACGCAATTGAGCGCCAAGTACAACGCCAAGCAAACAAGCTCAACGCCAACAAGCAACACATCGTTTTCAACATTGGCGATCAAGTGTGGCTACACCTTCATGAGACCGCTTCCCCAAAGAACGAAAGTCCAAACTTCTCCCTCGAGCCGATGGCCCTTTCAAAGTGCTCTTGACGCTACAACGACAACGCTTACAAAATCGACATACCTCGCGACAAGTACAACGTGAGCGACATCTTCAACGTCAAGGACCTTGCACCTGTCCATGGAGATGAAGTTTTTGATCCGAGGTCGGATCTCTCCCAAGGGGGGGGAGATGATGCGAGCAGCCCTCACTCATCCCCACGGACGTGCCTACATCTCCCTCAACACCACCGGGACCCATGACAAGAGCCCGAGCTAAGGCTATTGAAGATAAGGTGAACTCGCTCCTCTCCGAACTTCTTATTTCTACCCATGAGACATGGCTACTACCTCATTCAGAAACTCTATGTGTAATCAGGTACATGGAGGCGAACCAAGGATCTACTACTTGCAAGAGCCAAGACGGCGAGAACTCCAAGTATGTCGAAGAAGAAGAAGGGACGCAGCTGAAGCTGCAGGGACCCGGACGTCCGACCACCTCCGGACGTCCAGCGATCCTCAGACACGGACGTCCGACACCCTCCGGACGTCAGGAACTTCATCACCCGAATCAAACCTACGGACGGCCGGAGCTGGCCGGACGTCCGGGACTTCATCACCGAACCAAACCTACGGACGGCCGGAGCTGACCGGACATCCGGCGACCATCACTGAACCGGAACTACGGACGATCGACGGCCTCGGACGTCCGGACCCTCTGAAGCCCCGGACGACCGGCCCGCCACGGACGACCGACACCTCTGGCAGAAAAAGATTAGGCGGACGTCCGAGCAGTCCGGACGACCGGACCCTCCCGAGCCTCCGGACGTCCGACACCTGATGCGGGCTGAAGCCCATGTACCCCTTCGTTTTGACTTCCATTTGCACTAAGACTATAAATAGGACCCTTCCGTCTCCTAGTTAGAGCTAGCTTTGGATTCGCTCATGTTTAGGTGAGAGAGCCTTTGCTCATCCACTTGGTTACTTCTCCCTCGAGATCAGGACCTCTTGGAGAAAGATCCCCAAGCGGATTCAAGACCCCTCCTAGGGTGGACCCCATCAAGACCTCCCATCGGAGAAGATCGGCTACTCTTGTATCTTTACCTTTATTGTTCTTGAATCTTGTGCTACTCCATGTGTTCATCGATCTAGCGCTTGTGTGATTGTTTTCTTGTCGGTTGAGTGAATTTCCTCTCGTTTTCCCCGTGTTCCCCTCTTGTTCTTCCGCTCGTTCTTCGTGTTCCTCGTAGGGATTCTCTCCAAACGTGAAAGATCACCCACGTAGGGTTCCGCCCTACATCAGGGTAAGTGAGGGCAAGGGGTACATGGGCTCGGCCCAATACACTGTGGGCAGACAGGCCGGAAGTTTCGGGCGGGGCCGGAAGTTCCAGGCTCCAAAAGTTCCGGGCAGGTTCCGGCCGGGTTCTGGGCTATCCAGAGAGTTGGCGCGCTCGGGGCTGGTCTGGACTCCGGGGGCCGGAGGTTCCGGGCAGGCTGGAAGGTCCGGAGGCCGGAAGTTCCGGGCTGAGGCCGGAAGTTCCGGGCTTTCCAGAAGCTTGTCCCATCTTCTTCTTCCTTCTCCTCTTCCATGCTTGGCCTTGGTCCTTGGATCCTCCATGGTCGTCTTGGTTGTACCTGAGTGTATGCAAGGTCCATGCATGAGGTAGTAGCCATGTCTCACATGTGGAAAGTGAAGGTTGGAAGAGGAGTGATTTCACCTTGTGCCCAATGGCGTATGGTCGAGGTCTCGTCATATGTCCTCTTGGGGCTTGGAGAGTAGTCGGAGTGTACATGGGGATGAACGTGGGATGCTCCGCATCACAAACCCATCAATTCAAGGAGATCTAGTGGCACCCTAATTTCATAGGCCCGCCACTAAATATACTTGACATGTGAAGGTGCAGCAATTGGGAAGGCATTTGTACTTGACATTCTTTGAGGGATCACCCTACTTAAAAGATCTACCATGCAAAAAGAAGGGTGCATAAAAGGGATAAACTTTCACAGGCAGTTTATGTATGTGTGATATGGAATAGCCCCTTTTCACAGCGTGTGGTGAACTCCATCTCCACGTGTGCGGTCTGCCCATGCATGGTTGTCCTCTTGGTGATCTCCATCTCCACGCCATGGTGTCAACCGCCAAGTGTTACATAAGATACTATGCTATTAAAAACTAATAGCTACTGAAAGTAAATTACATTACATGGCTTCTCATGTTGACACGCAGGTCATCAATACAATAATGTGACAACCCTATGGCTCCTGCCGGTTGCCGCACTCATGACACGCCGGTCATGAAACAATAATATACAAGCAACATACCTGGGCTATACCAAACCACAGTCATTCCCTGCAAAAACGAGTCAGACGTTCTACCGCTGAAGATAAAACCTCCTGAAACTCTATCTTCCAAGCGGATATTTTCCTAGCCAGAAGGGCCGAAATATTATTCCAAATTTCGTCACTAATCCAACTTTTCGTTAGCTTCAGTTTGACAGGTCGTGGAGCAAAATCGGAGTTCGTATGCAAAAGTTACAACCGTTTTATCGAGACTTCTCCAACAGATTTCAGCACCGCGGAAATCACATTTCCAAGGTGTTGATCTATGTTCCGATTCGATCAATCTCAGTGATCTTCGCGTGCTGCATCCGGATTTACGTTCCACTATCTACCCCGATGGCGGACAACCGACCGGTATGGGTAAGTCGTGTCACGACCTCTGCATCACGATCACGGAAACAAGATCACGAAACCAACCTTCAACACTGACATGCGCGACCGATCTCATCTACCCGCACATGAACCGATCTACATATATCATATGCATATCATCGAATCTAACACCACACAGCGGAGGCTCTGATACCACTTTAGGAACACGCGGTACGCTATGCTAGCGCCAAATAAAATTTTCTACCGCGCACCCAAGATCATCCTGCTGGAAATAGATCACGGGATCGGGTTTACCACTAGACGTGCAGTCACTGCAGCGGAAGTAGAGTTGGTGATGCGTGTAGCCGATCTCCCGGGCCATCTCCTCCTCACGTTGCCGATCTCCCACGAATAGCGAAGACCCGTGAACGGTGACTCCCGTGAACGGCACCTCGCGGTTCCCTCGAACGGTTCGTCCAAGCACCGCAGATGCGATGCCTCCAAGGTATCCACACGTACGAGGAGCAGCGTTGAGCGGCGGACTGCTAGGTCCGGTCGCGGCACGGAGTGGGGAGTGGCGGTGGCTAACCAGGGTTCAATTCGATCAACCCTAAGTGGTGTGCCCACTCCCCTTTATATAGAACTCCGAGGTGGGCTCAACACTTGAGCCCACTAGGAGTCCACATCCATTTTCCACTCGGATCCAATACGAATGGGCTGTAGCCCCTTAAGTGTGCGACCCTATAGGTTCACGTACACATGGACACGACCAGAGTCGATAGTTGGTAGCGGCTCTAGCAGAATGTGCCAACTCCCATGTGGGCGTAAAGTCGTTTGACGAACCTCAACAATGTGGCATATGCAACATTCCTTTTGCCTCACGATATTTGTTGTCGAGCTCAAGGCGAGTACTTGTCACCCTTGTGATAGCTCGACCTCTCTTCTCGAAACCATGATACAGATTCCCGAACTGGGTTAACACTTAACCCAAGTCGCATGGCCATGCTTTCCGAATCTGATCACTCGAGAGGGCCCAAAGAATATCTCTCCAAATAGGAGGGGCAAATCGCATCTTGGTCAACCATGTCTCGCGGCATGTTTCACGACTCACCCAAAAGCTACCTTTATAATTACCTAGTTACGGAGTAGCGTTTGATAGACCCTAAGTGAGTTGATCCTCATCCCGAGAACATGCGAGGACCTCAGGTCTAGAACATGGCATAGACATTGCACTTGAGACTAACATATGACTATTTCTCGCTGCGTCTCAAAGTGGGTCTGTCCGGCTCGGCGATCTCCATCCCCGAGCCCATACTATCGGTTTAGCATCTCCATGCACATGAATTGTGAAACATAGTCATCAACCGAGTCGTATACTAGTTAAGGATATGTGTCCGCACAACCTTATCAACTAGGGACCATTAGAATAATCATCATACAATACATAGTTCCACAAACAGGTCACATACTTATTGATACATATCATTGATGATGTTCAAGGACAATACAAAGGACTCATGAATACATATGGAAATGTCATCATCACATGATTGCCTCTAGGGCATATCTCCAACAAAACCTTGTAGTGACTATATGCAGGATACTTTCCGGTGATGACCGTAATTTGAGGAGTTTATGTATTCACTTTGTGCCAATGCTTTGTTCTGGTACTCTATTAAAAGGAGGCCTTAATATCCCTTAGTTTCCTTATGGACCTCGCTGCCACGGGAGGGTAGGACAAAAGATATTATACAAGTTCTGTTCATAAGCATGTATGACTATTTACGGAATGCATGCCTACATTATATTTATAAACTAGAACTAGTGCCGTATCGCCCTAGGTTGTAACAGTCACATGATGAATATCATCCAGCAAATCGTCGATCCAATGCCTACGATTTTCCTACATATTGCTGTTACTATTGTCACTACTACAAAACTATTACTATCATTGTTACTGTTGCTGCTACCACTACTATCAAAGCTATCATATTACTGTGCTACTGATCACTTTGTTGTACATAATTAATCTCCAGGTGTGATTGAATTGACAACTCAGTTGCTAATACTTGCAAATATTCTTTGGCTCCCCTTGTGTCGAATCTATAAATTTGGGTTGAATACTCTACCCTCGAAAACTGTTGCGATCCCCTATACTTGTGGGTTATCAACCCCTCCACCCCCTTCTCCATATGTGAGAGACCAATCAGAACGTGCCTACACTTCCACCTTACACTTTCTAAGAGAGAACCACCTACTCATGTGTTGTGATCAATATATTCCAATCCAACCACAAGAATCTTGATTTCTAGCCTTCCCCAAGTTGCTTTCCACTCAAATCATCTTTCCACCATATCCAAATGAGTGAGAGAGAGAGAGAGTTGAGTGTTGGGGAGACTATCATTTGAAGCAGAAGAGCAGGGAGTTCATCATCAACACAACATCTATTACCTTTTGGAGAGTGATGTCTCCTAGATTGGTTAGGTGTCACTTGGGAGCCTCCGACAAGATTGTGGAGTTGAACCAAGAAGTTTGTAAGGGCAAGGAGATCGCCTACTTCGTGAAGATCTACCCGAGTGAGGCAAGTCCTTCGTGTGCGGTGCCATGGTGGGATAGACAAGGTTGCTTCTACGTGGACCCTTCATGGGTGGAGCCCTCCGTGGACTCGTGCAACCGATACCCTTCGTGGGTTGAAGTCTCCATCAATGTGGATGTACGATATCACCACCTATTAGAACAACGCCAAAAATCTCTGTGTCTTCATTGTGTTTGCACACTCGAATCCCATCCCTTTACTTTCTTGCAATTAGCATGCTTTACTCTTTCCGCTGGTCATACTATTGCCATGCTTGCTTGAAATGTATTGTGAATGCTTAAACTTGTGCTAAAACTCCACCTCAACTTGAAGAACTTTAAAATTGCCACTTTTACTTGTTGAGGGTCTAATCACCCACCTCTAGACCCCTCCTCTCGATCCTTTCAGATGCACAAAGTCTTAATGCAAAAGAACGTCACTTTATATTGCTGCTTGTGATAAAAAAACTTTATTATGCAGTCCATCGCTTTAATTTCTTCCATATCACAAGTTCGTATAAAGCTTATTTTCTTCACACTAAAATATCATACATATTTAGAGAGCAATTTTTATTGCTTGCACCGATGACAACTTACTTGAAGGATCTTACTCAATCCATAGGTAGGTATGGTGGACTCTCATGGCAAAACTGGTTTAAGGGATGTTTGGATACACAAGTAGTATCTTTACTTGGTGCAAAAGATTTGGCTAGCATGGGGTGAGAAACAAGCTCAACATGTTGGAGGATCCATGACAATGTAACTTCTATTCGGATATAAGAGAACATAACCCATTATGTTGTCTTCCTTGTCCAACATCAACTCTTTAGCATATAATATTTTAATGAGTGCTCACAATCACAGAATATGTCCAAGATAGTACATTTGTATGTGAGACCTCTCTTTCTTTATTACTTTCTATTAATTGCAACAATGACCAAAACTATGTTTGTCAACTCTCAACAAATTTTATTCATCATACTCTTTATATGTGAAGTCATCACTCTCCATAAGATCCTTATATAATCTTCTTATTTCTTTTATCCTTTTCTTTTCCTCAAGAACCTAGCAAGAAAGCAAAGCCCTTAACTCAAAACTACTCTTTATTATATAACTCACGGACTTGTTGACATAGATAGAACTCAAAACTAGATCATACTAAAAGCTTTTATTCTACTAGATCAAGATATAACCAAAAGGATTGAACTAAGAAAAATGATAAAGGTAAAGATGTGATGGTGATACGATACCAGGGCACCTCCCCCAAGCTTGGCACAAGCCAAGGGGAGTGCCCATACCCATATACTCAATTTTCCTTCTTCAAAGGTGATGGTGCAATGTTCTTAGCAATAATGCCCTTCAAGATGTGATTATCCTCGTCAAGCTTTTGATTTTGTTATCTGAGGTCCATAATTTCCTTGCGAAGTTTGCCTGTGACGGTTAGAGCAGCGTCCACCCATGGGTGTATCCTGGCTGCGCGAGAAAAAGCAACACTTTTTTTCATGTTATTGTAAGAGATAAACTTGGCACCGGATGGTATGACCGAATTTGGTATTGCTGCACTCTTGAGTTCCTCGAGCATGGCTCTAGGTTGAGGACGAGAGGTGACTTCTAGATCCTCCTCCATGGCATCCACTCTTTTTGTTCGGCCTCCATCTCTTCCTCCGTTGACCACCCAAAGGGTTCAGCTTTGCTGTAGGCTCTTGGGTCCTGTGCCGGCTAAGAGACACGACTCTCCATGATTGACTCTTGCAAAGACATCTTGCTCTAAATCTGCCGCAGAAATAGCTCGAAGCAAGAATAGAGGATTTTATCATGATACAGTGGTCAAAACCTTCAGGAGATTATATAATGAAGTTTTACTGACCAAAAGAAGTATTGTGCAAGTAAATGGAGTCCAAAGGGCACACGAGGTGGCCAAAAGCCTAGGAGGTGTGCCCTGGGGGTAGGGCGCGCCCCCAAGGCTTGTTGCCTCCTCATGCACTTTTTGACTACTTTTTATTTTCCCAATTTTTTAAATATTCCAAAATAGAGTAAAATTTCCATTGGACAAGTTTTGAAATTGGTTTGCTTACCGTATCACATATCTATTCCATTTTGGGGGTCTGGCGTGTTCTGGTAGGTCTCCCTTATGTACTCCTCCGATGTTATGGTATTAATAATATTGGTCTCAACATTAATGGGAGTACCTAAGATATAATGTTTGATTCTTTGCCCATTTACCACTTTCGGGTTAGTGCCTTCGGCGTTGTTGTTCTTGATGGCACTGGAACGATAAACCTCCTAGATAATGTAAGGACCATCCCACTTAGAGACAAGTGATGTAGGGTGGAACCCTAATCGGAGATCTTTCACGTTTGGAGGGGATCCTACGGGGAAAACGCGATGAACGAGCGGAAGAACACAAGGAAACACCCACAAGAGGAACACTAATCTGGGCTAGATCACTGAACACATAAGGTAGCACAAGATTCAAAATCAACAAAGGAAAGATACACGAGTAACCGATCTTCTCCGTGAGGAGGTCTTGATGGGGTCGACCCTAGAGGGGGTCTTGAATCCGCTTGGGGGATCTTCTCCGAAGAGGTCGTGAACTCTGAGGAGAAGTACCAAGTGGATGAGCAAGGGCTCTCACACCAAAGATGAGCTAAACCAATGCTAACCCTAACTAGGAGGAGGTGGGAGAGTATTTATAGTTTACGGGACGAACGGGTACACGGGCCTCGGCCCAGGTGGCTGCTCGCAGGCAGGGCCGGAAGTTCCAGGCTAGGCCGGAAGTTCCGGGCGCCGGAAGGTCTGGGCAGGGTCCGGCCTAAGCCGAGAGTTGGTGTGGGTGGAGCTAGGCTAGCTTCCGGGGGCCGGAAGGTCTGGGCGGGCCGGAAGTTCCGGGCCGGGTTCCGGGCAGGTTCTGGGCTAACCAGAATGTTGGCAGGCCCAGGCTGGTCGATGTCGTCGGGGGCCTGAAGCTCCAGGGGCCGGAAGTTCCGGGCTGTGGCCGGAAGTTCCGGGCTGTCCAGAAAGTTGACGCCTGTCGTTTCTTCTTCAGCTCCTGGTTCCTTGGCTTGAACATTGTACCTGATCACGCATAGTGTCTCGGACTTAGGTAGTAGCCATGTCTCACTTGAAGGAAAAGGGAAATCGAATAGGAGTGATGTCACCTCGGATCGAATAGCACGAGCTCTTGCTCTTGTCATGGGTCCACTTGGTGCTTGGATAGTTGATGGAAGGTCCATGGGGATGACCGAAGGATGCTCCGCATCGTCTCCCCCCCCCCCTTGTGAAAGATCCGACCTCGGATCAAGATCTTCATCACCATGGTACGGCGCGAGGTCCTTGACGTTGAAGATGTCGCTCACATTGTACTTGTCTCATGGTAGGTCGATCTTGTAGGCGTTGTCGTTGTAGCGTGCTAGCACCTTGAAAGGTCCATCGGCTCGAGGGAGAAGCTTGGACTTGCGTTCTTTGGGGAAGCGGTCCTTGCGAAGGTGTAGCCACACTAGATCACCAATGTTGAAGACCATGGGTTGCTTGTTGACGTTGAGCTTGGTCGCTAGTCGTTGTACTTGGCGCTCGATGGTTTGTCTTGTATCCTCATGCATCTTCTTGATGTAGCTTGCCCGTGCACTTCCATCCATGTTGGTGCGCTCTTGTAGAGGAAGTGGTAGAATGTCCAATGGTGACAACGGGTTGAAGCGATGAAGCGATCTCGAAGGGGGACTTGCCGGTAGTCGAGTGTGTTGCGCGATTGTAGGCGTACTCGGCGATGGGTAGACATGCCTCCCACTCCTTGATGTTCGTCTTGATCAAGACTAGAAGTAGAGTGGAGAGTGTGCGGTTCGTCACCTCCGTTTGGCCGTCGGTTTGAGGATGGTATGCGGATGAGGACAAGAGCTGGATTCCGAGCTTGGCGCATAGGGTCTTCCAAAAGTAACTCAAGAACTTGACGTCACGATCGGAGACGATTGTCTTTGGTACTCCATGGAGTCGCCAGATTTCCCTACAAAAAAGATTTGCAATATGTGAAGCATCGTCTATCTTGTTGCAAGGAATGAAATGTGCCATCTTGGAAAGTCTATCCACAACAACAAACACTGAATCCTTTCCATTTTGAGTTCTAGGCAAACCAAGTACAAAATCCATGCTAATGTCTTCCCAAGGTTGATAAGGGATAGGAAGGGGCATATAAAGACCATGAGATTGAGCTTTAGACTTAGCTTTGCGGCATGAAGAGCATCGGTTGGTGAAGCGTGAGACGTCGAGGAACATCTTGGGCCAAAAGTAGTTCTTGGAGAGCGTGGCGAATGTCTTCTCGCGTCCAAAGTGTCCCATGAGTCCGCCTCCATGAGCCTCTTTCAAAAGGAGCAAACGAAGAGAAGACTCGGGAATGCATAGTTTGTTAGCTCTCATAAGATAAGCATCCTTGATATAGTATTGTTCCCCGTGACGACAAGGCCAAACACTTAGCATAAGGAATAGCAAAAGATGGGTCATTAGCATACAAGTCTTTTATGTGCTCAAAGCCAATAACATTCAACTCAAGTTTAGTGACAAGCGTACATATGCGAGAAAGTGCATCGCCAACTACATTTTCCTTACCCTTAATGTACTTAATGACATAAGGAAAAGATTCAATAAATTCACTCCATTTGGCATGACGCTTGTTCAACTTAGTTTGGCCTTTTAAGTACTTAAGCGTTTCATGATCGGTATGGATGACAAACTCATGAGGTCTAAGGTAATGTTCCCAAATATGTAGCACACGCACTAGAGCATATAATTCCTTGTCATAGATGGGATAGTTAAGTTGGGCACCGTGAGTTTTCACTAAAGTAAGCAATGGCTCGTTTTTCTTGCATCAAAACTCCGCCAATTCGGTACCACTTGCATCACAATGAACCTCAAAAGTTTTGTCAAAATTGGGCAAAGCAAGAATCGGAGCATGAGTAAGCAAAGACTTGAGCTCATCAAAAGCGGTGGATTGCAAGGATCCCCAAACAAAAGGAGTATTCTTCTTACTCAAGGCGTGCAAAGGAGCGGCAATTGTGCTAAAGTTTTTCACAAAGCGACGATAAAAACCCGCAAGACCAAGAAAGCTACGCACTTGTTGCAAATTGGTGGGTTGGGGCCAAGTTTTAATTGCTTCAGTTTTAGATTCATCAACATGGACACCCTTTGAGGATACAACAAAAGCCAAGAAAACCACTTTGTCAACTCCAAATGTGCATTTTTTCATGTTTGCATAAACACTTTCCTTGCGAAGGGTTTGCAAAACAGCCCTAATATGATCAAGAATATCGTCGAAGTAAACCACAACAAAGACTCCAATATAAGGGCGAAGCACATGATGCATAAGACGCACGAAAGTACCGGGAGCCTCCGATAGACCCATAGGCATCACTAACCGCTCATACAAGCCAAATTTGGTTTTGAAAGCAGTTTTCCATTCATCGCCCTCTTGTATGCGAATTTGATAATAGCCACTTTTAAGATCAATTTTTGAGAAAAAGTTGGCTCCCCTAAGTTCATCAAGCATATCATCTAAGCGAGGAATGGGATGCCTATAGCGAACGGTAATAGCATTTATAGGTCTACAATCAGAACACAAGCGGAAACTTCCATCGGGTTTAGGCACAAGTATAACCGGAACGGTACAAGGGCTTAAGCTTTCGCGTACATGACCATTGTCGATTAGTTGTTGTACTTGCCTTTGAATCTCCTTGGTTTCTTCGGGATTCACTCGGTATGGAGCTTTGTTTGGAATTGGCGCTCCGGGGATGAGGTCGATCCGATGTTCAATGCCTCGTACAGGAGGTAGACCCGGAGGTAGCTCATCGGGGAAAACATCTTGGAATTCCTACAAAAGAGATTGAAACACTAAAGGTAGCTCATGAGAGGTGTTAGTTGTTGGCTCTCCATCCTTGCACACAAGGACAAAGTGCATCACACTAGATGGGTTCTCACACACTTCTCTCATCTCCTTTGTTGGTGGCAAATAGGATGAGGTTTTTCTCTCTAGGCAAAGAGGCGCTCAAGTTTGGCTTGTGGCTCTCACTCACTTTTTGGTGGATCACTTTCTCACTCTTTTCTCCATGATGGGTGACTTGCTTGTCGGCTAACACTTTACTAGGAGACATAGGTCGTAGCACATATTCCTTCCCTTTCATCTTGAAGCTATAGTAATTGGTACGCTCGTTGTGGAAGACACCACGGTCAAATTGCCATGGTCGACCAAGAAAGAGGTGGCAAACGGTCATTGGGACCACATCACACTTCAAAGTGTCCTCATATGCACCAATTTTGAAGGAGACTTGGACCGTATGCTCAACTCGTATAGTGCCGGAGTCACTTAGCCATTGAACCTTGTATGGATGCGGGTGCTTCCTCTTGATCAATTGAAGTTTGGAGCATAATTCTTCACTTGCCAAGTTGTGGCAACTACCTCCGTCGATGATGACCTTGACGGATCTCCCATTGATGCCGGCCTTTGTGTGGAAGATGTGGCATCTTTGGTCGTCTTCTTGTTGATGTTGAAGAGTTAAGACCTTGGAGACCACGAGAGCGGGGCTCGAATCCTCATCACAAAAGACTAGATCATCTTCATCTTCGTTCACTTTCGCGGTGCATGGCCACTTGCTCAAGAGCTTCCATCTCCTCTTCACTCATGGAGTCATAGGTGCCATCGTCGTTGAGGATCATGGTGCGCTTGTTGGTGCATTCATATGACTTGTGGCCTCGTGTGACGCCCGGATAATCAAGCTACAGTAACCTCTGCTAATAATGCCACGACACCTCGATTACGGTTGCTAATCTCGCGTTGGTTCGAAATCGATTCAAATTCTAATTCAAAAGAAAAGCAAACAACAAAAGTTATCAAAATATTAAAACTAAAATGTCCAGGGTGAGCCAAATAATGCATAGGTAGGTATGGTGAAGAAACCACACTACGTAAGGTATTCAAATGCACTAAAATAAATAAAACATCAGCTAAACCTATTGTAAATGCCCTTTTGAAATTTACAAAAATGAGAACTAAATATTTTAAATACCAAAATATATTGTGGCGGTGGGCTAATTTGCAACCTCCATTTAGGTACTCTTTTTATAATTTTACAAAACCAGTAGCTATTAAAACTATAATAAAAATAGAAAAAGAATAAAAAAAGGAAACAAAGCCCCCTGCTGGGTCGTGGCCCAGCTGGCCACCAGGCCAACAACCGGCCAGCCCACTAACCAGGCCGGCCCACCCCACTCCCTATACACCCCTGCCCAAACCCTAACCGACACCTAGTACCCCACTCCTCCTCGTTCCCCACTCTCCCTCTCTCTCTCCCGACCCCATCTGGGTCGAGGCACCCGAGCCCGCCGCCGTCGTTCGACCCGCGGCGCTGCCCGTCGCCGCCTTGGCCACCTCGGGACCGCCGCACCACCGCCTGCCTCGTCAGGCGCCCCTACTCATTGGATCGGGGAGGGCGACACCGCGCCGCCACGAGCTCGCGCCTTGGCGCCCATCCCAGCGCCGCCTCGTCGCTCTTGTGCTCGCCACCTCGTCGTCGTCGCTCCAACGCCTCTCCTCGCCAACATGCGCCCATCACCCCTTCCTCGCCGCAAGTGAGCGCCGCCGTCCCTTCGCCGCCCCTCTCTCCTGTGTCGCCCGGTCACCACCATCCCGCCCATGTCGGCGCTCCGGCCCGCGCTCACCGCGCACCTCTCCCGTCGCTCCAGCGACGGCCTCGGCCCACGGCGCGACCACGGCGCTTCGACCGCCACTTTCGTGACTTCGTGGCGCGCCACCATCGCCTCCTCCTCATGCGCCTCCCACTGCTGCGTCATGACCTTCGCTGGACGCCGCCTCATTGCCGATTCCGGCGCCCGCCGTGCCGGCCGCCTCAGTCGCACCGGTGGCCTCACCCCACACCGCCGCCCATAACGCCTTGGGTCCGGGTGCGCCCCTGTTCGGGCTGTGCCCCGACGCCCGCGCCCTCTAGGCCCCTATGGGCCACAGACATGTGGGGCCCGGCCCCAGAACGTTTAAAAAAAGAAGAAAAGAAAAAGGAAATAAAATAAAAATGAATTAATAAAATTAATAAATAAATAATCAATTAATTAGTAAATTAATTAACTTAATTAATCTTGTTTAGTTAACCTAATTAACTATTGTGAGTTAATTAAACTGTGATTAGATTAGTTAAATCCTAATTAGAGTAAATAGAGTATGACATGCGGGACCCACACGTCAGATTGACCCAGTCAACTCCCTGTTGACTGCTGACGTCAGCGTGCACTATTCTGGATAATGTTAGAATTAAATAGTTAAATAAATTCTAAAAATGATTAAAACTTTAGAAAATCATATAAAATAAACCGTAGCTCAGATGAAAATACTTTCTACATGAAAGTTGCTTTAACGACGAGACGAACCCGGATACGCAGCCCGTTCGTCCACCACACACCCCTAACATATCAAACTCGCAACTTCCCCCTCCGGCTCCTCTGCCAGAAAACGGGGAACCCCGCGGATACTTTCCCGGATGCTTCCCCCTTCACCGGTATCACCTCATACCGCGTTAGGGCACCCCTAGCACCGTTACTTGTCTTGTCATGCATCATTATGCATCTGTTTGCATTGTATTCATTGTTTCTTCCCCCCCTCTTCTTCCGCTAGACAACGAGACCGACGTTGCTGCTACCCAGTACGACTACGGAGTTGACGACCCCTCTCTCTTGCTGGAGCAACCAGGCAAGCCCCCCCTTTGATCACCAGATATCGCCTACTCTTCTCTATACTGCTTGCATTAGAGTAGTGTAGCATGTTACTGCTTTCAGTTAATCCTATACTGCTGCATAGCTTGTCCTTGCTACTACTATTGTTACCTTTATCTGCTATCCTACTGCTTAGTATAGGATGCTAGTGTTCCATCAGTGGCCCTACACTCTTGTCCGTGCGCCATGCTATACTCGGGCTGTGATCACTTGAGGAGGTGATCACGGGCATATACTATATACTTTACACTATTACATTACCTGTGATATCTTGTTAGGAGATGAAATTTGAAAGGGCGGGTGGCTCCATCCCGGTAGAGGTGGGCCTGGGTTCCCGACGGCTCCCATTGTTACTTTGTGGCGGTTTATTGGGCAGGTTGAGACCACCTAGGAGAGAGGTGGGCCTGGCCTCGGTCGGCGTCATGGATACTTAACACGCTTAACGAGATCTTGGTATTTGATCCGAGTCCGGCCATTTGGTCTATACGCACTAACCATCTACGCGGGAGTAGTTATGGGTATCCCGACGTCGTGGTATCACCGGCACTTCGTGACGTCCGAGATCTTGAGTGGCGCGCGCGGATTGGACTGAACGCTTTGAGGCTAGGTTTGCTTCCGGCCACAGACGCAACGCAGTGTGTGCTAAGGGCGATGGGCCCAGACCCCTGTGCGCTTAGGTTTAGACCGGCGTGCTGACCTCTCTGTTGAGCCTAGGTGGGGCTGCGACGTGTTGATCTTCCGCGGCCGGGCATGACCCAAGAAAGTGTGTCCGGCCAAATGGGATCAAGCGTGTTGGGTTATGTGGTGCACCCCTGCAGGGAAGTTAATCTATTCGAATAGCCGTGATCTTCGGTAACAGGACGACTTGGAGTTGTACCTTGACCTTATGACAACTAGAACCGTTACTTAATAAAACACACCCTTCCAAGTGCGGATATAACCCGGTGGTCGCTCTCTCTCGGGGTTACGAGGAGGGATCGTCGGGTAGGATTATTGCTATGTGATGCTACTTGGAGGACTTCACCGCTCTCTTCTACATGTTGCAAGGCGGAGGCTACGAGCGTAGTCTTCGACAGGATTAGCTATCCCCCTCTTATTCTGGCATTCTGCAGTTCGGTCCACTGATATGGCCCTTTACACATATATCCATGCATATGTAGTGTAGCTCCTTGCTTGCGAGTACTTTGGATGAGTACTCACGGTTGCCGTGTTCCCCCTTTTCCCCCTTTCTTTACCCGATTGCTGCAACCACACGATGGAGCCCAGGAGCCAGACGCCACCGTCGATGACGACTACTACACTGTAGGTGCCTACTACTACGTGCAGCCCGCTGGTGACGACCAGGAGTAGTTAGGAGGATCCCAGGCAGGAGGCCTGCGCCTCTTTCGATCTGTATCTTAGTTTGTGCTAGCCTTCTTAAGGCAAACTTGTTTAACTTATGTCTATACTCAGATATTGTTGCTTCCGCTGACTCGTCTATGATCGAGCACTTGTATTCGAGCCCTCTGGCTTGTATTATGATGCTTGTATGACTTAATTATGTTTTAGAGTTGTGTTGTGATATCTTCCCGTGAGTCCCTGATCTTGATCGTACACATTTGCGTGCATGATTAGTGTACGATTGAATCGGGGGCGTCACACCTCGGCCGCCGCAAGTGAAACACTTGAAGGAGCTTGTCTTTACGGTTTCATCGTTTGGAGTAGATGATGAAGCACGCGGCTTGAAGTTGCTTGTAGTAGGAGGAGGACGACTTGAACTTGTCGAAGATTTCTTGTAACTTGACTTGTCGTCGTTGATTGTAGAAGGTTTGGTTGATGTAGATGTTGGAGGAGTTGCTGAATATTGGTTGTTGGAGAAGCCGTACGTCTTGGACGAGTACTTGGCGTACTTGAAGTCATCTTGCACTTGACGTTCCGCCTTTATAGCTTGATGCACGAGCTCAATGAGAGTGGAGTAGGGTTGGAAGTCGGCGATCTTCTTGATGGGATGATTGAGTCCATTCAAGAAACGTGCCATTGTTTGCTCATCATCTTCCTTCACATTGTCTCGAATCATGGCTATCTCCATTTCCTTGTAGTATTCTTCAACACTCTTTGTTCCTTGCTTGAGAAGTTGGAGTTTCTTGAAGAGGGCGCGGTTGTAGTAGGTTGGCACAAAACATGCTCTCATGACATCCTTCATTTGCCCAATTGGTGATTGGAGGTTCACCTCTTGCTTGTCGTCGCTCAATGATTTGTTCCCACCATATGATCACATAGTCTTGGAACTCAAGTGAGGCCATAGCGATCTTCTTCTCTTCCTCATAGTTGTGCAAACGAAAGATTTTGTCGACCTTCAATGCCCATGAGAAGTACTCTTCGGGGTCATTGCTTCCATTGAACTTGGGCATGGTGAATTTGAGCTTTCCATATCGGTGCTCTTCATATTGTTGTGGTCGAGGATGATGACGCCCTTGACATGGATGACAATCATCTTCTTGTTGCTCTTGGTGTGGAGGAAGTCCATGATCAACTTGCTCTTGTTGAACTTGAGGTTGAGGTGGAGCTTGACGAGCTTGTTGAGGAGCTTGAGGGACTTGACGTTGCACACGTGGTTGGTAGTTCCTTTCTTGTATTTCTTCTCGAAGGACTTCCTCTTGATTGCGCCGTTCGCGATTGCGGTTGGCGATGGCTCGACTTGAATGTTGAAGGGCACGTTGCGCCTCAATAGCTTGCGCTTCTCGTTGTTGTTGTTGAAGACGTTGAGCCTCGGCGTCTTGTTCATCTTGATGTAGACGCGCTCGTTCTTCCTCTTGGCGCCTTGGTCGTTGTCGTTCTTGAGCTTGGGCAAAAGCGGCTTGGTTTGATTGAGGACGAGGGACTTGCTCATCGACTTGCTCTTGTGAATGCTTGTCATGTAGCGGGTTGTGAGATGCATGACGGTCTTGACGCGCGGCTCGTCGAAGGGTGTTCGATGACGGTGTACTTGAGTCGTAGAAGGTGTCGTCGGAGTGTCGACTCGAGCGGTCCCGTCTTGATGATGTCGAAGTGGAATGATGTTGGTTCCTCATCAAGGCACGGATCTCGTCCATTCTTGCATCATTATCTTGATTGTGCGCGTCGAACTTGTTGTCGAAGTAGTCCCTTGTACGCTGCTCGGAGAGTCGTAAGTCGGTGGCGAGGTTGTCGATGCGGTCACTCATTGCTTGTTGCTCTTGATGTAACGCTCGTTGTGCACCAAAGAGGTGACTCTTGGTGACGTATGATGACATGTCGTCATCTTGCTCGATGAAGAGTGGGTTGGTAGAGGTACTTGGCCTATCCATCATTCCAAGCAAAATATGTGAGTGGTAGAAGGAGAAGAACTTATACCAATGTACCTTTGACCGATGTTGATGATGAATCAAGTTCACCCAAATGCGGACAATGAAATAGCACTATTGGTACCAATCCTTGTCGGTTCTCACACCTACACAAATAAAAGCTTATGGTGGAGCTTGGTGAGGATGGTGGCACAAAATTTGATGCAATTGTAAGTGAGCGTCCATAATGTTGGAAAAGGTTCACAAATTTGCAAATGCAACAAGTAGACCAAGCAAATAATGGTACATGGAAACACATACGCAAATAGATAAGTGGGATTGTGCAAACCAAAAGTGAGCCAAAATGTGGAATCCACAAAAATGCTCTTGTTGCACAATACTAGAGAGACGCTAGCACGATTGCATAATAGGCAGACACGGAACTTGTGCACAACCTACTCGGCAAAAATGCAACGATCTCTATCCCACGTATGCTATATGTATGGTATTTCGGTGCGATGATCCAAGATGATCCAATATGACAATCTTAATGTAGTATGATGCTATGGTTCTTGCTAATAAGCTCTTTGCTTAAAAGCTTGGGTGGCTCTTTCACTTTTGAGCTCTTTTCTCATGCAAAACTTCACGAACCAAGATAGCACTTGTGTATGCTATGACAACTTTGTGACACACAAATGGATCCCAAGATATGCACC
This sequence comes from Aegilops bicornis, assembly GCA_021605145.1. Lineage (NCBI taxonomy): Eukaryota > Viridiplantae > Streptophyta > Magnoliopsida > Poales > Poaceae > Aegilops > Aegilops bicornis. The sequence goes on from CM038671.1 coordinate 362,798,868, forward strand.
ATGGTGGTATGGTATGTATGCTATGGAGTATGATCACTAATGTGCACAAGTCACGTTGCTGCAATACTCAATGGCTAGTCTCGATGGGTAAGCAACGCAAAAGATGGCTATGATGTTTATCAATGCAATGGCAAGGTTTGGACAAAGATGTCATCGAGATTACCGTCCTTACTTACAGTAGAGGTTCCAAACGGATGCGAATGTGGATGATGATATGATGCACGGTCTTCAGTACGTTGGCGAAGATGCCGCTGCACCGTGGTCGAAGTTGCCGAACAAGTGGGGGTCACCGAAGTTGCGCGACCTTTCTGTCTAGGCCGGAAGTTTCGGGCAAGAAGGAAGGTCCGGGATCCAGAAGTTCCGGGCTGGGCCGGAAGGTCCGGGGCCGGAAGTTCCGGTGGTCAGGATTCTGCCAAGAACAGTGACTTCGGGATCGAGGGTTTGGGCGGAAAAATTGGGGGAAAAACCCAAATTCTGAGGGGAAAAAGAAGGAGCTAGAAGTGAAGAAGGGTAGGGATGCAAGATCCACTCGACGCAAAGCAAATCCACGGATCAAATCCAACAAAACTTCATCACACCAACAAATTACAAAAATTTTGGGGCTATTTTTGGTTGGGAATTTTCGGATTAGGACGAAAACAACAAAATCAAGCTAGAAAACACAGGGTAGGGGCTCCAAAAACGTGATCAACGTGGCTCATGATACCATATGATGTAGGGTGGAACCCTAATCAGAGATCTTTCATGTTTGGAGGGGATCCTACGGGGAAAACGCGATGAACGAGCGGAAGTACACAAGGAAACACACATAAGAGGAACACTAATCCGACAAGTTTCGATTACACAAGGGCTAGATCACCGAACACATAAGGTAGCACAAGATTCAAAATCAACAAAGGAAAGATACACGAGTAATCGATCTTCTCCGTGAGGAGGTCTTGATGGGGTCCACCCTAGAGGGGGTCTTGAATCCGCTTGGGGGTTCTTCTCCGAAGAGGTCGTGAACTCCGAGGAGAAGTACCAAGTGGATGAGCAAGGGCTCTCACACCAAAGATGAGCTAAACCAATGCTAACCCTAACTAGGAGGAGGTGGGAGAGTATTTATAGTTTACGGGACGAAAGGGTACACGGCCTCGGCCTGTGGCTGCTTTCATGAGCAAGGCGGAAGTTCAGGCCGGGAAGGTCCGGGCAGGGTACGGCCTAAGCCGAGAGTTGGTGCGGGTGGAGCTGGGCTGGCTTCCGGGGGTCGGAAGGTCCGGGCGGGCCGGAAGTTCCGGGGGCCGGAAGTTCCAAGCCGGGTTCCGGGCAGGTTCCGGGCTAACCGGAATGTTGGCACGCCCGGGCTGGTCGATGTCGTCGGGGGCCGGAAGCTCCGGGCGGGCCGGAAGTTTCGGGGGCCGGAAGTTCCGGGCTGTGGGCGGAAGTTCCGGGCTGTCCAGAGAGTTGACGCCTGTCGTTTCTTCTTCAGCTCCTGGTTCCTTGGCTTGAACGTTGTACCCGATCACGCATAGTGTCTCGGACTTAGGTAGTAGCCATGTCTCACTGGAAGGAAAAGGGAAATCGAATAGGAGTGATGTCACCTCGGATCGAATAGCACGAGCTCTTGCTCTTGTCATGGGTCCACTTGGAGCTTGGATAGTTGATGGAAGGTCCATGGGGATGACCGACGGATGCTCCGCATCAACAAGTTTTCCTGCAAAAAATCTTAAACAAGAGTTGTATAGCAAGACATGGTCACCTACATTGAATTAACGCTTTTGTATCCCTTTGTCATGCCATCTTTTAACTTTTTCTTTAAACAACTTGGCATTTCTGTATGCTTGGGTTCTCCATTCATCAGGTGAGCTAATGTCAAACAACCTCTTCTCACCGGCAAGTTTGAAATCATAGTTGAGCTCTTTAATTGCCCAATAAGCTTTATGTTCTAGTTCAAGAGGTAAGTGGCAAGCTTTTCCATAAACCATTTTATATGGAGACATACCCATATGATTTTTATATGCAGTTCTATAAGCCCATAATGCATCATCCAACTTCTTAGACCAATTCTTTCTAGATCTATTAATAGTCTTTTGCAAGATCAATTTTATTTCCCTATTTCTCAATTCTACTTGACCACTAGACTGAGGATGATAAGGTGATGCAATTCTATGGTTAACATCATACGTAGCAAGCAATTTACAGAAAGCACCATGAATAAAGTGTGAACCACCATCAGTCATTAAATATCTAGGGACTCCAAACCTCGGGAAAATATCTTCTTTAAGCATTTTATAGAAGTGTTGTGATCAGCACTATAGTTGGAATAGCTTCTACCCACTTAGTATCGTAAGCAACAAAAACTAAAATATTTGTATACCCATTGGAGGAAGGCAAAGGTCCCATATAATCAAAGCCCCAAACATCAAATGGTTCAATAACAAGTGAATAATTCATAGGCATTTCCCGACGTCTACTAATATTACCAATTCTTTGTCATTCATCACAAGACAAGACAAACTTACGAGCATCCTTGAAGAGAGTAGGCCAATAAAACCAGATTGTAATACCCTGTGTGCAGTTCTATCTCTAGCATGGTGTCCTCCGTAGGCTTCAGAGTAACACTTGCGTAGGATCAGTTCCTGTTCATGCTCAAGTACACAACGTCTAATAACACCATCCACTCCTTCTTTATAAATATGTGGGTCATCCCAAAAGTAATGTCTTAAATCATAGAAACACTTTTTCTTTTGCTGGTATGTGAAACTAGGTGGTATAAATTTAGCAACAATGTAATTAGCATAATCAGCATACCGTGAAGTACTACAAGAAGCATTTATGACAACTAATTGTTCATCAGGAAAGCTATCATCAATAGGTAGTGGGTCTGCTATGGGGTTCTCAACTCCCTTTCTATCAATAATATGCAAATCAAATTCTTGTAGCAGGAGAACCCATCTAATAAGTCTAAGTTTAGCACTTTCTTTTCCATAAGATATTTAATAGCAGCATGATCAGTGTGAACAGTTACTTTGGAATCAACAATATAAGATCTGAACTTATCACAAGCAAACACAACTGCTAGAAACTCTTTTTTCAATAGTAGCATAATTTCTTTGAGCACTGTCTAGAGTTTTACTAGCATAATGAATAACATTTAATTTCTTATCAACTCTTTGTCCTAGAACAGCACCAATAGCATAATCACTAGCATCACACATAATTTCAAAGGGTAGGTTCCAGTCAGGTGGTTGAACAATTGGTGCAGAAATCAAGGCTTTCTTAAGTACTCCCTCCTTCCCAAAATCTTAGGCGTATTAGGATTTACATGCAATCCCATAATGTAGGACGCACAGTTAAAGCCTAGCCAAGGATCGTTACTTTTTTGGAAATAAAAAGATGCGGCCAATCCTCTTGTGGGGTTAGCACCCAAATCATGCATGCCTTCCTTTTTTATCTCCAATCGTGGATGGCTCCCTCCTGCGATTTTCTCATGTAACTGACTCTGCGCTAATTTTCGTGCTAACAACTAATACGCCCTAGATTTTGGGAAGGAGGGAGTATTTCAAAGGCTTCTACACAATCATCATAAAAAACAAATGGAACATCTTTTTGCAAAAGATTAGTGAGAGGCATAGAAATTTTAGAGAAGTCTTTAATAAATCTCCTATAGAAACCAGCATGAGGAAGGAAACTTCTTGTACCTTTGATATCTTTGGGACACGACATTTTTTCAATAGCATCAACTTTAGCTTTATCAACTTCAATACCTCTTTCGGAGATTTTATGCCCCAACACAATACCTTCATTAACCATAAAGGTGGCACTTCTCCCAGTTCAAGACAAGATTAGTTTCTTCACATCTCTCCAAATCTCGATCAAGGTTGCACAAGAAATCATCAAAAGAAGTTCCGTAAACGGAGAAATCATCCATGAAAACCTCAACAATCTTTTCATAAAAGTCCGGGAATATAGCTGTCATACATCTTTGAAAGGTAGCAGGTGCATTACATAAACCAAAAGGCATACGTCTGTAAGGAAAGGTACCAAAAGGGCATGTGAAAGTAGTTTTTTCTTGATCCTCTTGTAGCACAGGTATTTGAGAGAAACAAGAATAACCATCTAGAAAGAAAAAGTGTGTATGTTTGAATAGTCTTTCTAGCATTTGATCAATAAAAGGTAGAGGGTAATGATCTTTCCTTGTAGCTTTGTTTAATTTGTGAAAATAAATTACCATTCTATAACCTGTAACAATTCTTTTGTGGGATCAATTCATTCTTATCATTGGGAACAACAGTAATACCTCCCTCCTTAGGGACACAATGAACGGGACTTACCCATCTACTATCAGCAATAGGATAAATTATACCTGCTTCTAGAAGCTTTAATATTTCATTTCTTACCACTTCCTTCATCTTAGGTTTAGTCACCGTTGGCGATCAACAACTGGTATAGCATCATGTTACATATTAATTTTATGCTGACATAGAGTGGGACAAATGGCCTTAAGATCATCCAGAGTATATACAATAGCGGCGCGATGCTTCTTCAGAGTTTTCTACAATTTCTTTTCCTCATGCTCTGAAAGGTTAGCACTAATAATAATAGGATATATCTTCTTTAGCATATTTCAAAGTATCCGGTAGTTGTTTAAGATCGAAAACGGGATAACTCTTGGGTGGTAGAGGATCTTCAAGAGTCTCACACTACTGGAATTAGCTTATTTGCCGTCTGCCAACTCTTTGTTATCTGCTTGTCTTTGCCGTCAGCCACATGAAAACGGACAGCAAAGAAGTGGCTGATGGCAAACAAGGTCTTTGCAATAAGCCACTTCTTTGCCGTCCGCTCGCCAACGCCAAAGAATCTTTGTCGTCCGCTAGCAGACGACAAAGAGGTGGGTGGTTCCAGTTATTGTTTAACCAACTCAAGCCCACCGGCCCCACCTCTTTGCCAACTGTTGGCTGACGGCAAAGAGGTGGGTACGTTAACGGCCGTCCCGCCCCCGTCCTCTGTCTCTTCTCTCCACTCTCTCATTCCCTCCCCACCCACAGCCAAGGCCGTGACCCTGTCAGTAGCTGCCGGCCCGCCGCCAAGACCCCTCCCCACGGCCCCCGACCTCCACCGCACCCGCCGCCTTCCACGTCCCCCGCCCCTCCCTCCATTGCCATCCCCACCCACACCGGCCTTGCCGCCGACACCGTCCGGCCAGAATCGGCCGCCTCACCCCTCCTCGACCTCCACATGCCCCGCCGCCCTCTTCCACGTCGACCGGCCAGCCTTGCCGTCCCGCCGTCGCCGTCTGCCCGTCCGCCGCGGCCGTCCGGCCTCCCCCTCCACCGGGTCGCCGCCTCCTCCAGCGGCCGCCGCAGCCGTCCGGCCTCCCCCTCCACCAGGTGAGCTCCTCCCCCTTTTTTGTTTAATTAGTTTCTTTTTGTTTCTTTTAGTTTAGTTTCTGTTTTAGTTATAGTTTTAGTTTTAGTTTAGTTTTAGTTTCGTTTATTTTAGATTAGTTTTAGTTTTGGTTTATTTTAGTTTAGTTTATTTTAGATTAGTTTTAGTTTTAGTTTATTTTATTTTATTTTAGTTTATTTTAGATTAGTTTTAGTTTTAGTTTAGAAGAAGAAGTAGAAGGAGGAGGGAGGAACAGGAGGAGGGAGAAGAGAAAGAAGAAAAGAAGAAGAAGAAGAAGAAGAAGAAGAAGAAGAAGAAGAAGAATAAGAAGAAGAAGAAGAAGAAGAAGAAGAAGAAGAAGAAGAAGAAGAAGAAGAAGAAGAAGAAGAAGAAGAAGAAGAAGAAGAAGAAGAAGAAGAAGAAGAAGAAGAAGAAGAAGAAGAAGAAGAAGAAGAAGAAGAAGAAGAAGAAGAAGAAGAAGAAGAAGAAGAAGAAGAAGAAGAAGAAGAAGAAAGAGGAGAGGAGGAGGAGGAGGAGAAGAAGAAGAGAAGAAGAGAAGAAGAGAAGGAAAAAAGAGACGCCGACCTCGACCCGACCCCCGACACCCGCCACCCTGACACCTCGGCATGACACCCCGACCGCAGACACCCTCACACCACACCCCGACCCCGACCCCGACCCCAACCAACCGACACCCTGACACCACACCCCGACCCACACCCCGACCTCGACCCCGACACCCTGACACCCCGACCCCGACACGACACCCCGACACGACACCCCGACCCCGACACCCTGACACCACACCCCGACCCCGACCCCAACCACCGACAGCCCGACACCTGACACCCCGACCACCGACACCCTGACACCACACCCACCCTTACCCCGACCCCCGATACCCTGACACCACACCCCGACCCCGACCCTGACACCCTGACCCCGACACCCTGACACCACACCCCGACCGCATATATATTTGTGTTGATCGGGTGTATTTTTATTATGTTCGTGATTATGATACACTTCAATTATATACATATTATTATGTTCATGTCAGGTATCCAAATTTTTTATGTTGTACTAATCTCGTTTACTTTTTGTCATTGCAGGTGTTGACAGGATGGTGGGCAACGGTCCAGAGCGCCCCGATCCTCCTGCGACCACTACTAGGAGGGGTGGTTCCATTATTCCAGCCCAGCCCCTCCGGAGAGCGCTGCTAGATAGTATGCAGACAACTGCGGCGGGCGCTTCTTCTTCAGCTAGGAGAGGTCGGGGGAGGACGAAGAAGGCTGGTAGAGGTGGACGTGGCAGCGGGAGAGGTAGGAAGGCTGTTACGCCTTCCTCGCCGCCACCCTCAGCTGATTCACCCGACCACAAGACTGCTCCGTCTGACGTGGACCCGTCTCGGACTCCGGTCCATGAGCCTCCGATCACTGATCCTTCGACCCACCAGACTCGGGTCGCCGATCCTTCGCCCCACGTGAGTCCGGTCCTAGAGTCTTCGTCCCAGAAGACTCCAGTCATGGGGTCTTCGTCCTAGAAGACTCCGGTCACGGGGTCTTCATCCCAGAAGACTCCGGTCACGGGGTCTTCGTCCCAGAAGACTCCGGTCACGGGGTCTTCGTCCCACGAGACTCCGGAGGCTAGTGGCCCGGAGGATGGTAGCGAGGACACCTTTTCAGATGATAGCTACAGCGACAACGAGCTGGTTGAGAAGGGCCAGAAGGTCTACAAGCATGGCTGTACAAACCTCCCGCCCGTGCCGACGACCCCCGACCAGAGGTGGTTGATTGCGTCTAATGGGTTAAAGTAAGTGCATTTACTATTTTTTAACCTTTTTCCTTCATGTTCCTTCAAATTAATATCTAATGCATTGGCCTTGTCATACTGCAAGGGCTGGGTACGCCCCGTGGTGCCCGCAGGCCCAACCAGGTCCTTGGTGTGCTTTGCCGGCA